>JAJHSJ010000008.1:18324607-18426104 GCA_021015155.1 Magnolia officinalis
AACCTAAACCTAAACAAAACCTATAACCTTAACTAAACCAAAACTTATAACCTAAACCTTAACCTAAATGTATTCTCAAAATCCCTAAACCTAAACCTCACCTAATCCTAATCTCAAATCCCTAACCGAACCTAAACCTAAACTTGAAAACCCAAACCTAAACCCGATCCCGAACCCGAATCCGATTCCTAAACCTAAACCTTAACCTATTCTCAATTCCCAAAACCTTAACCTAAATGTATTATCAAATCCCTAAACCTAAACCTACACCTAATCCTAATCTAACTCTCTAACCTAAACCTAAACTTAACTTGAAAACCCAAACCTAAACCCGATCTTAAACCCAACCCGATTTCCTAAACCTAAACCTTAACCTTCTCAATTCCCTAAACCTTAACCTAAATGTATTCTCAAATCCCTAAACCTAAACCTACACCTAATCTTAATCTCAACTCCCTAACCTAAACCTAAACCTAAACTTGAAAACCCAAACCTAAACCCGATCCCGAAGTCGAACCCGATTTCCTAAACCTAAACCTTAACCTATTCTCAATTCCCTAAACCTTAACCTAAATGTATTCTCAAATCCCTAAACCTAACCTACACCTAATCCTAATCTCAACTCCCTAACCTAAACCTAAACCTAAACTGAAAAACCCAAACCTAAACCCGATCCTGAACCCGAACCCGATTTCCTAAACCTATAACTAAAACTTAACCTATAACTTATAACCGATAACCTAACCTATGGATTTTGCTATAGTATAGAAGATTTGTAGGTACATTTTTTATTTCTTTATATATAATTGTTTCTTTCCAGCTCTTTTTTTTTTTTGGACTTTCTTCCTTTTGAGATGTGTACAAAGGCATGCTTGTTTGATTGTGTCTACAATTGTTGTTTTATACAGGCTGACAAGCTAAAGAAGTCAGTGGATGATGAAATTCATTTTCTCAAGGGAAGGGTTTTAAAACTTGAAAGTGATCTTGTGTCGAAGTCTACAGAAGTTACATATGTAGTTTCAAGGAAAGAAGAAGCTCCATCTTCTGTGTTTGCTGAACTTGATCGTCTGAAGAAAGAAAATTTTATAAAAGCGTGAACAATATTTAATGCATGAGGGCACGCCTTAGTTGTAATTCTTTTGATAGGTTGAGCAAAGTGAAGTATCGTTTATTTAGAAATGTGAATGTAGGATGCATTGTATAGATTGATTGCTATTGTAATAAATGCATCAATTTTTTTTCTCTGATTGCATTAAGCTTAGATGAGTTATCAATCATAGCAGGTTATGCCAATGGAAACAGGAAAATAGCTACGAAATATAATCCGTAGCAAAGCTACAGCATTTCACCGTAGCTATTGCTATCTATGCTACGGATTATATCCGTAGCTATTGGTATCTATAGCTATGGATTATATCCGTAGTTCTTGTATGTAGTGCTTGCCAAATACCGTAGATATTGGTATCTATTGCTACGGATATAATCCGTAGCTATTGGTATCTATTGCTATGGATATAATCCATAGCTATTGGTGTATATGCTCGGATATAATCCGTAGCTATTGGTATCTATTGCTTACGGATATAATCCATAGCTATTGTTGTATATTGCTACGGATATTATCCGTAGCTAATGGTCTCTATTGCTACGGAAAAGATCCGTAGCTAATTGTATCTATTGCTACGGATATTGTCCGTAGCTAGACCTTTAGCTACCCCACCAATTGCGACGGACGTGAGACGGACTAGATCCGTAGCAAAAGCCCTTTTGCTACGGATCTAGTCCGTAGCCTTTGCTCATTTTTCTTATAGTGAGAGAGAAACCATCAGTACACTTTTACACCTTCCAAGCAACCCTCCTTTCATCTCATTTCTCCCTAACTCTTCCTTCTCTCCTCTTCCTAGCAACCCTCCAACGTCTCACCTCTCCAAATCCTCCAGCCCCTTCTCTCCCAAATACCCTCCAATCCCACCTTCCTCAACCCATCTCACCCATAGAATCATCTCCCTTAGAGCTTCTAGTTGATGGTGGTGTAGATTTCAAGCTAGATCCTTAAGGTGGGTGTGCATGTAATTGTAAATTCAGATTTCTTCCATTTCTTACTTGTTCTTCCCTTTTCTTTCATGTTGAAGCTTGTAGGGCCCATCAAATGATGGTGGTGGTCCCCAAGATTTCATGTATGAGGCTCATAGCCCATCTTACTTGCATGCATGTTCCATGCAAGGGGCCATCCTCCATGGATCTCTTCGTTGCTTTTTTCTTCTTTAATCAGGGATCTTTGGGTCATCTAGACCCTTGATCCTTGGTGGAGATTGCATCTCCACCATATATCCTAAATAGAAAGTCCTATGATCATGTAGATCTTGTATATCATGTGATAGTGGAATGTGTATGCATATGTGATGAGGGGAAGGACCTCAATGAGGCGGAGACCCTTCCCTTATAGTCGAATCTTTCATTTTCCCCTGACTATGCTTATGATCATTTGTGTGTGGCCCACCTTGTGGTCCATTAAAATCCAAACTGTTCCAGGGGGTGGACGTCCATGACAGTCCAACCTTGGACGTGTGGCCCCAGAATGCACATATAAGGGGCACAAGCAAGGTGATTTTGATGATGAAAAGGGTCTGGATGTTTGTGGGGCCCACTAAGGTGGTCCATACCATGATTGTTTGGGATTAATTTTCCCTTTAAATGATGTTTATATTTATTTTCTTCCAGCTATATGTTGCTGTCCAGAACTATTTGGACAGATTTTTGGGTCATCTTGAGGCCTGATTTTTGGACATTAGTGGGGTGGTTGGTACCATGCAATATATGTTTCTTGAAGGTGTGGACCCCACCTATAAGCATGCCAAGTTTCGGCCTCAACTGACCCCATTTGGGCATCCAAAAGAGTGGGCCAACATGGTGGACTGCCATAGTTTTCTGTCGTGCAGTCCAACAACATTGTTCCATAAAAACCATAATTCCTAAATTTTTCTGGTATAGGTGGGCCACCTTTCTGGGTTCCATCTTGTTGTACACATGATGAGGGACCTTGGCCCTCAATTTCAGAATTTTAGATGCTCTGGACCCACTCCATTGGAGCGCCCAAATTTAGGACAGCAACATGCAATGCAGAAATTTTCTTGAACCTTGTTATCATCTTTGTGTTTGCTGAACTTTTTAAGCCCCAGCCCATTGGGCTTTGTGTATGATTTTTGGGGCCCACCTCTGATGTATCTGGAGGCTCATTGGGCCATGTTTATGGGGCCAACCATCTGGACCAGCAAGCCTTACTGGACGTCCAGCATGGCTAGCCGTCCAACGTGCTGGCCCGCCATGATGTATGTTTCGTCCACGCCGTCCCCCATTTTTTGGGTGGCCCACATGGGAAGGCTCCACCCTATGTGGACGTCCCCTGTGGGGCCCACCTTAGGATGTGTGGAGCCCACCTTGTTGCATGTATATGTGGCCAGGCTGTCCAAGCCTCGGACCGCCCAGGCCTTTGAGCTGCTGCTGGGCCTGTAGTTTAGCAGCAGGCCCAACTATTTGTATGCCACCCCTTTTTCTTCATTTGGTGGGCCCCCCTGTAAATATTGTTGGCCCTTATAATAATGAATTCCACATATTATAACAAGTTTCTGGGCTTCAGCAGGCCCAAGTAGTTGGGTGGGCTGAAAATCCAGAAGGGCCCCAAATGAACATTGTTTTGACTGAAATTGCATTAGATGTGGGGCCCACCATATTAAGAAATCTGGGTTACATGATGCACACTTATATCTGGAATTTTCTTGGGCTTAATTAATGCATAGTTGGGCTACCTTCTGATGGTCTTTTGTGAACCCAAATATAGACCAGATTTTAGGACTTCCTAATGGGCCCAGTATGGGCTGGAACGTCCTAACTTGGCCCAGCCATATGTTAGGCTGACTTCCACCATTTTGATGAACTTATGAGCTGAGATAAGGGTGGTATTGGGTCCTTAGTTGCCCACTTAAATTGTTAGTTATTGGGTTGATGTAGTGAGGCCCATTTCACCCAACTTAGACTTATTTTTGGGCCATGTTTTTTTCTGCTCATGGGCTGCCCATTAAGTTCAACTTAATGCATAGATTCTATGGCCATTGGGACTTGGGCCTTGGGCCTTGATTCCCCTTTTTGGGCCTGTAAGACCCGACTCGAGTTCATGTGTGTGCATGTGTGTGTAGGTATGCATTTCGTTTCTCTTGGTCCCGCGGTCCTACCGGTCGAATCCGGGCGACCCACGACCCTTGGATAGTGTTTGCAGTCATCCTTAAGTCCTTTCATGTAGACCCAACTTGGATCGAGCCGAAACCTATGTCATCTTGTTCGCATCGTTGTTGCGGTTCCGATGACGCGTCTTGTGCATCCATCCGACGTGTAGATCATAAGTTGTGTGCATTTCATTTTCTAGCCCTTGATCATGATCATGTGGCCCACCTAGGGTTGGTGTGCACGAATTTCTAGGTGGTCCCATCTTTGGGCACAAGTTACAACACACACCACACACACACTAACCAAATCCCATGTTCTACACTACCCATCACTCATACACTACCCACAACCCTAACCTATAGCCTCCCTTAGGTCCTCTTTTGCTAGTCTATCATTATCTCTCTAACCAAAGCCCCATTTCTTAAGAGAAAAAGCTGAAATTTCTCTTCCCTAAACAAGCTACAATCATTTCCTTCCTACAAACACCTCTCTCTCCCTCTCTCTCTCTCTCTCTCCCTCTCATTTTTCCTCTTTTCATTTTCTTCTTTCTTGTTAGAAGAAGGTGGGACGTCCCCACCTCTCCCTCTCCATTTTTCAGCCTCTTCTCTCCCTAATCTCTCTAAATCCATCCATCACAAGCTCATCTCACCCATCCATCCATCTCCCTTGGAGTGCTAGGAGCAAGAAGACCTAGATTTTTGTAAGGATCAAGGTGGGTGCTCTCCTTATCATGTAGATCTCTTCTTCTTAATGTAGATCCTTCCCTCTTTCTCATTTGGGATGTGTAGGACTCACCAATCAATGGTGGAGATCCTACACAACCTTTTAGATGTGACCATTAGGCCCATCTTGTGCATGCATGTCCATGCATGGGGATTCCCTTGATGGATTCCTTTCATGGTGATTTCTTCTCGAATTCCTTTCGTGGTGATTTCTTCTCATTCCTTAGGCATGATGGGTTGTCTACACCCTTGCATCATGGTTGAGATGGCATCCCAACCATTCATCTTAGATCTAGGCCATGCATGATGAAATCCATGTTGTACATTGTATATGTACAGTATATGTGGTTGTGATTGTGTTGGGGAAGGGTCAATAGTGGCGGAGCCTTCCCCCGATGGCTGGATATCCTTCCTTTCCTCTCCCTTCTCTTGCATTTTTGATGATGTATGTGTGGTCCACTTAGTGGGCCTGGATTGTCCAGGAAAGCCCTGCAAGGGTGGGATGCCTATACCCAACCTACACTATGGTTAGGGTGTCCCATTTATCACCCGAAATGTTGCATGCAAGAGTAGAAAATTTTGGATTCGATCTGGACAATTGTGGGGCCCACTAAGGTGGGCCATGGCACCGAACTTATGGGCTAATCCTTTCCTTAAATGGCTTCTACATTTATTTTAATTCAAGAATGTATTGTTGTCCAGATTTTTGGGACAGATTTCTGTTGGTTTTGGGCCTAAAATTAGGACTGATTGGGGGCCATTTCATACCCATCAAACATACTTTTCTGAAAGGTGGGGATCTCACCTTGATGTCCCCAAAATTTCAGCCCCATCAGACCCTGATTGAGGTCCCAAAGGTGTGGCACAAGTGAGGTGGTTAGTCTGTAATTTCTGCACTGTTCCAGCAACATATCAGTGTGAAATTCCTTAAATATAAAATAATTTTTCCACTGGTGGGTCACATCCGTGAACCCCACTTTGTAGTACACATATAAGGGGACACAAAAACTATTTTTTCCTAATTTTTAGAGGCCATTAATCTACACCATTGGAAGCTCAAATCAAGGCCTATCAAAAATCTGCACTAAACAGATATTCTGGACAGTATGTTTTCTTTAAATTAATTAAAATACTTCTGCTAATCCAAAAATTATGAAATTTCACAGAGAGGTGACCCACCTATGGTAGGTCCCACCTGCCAAGTTTCGGGTCAACAGACCCCTGTACTGACCTTGACGTGGGCTGGACCGGCCCATGAGACTGGGACGCCTAGGCTGGGGTGTTCAGCCATGGCTCGGCCGTCCACCCTCTTTATGGGCCCACCTTGATGTATTTGTTAACCCCACCATCCATCCATTTGTGGTCCCGTATGAGACATGACCATCTCCCTCAGTGGCATCCATTTTTGGGACCCATTTGGTTGTGTCTTTGGGCTAATTGCCCATGCCCATAGGACCTTCCAACTTGGGACGCCCAGGCCCATTGGACTGTTGCTGGACTTCTGGTCTAGCAGCATGGTCCACCTGATTTATGTGTGTGATCCATTACGCTCATCTGGTGGAACCCACAGGGACATATGTGGGCCACTAATGAACATAAACTTAATTTATATTTATTATTGCTGGACTCCAGCAAGCCTAGAAATGGGTAGGCTGAAAATTCCAGTAATAGGCCCATATTGGCTGCCCCTAATGGTATGATTTGGGGCAGCATGGCCCACTAGATTTAAGGACGAATTACGTACATAAGCTTACCATTTTCTGATGTGTATTTGGGCTTCATTTGTGCACACTAGGAGGCCCACCTCAATTAGATTTTATTTTGGATCTATGTTCATAGTTTCGGTTGGACTTTGTAGACCCATTTATCTTAGAATCTTCTAGTTAGGTCCCTTGACCTTTGGGCCTGTATCTCACTACTTATTGTGATGGGTTTGTGGGCCATAATGTGTAAGTAGTTGGGCCCTTGGTTGCCCACCAAAATAACCTTGTACTTGGGTCAATTTGTGAGGCCTAACTCACTTGGATAAAGTATAGAAATTGCCTACATGGTTGGATTACCGGGCTACCCACTAGGCCCACCACAATATGTGGATTTGTGACCTTTATGGTTGGGCTCAAACCTTGCTCGAGGGCCCACCATATTTCCTATGAGTTGGGCTTTGAGTATAGCCCACTAGGCCATGGATTGCCTTAAGCCCTAGGCCTTGCTTCATATTCGAGTAGTAGCGGGCTGCCTTTTGGGACCCAGTTGAGGTTAGATATCCTCCTTAGTGGCCCTAAGGTAGGCCCATGGGGTTGTTATAGGTGGTTGAAGGCCTACCTTGGACCCTTGATAGGACCGCTTATTCCTTTAAGCTTATATAGTCATTCTTAGTTTGTGGGCTACCCCAAAGTATTGGGCCCCCACCAGAAGATGATCCCTTAGTAATCTTGTCTAAATACCTAGACTTATTTTCCTCCCTTGGGATTGAGGAGTACGTTCTAAGTTTTCATTATCATATAACGCACCCTCATGACTCATATACATCATGGTGTGATTAGATTATATTGTGTGTGTGGTCATTGGGTTGATATGATGGAGGGATGAAGTTTCGCCTCTTATGCACATTGAGTGCTTGGAGCTAGTGCATGATTGGTATGCGTGATTCATGCATTTGGCATCACATCTCATGGATATTATTGCCCTTGCTTCATCAGGGCCTTGCCTCCACAGGGGTATTCGTGGATGGCCATATGTGGACACCGAAAATATATTATTTGAGCATTGAGGTGCATAGTATCCCTAGGTGAAGGCCCCTAAACCTTCAAGGTACCTAGAAGACGCCTCAACGCCGAGACCGAGTGAAAATCATGAGCGCCCGAGTGCCTTACACCGTTAGGCCACGTCTCCCACTGTCGTGTAGTTGGTTGAGATGGGATGTGGCCTTATCCGCCTGAGTGAGAGGGCATGGCTAGGCTGAGTCTGACCAGCTCGTGAATGGGTCTGCTACCATCAAGCCTTACTGGTGATTGGTTGTCCATAGGCAGGTAGTGTGGTCTCTTACGCTCGTTTGACTATGCGGGTCTGTAAAGCGGCAGTCATCTTGTAGTGTACTTGACCTCGGTAGATTCCTTATGATGGAATCGTACTTGATTTGTGGATTAGATATGAGGTCTGACATCACTTTGCATTGCATTTGCATCGGCTGTATAAGCTTTATATTGCATCGCCTTGGTATGGCGCCCAGTACTCATCGCATTGCATAGCCTTAGTATGGCCTCTTGCATTCATGGCAGCCTTCATAAGGCTAGTGCTATTGGAATTGATCATATTTCCCTCATGTATCTCCTATCATTCTTTTGCACACCATTGTCATACACTTTCACCACCCTCTAAGTTTTCTATAAGCTTATGCACGATTGATGCGTGCAGGAGATCCTAGTCGGCGTCTTAGTAGCAGAGCTTGGATAGGAATTGAGTCGAGGACCCTAGTATTGCAGATCTTCTTCATTCTTCTTTTGTCATCAGATGTATTTCCTTTTAGCATTGTATTAAAGCTCAAATTTATAGTGGATTTTGTGATGTGTGCCTTTGTTATTTCTCAGATATACGTGTTGTGATCTTGGGTATACTCATATTGGAATGGATATATGGTTATGAAAATCCTCCTTGTAAGATCCCAGGATCAGAACCTATCTCAAGAGCCGAGAGTAGGGTACTACGGAGGCTGTTACGGACAGAACCGGTTATCAGGTTCCTTGTGAGTCCAGTTACTGAGTCTGGGGCGTGACAGGACCCATGTTGTTGAAGGTAATATTGGCATATTTTTCTTATGCCTTTATGTGAGGCTTATGTATGTGGTTTGGGTGTGGGCCTTGGGCCTTATAGCTACATGGATTATAGTTGGTTATGTCTTTTGGAAAATGGTGGTTGGATGTCCCCATTATGGACCCCTCTAGGCCCGTTTATATCTAAGTGTGGTTGAATGCCCACCTTAGACTCTTGCTAGGCTCATCTCTATATTATTTAAGCTCTTAGCCTATATGCTTAGTCTCGTGGGCTACCCCAGGTAAATGGGCCCCCACTAGAAGTTATATATTCTTTATGAGGAATTGGTTAAATACCTAGACCCTTCATGGTTAGGGTAGAGAGTTCATCTTCACCTCATTGGCAATCCTATTCATCTTCATGGCCCACTCCCATACGCATTATATGCATGCTTGGTTGAGGTATGATTGGTCATGGTTGGTCCATTGTGAAGGACATGTTGGTATCTCCCCGAGGGATGGAGTTTCCCCTCTTGAGCACGATGGATGCTTGGGATTGATGCATGGGTGATTGTGTGATTCATGCATCTAGCATTGTATAGCATGTGGATATCCGCCCTTGCTTCATCAGGGCCGTAGCCTCCACATGTATATCGTGGATGGTCGTGTGTGGACACCGAAAATGATACTTGAGCATTTGGGGCACATAGCATGTCCCTAGGTGAAAGCTCCTAAACCTTCACAGTACCAAGGAGACGCCATAATGCCAAGACAGAGTGGAAACACCAGAGTGCCTTATACCGTTAGACCGCAACTCCCACAGTTACGAGGTCGGTTGAGATGAGGTTTGGCCTTCCCCGCCTGAGTGAGGGGGTATAGCTAGGCTGAGTTTGACCAGCTTGTGAAATGGGTCCGCTACCATCGAGCCTTGCTGGTGAATGATTGTCCACAGGTAGGTAGTAAGGTCTTTTACGCTCGTTTGACTATGCGGGTCTTGGAGAGTGGCAGTCATCCAGTAGTATACTTGACCCCGGTGGATTCCTTATAATGGAACTGTACTTGATGTGTGGATTGGATATGAGGACTGACATTACTTCGCATTGCATTTGCATCGGGTATATAAGCCTTCTGTTGCATCGCCTCGGTATGGCGTCTAGTACTCATGTATTGCATTGCATGGACTCGGTATGACTTACTGCATTCATAGCTTAGCCTCGGTACGACTAGTGGCATTGGTATCTGTAATGCCCCGTGTTTTCAGGACCCGAGTATGTAACCCGTTTCCCAAAAACCCAAGTGTTAGCTTATAAAATTCAGTGTAAATTTGAACCGTTTATCGTTAATTAGAGTTAACAGCAACGAAGCTAGAGTAAACTATGCAAAGAATAAAAAAACATTCTGATCATTTCAAAATTCCAAATGTAGCACTCATACATGACTTATACAACCCCAAATACAAAGTTCATTAATAACAAAAACCAGAAACCTATCATGTAATGGTGGAACTCAATATGGGCCGCAAGGACCCCGCCTGGCTCCCTAGATAACCGATCTGCTCTAGCGACCAGTGAACGTCATCAACTCGCTCTACACCTGCATCAACTGTTACGGTTTGATAGCGTCAATGGCTATCGCAGTGAGGAGCACCCTCTAAGATTGTACACTCATCATTCATAATCTCATATAGATCGTAAGTCAGGAAAATGGATATATTAAACAGGGCACTTCATAATCATGGACATATACTCAAAAACTTAGCAAATCAACAGAATCTCATTATAAGCAGAATATAATAGCAATCGCAATATAAAGGAATACATCAACAAAGTCAAACACCCAATCATACGACCTTCTATTGCACCCGAAATTACATTGTACGTGAACTCCGCAAGATGGCTAGAAAATCGATAAGTGAACTTCAGCTCCACCTGGAAGTCATGGTACAAGTGAAAAAGGTGAATAGAAAACCAACATTCAAACCTCTTCTTCATCCGAAGATCATGTCGTACGTGAACTCCGCAAGATGGCTAGAAAATCGATAAGCGAACTTCAGCTCCACCCGAAATCACCATACGACTGAACACCGTAAGATGAAGAGAGTACCAATAATGGAACTTCGGCATCATTCGAAAATCGTATGAACTCCACAAGATGGCTAGAAAATTGACAGGCGAACTTCAACTCCACCCGGAAATCATAACGAACTCCGTATAATGACCCGAAAATCAACAAGATGTGCAAATATAACCAATAAGCCACGAAGAGCACTAATAACCGATCCAAGCCATGTAAGACAAATGTGGATCGTAGGATGATAAGTACAAGGTAGGTTCCACTCAATTCATTATTTAAGTGCAAGTGGTAGCATATAGTTAATTATTATAGGTACAACAAAAGATAGCATGTTATCATCAAATCGTCTATGCATGTTACAATTAAAGAGATATCTATCGTTTAACACATTAATTAATTGTACAAACAAGTTAGCATATTCAATAGTAAGGTAAGCAACTCAGTCAGGGGAATCATGCCATCGTCTATATCCGGATTGATGAAATTAAGTGGGAAGCGCAAAGGGTGAGTCCTCACCTTTGATCAATTATTAGATGTAATCAACTTGAATCCAATCAAAATGTTCACACCTACTTGACTTCAACGAGAGTGATCTAAGGTAGCCTCTACTAAATACCTACACTCAACCAACACAAGAAGATAAATAACATAGCTATTTATTTATATATTTGTACTAATAAAAAGTGGCTAGAGAGTCAGCTCACCTAGTTGTCGACTCATCCTCAACATGGCCCCCATTTGGATTAAACCCGCAAGACAGTCAAGTCGACTCGGTTCAACTCAGCAATGACCTGGCTCAATCTCTCCCTCATTTTCTCTCTTATTTCTCTCTCTCTCTCTCTCTCTCTCTCTCTCTCTCTCTCTCTCTCTCTTCAATGCTGGAATGTCTAGCAACGTTTGGACCCAGGTCCAAAACCTAACTCGACTCGCTGGACTCGGATCCAGTCGAGTCGACTCAGTTTCGACCAGGCAGTAGCCCCACACCTCCTTTCTCTCTCTCCCTTTCTTTTTGTTTTCTTTCCCTGCAAGACCAGTTCGTCCAGACCGCACCCAACTCGGCCTGGACTCATCTCAGACCGAACTTAGACACTGGGTCAGCCCAGTAGCAGCAACCTCTCTCCCTCTCTCTTTTTTTATTTTTTTTCTTGTTTCTCCTTCTCTCTTTCTTCCTCGCCCCCCCTTTTTTTGTACCGTTCAGCAATCTGGACCAGACCGAGGGCAGACCCTGATGTAGCCCTGTTGGCTCACCCGAACTCGGGATGGTGCTGTAATGGTAGCGGCAGCAGCAACAGTAACAAAAGAAAGAGGACGGCGTCCTCCTTCTCTCTCTTCTATTTTCTTTCTTTCTTAGTTTTTCACCTTCCTTTCTTCTTTTGGAGGGAGCCAAACCGAGTCAGAACTCTGCTTAGGCATCCGAAACTTGGTGCAAGTTGTGACAGCAGTGGAGAAGACCACAAGCTCTCAAGGAATAAGCTCCGGCTTCAATGGCAAAACTCTATCTGATGCAGTTTTCTTTAATCCGGTTGATGTGGATTGATTAGAGAGACATTAGGAAGCTTGAGGATGTGAAAGATCGAAGCTCCAATGAGTTTTTCTCAATGGGTTCGACGGTGGAAGAAAAATGGCTTGAGTTTCGCTGGTGTGGCTATAGGGGATCGGGCAGTGCACCCTTTGCAATATAAGTTCTCTATTTCGATGCCCCAAATCTCTCAGCAACGTCGGATGGAGGATGCACTGCTAAGATCTAATACCACTGCCAGGCATCTTGAAATAGGTAGCAAAACGGTGGGTGTTGGCGTCGGTTTTCCATGGAAAACCCTGCTTCACGTGAACAGGGAGTGGATGGTCAGGATTATTGCATTTCGGACGGTCGGGATTAAAGGAAAAAACCTCACGCGGATTGCCAGCGTGGAGGAAAAACAGATTTTCCATTTTTAGAAAAGATGGAAACACAACCAGCCCTCTTGTGCTGGCATTTGTTGTCACGCGTGTGCAAGAAATTGGGTAAAACTGGGCAGGGTTTGCACGGCTCTGGGTCCTCCATAATCTGAATGGTTTGGATCTTCAAATGGGACGCTGATGGTGGGCCACCTCCAAGCCAAACGAACGTTGTCCGTTCGAGTATCGCGGGCGGGAATTTTCGAAGGAGAGTTTTTTTTTTCCTTTTTCGGGCGGGCTCGGTCAGAACCTGGTTTGACTAAGTCCTCCATTTGGCGTTCGGCAGGTGCACACCCATGGTGTACACACACCACACAAAGTGGGGTCCACAGTGGTGATTTGGATCGATCCACACCGTTCATTCGTCTTGGTGGCTCACATTAAGGTCCACCCCAAAGGATGAGGCAGATCCAAGGCTTAGGTGGGCCATATCAATTGAATTACGGCCATTAAGTGTCAACTACCGTCGATTTACGGTGATCTGAGGTCCACTCCCATGATCAGGACCGTTCACCTAACTAGTTGGCCAATCAGGTTCATAACCCATTTATATACGTACCATCTTATATATAAATATGTATATATACATATTTATTACATTATTTTATGTTTGAATATAATTACTAACACATTATATTTATAATAATAATCATTATTAATTAATAAAATTTACTTGGTAATATTATATATATATATATATATATATATATATATATATATATATTTCATAATTATCATTAAGAATATTCCAAGTGTACTATAGTTAATTTATGTAATATCTTATACATTCATTATAATAATATTAGTAACTAATGTCTTAGATTATATAATAAAAATATATTTCTATATTTGTTGAATACAATACATTAATAGTTATAGGTAAGTATTTATTTACAATCACTAGCATTTACAAGGCGTTTTTGTGATTATACATCCACATATAGTATAGTAAAATTAATATTAAGTTTTTATATATATATATATATATATATATATATATATATATATATATATATAATATATATATATATATATTTGTATATACTATAATAGTATAAAATTAAAAATGTAAATATACATCAATTATATAATGATGTGTGGGCGTACAATTTATTTTATATAGTTTAAATAACATACATGATTGAATAATTCACGTAACGTACAAATAATTATAACATTACTTTGTATTATATTATACATGTACAATTACATCATGTTAAAATGAATTATTAGGGTATCAACTTAAGATAAACCACCCATCTGACTTGAGGTAGATCCATAGCTCTAGATCTGATGATCACCTAAAATTAGATTCCCCTACATATCAGTTGGATGATAAATCTCGAACCTCGTAGTTGCTCCACCATCTTGATGGTAGGATTTAAGGTAGAGTGTGAATGTTCACATAAATCGAGGTTGTATTTATACTAAGTCGGGTTCTCATGGTAACACCCGAGTACAGAAAAGTACGGGGTGTTACAATCTACCCCACTTAAAGAGAATTTTGTCTCGAAATTCAACACTTTTATCCTATAATCCATTTTTCCTTGCCTTTAAGGATTCAACACTTTCCCATGAAGAATGTGTGTTCAGGACTGGGGTTGTTACAATCTACCCCCCTTAAAGAGAATTTCGCCCAGAAATTCAATCTCCCTTTATGAATATAATTGAGAATGACCATTTTTGAAAAAAAAAAAAAAATTTGGGCAAACACGGAAGGACGGTTATAGTAGGTTTGAATCCAATACGTCAGACTTCTGCCTAGCCGGGCAGTGAGTCTACTAGTATCCATCTCAATCCTAGTGAGTATCGATCTTCTGCTTGATCAGGGCATGAGGCCATTGTAATCATTAGGATTCAGAATTTACGTCAAACCGCATATACTTCGTTTAGATATGGTTCCGTCAGTTCGTGTTCCCGCTCATTTTATTCATTTGGAGATATGTTATTTAATTTCCTACTTCCCTAAAGAATAAGCCTAAATTATTCATTATGCTTCAACATTACAATTTAGCTATCTAGGGAGCTATCCTAGAATCTGTAATTTTAACTATTTCTAATTGTTTTAGTTACATTACTATGCATTCTCAAAATTTTATAATCCTTGTGAACTACCTTATAATTAAGAAGATTTACAAAGGTTGTACCTTGGTGGCTGAAGTTGTTGTACTGAAGGGAAGATCCTCTCATCTCGCCGTTTCTTAAAAGACTGCTTTAAGAAGTGACTTGGCCTTCCACAATAATCGCAAAGCTTATCCTGAATCGAAGAATGAGTTGGGTGAGACCTTAATTCCATCCTCTCTTCAGTCGTATGAGATGCAATTGGTGCCGCCTTGGCTTTGCTCGCTGAACCTCGAATAAGAGCACCTGTTTTGGCCCTACGCTTGAAGTCCTTCTCTATTTGCATGGCCTTGTCCACGAGGTCGGTGAAGTCAATAAAGTCGAAGGTGCACAATCTCGACCGGATTTCAGGTCAGAGACCTTCCTTAAACTTTTCCAATTTATATTGTCCTCAACAGCCTTTGGTACGTATCGTGATAACTCGTCGAAGCGTGCTTCATATTGCGACACTGTTGTATTCCCTTGTTCCAATTTAAGAAACTCAGATATTTTCTCGTGATGATAGCATGGAGGAAAGTATTTTTCATTGAACCTTTTCTTAAACTCAGTCCAGGTCCACTCATAATCAGATGAGACTCTTCTTAGCACGACTTCCCACCATATATTGGCTTCGCCTTCCAAGGCATAAGTGGCGAGAATAACCTTTTGGGCGTCCGAACAACCCAACGATCTCATCATCTTAGTCATTCTATTCAGCCAGTCTTCCGCTAGAACTGGATCTGGTGCTCTTGAGAAGGATGGTGGCCTCAGCCTCTGAAACCGTTCAAACATATCTGCCCCACTAACTTCTTTGGTCTTCGGGGCCGATGCATCCATATTACGTTGGAGAGCCTCTAGCAGTGTGGCGATTGAAGCCTGTTGTTGTATTATGACGGTATTCAGCTGACTAATAACATCGCCAGGTGGGGTTTCATGTTGCATGTTTGGTGGAGGTGTGCCCACATGACTCACAGGTGATTGAGGTGGGATAGTTCCTGACGTTTGCTCTCTTTCAGGGCCACTTGACCTAACTGAAGGTGCAGGAGAGCGCACGGGACTCCCTTCTCTAACAACCTCATTTGTCGGCGAAGTTAACAAATGACCAGTCTGCGGTCTCGGGCGACGGGATGGGGCCATAACCCTGTTAAAAGAAAGGATTTATTGTGGTTATAACCTTCTAAGTTTAAATAATCTTAAACTAAGATCATAAGACAACTCATATGAATCATACAGCTGGAGTATTGTTTAGATTGATAAGTGCTCGACAACTCCCTATCCTTTGCGATTAGGTGAAACAAGACTCCAAAGGTACTAAGATGACCATTTAAGCACCCTTATACTCACGTCTTCTAGTCTTCGACCTACAGTTGAGGTCCTATGAAAATATTTAAGGTCATTTTAGTGTCCTAAGATGGACTACAAGGGGGTCTAGACTCATGAGTTCTTATTTTAACCCAACTTTCCACAACGCCTAAAGCTTACTTCTAAGTTCCATGACTATCCTAGATTTTCTCATGGGAGCCAAAAATTTCTACATGGGGATTTGGGTTTAAATATGTTGAACTTACCTAAGTTTTTAAAGCTAGTCTCAACAAGCCTAGCCTATGGCTAAAATTTCGCCTAAAATTCTAAATTCTTACTATTAGTTATTTCCATTCGTTGAAACATACAAGAGATGTATTAAGGGATTTAAATTATAAGATCCTAGTATGATTCCTTAAGCTTATAGAGCGCTTATGTTTGATTTAACGTACAACATGGTGGGTACTTGTTTCCTTACGATACCTGAGTTTAGTCCCTAGTTTCAAACATCTATAATTTACAAGGGAACCTAGGTTCTTGCTTCTAAGTTCAAATGGCTAAGCCTAAAATCATAAGGGACCCTAAAGTTTAAGTTCTTAGATTCAGCAATCACAATTCACAAAGGAACTTAGGTTTGTGGTTCTAAGTTCAAATGGTTAACCCTAAGCATTTCAAGGGATCCTAAAGTTTTGATTTCTAGGTTCACAGGATACCCTAAAGCTAAGGGAATGAAATCTAGCTTCCAGTCTCAAATTTTATCAATGAAACTTTAGGTTATTTGAAATCACATAAGTCATGTTTTTCCCAAGGCCTGGTTTATCTAGACTCGCTCTGATACCAACTGTAACGCCCCGTGTTTTCAGGACCCGAGTATGTAACCTGTTTCTCAAAAACCCAAGTGTTAGCTTATAAAATTCAGTGTAAATTTGAACCGTTTATCGTTAATCAGAGTTAATGTAACAAAGCTAGAGTAAACCATGCAATGAATAAAAAAACATTCTGATCATTTCAAAATTCCAAATGTAGCACCCATACTGGACTTATACAATCCCAAATATAAAGTTCATTAATAACAAAAACCAGAAACCTATCATATGTAATGGTGGAACTCAATATGGGCCGCAGGGACCCCGTCTCGCTCCCCAGATAACCGATCTGCTCTAACGACTAGTGAACGTCATCAACTCACTCTACATCTGCATCAACTATTACGGTTTGATAGCATCAATGGCTATCGCAGTGAGGAGCACCCTCTAAGATTGCACACTCATCATTCATAATCCCATATAGATTGCAAGTCATGAAAATAGATATATTAAACAGGGCACTTCATAATCATGGACATATACTAAAAAACTTAGCAAATCAACAAAATCTCATCATAAGCAGAATATAATAGCAATCGCAATATAAAGGAATACATCCAGAAAGTCAAACACTCAATCATATGACCTTCTATTCCACCCGAAATCACATTGTACGTGAACTCCGCAAGATGGCTAGAAAATCGATAAGCGAACTTCGGCTCCACCCGGAAGTCATGGTACAAGTGAAAAGGTGAATAGAAAATCAACCTTCAAACCTCTTATTCATCCAGAAATCATATCGTATGTGAACTCCGCAAGATGGCTAGAAAATCAATAAGTGAACTTCAGCTCCACCCAGAAATCACATACAACCGAACACCGTAAGATGAAGAAAGTATCAACAAGGGAACTTCGACGTCATTCGAAAATCGTATGAACTCCACAAGATGGCTAGAAAATTGACAGGCGAACTTCAGCTCCACCCGAAAATCATAATGAACTCCGCATAATGACCCGAAAATCAACAAGATGTGTAAATATAACCAATAAGCCACGAGAGCACCAATAACCGATCCAAGCCATGTAAGACAAATGTGGATAGTAGGATGATAAGTACAAGGTAGGTTCCACTCAATTCATTATTTAAGCGCAAGTGGTAGCATATAGTTAATTATTATAGGTACAACAAAAGATAGCATGTTATCATCAAATCATCTATGCATGTTACAATTAAAGAGATGTCTATCGTTTAACACATTAATTAATTGTACAAACAAGTTAGCATATTCAATAGTAAGGTAAGTAACTCAGTCAGGGGAATCATGCCATCGTCTATATCCAGATTGATGAAATTAAGTGGGAAGCGCAAAGGGTGAGTCCTCACCTTTAATCAATTATTAGATGTAATCAACTTGAATCCAATCGAAATGTTCACACCTACTTGACTTCAACGAGAGTGATCTAAGGTAGCCTCTACTAAATACCTACATTCAACCAACACAAGAAGATAAATAACATAGCTATTTATTTATTTATTTGTACTAATAGAAAGTGGCTAGAGAGTCAGTTCACCTAGTTGTCGACTCATCCTCAATATGGCCCCCATTTGGATTAAACCCGCAAGACAGTCGAGTCGACTCGGTTCAACTCGGCAATGACCTGGCTCAATCTCTCCCTCATTTTCTCTCTTGTTTTTCTTCTTTGCTCTCTCTCTCTCTCTCTCTCTCTCTCTCTCTCTCTCTTTCAATGCTGGAATGTCTATCAACATTTGGACCCAGGTCCAAAACCCAACTCGACTCCCTGGACTCGGATCCAGCCGAGTCGACTCGGTTTCGACCAGGCAATAGTCCCACACCTCCTTTCTCTCTCCCTTTCTTTATGTTTTCTTTCCCTGCCAAACCAGTTCGTCCAGACCGCACCCAACTCGGCCAGGACTCATCTCAGACCAAATCAGACACTGGGTCAGCCCAGTAGCAGCAACCTCTCACCCTCTCTCTCTCTCTCTCTCTCTCTCTCTCTCTCACTCTCTTTTTTCCTGTTTCTCCTTCTCTCTTTCTTCCTCGCCCCCCTTTTTTTTGTACCGTTCAGCAATCTGGACCAGACCAAGGGCAGACCCTGATCCAGCCCTGTTGGCTCGCCCGAACTCGGGATGGTGCTGTAATGGTAGCGGCAGCAGCAGCAGTAACAAAAGAAAGAGGACGGCATCCTCTTTCTCTCTCTTCTATTTTCTTTCTTTCTTTGTTTTTCACCTTCCTTTCTTCTTTTGGAGGGAGCCAAACCGAGTCAGAACTCCGCTTAGGCATCCGAAACTTGGTGCGAGTTGTGACAGTAGCGGAGAAGACCACGAGCTCTCGGGGAAGAAGCTCCAGCTTTAATGGCAAAACTCTACCGATGGAGTTTTCTTTAATCTGGTCGAAGTGGATTAATCAGAGGGACATTAGGAAGCTTGAGGATGTGAAAGATCGAAGCTTTAACGAGTTTTTCTCAATAGGTTCGACGGCGAGAGAAAAATGGCTTAAGTTTCGCTGGTGTGGCTACAGGGGATCGGGCAGTGCACCCTTTGCAATATAAGTTCTCTATTTCGATGCCCCAAATCTCCTAGCACCGTCGGATGGAGGACGCACGGCTTGGATCTAATACCACTGCTAGGCATATTGAAACAGCTAGCAAAACAGTAGGCGTTGGTGTCGGTTTTCCATGGAAAACCCTGCTTCACATGAACAGTGAGTGGACGCTCAGGATTACTGCATTTCGGACGGTCGAGATTAAAGGAAAAAACCTCACGCGGATTGGCAGCGTGGAGGAAAAACAGATTTTCCATTTTTAGAAAAGATGGAAACACAATCAGCCCTCTTGTGCTGGCATTTGTGGTCACGCGTGTGTAGGAAATTGGGTAAAACTGGGCAGGGTTTGCACTGCTCTGGGTCCTCCATAATCTGAACGGTTTGGATCTTCAAATGGGATGCTGATGGTGGGCCACCTCCAAGCCAAACGAATGTTGTCCGTTTGAGTATCGCGGGCGGAAATTTTCGAAGGAGAGAGTTTTCTTTTTCTTTTGCGGGCTGGCTCGGTCAACGCCTAGTTTGACTGAGTCCTCCGTCTAGCATTCAGCAGGTGCACACCCATGATGTACACACGCCACACAAAGTGGGGTCCACAATGGTGATTTGGATCGATCCACATCGTTCATTCGTCTTGGTGGCTCACATTAAGGTCCACCCCAAAGGATGAGGCAGATCCAAGGCTTAGGTGGGCCATATCAATTGAATTACGGCCATTAAGTGTCAACCACCATCGATTTACGGTGATCTGAGGTCCACTCCCGCGATCAGGACCATTCACTTAACTAGTAGGCCAATCAGGTTCATAACCCATTTATATACGTACCATCTTATATATAAATATGTATATATACATATATATTACATTATTTTATATTTGAATATAATTACTAACACATTATATTTTATAATATAATCATTTATTAATTAATAAAGTTTACTTAGTAATATTATATATATATATATATATATATATATATATATATATATATCTTAATTATCATTAAGAATATTCCAAGTGTACTATAGTTAATTTATGTAATATTCTTATACATTCGTTATAATAATATTAGTAAATAATGTCTTAGATTATATAATAAAAATATATTTCTATATTTGTTTAATACAATACATTAATAGTTATAGGTTGTAACGCCCTGAAAATCGGGGGGTCGCCACTGGTAAGTTTGGTACCCTAGGTTCAAGCAGTAGCGACCAAACAGGGTGAACATACATAAGGCAGATCGGGTTACTTGATGAGCTCGACTAACACGATCGCCCGTTGAGCTGCACGACATGAAGTGCATAAACAACTTCGTGTGGCCTAGCCACTGCCGACAGGCAACGCACGACTCGAGTTCGTCGAACACATCCCACGTGGCAAATGAATCTCAGCCACGAGTTCAATCTCGTTACCGATTGCCTGGACTATAATCATAGCCCCAAACACAATCAATTACAGAGATATAAAGCAGTAAGGATCAGGATTCAAATCATACAATCAGTCTGGTATTATCCGTTTAGGGCTGCCAGGGCTGTTTGCACGCACTCGTTGCTCCGCTCCCCCATCACCCATGACGGATCATACATCATAAATATAAATTTAAACATATGCATCACATAGTTAAAATCATAAAGCAGTTGAGCATGTTATGAATCACAACACAAGCATGAGTTTGTACATGTTCAATTCCTAATCACACAACTATCAAAGGAGATCATACACATAGATAAAAGAGGTTGAGAATCATATCTCAACACCCTTATACTTTACAATTTGCTAACTACTACTCATTCAGACATTTCAAGAAACACTTAAACAAACATACATCAACATACACGACATATGTCGATCACATAGGCATTAGGCCAAATCCTTTCACTAGGGAGTTGCCCCAATCATAACACGCGTACACCCACGACGGATAGTCATGGCAAGCAGGAATCCGAGTTCCATATTCATTCAGTCATTTCCACAAACACTTGGGCCACACATTTTAGCATATATAGTGTATTTTGGCCGTGGCGTGACTTAGGGCAAATCCTTTCGTCAAAGGGGGTATCGCCCATACATCAATCATGAATCCATGACAATTAGTCATGGCGAGCACAAATGAGAATTCTATACTCATTCAGCCATTTCCACAAACACTTAGAATACACTATTACAACATACATGGTGTATGTTAGTAAAACATGTATTAGGGTTATCCTTTAGCCAAACGAGTATTTTATCCATGTATACCATAATCATACTACAAATAATCATGACAATTATATTTCCAAAATCCGCACATATGCGGAATTTCTAAAATACGCAATTTCAACATACATGACATTTACACATGAACATGTATTTTTGCGATTCTTTTCGCCAAACTAACATTTTATCCACACATGATATAATCAAACATTAAATAAACATGTCAAACATTTTCCCAAGAAAAATACGTATACGGTATTTATACGTATATCTAGAGTATGTGAAAATCCATATTCTTTATCGCTAATCGAAACAGGAAACGGAAAGCACTTTGTACATGTGCATTTGCATACAGATCATGAATCTATCATTATCTGACATTGAAAGCGTTGAAAAACGTAACTTATACGCTTAAAGTCCTCACCTTTGGTCGTAGAATCGTAACGGAGACGATAGGTTCGCTAAGCTTCCGTATACGGCAACTAGGCGACCTAGAGAAGGAAATAGGTTAGCTATTTCATAACCTACAACTATCAAATCCCCCAAAAGGTTAGGGTTAGGGTTTCTTACCTAGAAACGGGGCTGGAATCGCCGGAAAAGCGATGAGAACGAGATGGTGCAGCCCGTGTGGTGGCAGGGAACGACGGCAGGGAGTTTCTCCCACTTCTCCCTCACTTTCTCTCTCTTTTCCCTCTCTCAAATCCAAATTCGTATGGCTGGAATGGGAGAGGGTTTAAGGTCCTTATATAGCCTAAAACTTCACCGAAATAGACTCCTGTTCAAGGGTTACTGCTAATATAGGATATTCGCCACTTTCCAAGCTCAAAAGGTATGTTCTGGTGGCCCTCCTTGAGCCAAACGTCAGACTTAAGCTCACCCTCTGCGGATCTACGTGGGATTACGTTTTCGGCTCGATCGGATTCCCAGATCGCACGTGGCGGACCACTTTCAGTTCAACGGTCCGTGGGCCACGATCAGAATTTCTGAGTACATGTAAATGTGTATGAAATTTTTCCTGATCCGAGGGTGTAATTTGGTCTGATTCTGACGGTCAGGCTGCTTAATACTGATGCGCAAGCGAAAGGTGCCAGATCACTATTCCAGATATTTTATTTTCAAAAGGAATAGTGTTTTTCACACACCCTCGATCCGGATCGAAATAAATGACCGTGGGACATCGGTCGGAGCTGATTTTTGAGATGATTGCCAAGCCCAGTGGGGCGGTCCTAGTTCCTTAGCTTCGAGTTAATCGGACTCCCGATGTGCGATCTAAACCTAATACGAAGTTTCGTTTCAGTCCCGAGAGCAGACGGGTAATGAGTTTGGCTCTAGACTTTAGGGTAACCTAGAGTCACATGTTTTACAAGTTTTGGGTCTTGCAGATCGTATTTAAAGCGATCCCAACGGATTTCATGGCTAATCGAGTTTGCACTTAGTTAACTTTGTTAAATTTCTAAAGGATTTAATCCTAATTGTTTTCTGGTTGAGATGGTACTTAGGCCTTTGCAGTTTGTATATAAAGTGATCCAAGTTTTACTACTTAGCTAGTTTAAGTTAGTGTCTAGGGCGAAAGTGCTTTGAAAAATTGAAAGCACAAGTTAGTAAAGGGGTGGGATTTGTGAAGGAAATGGGTTCAGGAGCGATTTTAGACTGTGGGATTTAGATTTGACAAGTTGATAAGGTCTTAGGATCGACCCATTGCCCTAGAACGTCTAATCCCAGGTTGGCAAAAATCCGGGATGTTACATAGGTAAGTATTTATTTACAATCACTAGCATTTACAAGGCGTTTTTGTGATTATACATCCACATATAGTATAGTAAAATTAATATTAAGTAATATATATATATATATATACACACACACACACACACACGCGCGCGCGCGCGCGCACACACACACACACACTACAATAGTATAAAATTAAAAATGTAAATATACATCAATTATATAATGATGTGTGGGCGTACAATTTATTTTATATAGTTTAAATAACATACATGATTGAATAATTCACGTAACGTACAAATAATTATAACATTACCCTGTATTATAGTATACATGTACAATTACATCGTGTTAAAATGAATTATTAGGGTGTCAACTTAAAGATAAGCCACCCATCTGACTTGAGGTAGATCCATAGCTCTAGATCTGACGATCACCTAAAATTAGATTCCCCTACATATCAGTTGGACGATAGATCTCGAACCTTGTAGTTGCTCCACCATCTCGACGGTAGGATTTAAGGCAGAGTGTGAATGTTCACATAAATCGGGGTTGTATTTATACTAAGCCGGGTTCTCATGGTAACACCCGAGTACAGAAAAGTACGGAGTGTTACAGTATCATTCATGGTTTCCTCTGCACCATCCTATTTCTTCTGATCACCATTGTCACACCCCTTTACCGCCCTCTAAGTTTTCTATAAGCTTATGCACTATTGATGGGTGCAAGAGATCCTAAGTCAGCGCAGTAGCGATGGGGCATTGGATTGGATCGTGCTGAGGACCCGTTGTAGACTTTTCTCTTCCTTTCTTACCTTATGTATTTCTTTTTTAGCCTTATGTATCTGTAAAGTTTAAATTTCTAGTGGATTTTGCAATGCGTTCCTATGGTTACTTTCTGAGATTACTGTGTTATGATCTTGGGTATGATTTATCGGATTAGATTTATGCTATGGAAATCCTCCTTGTGGGATCCTAGGATTGGAACCTGAGCCAGGAACCGAAAATGGGGTACTACGGAGGCTGTTGCGGCCGGAATCGGCTATCGAGTTCCTTTTGAGTCCGATCACCGAGTCTGGGGCCTGATAATAACCCTGACCCTCAAGGGTCAAGGTTGTCATGTGTTGAGAGTTGAAGTCGGGTTAGGATTGTAAGCTTCCTGTCATTAATAACTTGATTATTTTTAAATAATAGTAGATAAAAACAACATTCAGGGTCGAGGTTGTCATGTTATAAAGGTTGGGGTTATGATTGTAATGTGGTAAGGGTCATGGTTGTAACGTGGTAAGGGTTGGTAAGGGTCGTGGTTGTAATGTAATAAGGGTCGCGATTGTAACATGGTAAGGGTAGTGGTCGTAATGTAATAATGGTCGTGGTTATAATGTGGTAAGGTTCATTATTGTAATGTAGTAAGTTTGTGGCTGTAATGTAGCAAGGGTCGTGGTTGTCGTGTTGATGTAATTAATAACTCGATTATTTTTAAATAATAGGGGTCGAGGCCCACAATGGGGTGATCCGTTCTGTCCACCTTGTCGGCCAGCTTGCCGTGGGCCCAAAAAGTCCTGACTTGGGCAGTGTCCTCTTCTAACAAACATCGTAGTGAGCCTGAAAAGTTTCAACAGGGGGTGCCACTGTCACCATTATTTTCTATTATGTGGCCCACATGAGCTTTGGATCAGGTTGATATTTGGGCTCTAACCCTAAAACGACATGACAAAAAGGATGGGCGTCATAGATTATACACATACATCAATGTGGGCCCCATGAGTTGGGCCTTGCCCATGCTAAAAAAGGCTTCTGTCCACGTCACTTTCTTAGCACTAAATATGAACATAACTTCTTATTAACTAAAAATCCGTACAATTACTAAACTAAGGACAAAAACAATTTGGTCTAAAAAACTTCTCAAGACTTGTTAGAAGGCTACTCTCGGAATATTTGGAAGGTCAAATCTCTTTTGAGAATTTGACCATACAACAATGCTAGTATGGTCACAATCCCTTTAAAAAACCTTGTTCATTAATATAGTCAAAAGTCTAGGTTTGCGCTTGAATATAGCTTGTCAAAGACCGACCGACAAAGTAAAACCCAAGCCTAAGCCCAACCTAGCCCATAATAATTATTCATATTCCAGCCTAATTTAAACTTGAGAAAGATATAGATTGTTCGCTAGGTGTGCCCAATCATGCCGAAGCTCACCTCACTCATAGCCTCATCCCATTAAGAGTCTGAGTTTAATTCGAATAAATGTATGCCACATGTAAGATTGCCATGTACAACTTAAGAGTGAGCCAAAACATCAAATAGCTCTACTTTTGTTAATTGACCTGGGGATGGTGCCATGGGGCTAACCACTATCTACACTACTGTGCCATGATCTAATGGACCTATATCATGCCCATGCCAAAATGTCTTCTCCCGATCAGATTAATCTAGCCATATGATTAAATAGGAAATACACTCATGATCATCTAATGAGAGAGATCTTCTAATAACCTTTCATCTATTGTGTGGCCCAAAAAATGCACCAGAATTAAGCCACGCCATGTAAAGTTTCCCCGGTACAAAGAAAGCTAGATAAAGCATAGCATATTCGGAAATGGTGCACGGTGTGCCACACACCACTGATCTCGGTGGTGTGTTGACATCACAAAATTATGTGGGCGTACCATAATGTATGTGTTATATCCATGCTGTTCAATTATTTTTTGAGATCATTTTAATATATGAAGCCAAAAATGAAAAAATCCAAAGCTCAAGTGGATCACACCACAAAAAGGTATTGGGGACAATAATTCCCATAGTTGAAACTTTCTCAGGACTCACCAGGATGTTTATTTGCTATCCAACATATTCTTAAGGTAATACGGACCTGGATGAAGGGCAAAAATAACAAATGGCATGTTGATCCGTGACCCCAATAAGTTCTCAATGTTAGCAGCTCAATTTTTCTTGCATTCTTGCATCATGTGGCATTGTCCAATTGAGCTTTAAATCTGGCTCGTCTTTTAACTCAAGGTCTAAAATGATCTCCCCAAATGGACGGACCGTTTGTATATAACAGATGGTGGGCCCACGGAAGAGGACGTCAACACACCCACGAAGTCAGTGGTGTGTAGCACACCACGCAATCTGCTTCCGGCATATTTCCTCCAGCTAGGTCTAGAGTCATGGATTGACATGCAAGTCGTATAAAACTTTCCTGAGTTGACTCGGACTCGGTCGAGTCAGCGTTTAAAATAAGCCTAATTAGACTTAACTCGGACGAGTCACCCCCTGACTCGACTCGGGACCGGAATCCATTAACAGGAAGGGTCTGGGACAGGGCTGTGATATTTTCCACCGTCCAAAGAGGGCTGGGTGGATTTAGGCTTGGGCCAGCCCAGCCCACTATCACAGCTATTCCCGTTCAACTACCAAACCGTATCCTTGGCGCCAAAAATCTGAGGGTTTTCCCGCCATCTACATTTCTTTGAGAAAAACTTTGATACACTGGATGAGCACGATGGACAATACATGTGCGCTTAAAAACTGAATACTTTTAATATAATTAATAAAATTTTAACTGTCCAAATTATATATAAGCTTCATATGTTTTATAAAACAAAACCCATTAGTGGATATTTATTAGACGATTAAGATAAAAAATCAAACAATCCCGATTCAACAAACAAGTTTCCACTAATCACATATTAAAATTATTTCAAGAATCTGAATTTTGATTTATCACTTATAAAACTGTGAATCCCACAATCTAGTCGGTATATATTTATTTAATGTATTCCCCGGATACAATTTATGAGTGCCGGCGTATCAAGTGTCATTCACAGCTAGAGTCTCTTTTCTTTTCTCCTCAAGAGAAAAATTTTGATACTCTGACAGAATGTGATGGATAATACACATGCATTTAAAAATAATATACTTAGGATAAAATTAGTTGAATCAAACCGTCCAAATTATGGTACCGAACGTAATTATACACGGTTCAAAAATAAATATTATTTGATTATGTGTATATAGGATTGATCGACATTTATTGAACGGTTATAGATGAAAAATACTCAACTGACCTATTTCCACAAACATGTCCACGAATCAGAGGATAAGATTATTCAATCAATCTGATATTAGGACTGTGACTTCAAGACAGTGGGCTGAACAATCCAGTCGGTTTTATTGAGTTAAAACATGCCACGTGTGCATTGTCTGTGTGCCTGCGTATAAGCTTCACACGCATCCAGAGTATCATATAAGCTCCTCTTCTTCCATCCCCAACAACGCAGAGAGAGAGATGGACGATTCGCCGCAGCCCATCGTCGCCGGTCGCCGGAGAAGCAAAGGCGCCGATGCAGCAGCTCGGGCAGACGCCCTGGAGCGCCTCAGAGCTCTCCGATCTGGAGGCCGCCGATCCGAAAGTAGCTTCCAGATCAAGATGGAAGAACCTGTCTACGACACTGTCGCCGAGAACGAGTACGCAGCCCTCGTCGCCAAACGCCGTGAGGCTGCCCGTGACTTCATCGTCGACGACGACGGCCTCGGGTATGGTGATGAAGGTGAAGAAGAGGACTGGTCCCAGGCGGGGCTCCCACCTTCTGACGAATCGGACAGCGAATTGGGAAAACCCAAGAAAAAGAAGGTGGTCGTGAAGAAAGATCCGCAACCCAAGAAGCCGTCTTCTTCGCTTTCAGCTGCTGCCGCTCTTATGGGGAAGCAACGGTTGTCATCAATGTTCACGTCTTCAGTTTTCAAGAAAAGTAGGGATGATAAGGGAAAAGGGTCGTCGGCAGTGGAGAGCATTGTCGATGATGTAATTGCCGAGTTCGCACCTGATGAAGCCGATAGAGAGAGACGGAGGCGGGCCCCGCCATCCGGCGTGAAGAGCTTCACCCCGAGCGTTCCTATTAAGAATGAAAATCAACCTGCCTTTGTGAATTCCGTAGTTGAACCAGAACAAAATGTTGTCTTATGTGATCAAGTAAATGCGGGAATTCAAGGAAATAGCGATTTGGGTTGTCAAAATAATCTGCCGGTGGAAGTGAAAGAGGATACGGTTTTGAATTTTGAAGTGGGTTCCGATCAGATTTCCCAGCCAAACGGTTCATCGGAAGATGTGAAGGTGGACACGGAGATGGCATTGGATAACAAGGAAGCGAAAACAGAAGCAGTGAAGAGTGAGGTGTTTTCCCTCAATGCCAAGGTTAAGGTGGAAAGCAATCCTGCTTTGAGTGCTGCGGCTGGATGGAAGGAATTTTGTCAAGTAGAGAATGGGAATGGTGGTTTTGATGGTGTGGCTGCCATGTCTTGTGAGGAGAAGTCCGACCTTGCACTGGATTCAGATGGGTCGCTGCCATTTTACATAATTGATGCTTATGAGGAGCTCTATGGTGCTAACCTTGGCAATCTATATCTTTTTGGGAAGGTACACAACTTCTGTTGGTTTATCTTCTTTTAATTTCAGTTCTTTATGTGTTCCGAAATTTCATGATATGTATAACAGAATGCTGTCGGAATGTGAATGGGCTGATCTTTGGTATTTACCATGTCCTTGTGCATAAATTTTAGGGTCTGTTTGGGTAAAGGGTACCCTAACATTGGGAAATGGAATGAAGCCCTAATCCCGATTTTGGCAGGCTCCATGCCTTCCACGTTAGATTCGCATGCATGAAGTTGTGCTTTGCCCTACTTAATCACAATTTTTTTTATTTTTATTTTTATTTTTAATTTTTAATTTTTTATCAATCTTTTTACTTCTTTATTTTTTATTCTTACGAACTAAAGATAATTGTAAGTAAGTTGGAAAGGTTGCCTTTGCTTGAGGGCTTCTGATGTGGATGTTGTGGGGTGCGCCAAAATCAGGATTTAGGCATAATCCCGGTTTTGTGGGGTCTCCTACCCAAAATGGGCCAGAGATGCTCCATGTTATTGTTAAGATTTTGAATGGGCATCCTGTGTATGTATTAATTGAGCTTGTGCAAAAGCGGCTTTGAATTTTAGAACTTGATTTAAGTTGGGTGATGTCGACTGTTCTGCTTCTTAGAAGAATCTGAAATACCTTAATTAATTTACTTCAAAGTATCAAAAGATGGATAGGAAATGATTGACAATGCTGTGATGATGATGATGAAACTTGCATGCATGGATGCATAATTATGTACATCTGTTGAAGGGTATATTCAAAGAGTTTTACATCAAAGTTCTATGTTCATTCTTACATTACCATCATTGCATCCTTGTCCTAACTAGTTGGTGTTGGCTTAATGAATTTTGTTTGGCCAACCATTCATTTTGATGGCCTCATCTTCAATAAGTGACCAAGCTTTCCATATCAGTTCTCACCACCTTGATCCAAGTCCTACATCTTCCCCACTCCCTCCTTCCTAGCCCTTCAACCTCAATCAAAGTTTCCCTCGTTGCAATGTCGTAGTTGTCGTAGCACATGGACAAACCATCTCATTCGGCAGCCCACTTTATTTCCTATTGGTCACATCAATTCAAAAATAAAAAATAAAAAATCCCTAAGGAGTTGCAGCAGATAGAAGCTAATGCAATTCAAATCTCGAGGCCATAGGGAATGTAGAGCTACTTTGCGAGCTTTCTTGTTGGTACTTTCCAGTGTTTTTGGTAGCGCTTGTAGTGTAGCTCCCTTGTAGCGTAAGCTATAGAGCATGGGTGTGTGGGGTGTGAGTATGTGGGTGTGTGTGGGGTGTGAGTGCGTGGGTTAAAAAAAAACCTACAGGGCATGTAGCGTGTAGCGCAAGTAGCGTATGCTACTTGAAATCTCTCTCTTATTTATTTATAAATTTTCTTCTATGCTAGTTCAACACCTATTTTAAAATGGTGGCAACTCATCCCCATCATAGATGGCACTACATTAGATCAATCTGGACCATCCAAATTATGGTCCATATCGATCACAATCCGGACCATCCAAATTATGTTGAGAAGTGGAGCCACATCTGGGGCCGCCCACGACCAGTCGAGGTTGCGCGGATATCGTGTCGCAAGTCCTTTCGCAACTGGGATGCGAAAGGTGTTTCGCGGATTTCGTGTCGCAAGTCCTTTCGCAACTGGGATGCGAAAGGAGTTTCGCAGATTTCGTGTCGCAAGTCCTTTCGCAACTGAGATGCGAAAGGAAAGTTGCCAAAACTATAAATTGGGGTCCCTAGGGCTATTCTACGGTTAAGGTGAATATTGGAAAATATTTCTAAGGTGTGGGCAAGAGATTTTCTCTGTACTTCTAAGGGAGAGGTTAGTATATTGCCTTGTAATCTTCGTTCTTCATAGTGGAAGTTTGCATCCGTGGTTTTTTACCCTAGATTGGGGTTTTTCCACGTATATCTTGTCTTGTGGTTTGTTTTGGATTGCTTTGATCTGTTTCTAGTTTATATTTCTTCCTGTTTATCGTTTGTGGGTGAGGCCTGAGATTGGATCTAGGCTCACTGCGTTGTTGGCGTGCTGCGCAACAACTGGTATCAGAGCTATTAGTTTAGTTCTATTGGGAGCGATGACGGAAGATGGGAAAACTAGAATCGAGAAGTTTGATGGTTCGAACTTTGCCTTCTGGAAGATGCAGATGGAGGATTATCTGTATCAGAAGGACCTCTATATTCCTCTAGGAGGAAAAGAGAAGAAACCAGAAAAGATGACAGATGATGAATGGTTTTTACTGGATAGGAAGGCTTTAGGAACGATCCGACTCTCTTTGTCTAAGAGCGTCGCCTTCAATATATCTAAGGTAAAAACGACAAAAGAATTAATGGAAGCCCTAGCCACCATGTATGAAAAGCTCTCAGCATCCAACAAGGTTCATCTTATGAAATAGCTATTCAACAAGAAGATGTCAGATGGTGGGAGCGTGACTGAACATCTAAACGAGTTCAATACAGTCACGAGCCAGTTGGAATCCGTTGGCATTGCTTTTGAGGATGAGGTCGGGGCATTATTGATCTTATCCAGTTTGCCAGACAGTTGGGATGGTTTGGTGATTGCTGTGAGCAATTCTTTAGGATCGACAAAGCTGAAATTTGATGATGTGGCCGGTCTAATTCTCAGCAAAGAATCTAGAAGGAAGGCATCAGGAGTTTCAGGGGATTCAGGGAATGCTCTAAACGTTGAAGGAAGAGGAAGATCGCTGAACAAAGGAGGCAATAAACACGGGTGTTCTAAGTCGAGGAAGAAGTCTAATGGATCGAAAGACAAAGACGGGTGTTGGCATTGCGGCAAGAAGGGGCACATGAAACGTGATTGCAGGGCGCTTAAGAAACAAGAAAGAAGCTCTCAAGGCTGGAAGGATTCAGTGAATCTGTCTGAGGAGAGCGACACAGAGGCGTTGATCTTGTCTCTTGATGCGAGGAATGAGTCTTGGGTTATAGACTCGGGTGCTTCGTTTCATGCTACTTCGTGTAAGGAAGTTCTGCGTGATTATGTGTCATGCGACTTTGGGAGAGTCTACCTGGGTGATGATGAGCGTGCAATATTGTTGGAAAGGGGGATGTTCATGTAAATCAGAAAGACGGAACGGTCTTGAAATTGAAGGATGTCAGACATGTACCGAGTTTGAAACGTAATCAGATCTCAGTGGGATAGTTGGCCGATACCGGTTATGTGACGACATTCACCAGTGACTCCTGGAAGATCACAAAAGGTGCCTTGGTAATATCTCGAGGCAAAAAGGAAGGTACTTTGTACGTGACTTCAGGATCGTATAGTTCACTCGCAGTCGCATCAACTTGAGTGAATGGGCAGTTATGACATCAGAGGCTGGGACATATGAGTGAGAAAGGGATAAAAGTGCTATTGTCAAAAGGGAAGCTACCAGGGCTGAAGTCTATTGACTTGGAATTCTGCGAGGACTGTGTATGGCAAGCAGAAGAGGGTAAGCTTCAAGAAGACGGGACGCGCTCTAAATACACATCTGTTGGAGCTTGTACACATGATGTGTGGGGACCGGCACAGGTATTATCTCTTAGTGGCTCACGTTATTTTGTTACCTTTATTGATGATGCTAGTAGAAAACTGTGGGTCTACTTTTTAAAACATAAATCTGATGTATTTGATGTATTTAAGAAGTGGAAAGTTATGGTAGAAAATGAGACAGGTAAAACAGTAAAGTGTCTCAGATCTGACAATGGGGGAGAGTATTGTGATAAGAGGTTTGAGGAGTATTGTGCAGCAAATGGAATCAAACATCAGAAAACGATTCCAGGGACACCACAGCAGAATGGTGTGGCTGAGCGCATTAACAGGACCATCCTTGAGCGCGCGTCAGGAGCATGAGGTTACATGCAGGGTTGCCCAAGACCTTTTGGGCAGATGCTGTGAATACTACCGCATATCTTATCAATAGAAGTCCCTCAGCACCATTGGATGGTGGGCTACCAGAAGAAGCGTGGACTGGGAAGGAAGTGAACTTTGCACATTTCAGAGTGTTCGGTTGCACTTCATATGTTCACATTGATGCAGAGCACAGAAACAAGCTGGATGCGAAGTCCAGAAGGTGCACGTTTATAGGCTATGGGCAGTATGATTTTGGCTACAGGTTCTGGGATGCAAAAAACAGGAAAATCATCAGAAGCAAGGACGTAGTCTTCAATGAAAAAGTGATGCATAAGGACAGTGTGCAGGAAAATAAGGTCGAGAAAAAGGAATTCGTAGAGTTGGAAGAGTTACCGGAAATGGGTGTTACAGCGCCACAGGATGAGGCAGAGCCGCATACACCGGTTGTGAGGAGGTCTACTCGGGAGAGGAGACCCACGGTCCGATACTCACCCTCCTTACATTATCTACTACTGACGGATAATGGTGAGGCAGAGTGTTTTGAAGAGGCGTTACAGTCAGATATACGGGTTAAGTGGGAGCAGGCCATGGATGATGAGATGAACTTTCTTGAGTCTAATCGTACATGGGAGCTAGTCACTCTACCTAAGGGTAAGAAAGCTCTTCATAACAAGTGGGTTTACAGACTGAAGGAGCAGCACGATGGTTCGAAACGGTACAAGGCCAGATTGGTTGTGAAAGGGTTTCAACAAAAGGCAGGTATCGATTTCACTGAAATATTTTCACCGGTAGTGAAAATGTCTATGATTCGCATGGTCTTGAGTATAGTGGCTTCAGAGGACTTACATCTAGAACAGTTAGATGTTAAGACAACCTTTCTTCATGGGGACCTTGAAGAAGAGATATATATGCATCAGCCGACTGGATACGTGACACCAGGTAATGAGAACAAGGTGTGCAGACTGAAGAAGAGTCTATATGGCTTGAAGTAGGCCCCGAGGTAGTGGTATAAGAAGTTCGACAGTTTCATGTCGGGAAACGGTTCTAGGAGATGTCATGCAGACCACTGTTGTTACTTGAAGAAGTTCGATACGTCTTACATCATCCTTCTTCTGTACGTTGATGATATGCTTGTGGCCGGTTCAAGCATGAAGGACATTTCAGATCTCAAAAGACAATTGTCTAGAGAATTTGCCATGAAGGATTTAGGAGCTGCAAAACAAATCCTAGGCATGGGATAAAGCGTGACAGGGAAAACAAGAAATTAGTTTTGTCACAGGCAGAGTACATAGCCAAGGTACTTGATCGATTCAATATGGGAGGTGCTAAGCCGGTTAGCACTCCATTAGCCAACCACTTCAAGCTATCTAAGGAGCAAGGTGCAAAGACGCAGGAGGAACAGGACTACATGGCTAAAGTCCCATACGCGTCAGCTATTGGGAGTCTCATGTATGCTATGGTGAGCACGAGGCCAGACATTGCTCAAGCAGTGGGAGTTGTTAGCAGGTTTATGAACAACCCCGGGAAGGAACATTGGGAAGCTGTGAAGTGGATCCTTAGGTACTTGGTAGGTACTAAGGACGTAGGGCTGTGTTATGGTGGATCAGAAATCAAGTTACAAGGCTACGTGGATTCAGATTTGGCAGGAGATATCGACAGCAGAAGAAGCACTACAGGTTATGTTTTTACTCTGGGTAGTGCTGCAGTCAGTTGGGTCTCTCAGTTACAAAAGATAGTATCTATCAGTACGACATAAGTAGAATATGTTGCGGCTACAGAAGCATGCAAGGAGATGGTGTGGATGCAAGGTTTTATGGAAGAGTTGGGTAAGAAGCAAGCAGATTGTAAGCTGTATAGTGACAGTCAGAGTGCAATACATTTGGCTAAGAATTCAGCATTTCATTTAAGGACCAAACATATTGCCGTCAGATATCACTTCATACGTTCGTTATTGGAAGATGGATCGATTGCTCTGGAGAAGATTCATACAAGTGAGAATCCTGCGGATATGCTGACCAAGGCGGTCACAAGGGAGAAGCTGAAGCTCTGTTCAGCTTTGATTGGTCTTCAGGCTTGAAGACGGGGAGGTGGTGTACTCCGGATGAAGAAGACAAATGTTTATGGCGATGTGTCCCAAGTGGGAGATTGTTGAGAAGTGGAGCCACATCTGGGGCCGCCCACGACCAGTCGAGGTTGCGCGGATTTCGTGTCGCAAGTCCTTTCGCAACTGGGATGCGAAAGGAGTTTCACGGATTTCGTGTCGCAAGTCCTTTCGCAACTGGGATGCGAAAGGGAAGTTGTCAAAACTATAAATTGGGGTCCCTAGGGCTATTCTACGGTTAAGGTGAATATTGAGAAATATTTCTAAGGTGTGGGCAAGGGATTTTCTCTGTACTTCCAAGGGAGAGGTTAGTATATTGCCTTGTAATCTTCGTTCTTCATAGTGGAAGTTTGCATCCGTGGTTTTTTTACCTTAGATTGAGGTTTTTCCACGTATATCTTGTCTTGTGGTTTGTTTTGGATTACTTTGATCTGTTTCTAGTTTATATTTCTTCCTGTTTATCGTTTGTGGGTGAGGCCTGAGATTGGATCTAGGCTCACTGCGTTGTTGGCGTGCTGCGCAACAAATTATGGTCCATATCGATCACAATCCGGACCATCCAAATTATGATCCATATTGTGAATTTATGATGTTTCAATAAATAAAAAAAGAGGTCGCACTTAGAGATGTCTGAAGGCAAAAAGAGATGGAGAGATTTTGCATGGAAATCTGGTTGATGATCCAGATTCACAGTAAAAAACTCTAGGAATTATGCATTTTGTAAAATTTATCATGTTTTTCTATTATTTTAATAAAAAAATATTAAGTATCGTGTAGCTTACGCTATACGCTATACGCTATGTAGCTTATGCTACACGCTATAGAGGGCCAAATACTACACTATATGCTACACGCTATTTAAAACAATGGAACTTTCTGATTGATGCTTACTAGGTAAACATGTAGAAGTTGAAAAAATATATGAGCAGATGGTCATTGGTGCAAGAACACTCAGAAGTTAACCTCTCATGATCTAGGGCCGACTATCGTGAAATGGTTTAGTAGATCAAAGGCATTAGTACCTTTGGGACCATGTAGGAGAAGATTACTGCAAATGCTTTGGCTCTTAAAGTAGCTTAATTCCTACCTTCTGTTGTCTCTCTCCCATGCACTTAATTGCTTCCACTCCTCTTCCTTCCTCTTTTATATAAGCTTCGAATATAGAAGTAGAACATCACCCACTTGGCCCTGTGATTAGTCCATTAACATTAGCCCAGAAGTTTTTACCCTTCAAACAGCTCTGGACTGAATGAGTCCAGATGTGGTTTTATTTCAATTTCTGAGACAATGCTAGCTCTTGGATTGTCAGTAGTAATTAGAAGTTGTATTGAAAATTTTCTAATTTGTATTAAATTACTGCTCATAAGTTGATTAGATATTACCATTCCCAGTTCCAGAGTTGGTGATTTGTTAGTCTTGGTGCAGTCTGCTTGATCAAGGGAGACAATGGAGAAATAAAGAAAAATGAAAATAACTGAATAATCTACCAGATGAAGCTCAGTAGTTATGAAAAAAAATGTAGTTTCTATTTCAAAGAGATTCTATTTAGTGAATTTATTATCCTATAGAAGCTTCCTTCAGTAAAACAAAGATCAGATTGAATTCTAATGGTCAAGGAGCTAGCAGAATGCCAATTCAAAAGGAACATGGCGAAGCGGCCCCATGCAATCTTGTAAAAGATATTTTTCTAACACCTCTTAATGTTGGGTGAAGAATCCCTTTCTCTTCTACACCTTGCAGGCCTGGGGTTTATATGATTGCGATCTAATGTTTAGTTTTTGTACCAGGGCTGGGATTGCAAAAGCAAGAAACAAAGAGAATAACTCAACAAGGAAGTTCACACTCATATGCAATATGAGTTTTTCCATTGCATGATCTAATGTAGTGATCAATCTGTATCAAAGCTTAGACACCCGGCTAAGTCTGAGACTTGATTCAAATTGTATTAAAATAATTTGCATTGTGATAGAGTATATACAGAAACATGCATATGTTCCTCATCATCATCATCATTCTCATGGTAGCTTGTCACAGTGGTACCTATAACATGAAACCCCCACATTTTCTGCTCTGGATCAAGCGATCCAGATTATGAGTCATTTATGATCCGATCGCTATTTCTAGTGACCCGAAATTAGGGTTCTATATTCTTATTATTGATCAAGTTAATGAAAATTTATATTAGAGATTTATACTTGTATTCATTCAGTTATAATATGTATAACCTAGCATGCAGGGTCTATAATTAATAACATTCGTCATTTAATATATAAATTTCAACGAGTTCATATTTGGAACTATATTGCGCACACAATGTATGTGTTAGAGAGACACACATGGCCCTACCCCCAGTGTAGGAAGTAATGTACCATGTACCACAATTCAGGTAAACTTGTCTTGTCGAAATTTTGGCCACCAGCTGACCAACTAATATGAACCCTTCATTAGATGGAACCGCATAGGTTCGTACATCCATCCATAGATACAAACACACTTCTTTTATAACAGAATTTGATATAAACCTCCCTTACTGAACTAAATAGTATCCTTTGCCAAAAGCACAAGTAAAATTCGAAGCACAACAAAAATCTACAAATCACAATTACAACAGATCAAACTACATATATTAGCAATGACTTTATTCTATGAAGGAAACTCGTTAGTGGTGTTTTAGAGACGCTGCATGCATTCTGGATGTATTGCTCTATATTCTGCTTGCACTGTTTCTTTTCCTTCTTTTTGTGTAGACTGAATATTGCATCTACTGGATAGTAAAGCAAGTTTATTAGTTCACATATTTGGAATTTTTTCTTGGTTTTGTAAAACAGCTTGTTCTCCAATACTACATGCATATAGGCAGATGCTTGATTTTTTTGGCTCATACACAAACATATTTTGCAAATTTGGAAGGCTGATGTGATGGAACCTGTGAATGTGTTAAGGTTAAAGCAGGAAGTACCTACCACAGCTGTTGTGTGGTAGTAAAGAACATGCAGAGATGCGTTTATGCTATCCCCAATAGTTCGGTGTTTCCAAATGATGCTATCATGGAGCTTGAAACAAACAGGATGGATTCTCGAATTTCACCTGCAGATTTCCAGAAAAAGCTACAAGTAATTTTAGATACTTCTAAAATTTTATAGCATTACCTATCATCAGACATTATTATGTTCCACATTATCTCTACTCTTGGTATTCAGGGATGAGATCTTTTGGTCATTAATATTAACATATTTTGTGGAACTTCTTTGTTATTCTTTGGTAGGAGATGGCATCGGGATTAAAGAATGAAATTGCGGAAAGGTTATTGGATCTCGATGTGTCAACTTTTAGTATGACACCGGTTAAGGTTTGTAAGTTTACTTTATTCATAATAGGTTGCCGTTAACCCTTGGTATATCTTACATCTCGTGTAGACATGTACTATTATGGATCTCATTTCTTTCTTTATTTATTTTTTCCTTTCTTAATTATTCCCTACATTACATGGATTGTATTGCAGAGGGCTTATGCGTTCGAGCGAACTGACATACCTATTGGGCAGCATTATGTTCTCAAAGTCAACTACCCATTTAAGGTTTGTCAGTCTGAATATGAGTTTGCTTTCTTGAGAATTTTAGTATAACACTGTTCTCTTGCATGTATTCTAGTATATTCTTGGCAATTTGCAAAAGGAATCTTGCTAATGCTTCATGCAAGTATGATTTCTGTGCAAATGATTAATAAACATGATTACATTTATCATTCACTTTTTTTTTTTTTTTTTTCCTTCTTCTGGTCCAGTGAACTCATTCTCGTTTAGCATAGGGAAAATATCATGTGTGCACAGGGTACACTGAGAGTTGGTGCACACCTCCTTCTATGCAATAATGGTAGGCGGTCACCTGCATTTCAAAATGGTCATCCGAAAATTCACATTTTGAAATGCCACCAATTTGAAATGCTTGGAGATGTCAGCCTACCATCTTTTAATGGCAGGAAACATTGTGCAAGGTGACAATTGCCTAATACATATTCGCTGGTCCTATAGCTTTTAATCATGTCAACTGATTGGTCTTACTACTTTGACAGTAGTGAGTTAGATGATATCCATCTACTCAGTTTCTGCTTTGCTAGCAGTTGCCATTTTTTTCTATGTATTCTACAAAAGAAAATATAACATTACTTCTTTTGAATCACTTCAGCGAACAGATTTCAAGGTGCATAGCAAATGATGTCCTGTTATCTAACATGCATAAATTGCATCTAAGATGATCGAGGCCATATTGGTCTTCTGTTTAAGATGTATGTTGCCCATTCCAGTCATTTGATTACTTTCTGTTTCTTCATCTACTTCTTTATGAAATATTTCTCCAGTAGCATCTATTAAAGGCAACTCTCTCTGCCGTGCCTTTCCCATGTCTCTTTCAAAATAAAGCAGACATTTTTAACTGTGATCTTGCTTTAACCATCCATTTAGAATGACTTGGCATCATTGTCTTAGCCAGGCATAATGGGTGTGGTGCCACATAACATTTTTTTTTTCATTTAACATCATCAGACTGAATTTTCTTTCATACCATGTTCTTCCTTTTGTGCTTGAATCAATTTGGTTCCTTTTGCCACTAGTCCTGAACGTTTGGGGTGGTTTCTTTCTCTTTCTTTTCTTCTATGATGAAGATATTATTTGATTCTTTGCGCTACCATATGCCCAGATTTTTATCTTTGGTGTAACTAAATTGTCGCATAGAATTTTTATTTTTTGAAAGATAACAGATTTATTAAGAGGCTCCACTGAAAAAAGCGGGAAAGAATACAAGGAAACAAAAATGAAAGGAAAAATTACAACCCCATAAGGGCAATAAGGACAAGTGCTAATTCCTTAAACCTAGAAGCTCACTCGACCACCCAAGCACCACCTTGCAATAGATCCGACCTTCTGGTTTCGATATATTCACAATGGCTATTTCTTTCTTCCCATATGGCCCAAAGAGTAGCCATTACCGCCAACTGCCACACCACCTTTCCATCTTTCCCGACTTCGCCTTCGTGCCACGAAGCCAAAAAGGAGGAAATGGAATTTGGCATTAACTAACTGACGTTTATAGTTGAAAGAAAGCCTTCCCATAACTTCCTCACAAAAGGGCAATGCAAAAATAAATGGTCCATCGGTTCAACATTGCCCATGCACATGATATAGATATTTGGAAGTACCATACCTCTCTTGCATAAAATTATCCATGGTTAGCACCCTGTTCCTTCCAAGTTCCAACCGACCAGAAGGCTTGCACATATCCTTCCACATCGAAAGGTGGAGTTTTTTCTGCGCCTCTTTACCGATCCAAAGGAAATCACACCTGAGCTTTTTGAGCTTATCCAACATTGATCTTGGGCATTTATACAACGACAGAAAATATAGGGGCATGTTGGAGAAAGCTGCTTTGATCAATGTTAACCGGCCTCCCAAAGAAAGATGCTGATTTTTCCAATAAAAGAGCTCCTCTCATTTCTTTCAACAACTGGATCTCAAAGATGCTTCGCTGGCTTTCCTATGCATAGAGGTGAAATAGCGGTGAAGACCGCTTGAGTAGAAGTTGGAATATGCCAATATGTCCTAGAGGGGGGTGAATAGACTTTTTAAAGATTTATGAGTTATTTAAAAATCCTATCACACTAATCCTATCATGTATGCAATTTTTCAGGATTACTCAAATGTAACTCTACTGTCTTCCAAGCCAAGTAGAGGATCCAATCACAAACTAATCAAGATATAACAATATGCAACTTAGTCTATGTTGGATGTGACTGTATGTGTGTGTGTGAGATGTAATCAGATATACGAATATGAATGGATTGTCATGAATCACACATAGAGAAAACAATCACAAACACAGTCATTTTATAGTGGTTCGACGATAAGTCTACTCCACTCCCGGCTGCCGCACTCAACCCTTGAGTGTACCGGAATTCACTAAGGAGGTTTCCCAGAGTTCACCTCAAACCTAAGGTTTTAAATCAGATTCACCTTCAACCTTTACACGGAGGTTTCTACTTGGTTCACCTCTAACTCTGGAGTTTCACTGGTTCACTCCTAACCAGATGTTTATGCTCTCCATAGAGCAAGGGTCCACACAACGCACACAGAGGTTTCTACTCGGTTCACCTCTAACCCTGGAGTTTCACTGGTTCACTCCTAACCAGATGTTTATGCTTTCCACAGAGCAAGGGTCCACACAACGCACCCACCACGTACACTCCCGCCGGAGGCCTCCTTGAGGACTTCAAAGGGTGAGAACTACTTAAGACCCGGTCCTAGAAAGGAAAGATCGCAAGTGTCCTCCTGGACTCTAGATACTTATAGATAAGTTGATGAGTCCCGTTAAGCACAACGCCTAAGATCTCCTCCTCCTTGTTGACGAAGAGTTCTGTTTCCTTGATCCGCAACACAAAAGATATACCAAGACTAGGCTTAGGGTTGGGTCAAGGTTAAGATGGAATCCTACTTTCTAAAGGTTTTCCTATAAGGAAGGTAGAGTAGTTCCAATCTTATGCATTTAAGGCATCCCAGTATAATGATTTGCCATTAAGGTAGTAGCTGGAGGATCCTTGAATGCGGAAGTTCATTCTCCAATCCACTCTATTGAATATCAATGGTGAGGGTGGATTGGAGGATGAACTCCCTCGAGAGAAAGGGCTTAGGATATAAGATGTAAGTTGAAACACTCGAAAACTCTCTCTACTTTCTCTCACAGCAACAAAAGACAAGTCCTCTATAAATAGGCAAAAAGTTCCAATGGATATAAAACGGTCACATTTATGACAGAGTTCGATATCATCGAGCAGGTTCGATATCATCGAGCGTATACTCTCAATAACATCGATGGTCCGCTCGATGACTCGGACTCGATGTCATATGCTTTTGAAACTCTTTGCCAATTGGTCGATGAATCGAAGCTATTGTCGATGTCATCGGATTTCGAACTCCGATTCCATCGATGACAGGTTCGATCCATCGACACTTAAAAAATAAGAGAGACTTGACTTTGAGATATTTCAGGTTTTCATGAATAATCGGGGGAACCGTCGAGGTCATCGGAATTTGAATGTCGATGATATCGAGATCAGAGTCGAGGCATTGATAAATCTAGCTGATTTATCTTTGAACTTGCTGGACAGTTTATGGCTTTGTTTGATGCAATCGATCTGGTGTCGATATCATCGATATTTGAATATCGATTAAATCGAAGGGCCCCCGATCATAGTTAAAAAACAACCTGAAATAACTGCTGTAAGAAATGCGCGCCCACTGTCGATATCATCGATGGACCTCCGATCTTATCGATATTTGAATTCAGATCATATCGGACGGTCATCGATATATCGAAGAATTTTGAGATTTTCATTAAAAAACAGGGGCGCCGGAAATCTGCCTGTCGATCTTATCGAGCCACTCTCGATGGTCTCGAGATTTGAATATCGATGATATCGATATGTGTATCGATACATCGATAATTCGTCCAGATATATTGTGAAGTTGTTGGACATATTTAGTGCTTTTATCGATGATATCGATAGGTGTATCGATATATCGATAAATCCGTCCAGATGAATATTTAGTTGCTGGATATTTTGGTCCTCTTATCGATAATATCGTTAAGGTATCGAGGACATCGACAGTGCAGGTCGATCATATCGAGGGTGCTTCGATAAAATCGACAAGGCGAGAAAAACTAGAGATTTTCCTATTTTGCAAAAAGTTTTCTCACTTTAAAGGGTTTTAATCACCTAGTGTTTTGGGACACGGGATGTGAGGCTATGATTTACCTATTGCGAGATTCCACACATCCGGTTGAGGCAGACGCTTGAGATAATCTTCCTATCGAGTTTTGCAGCCAGTCTGACTCACCACACACGTAACTTGACAAACCAGGGCACTAGCAGGTGCACTTTCAAGAGGCAATTCGAGATAAGAAGGAAAGGATCCCATGCCACAATCGAACAATTCCGCAAGCCTATGGATCTCCTCCTCCAATATGTGAGTTCCTAACATCTTGCATTTCAAGGAATTTGCCTTCAAGCTCGAAACAACTTCAAAGCATTTGACATTTTTTTCGAAGTTGTCCACCATCTTTGCCTCCGCCTCGCAAAAAAGGATGGTGTCGTTCGTGATCTGAAAATAAGTTATCAAGGGTCTCAACTCTGTTACTTCGAACCCTCGGATTAAATCCAATTCTCGACCTTTTATAAGCGTCCTACCAAGAGCCTTGGTTACCACGACTAAAAAAGGCGGATAAGGGGTCACCCTGATATAACCCCCTTGATGCCTTAAAATAACCCTTGGGGGAGCCGAGGACTAGTGTTTGAAGTGTCAATATCGCTATAATTTTCGTTGGCCAGGGATATGGAAACACCGTCAATATCACTGATAATATCATTGATAATTGGAAATGTGGGGAAACATGGGGAAAACGATGGAATTTTGCAGTGAAACTTAAGGAGATGCTAAAAATACATATTTATGAATAAAAATTTGTGAAAAGAATGCATGAATAGTCTACCCTGACCATTCCTCGATTTCAATTGATGTATGGAAGGTAGCAACAGATTTCAGGTTAACAATTGCTTGGTGATGGAACATGCTCTGTTTTGTAGTCAGCAAGCATAGTAAAACATGAGTCAATAATTCTGGTTATTCGACAGATGGCATTTACTCTTATAAAACTAAGGGTTCTTTTGGCATCTCTACTCTAATTGAATAAGAGTTTTTTCAGTAAGAGTTACTCTAAGCTCCTTTTGTTCTAGCTATTGCTTTAAATAAGCTTGTTTGATAAAATCAATATTTCAAAATTGAAAAAGCTATTATTTGAGATGAGCACGTTTGGCAAAACATTTAAATAAGAGCTTTTTTTAGGGGTAGTTTTGTCATTTTTAAAGATAAAGAAAGCTCCATTATAAGAGCAATCCATATGGTTGTTTTGGTGGATCTCACCATAGATGGACCGTGCCCCAAATGACAAAAGACTGGATGGCTACATACAATCTTCATGTTTTAAGACATTTGGGCTATCCATTATGTTGGACATTGGATGTGGATCATCCATCATATGGCACCCATCTTTGATGTGGACCGTCCATTGTGTGAGCCATTCATCGTGCAAGGTCCGTCTTGGATGTGGACCATTCATCATTAGGGGCCCACCTTGATGTAGGCCATCCATCATGTTGGGCCCACCATCAATACTAATTGTCCTTTATGTGGGGCCCCTCAATGTCCACTACCCATCACCCATCACATGGAGTCCACATTTGATGTGTCCATAGTGTGAGCCCTACCTTCGAAGTGGATTTTCCATCATGTGGGGCCCACTTTTGATATCCACCATTCATTGTGTGGGGCACACCTATGTGAATCATCCATCATGTGGCCCACATTGGATATGGGTCATCCATCATGCGAGACCTTGGATGTGGACTGTCCATTAGGTGGGGCCACTTGATGTTGACTATCCATTACGAGGGGCCACACTTTGATGTGGACCATCCATCATGTGAAGCCCACTCCGTCCATTATGTGGGCCCACCTTGTTGTGGACCATTCATTTTGTGGGGCCCCACCTTCAATGTGGGTCGTTCATCAAGTGGGCCGACCTTCAATAACAATCATCCATCATGTGGGTCCCACCGTTGATGTGGACCGCCCATCAAATGGGGCCCACTTGATGTGAATGGTCCGTCATGATGGACCACACTTTGATGCAGGCCATCCATCATGTGGGGCCCACTTTTGATGTGAATCGTTCATTATGTGGGCCCACCTTGATGTGGACCATATGTCATGTGGGGCCCCACATTCAATATGGGTTGTTCATCATGTGGGGCCCACCTTTGATGTCCACCATCCATTATGTGGGTCCCACCTTTGTTGTGGACCATCTATCGTGTGGGGCCCACTTGATGTGGATAGTCCATCATGTGTGGTTGCATTTTGATCCAAGCCATCCATCATGTGGGACCCACCTTTGATGTCCACCATCCATCATGTAGGTCCCACCTTTGCCGTGGACAGTCCATCATGTGGGGCCCAATCTTTAATATGAGTCATTCATCATGTGGGCCCACCTTTAATGTCAACCTCCCATCATGTGGTCCCACATTCAATGTCCACTATCCATCATGTGAATCCCACATGTGATGCAGTTCGTCCATCATGTAGGGCCTACTTGATGTGGATCATCCATCATGTGGGGCACACTATGATGTGGGCCCATGGGGCTCACCTTTGATGTGACCTTGCATTATGTGGGCCCACTTTTGATGTGGACCATTCATCATGTGGGGCCCCACCTTCAATATGGGTCGTTCATCATCTAGGCTTACCTTGGAGATATTGTAAAGAGAAGAGAAGAGGGCAAAATGGGAATTACTTGAAAAGTTCTATGGACAAACTTGTCCAAAAATTAACCAAAAATGTCTACCCGCTTAAGCCAAATAAGCTATTTTTCAAAAAGTATCCCCTCAACTTATAAAATCGGAGCTTATTTGCTACTTTCTAAACAAATAAGCCCCCTAATTAGGCTTTTACCAAATAGTGTAAAAGCTTAGTTTTTTTAGAAATAAGCCAATAAGCTCTTATTTGTAGAGATGCCAAATGCCCCCTAAAACCTTGTATGAAATTTGTGTCAAGGGCATCAATGAAGAATCTCAAATCCTAGCACCAAATATGTACAACTACTGAAAAAATAAATATTTTACTGTTTCTATCAACACTCCCCATCATGTTGGTTGGAGTTTCCTTCTATATGAAGCCTACTTATTAGGTATTGAAGGATGACAAACTATGAAACAAGGTGATGGCATTTTGGTAATATGTCATGTTGACACGTGTCTATGTCAGAGTGCCGGGCACTCATTGACATATAACACATAAAGACTACTATTACCATTATCATTTATTGATACTTTTACATATAAATAATTGAGTTTTAGGTTTACTATGATATTTGGATTATTTTACATAAAATAATTTGATGTAAGATGAATTAGCTCTGCCAAGAACCAATGTGCTAGTCGGTCCCAAGTCCCAATAGAGTTTATGTCAAGCGGGCAGCTGGTCACATAATTTTTGCCAAGCAATCATGGAAATGCTTGCTTCAACTATGGTTGGCAAGATAGGATTCATCAAGCTGACCCCAAATGGTTAGAACAAGGCCATGACAACAACGGCGATGCTGATGGCACACATATGCATGCGGACATGACTACACATATTGGGATGTTGGGTTTTCTAGGATCCCCATGCCTAACACCTCACATATCTCTAATGCAATATCTAATGTTCCCACCTACCATTGTCGCCAAAAATTCAGAAAATAGTAGAATCAAAATTACGAAATCATACTTTAATAAAATGCTTTGTGCAACACAAATAAATGCAATATAGATATAAACTTAACATTGCCTCTGGAGAAGCATGACTTATGCATGATTGTTCTGGCAAATTTGGGTCTATTGCTCAATAAAGAAAAGTAACCAACTAATCTTCACAACTATTTTTGTGAAGATAACATCATCATCATCATCATCATCATCCAAACCTTATCCCAACTAATTGAGGTCGACTACACGAATCCTTTTCCGCCATTCCACTCTATCAAGGACCATACCCTCAGTTAAAACATGGATCATCTATTCTTTTCTTACTGCCTCCACCCATGTCCTATTGGGCCTTTGGCTTGACATCATCGTCATCACGTTCATCTAAACCTTATCCCAATTAATTGAGGTCGACTACACGAATCCTTTTCCGCCATTCCACTCTATCAAGGACCATACCCTCAGTTAAACCACGGATCATCAATTCTTTTCTTACTTCCTCGACCCACGTCCTATTGGGCCTTTGGCTTGACCTTTTTAGGGCCCTAAATTTGAACTAGTCAATTGTGAAAATATATTTGAACAAAATTATTGTTTATTGTATGTGACAGAGCAAATTTGTAGTTCTGTTGCCCATTTTTATAAGCAGTTTGCTGACAGGAGAAGGCTGGGAGTGGCCTTTATTGGATAACCTAGAATTCCCTTCATTATTTCAGGCTCAAGCTAAGGTCCTTGAAATCCTAGCGTCGGAGGAGGAAGTGAACTTGAAATCTCGGTGTTAGACGAGGAAGTAAAAGTGGCAAATGATTCTCTAGGTAGAGACAAGTGATGGGGTTTTTTTCCCGTCTTCGACCGGTCCTGAGCCCCGCTCGACCGGTCGTGGGAGGCGCTCGACCGGTCGTAGATTCGAGCCCTGGCACGACTCAAAGTCCAGCGAGTAATTTTGCTGTTTTTTACTGTAGCTAGGACTGGTCGAGGGTGAGTTAGGACTGGTCGAGGGTGGCTACGACCGGTCGTAGGAAATCCAGGACCGGTCGTAGGTTACGCAGTTTGTTCCGCGATTTTGCGCGAAACTGCGGATTTGAGTCCTTTCGCAACTGGGATGCGGAAAGGAGTTTCCCAAAACTATAAAAGGGGTTGCCTAGGGTTTTTCTAGGTATCACAAAAATAGCAAGAAGGTTTCCTAAAGCTTTGCAAGGGATTTGCTAAAGGGTTTAGGGCTATCAAAGGTGAGAGAGAAAGAGATAAGAGAGAGAGGAAGCTTGTGGAAGGGAGCCGTCGTCTCAGCGCTTCTACGTCCTTGTGATCGGTGAGATCTCTCTAGTTTTATTTTCTCTCATTATTTATCCACTCCTGCGTGAGTGAAGAAGGTTGTAAACGTTCTACTTCATAGTGGATTGTTGATCTGGACGAGGTCCCGTGGTTTTTACCTCTTTGAGGGTTTTCCACGTAAAAATCTCTTGTGTGGTGTGTGATTGATGCTTTGATTTTTTTCATTGCTTTTATTATCCATAATTCTGGTTTGTTTCGGGAGGCTAGATCCTAAGGTTTGTGCAAGGCATCCCTACAAAGTGGTATCAAAGCTAAGTTCATTGAACGGGTAGGATCGGTTTTGAATTATGGAAGGTGGCTCAAGGATGATCAGCCTCAATGGTTCTAACTGGACCATATGGAAGGCTAAGATGGAGGACTTGCTTTACTGCAAGGACCTATATTCTCCAATCTCAGGCATATCAGCAAAATCCAAGGATATGACTGATGATGATTGGAAGAAGACGGACCGAAAGGCGGTGGGGTTTATTAGACAATGGTTGGATGATTCTGTGTTCCACCATGTGTCTACGGAAACCTCAGCCGAAAGCCTATGGCTAAAATTACAAGGGCTGTATGAGAGGAAGACAACCGGTAATAAGATATTTCTGATAAGGCGACTTGTGAATCTCAAGTTCAAGGATGGTGGTTCTGTGGCCGAGCACATGAATGAGGTCAGCAATATAGTGAACCAACTCACCTCTATGAAGATGGTCCTGGTGATGAATTGCAGGCTTTACTATTGCTTAGTTCATTGCCTGACAGTTGGGAAACATTGGTGGTGTCTCTAAGCAACTCCGCGGCAGACAAAAAGATATCCATGAAACAGGTTACTAGCTGTCTCTTCAATGAGGAGACAAGGAGGAAGTCTCAGGGGTCTACTCAGCAAGAGGCTCTTGTGACACAGGAACAGGGGAGAGGAACGAACAGGAAGGGCGGGAAGGCTCGAGATAAATCAAGAGGCAAGTCGAGCAACAGAAAAGATGTTGAATGCTGGAATTGTGGCAAGAAGGGTCACTACAAGCATGAATGTCGTAAGAACGACAAGAAAGGAAAAGGGAAGGAAGATGAATCAGATTCCACTGCGGTCGCTTCAGATGGCGACATGGTAGTTATTCTTTCTACAAGTCACGATGTATGTCTCACGGCTACGAGTCAGGGCACCGACTGGGTGATAGACTCGGGAGCTTCTTTTCATGCGACTCCACACAGGGACTCCTTCACAAGCTACAAGTCAGGTGACTATGGAACTGTGAAGATGGGAAATTCTGGCGTATCAAAGATCGTGGGAGTTGGTGATATTTGTGTGAAAACTGATGTGGGCTGCACATTGGTTCTCAAGGATGTGAGGCATATCCCAGACCTTCGCCTCAACTTGATGTCGACGGGAAGGTTGGATGATGATGGCTATGAAAGCCGGTTTGTTGGTGGGCGATGGAAGCTCATCAAGGGTTCATTGATCGTGGCTAGAGGAAAGAAGTGTTGCACCCTGTACAAGGCAAGTGTCACTATGTGCAAGGGTGGATTGAACGCAGCGGAAGATTCGGCTATTGACATGTGGCACAGGCGTCTAGGCCACATGAGTGAAAAAGGGCTTCAGCTACTAGCGAGGAAGCAGCTCCTTCCAGACGTGACAGGTATGCCTCTTAAAACCTGTCTTGATTGTTTATCAGGGAAACAGCATAGAGTTTCATTCGTTAAAACTGCTTCTCATGTTAATAAAGTGCATGCATTAGATTTGGTTTATTCTGATGTTTGTGGTCCTATGAGGACAAAAACCTTGGGTGGGGCATTGTATTTTGTTACTTTTATAGATGATGCATCTAGGAGGGTTTGGGTTTATGCTTTGAAATCCAAGGACGAGGTCTTTGGTGTGTTTAAATTGTTTCATGCTATGGTCGAGAGAGAGACAGGTAGACCATTGAAGTGCATCCGCACTGACAATGGTGGTGAATACATTGGCGACTTTCATGAGTACTGCAAGTCCCAGGGTATACGGCATGAACAGACGGTTCCCAAGACCCCCCAGCATAATGGTGTAGCTGAGCGAATGAATCGCACCATTGTTGAGAGAATCAGATGCATGTTATCCCATGCGAAGTTGCCCAAGACGTTCTGGGGAGAAGCAATGCGCACGGCGGTGTATTTGATAAACAGGTCTCCATCAGCCCCGTTGAATGGAGAAGTGCCTGAGAAGGTGTGGACTGGACAGGATCCATCGTACAGTCATCTCAGGGTGTTTGGATGCAGGGCATCCGTTCACGTACCAAAGGACGAGAGGTCCAAGCTCGATATGAAGATCAGGCAGTGTGTGTTCTTGGGGTACGGTGATGAAAAATTCGGTTACAAGTTATGGGATCCGACCGAGAAGAAGCTCGTCAGGAGCAGAGATGTGGTTTTCTTTGAAGATCAGTGTATCGAAGACATTGGTAAGCCAGAGAAGAACCAGCCTAGTTCAGGTGAGCTAGAGGACATGGATCCGATTACTCCTCCCGTGGTGCCTGATGACGGGGGAGTACAACAAGGTGCAGAGGACGAGGGAGTTCCTTCAGAAGATGGACCAGGGGAGCAGCCCCCACTTGATCCACCTGTTGAGCCACAGGTGAGGAGGTCATCTAGGGACAGACAGCCGTCCAAGAGGTACTCGCCACATGAGTACATTATGCTAACCGATGGGGGAGAGCCAGAAGATTATTCTGAGGCCCTAGCCGACGAGCATAAGGAGGAGTGGTTGAAAGCTATGCAAGAGGAGATGGAATCCTTGCATAAGAACCACACCTATGACATGGTGAAATTGCCTAAGGGCAAGAAAGCTTTGAGCAACAAGTGGGTGTTCAGAAAGAAAGTTGAGCAGAAGAATTCACAGACGAGGTTTAAGGCCAGACTTGTGGTGAAAGGGTTTGGTCAGAGGAAAGGCATAGACTTCGAGGAGATATTCTCACCAGTGGTGAAGATGACATCCATACGGGTCTTGCTTGGGTTGGCGGCTAGCATGGATCTGGAGATAGAGCAGTTAGATGTTAAAACTGCCTTTCTCCATGGTGACCTGGAAGAAGAGATCTACATGCACCAACCAGAGGGGTTCGAAGTCAAGGGCAAGGAGCATATGGTGTGTAGGCTGAGGAAGAGCTTGTATGGGCTGAAACAAGCTCCACGGCAATGGTACAAGAAGTTCGATTCCTTCATGTTACAGCATGGGTATGACAGAACGGAGTCGGACCACTGTGTGTTCACGCGTAAATTCTCAGACGGTGATTTCTTAGTTCTGCTGTTATATGTTGATGACATGCTCATCATGGGAAAAGACATCAAAAAGATTGACAGGCTGAAACAGGAGTTGGGCAAGTCTTTTGCGATGAAAGACTTGGGTCCGGCTAGACAGATCCTAGGAATGGAGATAACCCGTGACAGAAGTAGCAGGAAGCTTTGGCTGTCACAAGAGCGGTATATTGAGAAAGTCCTAGAGCGGTTCAATATGAATGCAGCGAAGCCGGTCAGTATTCCACTGGATGGTCACTTCAGATTGAGCGACAGGCAGTGTCCCAAGACGAAGACAGAGGTGGAAGAGATGCAGAAGATACCCTACGCGTCAGCTGTAGGAAGTTTGATGTATGCTATGGTGTGTACACGCCCAGACATAGCATATGCGGTTGGTGTTGTCAGCCGGTATCTTGCCAATCCTGGCAAAGAGCATTGGGCAGCGGTAAAGTGGATACTGAGGTATCTAAGAGGCTCATCCAGGTTGAGCCTATGCTATGGTGACGGTAAACCTGTGTTAGAGGGCTACACAGATGCAGATATGGCAGGTGACATAGATTCCAGGAAGTCTACATCGGGGTTCATGTTCACGTTTGCAGGGGGAGCGGTTTCTTGGCAGAGCAAGCTACAGAAGGTCGTAGCATTGTCGACGACAGAGGCCGAATACATCGCAGTCACAGAAGCATGTAAAGAGATGCTTTGGATGAAAAGGTTCCTACAGGAACTTAGGCTAAAGCAGGAGGAGCACGTGGTCTATTGCGATAGTCAAGTGCTATACACTTGAGCAAGAATCCAAGTCAGCATTCCAAGTCGAAGCACATAGAGATTCGGTATCACTGGATCAGGGATACTTTGGAACAGAAGGTGTTACAGCTTGAAAAGTCCACACGGACGATAATGGGTCAGACATGATGACCAAGGCTTTGCTCAAGGGCAAGTTTGAGGTTTGTAGAAACCTGGCTGGCTTGAAGAAGGTGGATCCCTCCTGGGTCAAAAAGGGGGAGATTTGATGGGGTTTTTTTCCCGTCTTCGACCGGTCCTGAGCCCTGCTCGACCGGTCGTGGGAGGCGCTCGACCGGTCGTAGATTCGAGCCCTGGCACGACTCAAAGTCCAGCGAGTAATTTTGCTGTTTTTTACTGTAGCTAGGACTGGTCGAGGGTGAGTTAGGACTGGTCGAGGGTGGCTACGACCGGTCGTAGGAAATCCAGGACCGGTCGTAGGTTACGCAGTTTGTTCCGCGATTTTGCGCGAAACTGCGGATTTGAGTCCTTTCGCAACTGGGATGCGGAAAGGAGTTTCCCAAAACTATAAAAGGGGTTGCCTAGGGTTTTTCTAGGTATCACAAAATAGCAAGAAGGTTTCCTAAAGCTTTGCAAGGGATTTGCTAAAGAGTTTAGGGCTATCAAAGGTGAGAGAGAAAGAGATAAGAGAGAGAGGAAGCTTGTGGAAGGGAGCCGTCGTCTCAGCGCTTCTACGTCCTTGTGATCGGTGAGATCTCTCTAGTTTTATTTTCTCTCATTATTTATCCACTCCTGAGTGAGTGAAGAAGGTTGTAAACGTTCTACTTCATAGTGGATTGTTGATCTGGACGAGGTCCCGTGGTTTTTACCTCTTTGAGGGTTTTCCACGTAAAAATCTCTTGTGTGGTGTGTGATTGATGCTTTGATTTTTTTTTCATTGCTTTTATTATCCATAATTCTGGTTTGTTTCGGGAGGCTAGATCCTAAGGTTTGTGCAAGGCATCCCTACAACAAGGCCTCAGGGCTGGACGATTTTCCAATGGCATTCTTTCAGACTTTTTGGAGCAAGATCAAGAACGATGTGGTTGCTTTGCAAAGGGATTTTTTGAAAGGGGCTGGTTGTCTAAGGAGTTGGGGGCCTCCTTTATTGCAAGCATCCCTAAAATTGAAGGTTCTGAAAATCTGAAAGATTTTAGGCCAATAAGCCTCATGGGGAGTCCATATAAGATCCTTGCCTTTTGATTCTAAATTGTTCTCCCGTCTATTATCTCAGAAAATCAGAGCGCTTTTGTGGTTGTGTCAAATTTTGGATTGTGTTGCTTGCTCATGAATGTATTGACTCAGAATTTAAAGAAGGAAAAGTGGGGTGTGGTTTGCAAGCTGGATATTGAGAAAGCCTATGATCACGTTTATTGGGGCTTCCTTTCCTCAATTATATGTTGGGTCGGTTCGAATGTGGCCGGAAGTGGGGAGCTTGGATTCAGAAATGTGTGAGCTCCGCCTCTTTCTTGGTTTTGTTCGAAGTATCTCTGATATTATTCATTTCTCCAGCTTGATGATACCGATAACATTGGTAGTATAAAAAATTCCAGGTATTAGCGATGTATCACTAAGCATCGTCGATATATCGATATCACCAATGTATCGCCAATATTTTCAATTGTGAAAATTCCAGATGTCTCTTGTATTGCCAATGTATTGATATTACTAGTGTATCGCCAATATTTTTTATTGTGTAAATTTCGGTGTCTCTTGCATCACCAATGTATAAGCAATATTTCAATAATATCGCCGATGTATTGATATTGCAAAAAATCTGTTTATTAAAAAAATTTCCATTTCAATTTTTTATGGGCGCATGGTTGTTCAATTTGTCGTTGATAATATCAATAATATTGTGATATTATTGTTATCACAACATGCGCAATATAGAGACCACAACCTTTTGTTTCCTTTCCAATTGTCGACGATTTCTTGGCGAAATATCATGTTGTCAATATTCTGAAATATCGATGGATATTTGGATGGAAGGTTCGATGGATAGATGGGATGGATGGGATGGTTGGACTGATTTCTTATGACATCACATGCTTTTAGGCCCCACATTAAATGGATACTTATTATGTGAAGAAGGCATTTAAAACAAAAAAAAAAAAAAAAATCCTAAATATGCAAATGTGTATTTTTGGTGTCTCATGAAGTTTCATTCAAAAATTCCACCATTTTCACCATGTTTCACCAATATTTCCCTGCATTTTCGGTTATCAATGATATCGATATTGTTTCCGTATCCCCGGCCAGCAAAACTTATAGCGATACCAATACTTCGAACAATGATGCCAACACATGCTTTTAGGCCCCCATTAAATGGAAACTTATTATGTATACCTCGGCATGAGTTTCCAGGCCACCAAAGCTCAACTTGATCCCTTTTGGAAATTAGCTCTGAAGGTCGGCGAACCTCTTTTGGGATCACTATAATGCAAAATAGTGACTGCCTGTGACGTGGCACACAATCAACAAAATTTCATCACATCCTTCTGAAATCTAAAGTTTAATAAGAAGCACAGGTACTTTAAGACCCATTAAATCAGTGTTTTAAATAGCATGTAGTGTATAGCGTGGCGTTTGATCCTCTATAGCGTGTAGCGTAAGCTATACAATCATTAATAATATTTAATTGAAATAATAGAAAATATGATAAAATTTACAAAATGCATAATTTCTATGAGTTCTTGACTACGAATCTAGATCATCAACCACTTATTTTCATGCAAAATCTCTCTCTTTGCCTTTAGACATCTCTAAGTGTGACTTTTTTTTTTGATATTTATTGAAACATCACAAATTCATGATATAGACCACAATTTGGATGGTCCGGATTGATATAACTGCTCCATCTACGATATGGACCACAATTTGGTCGGTTCGGATTAGTTTCATGTAGTGTCATGTGTCATAGGTATAAGTCATCACCATTTTAAAATAGGTGTTAAACTAACATAGAAAAAACACTTTAAAATGAGATTTCAGGTAGCTTACGCTATCCACGCTACACTACGTTACATGTAGCGTACGCTACATGCATTGTAACTTACACTACATACCCTATAGCTTACCCTACCAGGGAATTACGCTACTTGCGTACGCTATGCTATGCTACGTAGCGTACGTTACATGCTACACTACAGCGCTACTGAAAACACTGCATTAACTGCACTGAGAAGCCGGGTTTGTTTTCCATTGGTTCAATTACCTTACCGGAGCCATTGCCATAATCTAAAAAGTTTATAACACTATTTGGATGTAATGATCTTGGGATCTTTACTGCCATACAAACTTTATTTCAAAATACATAAGATAGCTAGAAATAAATTAGAACTATATGAGTATTGCACAGTTCTGCTGAAGTACAACATAAAATAGATTACGTTTTGATCCTCATAGGTTTGTCAATGTGTATCTGACATGTTAGTGACATCAGACATGGGTGTTGGACTTTGCAGTTTTGATAAATGAACTGCCCTTGCTATGAAGGTTGCTCCCACCATCCTTATGGAATTTATGCGCAGAAATAGCATATAACTTTCTCTAAACTTTATATGGCATGATCGTTATGAGTTATGGAGCACTGACATTGAATTCAACAAATGCAGGATCCACCACTTCCATTGGATCTGAAAGGAGAACATTTCTTTGCTCTACTTGGTAGTCATAGCAGGTATATTCAATGACAATGGGATCTTACAATGTTTTGTTATTTGCCTGTCTTCCCTACACATGCACACACATGAGAATTGCTCACACACAACACAGCTAGTTGTACGTCCAACCAGTTGGTGTCTGGGTCCCACCATGGTGTTTGTATGGTATGACATCTTACCCGTCCAACAAGGTTGTCCCACCATGAAAATGGGACATCTAAGAGTCAGGTGGATCCAACTATCAGATGGGGCACACTATAGAAAACAATGAACAATCACCCAAAAAAACTCCACATTCACATAGGGCGCATCTAATGGTTGGATTTACCTGATTTTTGGGGCATTCCATTTCATGGTGGGACAACCTTGCAAGAAGCCGAGATGTCATACAAACACCATGGCAGGCCCCACACGCCAACTAGCTCTCTCTCTCTCTCTCTCTCTCTCTCTATATATATATATATATATATATATATATATATATATATATTATGTTACAATTTTTATTTCTTATAGTGTTTAGTACCTCTGATATGCTTGCAGTTCACATGATTCTTTATGTTACAATTTTTATTTCTTAGAGTCAAGCTTCTTTAAGCACACACTCTATTGAAGATAACTCTTGTTCTATTATCTTTTGAGTCAAATAAAACTAACGATGTGCATTAAAAAAAAAAAAAAAAGAGATTTGCTAATCGGAGAAAAGAAAAAAATAACTTCGTGAAGATACTCCCTTTAAGTAGGAAGCCTTGTAATTGTAGGACAAGGTCTCCAAAGTTGGAGGTTGTTGAAGTTGAGAATCTTATAGTTATTTCTTACATGAAGATGCTCAGTATTTTATTGATCTTATATTTTTCTTCGCAAACGTTTATTTTAGAAGAATGAAATCCTATAACCTTCATCGCCAGAAGGAGAAAGCTCATTCTTGTACATTTGGGACCAAAATAGTGTCTCAAATGGCAATTATATATGAACGAATCCCAAAATAGCATAAACAAAAGCATTGCCAAAGCTCTGTGTACATTGTTTATGTACCTAAATTATGCTGGGGATCACAGATTTTTATTCTCTTCTTTTCCCACTTGTACGCGCACTCCAACTAGACCCTGTACCTTTCTTAAGTGAAATGCTGCCCTTGTTTCACATTTACTCTTCGAAGCACCTAATTAAAGAATCCAATAAATTTCACATATAACAAATGACAAATGTGTTCGTCTTTTATGTCCTTCATTTACATGGTATTAAAAAATGTCATGTAATGGCTGTAAGAACCATTACGTAAGAAAATGGTGGGACCTATTTCGCGATACGAGGCTGTAACGCCTATTCCAGGAAAAAATGGCCCGTGATAACTTGGAGTTATATTTGTTATCCTAGATTGGCATATTGCAGCTAATTAAGGTGTTGATATGGCAATATTTGTGGGCCATAACCAATGTTTGAAATATCGGTATTGCACCTTGTATCGCACCCTTGGGATACAGATACGTATCGGTTATCGCACGGGATATATCGTTTGTATCGCATAATTTATCGCACTTTTTGGGAAACATGGGGAAACATTGGGAAAATGGTTGAATTTTTTAATGAAACTTTGGGGATTGTTAAAAAAGCCCTTCATACACACTTTTAAATCAAAACATCTCAAAAAAAATGCACATAATAAATTTCCTTTGTATAGGGTCTTAAGCTATGCGTTGTTTAACTGAACTAATGCAACTATATTTAAATTGAATGCATGATATTCGTAAATATATCAAAGTCATGTATGAAAACACAACCAATTCATTGAAAAGCAAAAGAAGTAAAAATTGAGAACATATCAATGATGGGGACTGGTTGTGGCCTAGACCCACATAGAGTTGCGCAGTGGCTCGTAATCATCGTCTCCATCTCGACGGGGCTGGGAATAGTACTACTGCTCCACAAATCGACAATATTGTGCCCAGGTCATAGTAGATTGGTACCAGTTAAGATACTCCCAGATATAACGCTGGTACTCATCCTCACCAAACCGAATCAATATGCCCATCCATGGGTACTGCGTAATCGTCACAGTCTGTAACTAATATGGATCTAGGAAGGGCACATATGAAGCTCCATGGTATCCATATTGTTGGCCATATCCATACCGCTGCTCATATCCCTGCCCATATGCAGAAGTGAACTCCTGACCATGGTTGAAAAATGATGTGCCGTAACTGCTGGAGTCACTCGCCGCATATCCACTAGGTCCATATCCATGCCCATACTGTGGCATAGAACTCGAGCTACTCTCCTATGTTTGTGATTTGGATTCATGTTGTGTTCTGTAACTCGAGCTTCCCTCATCCGTGATCCAAATCTAGAGCCACCTCGCCTCTCACGAACGCTTGTGTCCCTCATGCATTTTGCCAGCAGCTCCTCAAAATCTGAAAGTTTTTGAGTTTGCTTTTTCTGCAGTAGCTTTTGACGCATGTATGTCTTATTGTAAATAAGACGGGGTCGTGGTTCTCCTAGACGAAAACCATGGTCAGGGTCTTACGTGGAATGATTGAAATTCTTTTCCCCGGTGAAAGGGCTAAGAAGTCTCTTATCCTGACTCCCATCCGTGCCGCCATCATCATCATCATCATCATTAGAGCTGGGCATCGGTCCTGATCGGATCGGATTGGGGCCAGCTCGGACAGATCCGAAATCTTAATCGCCAGACCCGAACTCGAGCCGATCCGAAACCAAATCCGGATCATCTGACTCGGACAGATCCGAAATGTGTTTTACTTGATTCGATCCGAATTCGACTCGGTAAAAAAACCCGAGTCGGATCGGATTGGGCATGGTTCGGATCAGCCCAAATTAAAACAGCCATGAGAACAAGACTAGTCCTTTTCTCCTTCCTGATCGGCTGAAATGCTACGTCTGATAAAAAACCTCTCCGACCATGTAGAAGGACTTAACGGCAGAAGTCCCAGAATTGCTAGGTTCCAAACCTATCTATCCTTTTCTGCCACAGTGCTTCCATGATTAAGCAAATATTTCTATCAAGAAGATCTCCTTGTCAAGAAGAAAGCTGGAGGGAGATGGCGTGAATAAAAACTGCTTAGGTTAACTATAGTTACTTAAAGTAACTGTGATTGAGTTAAAGATATACGATCAACTGCGGTTAAAATAACTAGGGTTATTTCATACTCCAGCTGAGTATGACACTTGATACGTAGGCAGTTAGAAATGGCATACGTGGCGTACTTTAACACAAATTAAACCGTTAAAATTGTAATACTTGCTATACTTAAGTTAAATTTTAAAATTTTTTTTGTCTTAATAATTGTAACTTCAGAATCGTGGATACATTTTTTTGGCAATAAGAGCACTGAATATTTTTATTTTCTAACTGTCTAATAAATATAGGGAATTCTATCATACAGATGAAAAGATTGAAAGAAATCCTGACCTTATGGTACATGTCAATTAATTCCAGTAATTTGGACGGTTTAATTTGAATTATTTGTATCCTAATTAAGCATTTTTGAGTAATTTCTAATTGCATGAGTATCATCTATCACACTCCAAGAGAGTATCAAGTATTTCTTTTTGAATAATTTAAAATGACTGTTGTTCCTGGAGCTACGATTGCCACACGCGTGTATAAATCTCACCGTTCTACACCATTTCTACGCCAGAGTGGTATGGATATGAAATATCCAAGCCGTCAATCAACTGAATCCATAGGTTTAATCTCCAAATAGTTTTTTAAACTTCAGGTGGGCCCCAATCGTTTAAGAAATGTGGACAGCTTAAAAACCTCCCCCACGTATTTTAATCTGTAGATTTCTTTCTAAAAAATTTGATCATCCGATCAGAACTTTATTCTTTTTAATTATAAAAATATATTTGGGCCATCATGATGTGTGGATTGGATCTATATTCCTCCCGTTCTTGTGCTGACATATGCACGAGGGGCTCTGTACGCGAGAGTGAGTTTAGAAAATCTATGCTTGGGTCTTATGGCGGTGGAGGGTCAGATCTGCACGGGAACCAATACCTGCATGAAAAACTGAAGAGGAAGGAGAGGACAGTTTAGTAACCCGCGCATCTACGTTCAAATATGGTCCTTGGGTCCCACAGCTGTAAATAGGTCAGATGATCGTGATCGGCACCATTCATCTAGTAATAATCCAGATGGATGGTCATAATTAAATATATTACTGATAGGGTGATCTTGTACATCTAACAAAAAGACTACAAGTCAAAATCAATGATGATGTGATCCTGAGGGAGCATCCATGCAAAATCAAACCTTATCTCTACAACAGTGGAGCTTCTCACGCAAAACATGAAAATTGCTGACTTCTGCATTTTTACGAATTCATCGCTCAACTAAAAATGGACGGTTGGCATCATTTTGGGTCTTTTGTCTTCTTGACAAGGGATAAAAGAAATACTCTCTTTTGAAAGAGTTGGGTACTTTTCAGCACCACCCTCCAGAGAACTGAAGCCCACATCCTGATGTCAAAGTGGTGAGCTGCTGTCCTTTCATCTTTGCCATATTTACATGAATTCCTTTCATCTTTGCCAGAGAACTGAATCCCATATCCTAACGACCTTATGCCGAGGCCTCCTCTCTCCTTTGGTATGCTAATATGATTCCCATTTACTAGCTTGTCTCTTGTGCGGTTGTACCCCTGTTGTTTTTTTTTTTTTTTTTGGCATCCTCTTGATGACACTTGAAGGAGAATGGAAGAGGGTCATGGAGTAAAGGGGCATATTGGAGGGACCGCCTATTCAGGAGGAATTGAAGTTCCTTTTATGTTTTCCGGAAACTTTTGCTGTTTGTATTTTTAGTTCTATGCACTTGAACGACACCAAACACATGGTCATTAGGCACGGTCCGGATCGGAACGGTCCGAATCGGATTGGATTCCGGATCGGGTCGGGTCGGATCAGAACTAATCCGAATTCGAACCGAAACAATTTCGGACCTGGATAGGGCTACCCGATCCTCACCGATTCAGACCGTCGGTTCGGTTCTGATCGGGTCGGATCGGGTCTGATCGGGTCGGATCCATCGGATCGGATCTGTTTTGCCCACCTCTAATCATCATCCTTACTGTCATCAGAGTCATTGTCACCCTTATCGCCGTCATCACCATCACGGGACCCATTCCTCGCATCACTCTCTGACTTAGTTTCAGTGTCAAACAATGTCTCCCCGCCACGTGTCCCGCGTGATAGTGACTGCCGCGGGCTACCCATCGGACTCTTCGTCAATGGGTCGAATGCCTCATCATTAGACCTCTACTGCTCCACATGTGTGTCAACATCAATCCCTTGTGTCTTTGCTTCTGCCGCAACATGTGGCTCTGGTCGCCCATCCGAGGTATCCAAGTCATCTGACCTAACCCACTAGTAAACTGGATCATCATCCTCATCCTCAACATATGCATGTTGTCCGATCGTCATCAGGTCCAGTGGGTCTTCCTGCGCTTTTCTTCTTCCTTCAGCGCGGAGCGGGCTCTTTCGTAACTTCATATCGTAGTGACAATATACTAGTTTCTGAAGCTTCTCATATCCTATTCTATTATGTTTACTTGTGTGGATGATGGAGAATGTATTCCAATTCCTTTCACAGGGTGACGAGGACATCGTATGTGCAAGCACACGGACAACCAGTCATTGTAAAACCTCGCAGTTAGTCCCGTACATGGACCACCATTCGCCTGCATATAATAAATTTCTTTCATTATTTTAGATTTTCCAAAATAATATGAAATTTATGTTTATCGCATTAACTCACATGCCATCATGGTGTTCCCTGACTTCATCGTAGGGTAGCACCCAAACATTCCAACCGCGTCGTGGAATCTAACAATCTGTTGATGGCGTATAGCAACCAGGATAAGTATGAATGGTTGAGATGAAGATAAGGAGAATGTAAGTGCAGAACATATTTACCTTACTACCAAAGGTGCCTTTCCCCGTACAATCGAGGAAGAAGTGATCGTACACTTCATGTAACTCTTTAATGAATTATCTTCATAGAGTTTCCGGCTGTAATGGTATTTGGGATTCAGGAAATACTTTGAAAACCAACATGTACATATCAGTACAACCCTCGCTTATTATTGCATATAGAAAAAAAAATGTAAATTAAGTACTTACCAGCCTGATGTGGTAGGTGAGAAAGCATCTTTTCCCAGCGGTTGTCTATTATTGCATGCACCCACTTATATGCGTTGGAAGCTTTAGCCACGATGGTCTCTTTCATTAGCTGTATGGATGGATACAACAACCCCATCGACGGATTTGTCTCATTGTCCAACATCCTCAATACCATATAAATGGGCTCTAGAATACCCAGCACACTACGCACGCGATCCCAGAATGCATTTCTCAGCACCAGCTCCTCGATTCTCCAGGTTACTTTCGTCAACTTCCTTTTCCATTTTTCGTAATCATGAGAGGCGAAAAGCTCTCGTAACGCCCGTCTGTGTTTGAGGAGGATACTTAAGGTGATATAATTTGTGGCGAATCGCATCGCCCTGGGGAGCACTATATCCCCACCACACCTCTTGCGCATCGCGACTAATAATCAAGTGTGGTTATATATGAAGTTTGTGAAGAGCCGTGCATTCGTAATTAGGGTCTTCACCGACGGCCTATCCCCGATTGCCTCCAGAATGTATCGATGCAATGGGCTGCGCAGGGCGTCCAATACATATGATAATTCTTCTGAATATCTTTCCCCGCCTTGACAAATGCACTCCCATTGTCTGTAACAAACTGCACAATGTTTCTCCTCCCAACATCTTGCATGACGTTGTGCATTAGTTTGTAGATGTAGTCACCATCTTTAATTTTATTACTCGCATCTATAGACTTTAGGAACACCGCCCGTCCCCTGCAATAGACCATAAAATTTATAACCGACATCTTCGTCGGTTCGGTCCAACTGTCACACATGACAGTGCAGCCGTACAACTCCCATGACTGCCTATACGAATCGACGTATATCTTCATCTCTGCATGTTCATCATCCAAATACTTTCCCATGATCTCAAAGGCCGTGGGCGGCTGCACACCCTCACCCCCACGCTGCACTTCACTTATCATATTTTTAAAGTGTGGGCTTGTGGCGACATTCACAAGGATTTGATCATATATAAAAAAAACTTTGCTATAAATTTTCCAACTTTCTTCCTCACATCTCCTCCACTAAACATCTCTTTTATTTTCTTTTGTATCCCTCCTGCCTCTTTGTACATCCTCGGGTTTGAAGGTAGATCCAGCACCCACACGCTACTACTCCTGCCCATGCCCCATAATCTTCCTCGCCTACTACCCTCCCCTGGTCCACCCCTAACACTTCCACCTGCTCCACTACCCCTGCCACACTCGCCCCTGCTCCACTCCCCCCACCACGCTCTGGATAAACTCCTCAAATCTAGGCCTACTCGTGTCCCACATCCTATCCTGATCCCTCTCCCACTGATCCTGCATGGACTCTTGAACTGCATGTCTATATTTGGGATCATCATCGCCATCAAGATCCACTACATCCTCCTCACTTACATATGGTGGTCGCCCCAACTCTTCTTAATCTCCCTGTCCCGTGCATGTCGTTCATATTTTGTCTTCACTTTTTTTTTTTTTTTTTCTTTTTAATATGGCCCTCATCTCTTCTCGCACATCCTGTGGGTACTTAGGGCAATCCACAACATTGCGATACCTTCCCGCTAAATGCTCCTTCAAGCGGGTTACCCCCCACTCCTTGATACATGGCCACATAAATTACATATACTCCCGAATCGATTATTGGGAGTGGGCAGGCCATATTGCCACCTTTTATCAGGTTGTCTCCCTCCTCTGCCTCTCGACATTTTATCTGTAAAAGAATATTATATTGTGTATGTCCATCATGACATTTCATGAAAGCTTGTTCACCAAGTTTCCATATTATACAGGTGGGCCATATTTCATGGTACTTATTGACAATCACATGGTCTATGTTGGTTATCACATGTTTCACATATTTTTTCTAGAGGCAGGAAGCTCCTATCTTTAAATTGAAAAAAAAAAAAACATAATGAAAATGACAAAGGCCATGTCATTGGGTGGATGAGATGTTTATATACAATAGGAATGTGTATAATAGAAAATTGCATGCCATCATGCATGAGTATGAACAAGAATAATATTATATTTTTCAACTGAAAACTACTTCAAGAATCCATGTGCGGCCCACCTTAATATTATTTTTTTATATCTAGGCTGACCATCTGTTTTTCCACCTCATTTTAGGATGAAATCTCAAAACTTGAGCAGAGCCAAATCTCAGGTGGACCACACCATTAGAAACAAGAAACACAGCCAATGGCTCCATTAAATTAGTTACTGCTGTTTTGCTGTGGTGGGTCCACGTTAGATTTGGATGTGCTTAATTTTTGGGACCACATCCTAAATGAGTTGGAGAAGCGGATGTACGGAGTGGATATATAACACATCATCAAGATGGGCCCTACAAGTGGGTATCACCGGATGGTTGAGAAGAATTGCTAATAGTCGAGTCTCATCGGCTATTCGTGCCACCAGCCAAAGCAGGGTTCTGTCTTCTTTGGGGATTAATCTTCAGCCCCATCATGATGTGTCCCACGTGGTGCGTTGGTCGAAACCGCCAAGTGGGTGGGTCAAACTCAATGTCGACGAGTCATCTCGGGGTAACCCGGGACTGGCAGGAGGAGGGGGAGTGTGCAGGGCTGAGGATGGTCATCTTCTCTTTGGTTTTTATGCTGGCTATGGACACGCTTCTAATACCAGGGCGGAAATTCGTGCGGTCCACAATGGTCTTGCCCATTGCATCAATCACGGCCTGAAAAACATCATTCTTGAATCCGACTCGTCTATGGTGGTCAGTTTTCTGTTGGGTAGCTCTTGCCCGGGCTGGAAATGGAAGTGTTGGCTTGAAAGAATTCGGATTCTCTGTTCCTACGGTAATGTTCAGTTTCATCATATTTGTAGGGAAGGAAATGGGCCGACGGATGGCATGGCCAATTTAGGTTGCGGGAAACAAGAATCTGCCCTTTTCCCTAACATTACGGCTCTCCCTCAGGTGGTGAGAGGCCTCTTGTTCCTCGATAAGGTCGGCTTGGGGACTGTCAGAAAGAGGTTCAAAAGCTAGTGGCAGAGGGTCAGGTTGCGGTTTCGGATTGGGCCCCAATTTTCTCTTGTGGAAAAAAGAAAAGGATGAGGCGACTTTGTAAATCATATGATAAGCGGCATCAGGCATCTTTTCTGGCCTGATGGCAGCCCGAAGTCTCTTGTTCAGTGTCTTTATCAGGAAATGAAGGCTCTGGTTTTTATTTATTTTTATATTTTTATATATTTTTTTTTTTTAAATGTGATAGTTACATGGTGCATCCTTTGATTCTAGGAAGCTGAGATTAGACACATTGATAATAGAATGGAAAGACACACAAGGGTTCCACTGATTTTACTAAAAAAAGAAAAAAAGGTGGGTCTACTTATTAGGTTGGCAATGCTGTTTGAATGTGTGGATGTGTGGTAGAACAATCGGTCATGTCACAGGCTCTGTGGGTCCACCTTGCTATATTATATATATATATATATATATATATATATATATATATATATATATATATATTATCCACACCGTCCATCTATTAATTAATATCCTCTAAGCATATTACTCCAAAATTAAGATCCAAATCTTTCGTGGACCACACTAGAAAGCTAAGCAGATCCATGTCATTTAATGGTAAGTGTTCATTAACACTATTTGATGTGGTGTGGTCCATCTTAGATTTTAATGTGATTAATTTTTGGTATGACATCATAAAATTGGCTATAAAAAAGAATGGATGGAGTGGATCTACTACATATTATCATTGTGGACCCTTACATTAAGCGTAACACCCACTGAATTGTCTACTCGTATAGCACCAAAATCCACTACCTTAACACAGTGTGAATTGAATGTATACCATTGAAAAAATCTCGAGGGCCACAAAAGTTTTGGATGAAGCTTATATTTATGTTTTCCTTTCATCACTGTTTCTTTGATATTATGAACGGGTTGGATGACAGAAAAACATCACTATGGGGCCTGGCAAGGTTTCAACGGTTGAAATCATTATTCCCATTGTTTTGTATGATATGGTCCACTGGAGCTTTGGATATGCTTTAATTTTGGGCTCAACCCATTAAATGAGTTATAAAAACGGTTGGACGGCGTGATAAACCATATACATTCACGGTGGGCCCCACGTTCACTGAGGTAAATGAGGCCACGTCTCAGGCGCGGATCAAATACTCACAGGATGGTGCTCAAGTGACGTCACCAAGTTCTGTGGGTCCCACCATGATGTATTTTTTGTATCCACATCGTCCATCCATTTGAAGAGATCATTTTAGGGCATGACCCAAAGAATGAGTCAGATCTAGAGCTCGAGTGGACCCCACCACAGAAAACAGTGGAGAGAGTGACGCCTATCATTTAAAACTTCTAAGGGCCACAAGAGTTTTTGATGAAGATGATATTTGTGTTTTCCCTTATTTAAAATATCATTTAACTTATCAATGGGTTGGATCTCAAAAAAACATCACAGTGGACCTTAGGAAGGTTTCAACGGTGTGCGTCACTCTCTCCACTTTTTTCTGTGGTGGGGTCCACTACATATTTAGATCTAACTCATTGTTTGTGTCATGCCTTAAAATAATCATTCCAAATGAATGTACGGTGTGGATACGACACATAAATTATTGTGGGACCCATATAACTTGGTGATGTCACTTTGGATTGCGTAATGAGTAACTCAGTACCCTTAGCATACGGAGTAAACTCTGTGGGGCCCACCATCATATATACAATTTATCCACTCCGTCCATCCATTTTACCAGATAATTTTAGGGCTCTATCCAAAAAATGAAGCATATCCAAATCGCAAGTGGAACACACCACCAGAAACAGTGTGAACTGAAATTCTATCGTTGTAAAGTTCTTGGGGGCCATGGAAGCTTTAGATCAAGCTGATATTTTTTATTTCCACTCACAAGTGGAACATCCCTGACTGTGTGATCTTATGAATATCTCGGATGACAAATAAACATCACTGGGGGCCTTAGAAAGGTATAGTCCACTTGAGGTTTGAATATACTTCAATTTTTGGATCAACCACTAAAATGATATTTTAAAACGAATGGACGGTGTGGATAGACCACATACAATCAAGGTGTGCCCAACAGAGTTTACTCAGTACGATAAGAGCGTACTGAGATCAGATTTCTTCAAACGGAAGCGGATTGCGTACTGAGTAACTTAGTATGATAAGCGTAATGAGTAAACTATGTGGGGTCCAGTGTTATTTATGTATTTTATCCAATCCGTCCATCCATTTTACCAGATAATTTTACGGCCTTAGATCGAAACCTAAGCGTATATAGAGCTAAAATGGACCACACCACGCAAACAATGTGAATTGAATATTACTGTCGAAAAATTCTTGGGGTCCACAAAAGTTTTGGATCAAGATTATATTTGTTTTTTCCCTTCATCCATGTTTACGTGATCTTATGAACTGTTTGGGTGACAAATAAACATAACTGTGGAGCCTAGAAAGGTTTCAATGGTGGAAAAATTATTTCCACTGTTTCCTGTGGTATGGTCCACTTGAGCTCTGGATAATCTTCAAAATTTGGATCAACCCCTAAACTGATATGGAAAAACGGATGGACGGTGTGGATAAACCACAAACATTTACAGTGGGCCCAACAGAGTTTACTCAGTACAATATGAGCGTACTGAGTAACTCAGTACGCAATCCGATTTCTCTTCAAACCTAATCCGCGTCCCTCCATTGCAAACTCAACGCAGCCCTTTCGAAATGCAAGAGGGCTGCGAGGGTTCTGGAAGTGAGATTTTGGCGAGGGTTCCAGAAGCGGAGGGTTTCGGAAGGAAGAGGGTTCCTCAATCACATTCAATCTGGCCCGATTTCTCGCCAGAATCTCCGAGATATCCTATGTCGAAGAAAATATAGAAGAAAATCGGCAAAGGAGGGAAATCGAACTTACCTCCGTCAATCGATGGAATGGCCCACCTCTGATCGCTACTGCTACAGGTACTCTCCGATTTTTCCTCTTTTTTCTTCTATTTATTAATTATTATTATTATTATTTTTATTTTTATTTTCTGGTAAACACGCAGCCCTTTTTATCGTCGTTGTGGGTTGTTGGCTACAGTGGACTCGTGAGTCCTCTGCAATGAACCCGTGAGTCTGTCAACAAATCATGGGCAAGCAGTGAGTGCATCGTGAGGATATCGTGCGAAATCTGCGATATATTGTGTGATATCGGCCGATACATCGCCGATAACTGAATTTGTGGAATTTTTTTGACTTCCAATGGATATATTGTGGGTTTCGTATCGTTGGGCTGCGATACCGATAATATTGGCCGATATTATTGATATTGCGAACGCTGGCCATAACATTCCTCAACAACTCAAGATAGCAGAGTCATGTTATGTTGTGAGCCAAATGTTTCTCAATATGAGAGAAGCTTAGTTTGATAGAAAAGTTATGGTAGGCACGTCCCACGAGGTGCTTTTAATGATATCACTGACTGCTTGCAAATGCTGCCAGCATTACATACATACTGGGCCTAAGGTAGGTAGCATTTGGAAGCATACAAATAGGCATCTGGTCAAATGTTCAATGGGGTGACTTTTTTAATCCAAACAAGCGTCTAGTGTGGCATTGAAATTGAAACCTGAACAGGTCGGTGATCATTTGTCTGGTTTCCCACCTATAGTAACAATTTTTTTAGTTTGAAGCAATCCTTCAAATATTAATTTAATGAGAAACGGTCCATCCTCAATGCCTTCTCTTAGGGCCTATTTGGATTGGTTGAGAGGGAAAGAAAGAAAGGTCATTTCCCATGCAACTACTTTTCTCTGTATGTTAAACCTTTTTTTTTTTTTTTGGTTTGTAAGGCATTTCTCATGGTGGAAATTTTCTTGGGAAATGGATTCATTTATTTTCTCACCTCCACCCATAAGAAACGGAGTTTTGCATGCTCACAGGGAAGGATTTCCAATGTGTCAATATGCCACATGTCAGACGTGCCGCTTTCCATCTCCAAATGCCCCCACATGTTTTTTTTTGAAACGATGATTATATTATAGCTAAAGGCTGAAGCCAGAATTTACAAATTTACAAACGCCCACACGTTACATGTGCCAATGTGCCACATACCACATATGCCAATGTGCCACCATTCATCTTCATGTGCCACATGCAACTCTATCTAGCTTCTAGTCCCCTAATCCCTATATGTGCCACATGTGCCAATGAGTCGGTGTGTTATAAGTACTCCATATAGGCCACATGTACCACCGTCCATATTATCTTGCCTTCACATTTGCCACATGCGCAGCCAGCCATTTTCAAGCACCCCACATATATCTGTGCCAATGTTCTATGTGTGCCACCATCCATCAAGTACTATGTAAATGCTACTGCCAATAACACCCCATATGCCATGTGCTAATGTTCCACTTGTGCTCCATGTGCGACCGTCTATCTTCAAGTTTCCCACGTGCAATATGTGCCAATGTTGCGTGTGCCTCTGACTACCAAGTTTGCCAAATGATAGATTTGAAGATAGGCACCAAATTTGATGGAAAATTTTATTGAAAAACAAACAATGGAAACTTCTTTTCCTTTTTCTCTCTCTTGGAAACAACATTTCTCTTCCTTGTATGGCCCACCTTTCAAGAAAAGATTCAACGTATGTCGAAAGCTCAATCTAAAGACAAGCTGCAATTGAAGATCTAGAACCCCACCATTTGTTGAGTTTGAGGGAAGTGTTGAGAGTATAAACTCAACATTCTATTGTTTTGTATGTTATGTTTATTGCCCTGTGACTGTGAGTGTAGTCCTGATATGTGGGTTGTAACTCCTATCTATTTAAAGGGGCTCAAGTCATCTAATCTTGTGTGGATTATGTAACTACAGTCCATTTTGCTTGCACACTCCACACAAGAATAAGTGATTTGAGCCCCTTTATATGGATAGAAGCAGAACCACTTGCCCAAATGTATCCGCTTTGGACTGAAAGCACAAGACGATTACTAAGACACAACAGAATAAAAGTTGAGTTTGTATTCTCAAACTCCCTCTCAAACACAACATGGTTGCGTTCAATATCTTTAATTGCAGTCTTTTTAGATTGAACTTCGACGTACATTGAATCTTCTTTTAAGATAGAGGCAATAACTGAACTCGACAACCATCAAGCCACCAAACTGTCATTCACATGCAAAACCTTCAAAGACATTGGGTTGAATACTGCACAGCAGGTGAATGAATTATATCCACAACAGATAATAAAAATTGCTCAATAAAGGAAGCAATGATCAATCTTAAGGGGAAAGTTCCAAAGCTGGTTGAAAACCTCCATGTTAAGTTGGGTTCAACATTCTGTCTAGTAGTTTGTGTGTCAGTAGAAGCAAGATTGAAACACCTATTTTGGAAATACTAGGCTGCTCATATGACAGTAATCCACTACTTGATCTGCTACTCTTCCAACCTTAACATGTAGCACCTGAACCACATCTATATTGTTTGAAATCGGTACATATCGACTGATATGTGCTGGCATTGTTCATGAACGATATGGCTATCTCCATCGGTATTGGCCTGAAGCATTCTGATATAGGGCAACATGGGGCCGTATTGATGGTGAATGATAAGGTACCCGATACACTGAATTTAGACCTTGATATCGACCCTAACAATTCCCAAAGAATCTCATAAAGTTCCCCTATGGTGATCACCCTATCGGTCAATGGTGACATTTAAAAAGTGATGCACAACAAAAAATGTGAAAATGGTGGTGGATAACAGCTCTCCATTGGATAGTGATCCATCAAGAAGATAGGCTTCTCCAATAGTGGTGACGATAATGTTTACAAGGATGATGGGCTTCTTGCCAGCACTGCTGGACCTTTACAAAAAAAAAAAAAACAAAAAAACAAAAAACAAAGAGAAAGAAAAAGAAACTTGTTGGCAGTAGCGAGATGAGTGCTGATTAGGATAAGAATGGAGAAAGATTAGTAGAATGGAGGGTGTGGCAAAGGCAAAATCGAGGATGTTGAAGTGGTTAATCGTGGAGATTTTTCCAGTAGCTTGCATATTGGTCAGTTGGGTAAAAACAATGAAGAATAGACCAAATAAACAAAGTTAATGGGATCTAATCTGCTTTGATAAAATATTAAACAAGCTAAACAAAGAGAAAACATAAGATATTTATATTAAGAGGCAGTTGGAGGCACTCTTACTAGATTAGAGCTCTGAGGTGTGCAAAGTACTATATTGCTTACATGCTCCACCTAAGATCAAATGACTTCAGCACTTATATATTGATAGGAGTTATTACCAACTTTCCACTAAACACATAAGACAATAATCACAACACAACACAATAAAAGGTTGAGTTTGTATTCACCTTGATGTACATCCGAGCATACCCTAAATCTTTTTATGGTTTCTTATTTGTTCGGACACTCAAAGATTAAGAGATCACCTTCGAACTATTAAACATAGTAGCCAATCTCTACTGGCCCTCAAGTTTGATCCAAAAAGTGGGGCCCTTGTGTTAAATGCAAACTTGAAGCCACTATCAAACACTAGGTATTTTAAGAAAATACGTCACAATTCAAGATATGTACTCACTCGGCCTTCCCCTTTTCATTGGTAAGCCAGCCAAGCACCTTTGGATAGAGATATGGATGGGATGCATTTGGCTATCCCTAGAAAATGGCTATGGAGGTTTGGCATTGAAGAAGGGAGGCATTGGAGAGATGATTGCGAGCAAGTACACGGTACAAGAAGGGGGATGGTGGGTTAGGGATTCTTTGCTCTACGGGATGTATGGTTCCATGGTGTTGCCTAAGCTTAACGAGGGGGTAATGCAGGGGCATTTTCACATCGGGCTCAAGTGGGTTCCCGTGGGATGTAGGGGCAGACTCGGGGTGGGCGGCCCTGTGTGAGGCGGGTGGCTCGTGTGAGGAGGTACCCATGTGATTTGGGGCCCATGAAGGGGGTTCGGCTGAGGTCCTAATCTATGAGATGTGGAGTCTGGAATATAAGATAAATGGATTAATTCGTCATGCTCTCTTAGTTCGAGCTTTTAGAGCAAGTGGTTAATTGTCCTGCGTCAAAGTGGTATCAGAGCGGGAGGTCTCGTGTTCGAGACTCCTCACCGGGGGTGATTAATGCAGGGGCATTTTCACATCGGGCTTGAGTGGAGTCCCTTGTGGGATGTAGGGGCACACTCGGAGTGGGCGGCCCGTGTGAGGCGAGCCCCACCCGTGTGGGGCGGGTGGGTCGTGTGAGGCGGTACCCATGTGATTTGGGGCCCACGAGGGGGGTTCAGCCGAGGTCCTAACCCATGAGATGTGGGGTCTGGGCTATGAGATAAAGAGATTAATTCGCCATGCTCTATCAGTTCAAGCTTTTAGAGCAAGTAGTTAATTGTCCTGCATCAGGGGGTGTTCTTTTTGTTGGGGGATGGTAGTCACATTTGCTTATGGGAGGACACATTGAATAGTGGCTAGTTGGTTCAATTCTTATTCTCGAGATTAGCCCGTCTATCTCCGACTAGGAATATTACAGTAGCTTATCTTGTTGCAGAATTATGATGCATCTTGAGTCTTGTCTTTCCCCAATGAAGATCATATACCAATTGGGGATGATGCATTGAATGCCCACTAAACGAGCTTCATATGTTGCATCTAAAATTGTAATTGTAAATTTACTTAATGTCAAAACATCAGTTTAACAATGAACTAATCTTTTCTCTTTTCTTTTTCTATACTTTTTTTTTTAGAGCTCTTTAAGAGTGCTTTTGAATTGTTTGAGTTTAATATATAAGGAATGAAACAAATATATTAGAAAATAAGTTTGGCTTCATGTCAAGGAGGTCTACCACTAAAGTTATTTTCATTCTTATACAATTGATGGAGAAATTTAGGGAGAGGAGGAAGATCTCTACATGGTCTTTATTAACTTAAAGAGCACATGATAGGGTCTCTAAAGAGTCTGGAAAGGAATTTCAGGAGGATATATTGACATGATTAAGGATATGTATGAGGGAGCGGTGACCAATGTGAGGACCATTAGTGGGGAGAAAAGTGAGTTCTCAATTGTTGTAGGCTCACACTAATAGTTGGTATTAACCCCGCACCTCTTCCATTGGGTATGGACGAGTTAACGAGGCATTTGTAGGAACAGATCCCATGGTCTATATTGCTTTTAGATGACATAGTTTTGATTGACAAGACAAGGGAGGGCATAAACACATGGCTAGATTTTTGGGGAGGTGCTTTAGAATATAAAGGATTTAAAATTAGTTGGACTAAAACTCAATATATGGAGTGCAATTTTAGTAACAATATGAGTGAAAATGAGGAATTTATTAGGATTGTTGACCAAGAAGTTTCCTAAAGTGACCCCTTTTGATATCTTGGGTCAATAATTCGTTAGAGTGGAGAGATTAAGATGGATGTTGCCCATAGAATTCGTGCTAGGTGGAAGAAATTGAGACATGCCTCTAGAGTTTTATGTGATCGTCATGTACCGCTCAAACTAAAGGGAAAATTTTATAGGATAGCTATATGACCAGCCATGCTTTGTGGGAAAGATCTCGGGCAATTAATGAACAACATGTTCATGGGATGTATAGCTGAATTAAAGATGTTGAGATGGATGCGTGTCAAGATGAGGAAAGATAGAATTAGAAATGAATGCATTTGAGGGAACTTAAAGAGTAGCACCAATAGGTAATAAGATGTAGGAAAGTAGACTTAGATTGTTTGGTCATGTGCAATTGAGACCAAGAATTATGCCAGTTAGGAGTAGTGAAAGTTGAAGGCTCTAAAAGGGTAAGGGGAAGGCCCAAAAGGACATGGGGGGAGGTAGAAAGAAAAGACTTCATAACCTATGGTCTAAATGGAATTATGGCTCTCGATAGAGCGGAATGGCAGAATAGGAATTATGTAGCCAACCCCATTTAGTTGGGATAAGGGTTAGATGATGATGATGAGGAAGAAGATGGTTGCATCTCAATTTCATAATTTTGTACTTGGTATTTCATTTCCTGCTACTGAATTGTTACATAACATTCTTTAGAACTGTGCCTTTGTACTAGGTATTTCATTTCCTTTATCTTTCCTGCTACTGAATTGTTACATAACATTCTTTAGAACTGTGCTAGGATGTGGTTTTATGCACTTGTGTGTTTTCTGCTCTGGAACTGTAGCTCTCTAACTATTTGCACATGGATTTTTATTAACCTTTAGAAATAGCATTATATCTGAATGGTGAGTTTTATTTTTTAATTGATCCACTGCTTGATTCACTACTCATTACATGCATATTTTAAGGAAAAAATATGATTCATATCATGCTATGCAGTGCTCTGGAGCTGTTTTTGGTCAAAAGGAAAATAAAGGGACCTTCTTGGTTATCAGTTTCAAACTTTGTTAGCTGTCCTGCCCCTCAACGGGTGAGGTTTTCAATTCTCAGCCTTATGTACTGTTTACTGTAAATGGTTGGCATGGAATGTGGGATTCTTAATATTCACATGATCAGTTTAATATAACAAATTCAACAGGTAAGCTGGTGCAAATTTGAAATTACTGTTGATTGTCCTAAGGATGTTCTGACATTAACTTCTTCAAAGACGGTGCCAGAGATCCCTCCAGTAATTGTTGCAGCAATAAATCTAAAAACAATTATCCACGAAAAGCATAATGGGAATGAAATAGTCTCTGCATCAGTCATCTGCTGCCAGAAGGCAAAGGTACATTAAATGCTTAATCGTATTTCTAATGATTAACGTTTTTCATTCCCCCCCCACCTTTTTTTTTTTGGTTTTTTGGTTCATGTTAATTTTCCAATTATAAAGAAGTTACACTCCTAATACCCGTTTTCAGATTGATGGTCCGATGTTGCCATCGGAGTGGAAGAGACCGGGAGTACTGAGCCATTTCACTGTTGTACGAAAGCTGGAAGGAGGCATATTTCCCATGGGTTTTACAAAAGAGGTTGCTGATAGAAATTCAAAGGCTTCATTCAATGTTCTTGGAGCTGAGAGCAGGCATGTTCCTGCCATATATTATGTTTAATGCCATTTTTTGGTTCATTCATTTCTAGCCTTACTCATGAACTGTAAGCTTTCCTGTGCTACAATCTGTTCCTTGTTGCATCCATTGAAGACTATTTTCTATTTTTCATCTTTGCTTTTCACAGTGAAAGGGCTTTGATAAATCGTTTGATGCTCGAACTGCACAAACTGGACAGTGATGTTCTTGTGGGACACAACATTTCTGGGTTTGACCTGGACATCCTTCTCCAAAGAGCTCAGGTTTGGGCTTTTTATTTAAACTATTTTTTCTCCAGTAAATTGAGGCTTAACCAGACCCACATTGCTCATCAACACGCACACACATGAAGTTTTTATGACTTAACAAAGAAAAGGAAAAAGATTCCAATCAGCTAGTATGTTGAATCCTGTATGCAAGTTTTGCTCTAGTTAGCATGGGCCAAGATCATCTAGATCTCCTCTATTGATAAGCACTTACTGATAATAACATGACACCTAAGCTATTCCGAAGACTTTTTAAATCAATACCCTTACAGAAGGAATCCTATCTGTGAAGAAATTAATTTATATTTCTTTTTGTTTTCATCCTAACATGCTTAACACAAGTGGGTTCCACTTAGTAACCAATAATAATCCCAAAAGACTTTCCAACACATACAGAAGCCCTATAAAAACAGCTGTCTGCACCTATTCATGTACCCAACCTCCTTAAAAATTGGGTGTTAGCCTAATAAGACTATAAATATCCAATCAAATAGTTGCAGGGTCCATAAAACATGGCAGCGCTCGAAAAGCCTAAAAATAGCAACCAACTAGAGGATTGAGCTCCTGGGGCTCATTGCATGTGTATATAGATTGGGCCCATCAAGACACCCTAAATGTATTAAACTTTACATGTGTGGACTGGGGTTCACCCTAGAGTCCTAGATTACATCAGTTAGCCCATCATGTACATGGGAAAGACCCACCCATGTGCCCACTAATTGGTCCACCTATGCAATGGGTTTCTGGGGCTATTTTGGTCAATTCAAAAGGAACCCTTGTTAGATGGAGCAGTCGGTTTTTCACACGAGCGCAGTTAGGTAGTATGGCTCCTTCAAAATACCGGTGACATCTCAGTCCTGTTGAACACCCACAAAAAAATGAACTAGCTTTCTCACTACGTTTTGCAAGCTTTTTATGCAGTCAGGTGAATACACTTGATAACAGGTGGGTTCCAAATTTTCTGGTAGGATGGCTTTTTATTGCTTGATCATGCAGGCTTGCAAGGTGCCAAGCAGCATGTGGTCCAAAATTGGTCGTCTCAAGCGATCTATGATGCCTAAGCTTACGAGAGGAAATGCCATTTTTGGGTCTGGGGCAAGTCCAGGAATCATGTCTTGTATTGCAGGGCGGCTATTATGTGATACATTTTTGTGTTCACGGGATCTCTTGAAGGAGGTACACCTGATTGACATTTACTATTTATTTGTTAATCTGACCCTTGAGTTCCTGTGATGTGGACAAAGGCATGATGCGTTTTATGTTTTGTGATGTGGATCCGTTTTCTAGGTCAGTTACTCTTTGACACAGCTTGCAAAGACACAACTGAATAAAGACAGGAAGGAGATAACTCCAAATGATATCCTTGCCATGTTCCAAACTTCAGGATCGCTTCTGAAACTCGTAGGTTCTTGCATTGAGCTTACTTTACTCTCTTGTCTTTCTGCTGTAGTTCTGAACGCATCAAGTTGTCTCAAAGCTTGGTGTGTGTGCGTGCGTAATTTTTTTTTTTTTAAAGTTGTCTCAAAGCTTGGCTGAGTTAACTCGAATCAGTTGAAAATTGAGTTGAGTCACCTTTTTGACTTGAGTAATATCACAGACTAAAAGAGTGGTTTCAGTGCCTGACTTGGTTCATGGTCTGAGTTGTATCACTGATATAGATCCTACTCTGACGAATCATACCTTGTTGGTCTGAAACTCTAATATGCATGATTACAGCATGATCTGAGCAAGTCATACAATGAATATCACCTATACGGGTGGGTTGTGCCATGTATATTGCATATATAGATGAGCGTGAGTGGACAAATCAGAAAAAATTTCTGCTTCATTCATCTGTTAAATACTGAATCACATGTCGTTTGTGTCATCATCATCATCATCATCTTAGCCTTTCCTAATTATTTTGGGGTCAACTTTTAAATGTTAGATTGGAAAAGTTTATGATCAGCTGCCCATCAGACACCAGTTTGCCTCTTTTACCCGGCCTCTTCAACTGGGCATGGCAGAATCTCTAATTACATGCGTTTAGTGTTGTGTGTGTGTGTGTTGTGTTGTGTGTTACTAGATTGGCCATCACCTGAAAGATTTGTGTGTGTGTTGCTAGACTGGTCGTCACCTGAAAGCATTTGTTTGTGTACTGAATGATGATCATAATGGTGGAATCAGGTTGAGTATGGGGAGACTGATGCTTGGCTATCTCTGGAACTAATGTTTCATTTGAGTGTTCTTCCCCTGACACGACAGCTGACTAATATAAGTGGCAATCTCTGGGGTAAAACTCTCCAGGTGAGTTACTCTTATTTGTTTGAACACCATATCCAATGCCTTCAACCGAGAGGTGGCTTTTCACATCCAAAGCTTCATTCTTCAGGGTGCTCGGGCTCAGAGAGTGGAATATCTTTTGTTGCATGAATTTCACGCAAAGAAATATATTGTCCCAGATAAGATCTCCGTGCGTGGTAAGGAATCAAACTCAGCAAAAAGGAGAGGAACCAATAGCACAGAGGGTGGAGATGGTCATGATTCGAATCTCAAGGACATGCCTTTTGAGGATGATGCGGATAAGGTGAAAGGCAAAAAAGGTCCTTCCTATGCTGGTGGGTTGGTTTTGGAACCAAAGAAAGGTTTATATGACAAGTTTGTATTGCTTCTGGACTTCAATAGTCTCTACCCTTCAATCATTCAGGTTATTCACATTTTAATTCACTATCAGCTTTCTATAGAAGTTCTCTTGCAGCTAATCTTTGTTTCTCTTGGCAAGAACAGTATATTTCCTTTGAATGTAATATTGTTGAATTTTAGATGGCGGCTGTGATTACTTTTCCATCTTCCGACTTATTTGCATCAAATGTTCTGCAGGAGTACAATATCTGTTTCACAACCGTTGAAAGATATCCTGATGGGTCAATTCCCAGTTTACCATCTTCTAAAACAGATGGTGTTTTGCCAAAGGTATACAATTGAAGTTTGGGTGACATTAATCATAATTCTAATTCCTCACGCATGTATATCCTATTCCTAGCTCATCTACAACTACATGCTAGCAAGTAGCGCCATTGTGGCACACATATGAAATCCGAGACGTCCATTAGGTGGGTCCCATCGAGTAATGCCCAGTTCAAAATCAGGGTGGTACAAATGTAAGGAAACACGCACGTACGCACTTGGCCAAGTTTTTTTTATAGCATCCATTGGGTTTGTTCTGGTCTGCCTGATGACTGGCCCACCTTGATTTTTCAGCCAAGGCTTCTACTTGGTGGGGCCTACTGATGGGCAGATTGGAAGTTCACTGCATGCGGTGGTGTGCGGAGGGGCTGCATTATGCACACATTGATCCAACCTCTACTTACATTATGCATTCTATGAAAATCTATTGAAGTTTCCAATTGAGAGTATGAGTGCATTTTGCTCCACTCTCTTTCTTGATAATTATATTTTCGGCACTTTGGTCTTTCAGTTATTGAAAAACTTAGTTGAGAGGAGGAGAAATGTTAAGAATTGGCTCAAGACTGCCTCTGGTATCAGGCTTCAGCAGCTTGATATCCAGCAGCAAGCATTGAAGCTTACTGCAAACAGGTCTGCACTCATTATTCCTCACTGGAACATTTTCCTTCTCACTTTACTTCATTCAATTTTCCTGACACTTTTCATCTAAATGACTTGCAACTCAGTATATATGGATGCTTAGGGTTTTCCAATTCAAGATTTTACGCAAAGCCACTCGCAGAGCTCATAACACTCCAAGTAAGAAGTATCTGCTATGTTGTCTAAAATGAAACTGTATCAAGATTTACTCATTTGCGCACATAACATGTTGACTGGAAGGGTGAGAGTGATGGTTACGATTATCTAAGAACATGTTTTGTTTTGCTTTTTTTTTTTTTTTTTTTTTTGTTTTTTGCAGGGAAGGGAGATCCTACAAAGTACAGTTGATCTCGTTCAGAATAACTTGAATTTAGAGGTCTTGTATCTCACATTCTCACTATAGTTCATTTGAAGTGCTTTCTACGTTTATGTTGCAAGTTGATGACCATCTCTGATACAGGACATGAAAATTAAATGTGATATGCAAGATCTCAAGCTTTAATCATACTAATTCAGAAACAATCACATATTAATTCCACATCTCACACAAAAGTTCAAACATTCAAGCAAGGGGAATCTGTGCGGGTCCAAGCCTACACAGGCTAGGGCTGGATTAGTAAAAATTATAGACCAAACGATACTCGAAGGGAAGTAAAAATCATCCACACATGCACAACAATCAGTCCTTAATCCAAGGGATTCATCAATTTCAATTCAGAGAACCCTAGGGTAAGAAAATGACAAATGAATTAAAGATAACGCAATCTAGGGTTAGGGTTATGAAAAACAGGTATGAGAGGGGGAAATATGAAGGAAACCTGAACTGGAGACAGTCCCTGCGTGCGGACAGTGGGCCGGGCCTGACGCACGTGCACAGGGACCTGACCACACGTGCGAAAAACCGGGGGGGGGGGGGGGGGGGGGGGGGGATCCTGAAACTGCCTCCTTGGCTCTGGTCGGCCGGGGGGGCTTCAAAACCTCCAAGTTTTGAGGCGATCCGACGTGCAGTCTATGTGTGGTGCTTCGCCGAAGTTTCAACATTCCTGCAGGGCCAGAATCTGGAATTCTGCTGAAAAGAGAAAATTGTTGCAATAAAGGACAAATTTGAAGCGCGGATGGTGGTAGGAGATGAGAAGTAGAGATGGTAGAGGATGGCGGCGAATCGAGATAGATGTGGCTTTGCACCATAGTAGTTAGCCCTTCTATAAAGGGAGGGCTTCGCACCCAATTGGATTTCCACAACTCAAGAACTCAGAGGAGTAGAAAAACGCATAATTTGTTGCGCAGCACGCCAACAACGCAGTGAGCCTAGATCCAATCTAAGGCCTCACCCACAAACGATAGACAGGAAGAAATATAAACTAGAAATAGATCAAAGCAATCCAAAACAAAACACAAGACAAGATATACGTGGAAAAACCCCAAACTAGGGTAAAAAACCACGGATGCAAAATTTCACTATGAAGAGAAACGAAGATTACAAGGCAATATACTAACCTCTCCCTTGGAAGTACAGAGAAAATCCTTTGCCCACACCTCAAAATAATTTCCTAAAATTCACCTTAACCTAGAATAGCCCTAGGGACCCCAATTTATAGTTTTGGCAACTTCCCTTTCCGCATCCCAGTTGCGAAAGGACTTGCGACACGAAATCCGTGAAACTCCTTTCGCATCCCAGTTGCGAAAGGACTTGCGACACGAAATCCGCGCAAACTCGACTGGTCATGGGCGGCCCCAGATGTGGCTCCACTTCTCAACAATCTCCCACTTGGAGACACATCTCCATAAACCTGTCTTCTTCATCCGGAGTGCACCACCTCCCCGTTTTCAAGCCTGAAGACCAATCAAAGCTGAACAGAGCTTCAACTTCTCCCTTGTGACCGCCTTGGTCAGCATATCCACAGGATTCTCACTTGTATGAACCTTCTCCAGAGCAATCGATTCATCTTCCAGTAACGAACATATGAAGTGATATCTGATGGTAATATGCTTGGTCCTTGAATGAAAGGCTGAATTCTTAGCCAAGTGTATTGCACTCTGACTGTCACTGTACAGCTTGCAATCTGCTTGCTTCTTACCCAACTCTTCCATAAAACCTTGCATCCACACCATCTCCTTGCATGCTTCTGTAGCCGCAACATATTCTGCTTCTGTCGTACTGATAAATACTATCTTTTGTAACTGAGAGACCCAACTGACTGCAGCACTACCCAGAGTAAAAGCATAACCTGTAGTGCTTCTTCTGCTGTCGATATCTCCTGCCAAATCTGAATCCACGTAGCCTTGTAACTTGATTTCCGATCCACCATAACACAGCCCTACGTCCTTAGTACCTACCAAGTACCTAAGGATCCACTTCACAGCTTCCCAATGTTCCTTCCCGGGGTTGTTCATGAACCTAGTAACAACTCCCACTGCTTGAGCAATGTCTGGCCTCGTGCTCACCATAGCATACATGAGACTCCCAATAGCTGACGCGTATGGGACTTTAGCCATGTAGTCCTGTTCCTCCTGTGTCTTTGCACCTTGCTCCTTAGATAGCTTGAAGTGGTTGGCTAATGGAGTGTTAACTGGCTTAGCACCTCCCATATCGAATCGATCAAGTACCTTGGCTATGTACTCTGCCTGTGACAAAACTAATTTATTGTTTTCCCTGTCACGCTTTATCCTCATGCCTAGGATTTGTTTTGCAGCTCCTAAATCCTTCATGGCAAATTCTCTAGACAATTGTCTTTTGAGATCTGAGATGTCCTCCATGCTTGAGCCAGCCACAGCATATCATCAACGTACAGAAGAAGGATGATGTATGACGTATCAAACTTCTTCAAGTAACAACAGTGGTCTGCATGACATCTCCTAAAACCGTTTCCCGACATGAAACTATCGAACTTCTTGTACCACTGCCTCGGGGCCTGCTTCAGGCCATATAGACTCTTCTTCAGTCTGCACACCTTGTTCTCATTACCTGGTGCCACGTATCCTGTCGGCTGATGCATATATATCTCTTCTTCAAGCTCCCTATGAAGAAAGGCTGTCTTAACATCTAGCTGTTCTAGATGTAAGTCCTCCGAAGCCACTATACTCAAGACCATGCAAATCGTAGACATTTTCACTACCGGTGAAAATATTTCAGTGAAATCGATACCTGCCTTTTGTTGAAACCCTTTCACAACCAATCTGGCCTTGTACCGTTTCGAACCATCGTGCTCCTCCTTCAGTCTGTAAACCCACTTGTTATGAAGAGCTTTCTTACCCTTGGGTAGAGTGACTAGCTCCCATGTACACTTAAACTCAAGAGAGTCCATCTCATCATCCATGGCCTGCTCCCACTTAACCCGTATATCTGACTGTAATGCCTCTTCAAAACACTCTGGCTCACCATTATCTGTCAGTAGTAGATAATGTAAGGAGGGTGAGTATCGGACCGTGGGTCTCCTCTCCCGAGTAGACCTCCTCACAACTGGTGTATGCGGCTCTGCCTCATCCTGTGGCACTGTAACACGCATGTCCGGTAACTCTTCGAACTCTACGAATTCCTTTTTCTCGGCCTTATTTTCCTGCACAGTCCTTATGCATCACTTTTTCATTAAAGACTACGTCCTTGCTTCTGATGATTTTTCTGTTTTCTGCATCCCAGAACCTGTAGCCAAAATCATGTTGCCCATAGCCTATAAACGTGCACCTCCTGGACTTGCATCCAGTTTGTTTCTGTGCTCTGCATCAATGTGAACATATGAAGTGCAACCGAACACTCCGAGATGTGCAAGGTTCACTTCTTTCCCAGTCCACGCTTCTGGTAGCCCACCATCCAATGGTGCTGAGGGACTTCTATTGATGAGATATGCGGCAGTATTCACAGCATCTGCCCAAAAGGTCTTGGGCAACCCTGCATGTAACCTCATGCTCCTGGCGCGCTCAAGGATGGTCCTGTTAATGCGCTCAGCCACACCATTCTGCTGTGGTGTCCCTGGAATCGTTTTCTGATGTTTGATTCCATTTGCTGCACAATACTCCTCAAACCTCTTATCACAATACTCTCCCCCATTGTCAGATCTGAGACACTTTACTGTTTTACCTGTCTCATTTTCTACCATAACTTTCCACTTCTTAAATACATCAGATTTATGTTTTAAGAAGTAGACCCACAGTTTTCTACTAGCATCATCAATAAAGGTAACAAAATAACGTGAGCCACCAAGAGATAATACCTGTGCCGGTCCCCACACATCATGTGTACAAGCTCCAACAGATGTGTATTTAGAGCGCGTCCCGTCTTCTTGAAGCTTACCCTCTTCTGCTTGCCATACACACAGTCCTCGCAGAATTTCCAAGTCAATAGACTTCAGCCCTGGTAGCTTCCCTTTTGACAATAGCACTTTCATCCCTTTCTCACTCATATGTCCCAGCCTCTGATGCCATAACTGCCCATTCACTCCAGTTGATGCGACTGCGAGTGAACTATACGATCCTTAAGTCACGTACAAAGTACCTTCCTTTTTGCCTCGAGATATTACCAAGGCACCTTTTGTGATCTTCCAGGAGTCACTGGTGAATGTCGTCACATAACCGGTATCAGTCAACTGTCCCACTGAGATCAGATTACGTTTCAAACTCGGTACATGTCTGACATCCTTCAATTTCAAGACCGTTCCGTCTTTCTGATTTACATGAACATCTCCCTTTCCAACAATATTGCACGGCTCATCATCACCCAGGTAGACTCTCCACAAAGTCACCTGACACATAATCACGCAGAACTTCCTTACACGAAGTAGCATGAAACGAAGCACCCTGAGTCTATAACCCAAGACTCATTCCTCGTATCAAGAGACAAGATCAACGCCTCTGTGTCGCTCTCCTCAGACAGATTCACTGAATCTTTCCCACCTTGAGAGCTTCCTTCTTGTTTCTTGAGCGCCCTGCAATCACGTTTCATGTGCCCCTTCTTGCCGCAATGCCAACACCCGTCTTTGTCTTTCGGTCCCTTGGACTTATTCCTTGACTTAGAACGCCCGTGTTTATTGCCTCCTTTGTTCAGCGATCTTCCTCTTCCTTCAACGTTTAGAGCATTCCCTGAATCCCCTGAAACTCCTGATGCCTTCCTTCTAGATTCTTCGCTGAGAATTAGACCGGCCACATCATCAAATTTCAGCTTTGTCGATCCTGAAGAATTGCTCACAGCAATCACCAAACCATCCCAACTGTCTGGCAAACTGGATAAGATCAATAACACCCTGACCTCATCCTCAAAAGCAATGCCAACGGATTCCAACTGGCTCGTGACTGTATTGAACTCGTTTAGATGTTTAGCCACGCTCTCACCATCTGACATCTTCATGTTGAATAGCTGTTTCATAAGATGAACCTTGTTGGATGCTGAGGGCTTTTCATATATGGTGGCTAGGGCTTCCATTAATTCTTTTGTCGTTTTTACCTTGGATATATTGAAGGCGACGCTCTTAGACAAAGAGAGTCGGATCGTTCCTAAAGCCTTCCTATCCAGTAAAAACCATTCATCATCTGTCAACTTTTCTGGTTTCTTCTCTTTTCCTCCTAGAGGAATATAGAGGTCCTTCTGATACAGATAATCCTCCATCTGCATCTTCCAGAAGGCAAAGTTTGAACCATCAAATTTCTCAATTCTAGTTTTCCCATCTTCTGCCATCGCCTCCCAATAGAACTAAACCAATAGCTTTGATACCAGTTGTTGCGCAGCACGCCAACAACGCAGTGAGCCTAGATCCAATCTAAGGCCTCACCCACAAACGATAGACAGGAAGAAATATAAACTAGAAATAGATCAAAGCAATCCAAAACAAACCACAAGACAAGATATACGTGGAAAAACCCCAAACTAGGGTAAAAAACCACGGATGCAAAATTCCACTATGAAGAGAAACGAAGATTACAAGGCAATATACTAACCTCTCCCTTGGAAGTACAGAGAAAATCCTTTGCCCACACCTCAGAATAATTTCCTAAAATTCACCTTAACCTAGAATAACCCTAGGGACCCCAATTTATAGTTTTGGCAACTTCCCTTTCCACATCCCAGTTGCGAAAGGACTTGCGACACGAAATCCGCGCAACCTCGACTGGTCATGGGCGGCCCCAGATGTGGCTCCACTTCTCAACATAATTTTTATTAAATTTCAATCAGCGCAAAAAAAAAAAAAAAAAAAAAAAAAAAAAAAAAAAAAAAAAAAAAAAAACCTACAAGGGGTGCCTATTTATAAGAAAACTCTTTACTTCAATACTCGTGCCATGTGCGCAATCTATTACTTGGCGATGAAGTAAACAAAAATAAAAACTAATCAAGGAAATCTAAATCGTCCATGATATTCTAAATAACATTAATAAGCAAAACCTAAAATATGAAATTAATCAAACTAGTGGGCCACGATCATGAGATCCTATGATGGACTTTACTTGACTATCGGGCCCACTCCAACGAACCAAAACTCCGTCTTCTAACTGGGAGGCCCTCCCTGGACGTCGTCATCGATCCAGATCGATGGTGGGGTGCATGTGTGCGAGATGTCCCCATCAATCTCCATTAGTTGTGCCTTGCACCATATGTTTAATTGTACAATAGCTGATGCTGCCTTGTGATGCTTGTTTGCTTCTAGGAGCATTGGTAAGGGAAGGCACTTAAGCTGATGTTGATATTGATTTAAGCTATATGCCCAAATATGGATGGTGATATGCACTGTTTTCCCTATCATTATCGCGTAATGCATCCCATCCTTGGGATATGGATACATATTAGTTATTGCACATGATATATTGGTTGTATTGCGTAATTTATTGTTGTTGTTGGGGAACATGAGGAAACATTGGGAAATAGGTCTCATTTTTCAATGAAACTTAGGGATTGTTAAAAAAAGACATGAATAAACACTTAAAAAAAGTGCACATAATAGGTTTCCTTTGTATAGATCCTAATTTATGCACCGTCTAACTGAACTGATGCAACTATATTCTAAGTCAATTTATAAAATTTATATATGTAAGAAGACATGTAAGGAAACACAAGCTTTACATTCAAAAGCAAAAGAAGTAGAAAACTAGAAATATACTTGTGGAATTCGAAAAAAAATAGATTTAATTATTTTTTTATTAAAAAAATTATTATTATTATTTTTTTCTGAAAAACCCCTAAATTTCCAAGAATGTGTAGATCGGGTTACATACATGTTTGATTCCGTGTTTGGACACTAGGATTGCAACCGATTTGGAAAAAATTAGGGAAATTTTGATTTTTTTTCCCATCTTTCCATAACTCGGCTCATCTCCCCCAAATCTTGAAATCGATGCTCCAATTTCATAAATTTTAATGCAAAAAATGAAGAATCATGAATTTCTTACTATTTGACTCTATTTACAACATATAAAAGAAAAAAAAATGAATTAAAACTAAAAATGCGCGCATTTTAGAATCCGGCCCCAAGAAGCTTTTGATCGCGATTTAGGAGAAATTTTGAAGATTTTCTTCCAATAAACTAGAGTGGACTAGTCGAAATCACTTTATGATGTGTACTAGGAAGCTTTTCTTCTTCTTCTTCTTCTTCTTCTTCTTCTTCTCTTTTTTGCAAAAAAAGAAATCGATTTTTGTGAATTTTTAAAGATTTTCCAGATAAAACAACGTTGGTTTTCTTTTATCCCTTATTCCCTTTCCATATCACACTTGGTATCCATATATCGCACGATACTTAAGAATTTATAAAGGAGTGTGGATATATTGCAAGATATCGTGATATTCACGATATATCACAATATCACCATGAAAAATGGATATTAAAGCTGGGTTTCATATCGCGCAGCTGGAATAACTGATATATCATGGTAAATATCGGTGATATCGAATGATACTGAAAAACTGGTGATGCGTACATGGATCGAAGAGCAAGGATACTGCTCTCCATTTCTCAAAAATCCATGACACAGATATGGATATGGATTATACTTGTTTAGTTTGTGATTTTCACTTGATCCATGTTACCTATTCTATTAGTTTTTTGTTTTATTAAACAAGGTATTCTTTATACATGTGAATTCTAACGAAACTGTTAATGTTTACAATTTTTAAGCATCCTCGAATTATATTCATTAACTGAGAAAAAGCTCTCCGACTCTAGGAGGCTTTATCATACACATTATTTATAAAAGCAAGCTTACAAAGTTATATTCAAAAGCAGAACTATGGAAAATGTGCAAAATAAAGTTAAGGGTGGTAGACGCTGATCAAGACTACTGATCCATAAAAATAACCATTCACAATATATGCATGCATTATGGTTAGTGTAAGACACTTGTTCAACATAATATATTGAACAAATGTAATGCAGGGGCATTTTTATTCAACATAATATATTGAACAAATGTAATGCAAGGGCATTTTTACACCGGGCTTGAGTGAGGTAGCTAGTGGGATGCGGGGACACACTTGGGGTGGGTGGCCCGTGTGAGGCGGGTGGCTCGTGTGAGGCGGTACCCATTTGATGTGGGGCCCACGAGGGGGGTTTGGCCGAGATCCTAACCCATGTGATGTAGGGCCTGGGTTATGAGATAAAGGGATTGATTCGCCATGCTCTAACAGTTCGAGCTCAATGTAGAAGCAGGATAATTTGCCATTCAACATTAATTATTCTCACATGCATTTCGCTCTTATGCTACTCACAACACAGCCTTTTCCATTCTATTTTCTCATCTCTTAATGGTTTCGTTTTTATAAATCATAAATATAAAGGAAATGAGCAACTGTCATGTTGTGCGGAAGCTATATTGAGATGCCTTGAGGGTCAGCTAATTGTTGTTTTCTGTCTCTTTCCCTTGATAGACCTCATAAAAGATGGTGGCAAGATGAGTTGTGTAATATACTAGAAACTTCATTAAACATATTATTTATTTGGTTAAAGATACATATGTTATTGCATATGGCAGGTGATCTATGGTGATACAGACTCAATTATGATTTATAGTGGACTTGATGATATCACCAAAGCCAAAGCAATTGCAGGAAAGGTCATTCAAGAGGTAAGGCTCATGTTTCAACTAAAAGTTAGTTTTGAGTAAAATGTATGTTGCTAATCAGCAGCTAAGAAGACAATGGTTGAAAATTTTGTAGCACTGTGGTCACAGTATTCTTACTGGAGATGACATTTACACCTGATATTGATCCTGCACCATGCAGACATGCTGTAATTATCAAAAGTGAAGGATTGTATTAAAAAAATGCAGCATAAAGTCAATATTTTGGGGTAGCCAACCCCAACTATCTGGGACAAGGATACGGTGACTAGATGATTCAATATTTTTGAGGTCCTATTTTACCGCATTGTAAACTTCCACTTTTCCTGTTTAGGTCAACAAGAAGTATCGATGTTTAGAGATTGATCTTGATGGATTATACAAGAGAATGCTGCTTCTCAAGAAAAAGAAATATGCAGCTGTCAAAGTGCAGTTTAAGGACGGGGAACCATATGAGGTCTGAGTCAAATACTTTTACCTCTTGTGATTCTGGAAATGCATCTTGTTTGCTGTCCTAAGGTATGACTTGTGGCCTTTACATGCATGCAGGTCATTGAACGTAAGGGTCTTGACATGGTTCGTCGTGATTGGAGTTTGCTATCTAAAGAACTTGGTGATTTTTGCCTCAGTCAAATACTATCTGGAGGGTATGCATTTAAATATTTCTAGGCACTACAGATTCCTTGTTTCATGAATTTACTTACATCTATTTATGATTTATGTGGTTACAGATCATGTGAAGATGTTGTGGAGTTGATACATAGCTCTCTTATGAAGGTAGGCTATCATATCATACATGCATTACAGACATTGTCTGAAGTCTGCTCAATAGATTTTAACTATCACTGGAGATGTGATGGATGCTCCCAAAGAGTAGGATTCCATATCCTATTCTCCACACACATGCCAATGCAGCGTGTGCAATATCAGGTCATTCATATGGTGTGTGTCCTCCCCTGTATGTTTGGTTCCAGAAAATGAGTGTCCTTTATCTGATGAAGTACATGTTTATGAAGAAATGGATGGTTGAAATATTGAACAGCTGTCCACGTCTGATGTACACATGAAAGCCCATCTGATTACCAGATTGGCCTGATTTCCCAGCCAATATACAGTGGGGCTCAGCTAACAACCAGCACGTACTTTGTGCATGTGTGCTTCATTGGCACGTGTGGAAGGTTGAACAGCAGGGCACTTAGAGCTGTCTCTACGGTAGCATAGTTTGGTACAATGGATTAAAGAATATTGCAATCAATGCCTAATGACCACCTCATCTGCTCCATTGAGAAAAGAACCAGAGGTAGAGTGAATTTTACAAAAGCTGTTTTTATCATTTATACTTTGCATCAAACAGGTTCAGGAGGAGATGAGGAATGGTGACATAGCACTAGAGAAATATGTTATCACAAAGACCTTGACCAAACCACCAGAAGGCTATCCGGATGCTAAAAATCAGCCTCATGTGCAGGTGGGGCTATCTTTGTTGCCATGTCTTTGGTTGGTTGACTGTTCATCTCGTTCTTTATTTCACGTACACATACCTTTCTCTAGGTGGCACTAAGATTGAAGCAAAGTGGGTATTCGACTGGCTGCTCTGCTGGTGATACAGTCCCTTATATCATATGCTGTCAGCAGGTATTATCTGTCATTTGATGTTTAACGTAGTTGCTATCTTATGCTACAAAAGTTGACGTAGTAGTATCTATTTCAATAATGTGCATTGCCCAATGGTCACAACTTAGCATGTTCATGTTGGAGTCATCAGTAAATTGGTTGGCACAAGCATGGGTACTTATTATCAATTAGCATGTTCATGTTGGAATCATTTGTAAATTGGTAGGCAGAAGCATGGGTACTGATTATCAGTCTTTCTTGAGCTTGGCTGAGCCCCCACATGCACACACACTTTGCATGTGTAACCCCTACACATGGCCGTGCTTATCAACCTGACACGCATGTCGAACATCTATACTTTTCATCAGGTGGGTCAACTGGCATGAAATGCAGGTTGCTTGATTCATTAGGTGGGGCCACATGTGCAGGGAAACAAAGGATCCTTTAAAAAATGCTAATTGTGCACATTTGCCATACACGTGTGGTACTCTTGATGAGTGGAGTGTTCTGATTGTTAAGCAAGCTATTCTTCAAATTTCTGCCTCCATGATGCATGGTTTGGACGTCCTCACAATGGCTGCTTGCAGGTTTTGCAGAATTCGTCTTCTTGGTATCCAGTGTAGAAAAAATGATTAGATGAAGGTTTTGAACATGACAACTACATGTTTTATTTGGAAAAACTGCTTGCTGTATTTTATTTGAATAAAAAATAAAAAATAGCCAATGACTACTGAAAAGATCAAAATGCCCATACATGATGGCGTACTAATAGTGTTATCAACAATACCTTATTTTAACCTGAAGCTCGCAATGGCAGGGCACAGGCTCTGGTTCCACACCAGGAATAGCTCAAAGGGCTAGGCATCCTGATGAGCTGAAAAAAGACAATGGAAATTGGATGATTGACATCGATTATTACTTGTCACAACAGGTTTGCCTGCTTTAATGGATTAAATCAATTCCCCAATCTTCTGAGAGTGGCATGTTCTAACTAACACCATGTTTGCAGATTCATCCGGTGGTATCACGCCTTTGTGCTTCAATTCAGGGTACTAGTCCAGCACGTTTGGCCGATTGTCTGGGACTTGATTCATCTAAGGTGAGTCTCTATCTAAGCCAACCAGATATGGTCCATGGTGAGGCTGTAGTAGAATGGCTTGGAAAACTAGCCAAGCCCAGCGGATGGGCCCATTTATTATTTGGACCTTAAATTCAGGCCTGGGCCTTACCCATTTCAGCTATTAATAGGCCTGGATCTAGGACTAGCCTGTTTATTTGCTATCTCCAAAAATAAGGCCTGGGCCTGGTGTCCAGGGCCTAAGAATGGGACCTAATTTCCCAGTACGGCTGGCAGAAGCCTGCTGGCCAGCCTGGCCCTATTGGCTCATCGAAACATGACAGGCCAGCTGGCTCATCATGACCCTACCCAGCAGCAGGAGTTAAATGATTGTATTATTGACACAACAAATCGTGATTTTGCTTAGTTCCAACATAAAACAATGGAAGCTGCAAGCAAAGATCTGTCCAGCACTCTTTTGGGCATTGCAGATGATGATGAGAGGTAATTGATTGTCTGATCTAAAATGCTGGAAGTTTTCACGCAAAGAGTTTAAAGGATTAATAGATGCATGTTACAATGAATTGAAACTTGCAGATATCACAGCTGTGAGCCTCTGTGGTTATCATGTCCCAGTTGCTCTAGCACGTTTGAATGTTCTGCGGTGTCCAGTTTGGTACTTAATTCAAGCAATGAAAACCCCACAGATTCACAGGCAGAGAAGGAACGCAGCAGTAGTTTCTGGCGTAGAATGCGCTGTCCAAGATGCCCAGATGAGGGAGATGGAAATAGAATATCTCCAGTCATGATAGCTAACCAGGTAATCAATGGATGCATTATGCTCTAAAATTTTGACCCACCTCTCTGCCAAGCAGTGCTCCTTAATTCATTTCATTTGCCTGGTTTGCAGGTGAAAAGGCAGGCAGAGAAGTTTATCTCCACATACTACTCGGCCTTGATGATAGTATGTACTGAATTGTGCACTTAAAATAAATAAATAAATAAATAAATAATCCCACTGAAATGCAATGGTTACTTGCTTTTGAATCCTTCCCACCCCATGCTACGACTGTGTTCATCTGGTGGACCCACTGTGCATTGCATAGCCCAAAATTCAGGCTGGTTAGGTTACCCGGTGGGCTGTGTATGAAAAGAATGGCCAGTTAAGAAAATGACTGATGGTCTACACGCAATGTATGTGTGGCCTGCATGATGAGCCGTCTAGCATGGTTATCAGGCTATGGCATAGCAACACGTTGAATGGCCCAGGTCTAGCAGACATGCCATAGGCATCTATGAGTTAAGGGTGACTTGTATGGTTGCTCTTGCAAGTTTACATGCTGGAGCTCCTTCCATAGAAAATTGTGTTGGTGGTGAACCTGTAATGTTTCACGAATTAGTGTCTCAGATTCTTGACTTAGTGAAATTTGACAATGGATTTTGCTTACCAGTGTGACGATGAAATGTGCAAGTACACTACTCGCAGCCTGAATTTGAGGGTGATTGATGATTCAGAAAGAGGAACAATCTGTCCGAACTTCCCTCGCTGTAATGGGCATCTCATACGACAGGTCAGCATCATGTGATTGCATCCTTCACTATTCAAATATTCTTTACATTATTAATAATGTTTGTCTTGTTGAAGGAAATATAAAATGTCTAATTCAGCATTTTCTTTTAAGGGAATATATGGGGTCCCATCTATTCATGTTCCAAATCATTCATGTGGTGGGTCACAGGATACCCCAAAGACCATCTTTTGTAGTTATCCATTTTCATCAGATTGTTAGGATCATCTGATGGAGGAGATATGGGAATGGCCCACCCCACTAACATTTCTGGGTAGAAACTGCCGTTTTATGGACACCAGCATACAATACCTCTTCTTGTTATTCTATTCTCTGAAATGACGAATGGGTCGGTACTGTTTCCCAGTATACGGAGGCAGATCTATACAAGCAGCTCTCGTATTTTTGCCACGTGTTGGATACCGATCGATGCATCGAAAAGGTAGTTTTACTATTTAACGTCCTGGTGTTTATTTCACCACTACCTTGTCTTAAGCACAAAGGAGTTCCGGTAGTTTCTCATCTTGTTATTGATGGTTGCAGTTGGAGTACAGCTCTAGAGTGCCTTTAGAGAAAGAACTCATAAGAATCAGGCCAGTGATTGAATTGGCAGCTTCCACCATACAGAAGATCAGAGACCGATGTGCTTATGGGTGGGTTCAGCTCAATGATCTCTCTGTGACCGTTTGATTAGATAGATGAATCTCAACACTTTCCAGTTGGGTGCTGCAAAAATCTCAGCATATGTTCAAGTTCCTGGCTTGCCATGCATATGTTCCTTTACATGTGGAAATGTTTGGTGAGCCCTTTATTCTTTTGACGTTGCAACTGTCATCGGGCTTTTGTCATTAAGATTTAGAAGGCATTTTCCCAAACGACCATCTTGTATTTGAACAAGTCCAGTGTTCCTGTAAAATAGCGTATTAGTACGAATATGATGCAGCATTCATCGTGGACAAAATCATCTCCACCATTGATCTTTGAGTAGCCCATGATCATGGTGTTCATAGGCCAAGATTTTCAGGCCATTACGCATGGATCATCATCTTTGATCATGGAGGATCATGATTGCATAAGGAGTGGGCCACTATTTGCAGTCCAACATGATCAATTATATAAGGAAGTGACTTTCAACACAACGTGGTCTCTGTAGAGATTTTTTTTTTCCTACTTCTAGTAATTTAGATAAGAGTTAAAGGGCCTGCTTGCATACCACTTCACAAGTAAATTTTTATTTATTTTATTTATTTATTTCTCTTACTGTGGAAAAGAAGTTGCTTTTTTAAATTAACTTTAGTTTGCAAGCACATCTTTTAAAAGTAACTTATAGGCATCAATAAATATTCTTGATTTTCAACTTTTATTTTTTCTACTCTCTCATCTCTCTACCAATCGACAGTTCATATTGAAAGTGGCTCTGTACTATGGATGGTCCACATCAAAGGTGGGCTCCACAAGATGGGCAGTGGATATTGAAGGTCGGTCTCACATGGTGGACTATAACATTTGTAAGACCCTATACCTCAGAAATCTGGTTTGTACACTGGATAGCCGTTGGTTGTAGGTCCATTGGCCCCAAGAATATTTTGACTTGATCATAATGTTGTTCCATTATCGAGCCGCAAGCCGTATGTCAACCCAATGTCCGAATGTTAAGATACGAACTTAAAATTAAACAATTTGAGAAATGACCATTATGTCCTTATTTTAGGTGGGGCTCCGCCAACATCGAGTTTTCAAATCTGTTAAGTCGGAGAGCCTAACCGTTGTGGTCGTAGTCAAGTTACGGAGTTACTGACGAAAACGGCATGTCAATATGACACCTGGATTGTAAGTTACGCATCGATATGTACATGTATAGTTTAATAAAATAACTCAAATGACCTCGGTTTTTTTTTAAATCCTTAGAAATTTTTGTTAAATCAGTTACATAACATTTTGTTTATTGCCACCATAAGTTTAAACTTCTAAAATATTATCCCAAAACATCCCATAACCCCCTTTTTAGCTAAAAGCCATTTACAAGTCTATAAATAGGTTAAACCTCTTTCAAACATTTCATTTCCAGCCAACACTCTAATTGAAGAGGAAAAGAAGAAGAAGAAGAAGACAAAGAAAGAGAAGCTGAGGTTGAGAGCCAAACCTCTGATACTTTCAGGTGAGTGCATAGATTAGGAGCACGCATGTGTATGTTGGGGTTGCCTTCAAAACCCTTTTTGCTGGAGTTTCATGTAGGGTTAGAAACTTGCTGATTTTACTGTGTGAGAATTAGGGATTGTATTTGTATTAGGGTTAGGTATTGCTGGAATTACTGTATGAAGGTTAGAATATTGCTGGAATTAGGGATTGTTGGAATTAAGTATTGCTGAAATTAGGGATTGTATTTGTATTAGGGTTAGGTATTGCTGGAATTACTGTATGAAGGTTAGAATATTGCTGGAATTAGGGATTGTTGGAATTAAGTATTGCTGAAATTAGGGATTTATTTGTATTAGGGTTAGGTATTGCTGGAATTACTGTATGAAGGTTAGAATATTGCTGGAATTAGGGATTGTTGGAATAAGTATTGCTGATTGCTGAAATTGGGATTGTATTGCTGTGGAAGTAGGTATTGGAGTAGGTATGGTGGGAATTGGGTTAGGTATTGCTGGATGGAATGCTGTATTAGTGTTAGGTATGGCTGGAATTGGAATTGCTGTATGTGTAGTGTGTTGTATTAGGGTTAGGTTATAGCTGATTTCATTTAGGGTCAGATTCTTACTGGATTGGTTGTGGAATTGCGGAATATTGCTGGATTTTCGTTTGGGTTATGTTCTCATTGGATTTAGGTTCGCATATTGTTGGATGTTCGTTTGGGTATGTTCTCGTTGGATTTTTCTGAAGTTTATTGCTGGATTTTCCTGATTTAATTAGTGAGATTATTAATGGAAGGTTGGATGATAGAGATGAGTAGTTTTGTTTAGCTGTCCCATACAAAGTCTTACAAAGTCCGCCCATACCTGTTTGACAAAATATTTCAAAGAACGATCCTTCATCCTTGTAATGTAGTTACTTCCTGCGAAAAAGTATGTTTGTGGCATGACGTCTTATAGCAGAATGGATTTTTAGATTGGAGTTAGATTGGCTAAGTTATGTGCATATCAAATGCATGGTTCATTATATGTTGAGCATGAATGATTCATACCATGGTATAGTGATCTTAGTGGGTTGTGTTGCGACAGACGATGTATAGTCTGTAAACCGTCTGTGAACCGTCTAGATACAGGATGCATTACAGGAGACCCCTATGGGGACTTAAAGATATGAGGGGACCTCAGGGATGGAAGGTCGTCCCTGTGCTTTGCCTTAAAACAAAAAAATGAAATGATCTGTTATGCTTGTGTGTGTGGACTCATGCATACATACATACGGTGATTGTAAATGCGATGAAACATATGTTGTTATAACTTGAGTTGGACACCACACCGGAAATGTGTAATTCGACAGGACATGATTAGAGGGTCGGTGTGAGTGAAAGTCCCTAAACCCCGATTGGTACCATTGGGAGCGACCAATGCTTAGACCGGGTGGAAGAACAGAGCGCTAAAATGCTGAAATACCAAAGTAGGCAGTGACTCCCACCGACGTGTGTCGATTGGTTGAGAGGTTTGACCTGACCTGCTTATGGGCAAGCAAAGATAGGTGTGTGTGTGACGAGCTCGTAAATTGTCCGCTATCGTTTTGCCAGGCGACTTATGACTTCTCGCGTTAGGCAGATAGTGAGGTTCAATACAAGTGGGTTAGACTAGTTCAGCCCGTGAACTATGTAGTCCCACCTCTGTAGTTGACCACGGTGGAAAAGTCTATACAAGTGGGGTAGAAGTCCCACCTCTGTTTTAGACTTTTGGTGATCCAATTGGGAAATATGAAAAGTTGTGGAAATGTTGAAAGCGTGTGTATGTTACAAGGGGTAGAAGTCCCACCTCTATATATAAAATGATTTGGAAGCCTGTGCATTCATGTGCATTAAATGAGCATGACATGAAACATGCATTTTCACGGCACACACGCACTCACTGGGCTTAGTAGCTCAAGCTTTCCTTCTATTTTTTTCAGGTGAGAGTAGGGAGCTGCAGGAGTAGAGGCTACAGACTCCAGTTGTCCTTTTTTGCTTTGTACATATCAGTGTATTTTTTTTTTTGTAATACCCTGCATATGTACATCAGGTATAGTAAATATGATGTGGTTTATGTTTTGGTTTTGCCCTGAGGTGCTCAGTTGTACACAGTAATAATATTGTATGATGAAATTTTGAGAAATGCAACATGTTTGTTGGTTTTACTTTCAGAAATCCTCCTTGTGGAGCCCCGCTTATGGGACTTAGTATGTGCTACTTGAAAGTCCCAAGAATCGGAGTTCTACGGAGGCTGTCAACCAAAATCTGGTGTTTAGTAACACTAGATTGAGGGTCGTGACAGAAAATGGTATCAGAGCATGATCTGGGAACTATCTACATAAATCATAATGTATTTACTATATGTTGTTGTGTTAGAGTTGTTAGTTGTTCATGTTTTGCGACGTAAGAGTTGTATGGTTATGTATTAGTATGTATATTGTATAGATTTACTTGTTCGTTTTAGGCTAATTTGGTGTTTTGTTTTATCTATAGGATGCCGCTAAAAGAAATCCTGTTCAGACTCCTCCAGTGCAACCCAAGTCTAAGTCAAAATCTACGTCAAATTCTGTTCCAGATCCAATTATACCTATTCCTGCAACACAACTTCAACAACTGTTGCAGACTATGTCAACTATTACAGCTAATCAACAGCAGCAGCGATCTAGTTCTACTCCTGAGACATCAGCGCAGGAGCGGGCCAGTGCTCTTTTTATGGAGTTTAGACGTCTAGATCCACCTTGTTTTTCTGGCAAGCCAGATCCTATGGCAGCCGAGTTATGGAAGTCAGAAATAGAGAAACTTTTTCAAGTTATGGGTTGTACTTCCAAGCAATGTGTTACCTTAGCGACTTATCAATTGCAAGGAGAGGCAGAACAATGGTGGAAGTCAGTTGTACGTTCAGATCCAAAAGTAGTGTGGACATGGGAAGCGTTTAAAGACCAGTTCGATCGTAAGTTTTTCCCCGTAGCTGTTCGTCGTCAGAAAGCACATGAATTTGAGTCGTTGGTTCAGGGTGAGCTGTCTGTTGCTGACTATGAGGCTCGTTTTATAGAATTATCTCGTTTTGCTCCACATTTAGTAGCCGATAATGATTGAAGGCGAGGAAATTTGAGGATGGTTTACGTCCTAGTTTGCGATCTCGAGTGAGAGGGTTTGAGTTGTCAACTCTTGAGGGAGTAGTAGCGAAGGCACAAATTTTTGAGTCTGATTGGAACCAACAAAAAGTATGCATCCATCTACTTCTAATCAACAAAGGAAGAGGAGATTTATGTCAGAGAGTGGTAGTTTTCAGCCCTTTTTATCCCCAAAGAGGCCTACATTGAGATATGATAATGCAGCCCGACCTGATGTCAGACCCCAGTATTACCGCTGTATTCCTCAGCGACAGTTTTCGGAGCCTGTTATAATTGTGGTGGTATAGGGCACCGTAAAAAGGATTGTCCAAATCGCGAAAGAGAAACAGCAGCCAGGTCCACCACTTAAACATCAGCAGCCCCAGCAGCAAAGGCCACCATATAGGATACAGTATAGGCCTCAACAACAACAGTCTCAACAGCAGTCACAGCGGCAGCAAGGTAAACAACCAGTACCCCTTCAGACGCAGCCTCGTGTTTATACAACCAGAAGGAGATTCTCAGACTAAGGGAGGAGTCATCAGAAGAAGGTATTCTTAGTAGTATCATTCTCATTTTTTCTTGTCCTTTTATTCCTCTTTTTTTTCACTTTTTTATTTGCGCATCACATTCATTATAGCAGATAGTTTTTGTCAGTCGTTGGAATTGCCGAGAACATCGATGACCAAGGGATTAGAGCTCTTGACTCCTTTAGGGAAACGAACAGTGTTGAGTTCTATATGTCTGGGTTGTCATGTTTATATAGCAGAGCATGCCCTTCCAATCAATTGTTATGTTTTGGAGTTGTTAGAATATGATGTGATTTTGGGAATGGATTGGTTATCCAAGTATCATGCAGTGTTGGACTGCACTGCTAAGACAGTCACTTTTCTATACCTGACCATCCTCGATTTCAGTTTGTGGCTGATCCTAAAGATAAGTTTATAGAGACTTTGATGTCCTGTGTTCATGACGAGTCCAAAGATGTAGGTATTGAACAGTTGCTGGTAGTACGTGATTTTTCCAGATGTTTTTCAAGAAATTCCAGGTTTGCCACCTGTTAGGCGTACAGAATTTCGAATAGATCTTATCCTTGGCACTGCCCCTATAGCAAGAGCCCCTTATCGTATGGCACCATTAGAGTTGCGTGAGTTGCAAAGACAGATAGATGAATTACGTCGTTTGGAGTTTATTCGCCCGAGTACTTCACCTTGGGGAGCGCCTGTGCTTTTGTAAAGAAGAAGGATGGTTCTTTACGGTTGTGTGTCGATTATCGTGGACTTAATAAGGTTACGATTAGAACAAGTATCCGCTCCAAGAATAGATGATTTATTCGATCAGTTGAGTGGTGCGCAGTATTTCTCGAAGATAGATTTACGGTCTGGGTATCATCAGATTCGGGTTCGAGAGGAGGATATCCCGAAGACAGCTTTTGTGACTCGTTATGGACAATTTGAATTTCAGGTCATGTCATTTGGTCTGACTAATGCACCGGCAGTCTTTATGCAGTTGATGAATGAGGTCTTCCGTCTTATTTGGACCAGTTTATTGTTGTTTTTATTGATGATATTTAATCTATTCAAAGACAAGGAAGATCATGAGTGTCACTTAGAGATGACGTTGCAAACCCTTCGTGTTCACCAACTATATGCTAAACTGGAAAAATGTGAGTTTTGGCAGGAAGAGGTAAAATTTTTGGGGCACACAGTGTCGAAGAATGGAGTTTCAGTTGATCCAACTAAGGTTGAAGCAGTTTTGCAATGGAAACAGCCAAAGAATGCATCTGAGATTCGGAGTTTCTTAGGGCTAGCAGGGTATTACAGACGTTTTGTTAAAGGATTCTCTCGTATAGCTGCCCCACTGACTCGATTGACTCGAAAGGATGTAATATTTGTTTGGAGTGGAGCCTGTGAGCGGGCATTCGCGGAACTAAAAACTCGTCTTACGACGGCACCGGTTCTCACTCTTCCATCTGGGAGTGAGGGATTCGTTGTTTATACAGATGCCTCGCTTATAGGTTGGGGTGTGTCCTAATGCAACAGGGAAAGGTAGTAGCATATGCATCTCGCCAGCTTAGGCCTCATGAGCAGAATTATCCCGTACATGACCTAGAGTTAGCAGCAGTAGTAGTTTTTGCCCTCAAAGTATGGAGGCATTACTTGTATGGGGTTCGATTTGAATTTTTTTCGGATCATAAGAGCCTGAAATACCTCTTTTCCCAAGCCGAATTGAATATGAGGCAAAGACGTTGGATGGAATTGATGAAAGACTATGATTTTGATCTTCAGTACCACCCAGGAAAAGCTAATGTGGTGGCGGATGCGTTAAGTCGTCAGCCACAGGCCCAAGTGGCACAATTGATGATGCGAGAGTGGAAAATGGTAGAAGATATAGCTGAATTCGATTTTGAGATGACTCTACAGTCCTCAGTTGTACAATTAGCAAACTTGACGGTTCAGCCCTCTTTGATATCCCAAGTAATAGAAGCCCAACAGTTTGATCAATGGGCGTTGTTTTGTAAAGATGTGATAATAGGGAAAAATCAACCGGAGTGGCAGATAGGTTTGGATGGTGGACTTCGGTTTCAGGGCAGATTATATGTTCCAGATATCTCAGAATTGAAGAAGACCCTTATGGATGAGGCACATCGCACTCAGTTTACTATCCACCCAGGATCTACGAAGATGTATAAGGACATGAAAAGGCAATTTTGGTGGACTGGAATGAAACGTGAAGTTGCTAGGCATGTGTCAGAGTGTGATGTATGCAAACGAGTAAAGGCAGAGCATCAAAAGCCGGCAGGGGAATTGCAACCTTTGGAGATACCAGTATGGAAGTGGGAACATGTAACTATGGATTTCATTGTGGGTTTACCAAGAACCTTACGTCGACATGATGCTATATGGGTTATTGTAGACCGTTTGACAAAGACAGCCCACTTTCTTCCTATTTGTATTTCTTGGTCTACAGATCGACTCGCAACTTTATTTATCAATGAAATTGTTAGATTACATGGTGTACCTGTGTCAATTGTATCTGACCGAGATCCGAGGTTTACATCAAAGTTTTGGAAGAGTTTTCAAAAAGCAATGGGGACGGCTTTAAAATTTAGCACAGCATATCATCCACAAACAGATGGGCAGTCCGAAAGAGTTAACCAGATTCTCGAGGACATGCTTAGATCATGTGCCTTAGATTTCTCTGGTAGTTGGGACGACCACTTGCCGTTAGCAGAATTTGCGTATAATAATAGTTTTCAGGCTACTATTGGCATGGCACCCTATGAAGCGTTATATGGTAGACCTTGCAGGTCCCCAAGTTGTTGGACTGAAATTGGTGAGCGATGTCTTTTAGGTCCTGATATTGTCCGGCAAACGTCTGAAAAGATTGATCTTATTCGACAACGTATGCTTACAGCTCAAAGCCGACAGAAGAGTTTTGCAGATCGCCGGCGTAGTAGACCCTTAGAGTTTGTCGAGGGAGACGAGAGAGTATATCTCCGAGTTTCACCAGTAAAAGGTGTAGTACGATTTGGTGTTAAGGGAAAGTTAGCCCCGAGGTTTATAGGGCCCTTTGATATTGTTGAACGAGTTGGCCCTGTAGCTTATCGTCTTGTTTTGCCACCCCAATTATCTGGAGTTCATAATGTTTTTCACGTTTCGATGCTCCGTAAATGTGATCCGAAGATAATAGTACCTGTTATTGACTGGCAATCCTTAGCAGTTCGAGAAGATGCATCCTATATCGAGCAGCCAATTTGTATCGTGGATAGAAAAGAACAAGTTCTTCGTACGAAAGTCATTCCCTTAGTTAAAGTCCAATGGGGTTATCATTCTGTAGAAGAAGCAACCTGGGAACGGGAAGCAGAGATACGCAGTCGTTACCCTCATCTATTTAATTCCTAGGTACGTATAACTCTGATATGGTTATTGTTATATTGTACTACTATGATATGTTTTGAAATAAATTTCGAGGACGAAATTGTTTTAAGGAGGGGAGAGTTGTAAGACCCTATACCCCAGAAATCTGGTTTGTAAACTGGATAGCCGTTGGTTGTAGGTCCATTGGCCCCGAGAATATTTTGACTTGATCATAATGTTGTTCCATTATCGAGCCGCAAGCCGTATGTCAATCCAATGTCCGAATGTTAAGATACGGACTTAAAATTAAACAATATGAGAAATGACCATTATGTCCTTATTTTAGGTGGGGCTCCGCCAACATCGAGTTTTCAAATCCGTTAAGTCGGAGAGCCTAACCGTTGTGGTCGTAGTCAAGTTACGGAGTTACTGACGAAAACGGCATGTCAATATGACACCTGGATTGTAAGTTACGCATCGATATGTACATGTATAGTTTAATAAAATAACTCAAATGACCTCGGTTTTTTTTTTAAATCCTTGGAATACTTTTTGTTAAATCAGTTACATAACATTTTGTTTATTGCCACCATAAGTTTAAACTTCTAAAATATTATCCCAAAACATCCCATAATAACCCTTTTTAGCTAAAAGCCATTTACAAGTCTATAAATAGGTTAAACCTCTTTCAAACATTTCATTTCCAGCCAACACTCTAATTGAAGAGGAAAAGAAGAAGAAGAAGAAGACAAAGAAAGAGAAGCTGAGGTTGAGAGCCAAACCTCTGATACTTTCAGGTGAGTGCATAGATTAGGAGCACGCATGTGTATGTTGGGGTTGCCTTCAAAACCCTTTTTGCTGGAGTTTCATGTAGGGTTAGAAACTTGCTGATTTTACTGTGTGAGAATTAGGGATGTATTTGTATTAGGGTTAGGTATTGCTGGAATT
>JAJHSJ010000008.1:18426204-19010768 GCA_021015155.1 Magnolia officinalis
CACAAGGTGGCACACATTATGGACGAGGGATCTCTTTCACACGAAGTCTTGCCTTCCAAGTTGAGAAATATAGAAAAAGCCATACAAACACTATCTTGATATATATGGGAAGAGTAGGCATGTATATTGAGAGTAAATGTAAGATCGCCTACGCACTTGTCATGGATTTAGACTATACAACTCATGTACATGAGATCAGATCCATCCATTAAATAAAGTACATCGTAGACATGCTACGGACAAAATAAAAATATGGTTGTTGTGGTTCGATTTACAAATTTAGTCATGTGATAAGTGCAGGGGTGTTATGATTGAATGTGCAGCTCAATTCAAACCGAACAAGTATGACCCCAAGCATCAAGATAAGTAGATACATATTATGTGACCAATATCGAATAAGATTGGTCGCCTATTCAGTCACTTGCACAATGTTTTAAAACGATCAGGCGATAGTCACATGGCAGAGTTCATCCTCTGAAAATGGGTTATACCTTTGCCCTCCATACCAAAAGACTATTCAATGCAGAAAAAGAACAACAAAAAGGAAATTCTTACCGTTGGTTCCGTGGAGAACAACTGCATCAAACTCTCCCTCTATGACTATCCATCAAATCCTACTCTTCTTACAACAACGTCAACATTATAGAGCCCATCCACCAACAGATTCTTCTTTAGATACGGCCCGATGAGTCTAACAATCTTGGACATTGCTGCTGTCACCCAACTTCTTTCCTTCAGCGAGGCAGTCTTCCCTGACTTCACTTAAAAGGAATAATGACATTTCAGCAATAAGGCTGGCAAGGCCTATTTACATTTCATGCAAGTGTACCGCAAATATAAAGGCTGAGTTGAATATGAAGAATATACAACCTTCTTACTGCTCTAGATTTGCCAACATTTACTCTTTGTGAATGCTCTCCATATCACCAACGAGTATGTCTAATTAGCCGAGGCGTTTGCACAGGGTCAAAAACTTGCTCTTACGCATTTTGTACTCGGCCACTTGTATAAAGATATCTATGAGATCACCACCAAGGGTCTGTATCTTGGAAGAGGACCATTATGGCTTCTCCAGATGTTGATATATGAATATTTCCCTTCCTCCCTTGTACATGCTCTCATTCATCCCGATGTTGTTTATACTTCTTATGGTCACCGCATTATTCATTCCCCTCAGGGATCTGTAATTTTTCTAATTACATGGACTCCTTATTTTTAATTCATAATAAAAGTAAACGTATCCAAACCTTCACCATTTTCCATCTTAAAGAATTCGGCCCCATTTGGTTCACCGACTGATACAAAGATAATGAAATCAGTTGGTAACTTAAATGCACATCACCTGAGAGAGTTATCTCATTTGCAGGAATCTCCTCTACGACGACACAGTAGATACATAAAAGAATGCCAAGGCCAGAATCAAGCAGAATTGCCCAAATTTACTTGCTTGTCAATTCGGTTTTGTTCAATGCATTCCTTGTCGTTTCACCCAAAGAACCTATAAGCAGCCCCCTTTCTCTTAGCCGATTGCCAATCAGGTCGATCTTTACTACTCCATTTATTCTAATTTCCAGTCGACTAGTAAGACTTTTGAGCTTCCCACCTTTTCGAACCAACTTCAGATGATGGATACTTTTCTAATTGGTAGGAGAGTCATTACACGCGACTGGTTAATAAATCTCCTCAGTTCATTATTGCTCAGCTCTTTTTCTTCATGGAATTGTGAGGAAAGAAAAGAGCAGGACCCTAATCGGCCACAACTTCGGCCAAAAAATAAATAAGTTGAAGACTACATCGGGCATTGCCATTATCTTGACCACTCTAATAACCGAGACAACTCCACAACCGAAAAGCCAAAAAGTTATGGTACGAGGACCCGTTCTCCAGAAATCTCCACCACCTCAACTATCTCCATCAGATCCCAGGAGGATCTTTGATTTGGGAACTCCTCTTGGCCCAGCTCCACCACCCCCTACTCTAGTTTTCACCCGCACCAATCGACTCCACAACTAACATTAGTGAGTCAGCCACTTCCAATCTCAGCTAGAGGATGACAAAAATCATGTACTTCCTCGGCCGACGTTGTATCTTCATTTTAAAAATACTTCAAAACCAAATATTGGCTAGGGCTCTCCGTTGAAGACTACTCTAAGGAAATTGAAGAAGGCCTTAAATATCACCAAGACGCTCATTATAATAAATGGTGGCAGGATAGGGAAAGATTGAATAATACTAACATTCCTTTCGATGAAAAACACCTCACTCCACATCACCCCAATCCACCACCATTCCCAACTTTTACTTAAGTGATGGTAACAATCATAAGAAATTCTCATTTTGTGGATAGCCGATTTGTCATTGTCGTTGTCCGTTCTGATTTAGATGGAAGCTACTTTCATTTTCATACCCGTTCAAGCCTTTCATATAATCCTTTTACTAATTCTATTCTTTTTTTAGTTACTTGGGAAGTTCCGGCTGAAGAAAAACAAGTCATTGAGGAGTAACCATTTCAACAAGTCCAATCCGCTACCGACATCACCAAAGAATAAAAATTCAGGATGCCAAATTCGAAGGGATAATAAGCAATGAAGCCCTTCATCCTCATCCTTCTCTGGAGACTATGATTGTCAACATGGAGTCTGCATACATGGTTGAATGTCCCTAGACACCAACCATCATTTTTAATCAAGAAGATGAAGAAGAAGAAAGAGATGATCACCCCCTGACCATGACTCCCTAGAGCTCTAGAAGATGATCATCTTCTCGATCCACTCCTTTGTCTGTTCAGCATCTTCTTTCAACCGTAAAGCATCTTCTTGAAGATGAAGAACCACTCTTGTTGAGCACAACATGCGAGATCATCGTTCCTGATCAAGCAACAGTGGAGGTCCTAGTGACCGACATTTTCCTTCCTCCTTTGGCATCAATTCCATCACCAATGCTGATACCAATGGACAATGGCTCGGCGTCTTCCATGAAGATCGAATATGCGCTCCCAATTGAAGACATTCTCTCCTCTCTCCAATAGGATCTTAGTAGCGATATCATTGTGGCTGAGTCTCTTATACCCCCCCCATTGAGTTATAATATCTCAAAGAAGAAATTCAAACCCTTATACACTCGGGAGCATCGGAGACTGCATCATCGAAATGATTGAGAAGCTTTCCGAATTGATCGATCGGTATCAAGTCTTCTCTCCTTCAGATATGAGCATTTTGATAAAACTGCTAGCACTTGGGGATTTTGTAGATCTGATTAGAGAGAATTACGAGCTCCATGCCATGATTGAACGCCTTGAATCTGAGCACGTAACATCAGTTTCCCAAGTAGCTACAACCAGTGACATTGCTGAGAAACTGTCAGCTAGTATAAAGAACTAAATAAATTCAAGGCTAGACTGGAAGATATAAGTATACAAATCATTTCTCTAGAAGCGCAACTGATGACGTTGATGAGGAACTTCGAGGATGAGAGTGTTAAGCATGACTGAAAGAGAAAAATGGTCAAGGACTTGATCGTATCTGCTAAAGCTCAAATAGAGGCAATCGGCCGGGTTTGACATTTAGTCATAAAACATTAGGCCATCTTGTCGAAGAAGGAGACATGAGAAGAAGTGAAAGCCGCGATCCATCAATTTTCCACTTTCAAGTTTTAGTTTTTTTCTACTTTTTGTAACCTTCTATTGATTAATGGAATCCGTCGTCGAGCCACTTTTTATCATCAGTCGTCTTTACTGAGCATTTTTCTCTCCTTTTTTTTTTCTTCTTTAGCCATCCGAATAACCGACTGATGATGTGGCATGCAGAGAACAATGATTCGTGCATTCCTTTAGCCGAAATAATTGCTATGTCGGCTGCACATTCCTATTTTCTCGGGATGCTAAACATCTTTATATGCCATACCTACTTAGGATGCATCGAACGTGGGGTTCTTAATTACCTATACAAACCACATTAAACCCTGCTATGAACTTACACTAAAACCCAGCATTTCTTGAAACTCCTTTACTCAAATACATGGCCTCCAACCAAAACTCTTCCTCTTTCCTTGATCATGTGAAGATCTACCTGAAAGAGATTTTGATTATGGCCTTGTCAATTTTGGCCAATGTTCCCTTCTGTTCGATACCAATCTCTTCATCGGAGAAGCTTCTAGAGCTGATGAATCGGACGCTCTGCCCAAGGAAATCTTAGAAGTACTGAGAGATTTCATTACCTTGGCAATCGATATTTTCAACTTATATTCAAGTCTGAGAGGATCGCTGAGTACCTGAGACAACAAACTGTTACTCAAGAAGAATCTCTGCCCATGGGCGATGCTTATGAACGAGCATGGAACAATCACCTTCCGTGAAATCAGATTCATTAATTCAACCATACTTTGCTCCAAATTCTTCAAGTACAGCACGTTGAGAACCTTAAAGACATCAAGGAGAAAGAACTTTTTTATGTTGCCAAGGATCCTTCCATTCCAAAGGATCTTCTCACCTTTATCGATTCCCAGATCGCCAACTGCCATGCTCGGTCGCGTGTGAGCCTTACTGGCCAGAGGGATGATAAAAGCAAAGTTTTCTCGGCCGACAACCACGTCGACTAACTCCTGACTTCTTACCTATCTTCATGGAGGAGGGGTTTAACTAGAAGTCGTGGAAGGAAGATGTGGAGGCTAAAAACTGCAACTCTTTGAGGAGTTTGAAGAAATCATGGTACAACATGCCTAAGCACTTCTACTCGATAGTTGGTCATTCTTGCTTTGTTTCCCTTTCAATAACGCAGCTGTTGGCCTTCTTTTTATTTAAATAAACTTTTATTTCATTTCATTTTCATGTCATCATCATCTATTTTGTACAATGAATAATAACATTATTCCCACCGGAATATGGTGTCGAATTGGTATTCCAGGACATTGAATAATGGCATCGCTACTGCAATTGGACGCATTCGGGATACTAGGTCGATAAATTTATTTATTTTTCTCAAACTACATGTACCATGAACAAAAAAAAGGGAACTTAAAAAGGGGATTGAATTACTTGAATGGTCACCTCCCCAGCTGGCTATATGCAAAGAAATATAGTTGATTGGATTGTTGTCGATCTCACTCAATAACTTCAACTGATCCTTTCTTTAAAGCTAAGTCGCCCAATACTTAGTTTTTATTTTTTCATTTTCATTTATAACTGCTTATTGACTAGACAAAGAGATGGGGAGTCGTGCGCGCCACTTTTCAAGGAATCAACATTTATTGCTGCCAAACGGCCCAACTTCTTAGGAATTGAACTGGCGCTGCATCGCTAGATTCGGTCATTCCAACCGTCGCACCTTATCCAACGCATGCATTAATTACTCTTGACGATGCTTATAAAAATGCCACTTCCTTTTGGATTTGCATCGCACTTCTGCTCTTCCTCGACTTATAGACTCCGGATCTCCATGGCTTCTGCAATCTTCTACTAGTAATCGCTGACTCTCTTGAAGGAGATCTTTACTGAGGGAATCGAATACTTCTCGCAGTCCCTTCTCCTTCACAACGTTTACCCCTTTGTCAAGGATGCCAATGAGGTATCTTGGACTGATAAACCTCTACGAGAACTCTTAGAGGTTCTAACAAAATTACAACATCTTAGAGATACTTATTCCAAGACCGACTTAGAACTGCGACGACATACTGGACTACTAAGGGAGCGGTCGACCATTTATGTTGAATACAACACTCTCTCGACCCACTATGATGTTGCCTGGAAAGGACGTTTGCATCGGGTTCTCCAGCATCATTTCAATAAGGCGCTGTTGTAATCGCTCGAAGCCTAGTGCAACGATCTGGTTGTCAATCTCTCGGAGGTCACATGCCTATATCCTAGATGAGATCAAAGCTATCGGCTATCGGCTACCATCTTAATGAAGTGATAGGCTTCCTCCACCATTACATGACCGAGTATCCATTGTGGAGCAGTAAGAAGGCTTTAGCCAAGAAGGCTAAGGAATCTGCTCTTAGGGACTTCAAGGAGGTCAAGGTGAGTTATAGACGAATTGCTCAATTGGACGATTGCGCTTCTTAACCATATACATATTTTTTATGCATGTACTTACCTCTTCCTGTTATAGTAAAATAGTTTTTTTTTTTTTTTTTTTGTTCAGTTAGTGGTAGGGCACTTATTGATCTCTTTATGTTACTCGGCTTGATCTTGCACTCTCTCATAAGGAAGGATAGTTGGTTTTTAAGAATCGGCAATTGATCAGAGTTTTAGTAATCTTTCCGTTCATATCACACAAGAGATAGGCTCCACTTTTAAGGACTTGGACAACATTATAGGGCCCATCCCAAGTGGGTGACTAGTTTTTACCCAAGGTCTGGTCTTTGTGCCCTATCGATAACACCTCTTTCTAGACCTTATCTCATTCTCTAAAGGATTTCCTTTTGCCCTTTTATTATACACCCGGGCGACAATAGCCTTGTTGGTGATGATTGAATTCAAGACCCTCATACGGGTATTATCTAATTTTTTGAACTAACCAGCATAGCTTCTACGAACTCGGGATGAGTTAGCCCGACTTGATGCGCGACTCTCAATGATGGTACAATAATCTCAAAAGGCACCACTATGTCGTGTCCTTATGTTAATGTAAACAGACTCATTCCAATACTAGTACGTGGTGAATTCCTGTATGCCCAAAGCACCTCGAAAGTTTTGTATGCCACTCACAAAAATTATCTTCAATCATTTTCCTTAGGATATTATTTATTATATTTTTATTGGCCTTGGCTTGACCATTGGCTTGCGCATAATACGACGCTGAATGCAGAATTTTGATTTTATACTTGTTGGTCATAGCTCTCGCTTCCTTTGTTGAAAATGCTGCTTCTCAGTCCATGGTGATTGACTTTAGAATTTTGAACCTATGGATGATATAAGTCTCAATGAATTCGATAATCTCCCAGTGGCCAACTCCCTTCATAGTTTTCACTTCCACTCACTTGGTGAAGTAGTCAATAGCCACAATAATGAAATAATCCATTCACGTTGAGGGTGGATGAATTTGACTTATTAAATCAATCACCAATTCCCAAAAAGGCCATAACTTGATAATTAAGTGAATCTTGGCTGCAGGCATGTGATAAATCAGCCCATTTTTCTAGCATGCTTCACATCCTTTAGGGTATCGAATGCAATCGACCGTCATTGTCAGCCAGAAATACCCATAACACCTAAGCGTGAGTCTCATTTTTCTCCCAACCTGGTGAGCTCTACATAATTCTTCGTGAACGTTACCCATTGTTAACATGGCTTCTCCTTTGGCTAAGCACCCTAGCAATACACCATCAGCCCCTTTTCGGTATAATTTTCGATTAATCATGACATAATTAATGACAAATCTCCTCAAGTCCCTACTGGCTTTAGTCCATAGGTTTTAAAGATAGCCCATGAGAGGAGCTTTTTAGTTATCTTCTTCTATTTCGACTTGACATACTTCTATAATTATTTCTCTTTTAAAGACTAAAGACAAAGACTTCCTTTTCACGGTGACCGTTCTCTCAGACAATCCCTTCAGGATATCTAGCCCTACAGCCAGTTGTGTCATTCCATTGGTATCCATATTGTGGTCACGAATAACATGCATCAATTCCACCTCATCAAAGTCATCCAACATTTGGGATGTCAAGGTATAATATGGTAACAGTGTTGGGCTATTGCACTTGAACAATTCTTCCATATGATTTATTACCAGTTATGAATCACCCATGATCGTTACATTTCGTGCACCAAACTCCATTAGCAATTTTAGGCCGATTATCATAGCCTCAGATTCGGCCCGATTATTAGTACACTCAAATTCCAATTAAAATGCAAATTTATGTCTGTTTCCAGTTAGTGCGATCAAGATAACCTTGACCCCTGATGCTTTATGGGTCTTTGAACTACAAAAAATCAGCTTCCATGGAGTTAAATATGTATATCACAAATCTAATACCTTTGGAAAAGGAGCGTCTGACTCAGATATTAAACTGTACACTCTTTTCAATTGTTGTTGTCATGGGCTATAAGGGCTCCGACTGACTCTGTCAATGCCAGGACATACAACTTGAGAGGTCAGCCTTTGATTGACAACATTAATACTGGTGGCTTCATCAGATATTCTTTAATCTTTTTAAAAGTTTATTAATGTTCTCCCTCCCACTTGAATTCAATTCCGTACAGTTTCATCAACAGAGAAAATATATTAGTATTTTTTATATAATTAGATATAAACATCCACATAAATTTGACATGGCTAAGAAAATGCTGCAATTTTAGGTTGTTCCATGGCGGGTGAGCATTTATGATTGTGCAAGCCTTATTATGGTCTAACGCGATCCTTCGTTGATGTACTAAGAATCCCAGAAAATTACGAACTGACAACCCAAAAGCACATTTAAGGGAGTTCATTTTCAGCTTATGAAGTCTCGTTCACTCAAACGACTTGTGTAAATGAGAAAAATAATCTTCCACATTGGCCGACTTAATCACTACGTTATCGACGTAAACTTCCATAAACTGGCTAATCATATCATTAAATATAGTATTCATCACCCTTTGATATGTGGCTTATGCATTCTTAAGCCCAAATGACATCACCACCAACAATAGGTTTCCAAAGGGCTAGGACATCTGAATGCCATTTTTAGCACATCATGCAACACGATATAAATTTGATTATACCCAAAATGGCCATCCATGAAGGATACCATCCGGTGCACGGCTGCTCTCTCGATTAGCTAATCGGCCACATGCATCCAATATTCATCCTTTGGTGTTGCCAGATTTAAAATTTTAAAATTGATGCAAACCCACAATTTACCCTTCTTTTCTATAACTGAACCACATTTAAGATCCACTCAACATACTTAATAGGCATGATGAAACCAACCTTTAATAGCCACTCAATTTCTTCCTTTATTTTTTGAGTTACGTCTGTTATCATCCACCTGGGCAGTTATTTGTGCGGTCGATATCATATCATTCTTTTATTAGTAATCTATGGTCGACCAGACTTTGATCTAGCCCCGTCATCTCATGATAGTCCCATGCGAAGCAGGCGACAAACTCTCTTAATAGACTAGTAAGCTCAACTTTGTCTTGTGGCCTAAATAACCCACTAATAAAAGTTGTCTTAGGATTTTACTTAGTTCATAGATTCACTTCAACCAAGGGATCTTAAACCTAGGCCTGAGAGTCTTCCAACTTATTAGTTGCTTCCTTTAATTCCAAGTCCATCTCTTCTTCGTCGGCTAGAACATTTGTGTCTGCCAAATTCATGAAACAACCATCATCGACATCCTTCTAGCCTTCTTATTCTAACCATGAAATTGGTTATTTGTGGTATTTTTTTGGCGTACTAATCTTGGAATTTCTTCGATGGTGTAGCATAAAATTGACTAAAAAGGGATAAGATCCCTCAGCAGGTTAGCGATTGGATGAATTATTTTCGTGATATCTTGCATGATGCTTTCTAGATTCTTCTTGACTGATATCCGGTCAGACAACTGTACCTGTTTCTCCTGATAAACCGAACCGTCCCTACTTCGTTCCCATAGTAGTAGGCCTCATTTGCGTTCAAAGTGGCCAAAAGGAGTTTGTTATTGGCCAGGACCAGCTCAAATGTATCTTGGTTCCAAAAGATTATGAACCGATGTAGGGATGATGGAATACACGCAAACAAGTTAATCAAATCCCTTTCGAGCAAATCCAATCCCTTCCAACCAAAGCATTATAACTGGATAAGGTGTCGACCATGAAGAATGGGGCTAACAACGTTTTCATTCCCATCGTCAAGTCAACCGGTAAGACACCATTCGTATTGATGACATGGCCAACGAAGTTGCTAATTGTTACTTCAGATGGAATTAAATCGGTTGTAGTCTTCCCTAGTTTTGGCATCATTCTTAATGAGAGAATATTGACGACAACCCTATTGTTGACCAGAATTTTGGTGACTTGACAACCTACAAGATGGGCCGATATATACAACGTTTTGAGATGTTATGTCATGTTATAGGTGAACCTTTCTATGACCACCCTTTCAGATGTTGCACATGATTTTATAGTGACGGTATTTACTTATGGCGCTTTGCCCACTTCTGGTGCCCATTCGATTGCCTCTTTTAGAGGAAAGGAAGCGTGATGTATTACTATAGGGGAACTAAGTTCTTCTACATCGCTCACCATCTCACTCAGTTAGGCTGACTTGGCTTGAAAATTAGAGGGTAAAGTGAGCATCATATTGCAATGAAAGAGTACGGGTGGTAATGTCCTAAACACGATCTCTGAAATTGGACATTGTCCCCTAGTGTTTCTCAACCAACTTGCGTATTATCAGTCAATCGCCCCTGTAATGGAAGTAGATGAAGATACTTGTAATGCTTCAACCATTGCTACTAGTCTGTTTATCAGCCAATCATCGGCTTAAAAGCATTCATCATTGAGATGATCAGACAAATTATCGTTGTTATCAATATCCCTTGCTCCTACTGACCCATTGGGCTAGGTAGCATCCTCCATGCCCTGTTCATACAAAACGAGCTGTAAAACTACCTCGGCCGTGTTCATGGTCGATTGTTCCTATGACTGAGGAATTCTCTAGAATGGTCATGACTGCACGGTTTTCGACTGAGATGCATCTTCAACCTCTGCCAATTCTTCCTTCATGGCCGCTTTACACTGCTACCAACGACGTTTCTGAGTTAGGGTCATTGCTTCGGGAACGGCCGGAAACTTGGGATGCATGACCCGCTCCCAAACTCCCTTTTGAGTTGATGCGGGCTTGACCATCTTTTGACCTGAAACTCTCTCCTGAGACTGGTGATCAAGCAGTGAAAACATTCCCTACAATCGACAGAGACCTCCTTTTTCAGCCATCCTTGGAGTTATGTGTTAAACTTGCCTCACTAGTGAAGGCAGTCGCTCCCAACCTTGGATGATCATTTTGGCACACCGGTCACATAATTATAAGCCTCGATCATCCTGTCGTGTTGTGTTTGGTCACCTGACGGTCAACATGGGAGGTTGATATCGCCTCAGCTTCAGCTGTCATGATGCACCATCATGGTTACTTGGATAGCGATCAACCCCCGGTTGTGGTTGATCTGCCTTGCTTAGATTTGTTGTGGCCATATTGACATCAAAGTTAGGTGGGAATGGATCAATATCGATCAACATTGGTTCTTCACCCTTTTTAGGAAACTTCATTAATCCTCTATTGATGTTATCCTAAATGACATTCCTGAATACAACACATTTATTAGTTAAATGGAAACGAGTTCCATGCCATTTATAGTATTCAATCCTTTTCAATTCATTAGCCGAGGGTATCTTGTGGTTAACAGGAACCTTGATAAACTTCTTAGCTAATAGAGTTTCAAATATCTCATTGACCCAAGTAATATCAAAAGTATATACTTTTTATTTGTGTAGCTGATGCGGTCGATTTTACCTTGACCAATGTCGTGCATATGAGTGACTTTTTTTTCACTACTCGACAATCGTGACCTCATAATTAGGGTTAGGATAATATGTCTCAATTGACAAATTCTTTTACCTAGCCCTTTCCTGAATAAGTTTTTCAAATCTGGAGATCTAGTAAATTCATATAGGTCCATGAACTCTGTTTTGATAAATTTCTTATAAAGTTTGTATTCCAGGCCGTCTTGTGCAAGTTGTACAAATTTGGCTCGGTCATGATGACCTTACATCGACTCTTCGCTCTCTTAAACATGGCAATGTAGCTCTCACAAGATTCTCCTAGTAACTGTCAAGAATGTGTGAGATCGGCCATGGTAATTTTCTTGTCTTTAGAAAAGAATCGAGCATGAAATTTTTTTTTTTCATCTCTTGCCAGGGATGAATTGAGTTTGACAAAAAAAAAAGAAAAAAGAATACCATGTAAAGGCCACTGTTGTTAGTGAATGACTGAATAGTTACAGTTTATGATGATCGTTATTAGCCATTTCACTACACTTCATACTAAACCATCAACATGTTCGATGGTCGATTGACTAGGAGCGCCCAAAAATAGGGCAAAAATTGATCGATAGTTGCTTGACAATGGGTGTTGTTGGTCAATCCATTCAAGATATATCTTAAGGTAAACCGGGATAGTATTGCGGATGAAGACTTGACTTGCTACCTCATGGACCATCTGCATGATTTGGTCATGATCCACTCGCTGAGGTTTAACCATTGGCAGTGAGTCAGGACCTACTCGGTTCTATCCCTCATGGAACAATGGGTTCCTAGGGAATTGCTGGAAAGATTGTCCTCCTGGCATACCTTGATTTCAAATCTCAGGAACAAAATTCCTAGCCTCCCACTCTGGTCACCTGAACTCGGCTGGTAGCGGAACATTCCGCACTTCCTGAATCGAAATCGGAAGTGGATTCTGTTACAAGGGAGGCATAAATGGCGGCCACATCATGTTACCGATAGAACTTCCTTCTACGTTACGCTGCATCACCATAGGTGCTCTTTTGGTAATGATGGCCATCAACCGATGCATGGCCTCGGTTTGGCTAGCCATGTATCTGTTAATGTTCTCAATATGAATACGGAACTGCTTGGCTTGAGTACACACCAACTCAGCCTGTGCTCTCTCATATTCTTAAACATGTTTGATACTCAGTTGTAAATATCAAAATGGGACCATTATCTCTTCAAGAGAGATGGTCCGAGAGGTTGAGGCCCCTTCTTGATTTCTTGTATCAAGTGTCAAACTAATATTCAAATTTAACATTGTGGGGATCGCTTGAACCGACACGTCTTGGATTGGAGGTAGTGCAGTCGACGTGAAGGGCTCAACCACAACAATTCGATTACTTCTTTTATTCATATTCCCAATTGGCAATGTCACGTCGATAAACTAAAGACAGTGTCCCACCGGGCGTGCCAAAAGTATTGTGGTTTGATTTATAGATTCGATCATGTGATGAATTTGGGTGTGCCAGAATTGAATGTGTGGCTCAATTCAAATCGAACAACTATGCTCCAAAGTACGAAGAAAAGCAGATACATAGTATGTGACCAAGATCGAATAAGATCGGTCGCCTATTCAGCCACTCGCATAGTACTTTAAAACAATTAGGTGATAGTCAGAGGGTACGGTTCGTCCTCTGAAAATGGGTTACACATTTGCCTTCCATACGAAAAGACTTTTCGACACAGATAAAGAATAACGAAAAGGAAATTCTTACAGTCGGTTGTGGAAATAGTTGTAAAACACCTTTGTAGATAAAGAAACTCTATTTGATACTTGAACTGAATCCGGCATATGATCATAGACTCGAATTACTAGTAAAGTTTAATAGCTACTTGATTAATGTTGTAGATTACACTAAGGAATGTAAATAGAAGGTAAAAGTAAAAGATTACACAACGAAATGTAATCGATTGGTAAAAGTAAAGAATTATACTAGGGAATGTAAATGACAGATAACTGAAAGCATAATTAAAAGATAAGTTTAGTTTGGTTTGGTATGAGACGATTTACTTTACTGAATTCATTTTCTATTTATAGCCTCAACCCGATCATATGGATACTTTTCATGTTCTATTGGTTGTTATAACCGTTTCAACACTACTTGACCTTTTTTGTTTCTGAAGTTATTATCTGTCTTATAACTGCTTCAGCACTATCACTCTTCACTTGACCGCTTAATGGATGATGCTGTATTACCCGATAAATACCAACTATATTATTATAGAATTCTCTCTGTATATTTCAAAGATCTTCAAGTACATCACGCAAATCTCTCTTGTTTACACGTAATCTATTCTAATTGGCTCTCACAAAAATCAACAACAATTGGAATGAACAATGGTCTTATAATCGAGCATGTAAAATATTCATAAAAAGAGTGGATAGTTAATAAAATAATCCAACAATCCATATTCAACATGTATGTGTGCTTATCTAATAATTGTAATTTATTAATTTTTGATGCATGACTTCTCCTTGGTGGGCCTTAAGTGATAAATGGCCTGGATCTTTAACACGCATGTCACTTTAGGTAACTATGACACGTATTCCAAATTCCTCAATTGTGGGTGTATACATTATATCCATGGGGAGATTTTTTTTTTTTTTTTTTTTTCTCATTAAATGTTCAACCAGTTGAACAAAAATGCAATGTACAATTACTCGTGTGTGAGCATTTCTCTCACACACGTGTATATATAATAATAAAACTTAATTAAACTATAATAATAATTTCACAATTAACCTGAGGAAAATTAAAGAAAAAAAACTACAAAGATTTGGAAAATCTAACCGTATTAATGCGAAAATATCTTTTAGTTATTGTCTCAATCTCAAACTGAAGTGGCTAAGTGGGAGACCCACTTGATTTTATTTATATATTTATTCTTTTGTTGGTTAATCATGGATTGGACAATCCAAGACATTGATTAAGACAAATGGCCAGTTCAGGTGTCACCAATACGTGACTGACCACTTCAAGGAATGAAAAGATTGGCAACTTCTCTAGGATTGACGAATTCAAGGATACGAATGGACCCTACAGCCACCACTGTTTGGAGGTACCTTTTGGTGTGGCCCACCTGAGTTTTTATTTTATTTTCAGGCCCTTGATTGATGAGTTTGAGGAAAGATACACGCCATGATGTCAAAGAGGATAGAACCTAATAGACGAAGTGGATTTGTTACGTATACAACATGGTGGGCCCCACAGACTCGAGTGTTTTACGCTGTGGAAAACAGGTGTTGTAGAGAACCCGACGTACGCAAGGTCCGCTGGTTTACAAAACCACAGATGGCCCAATGGTTTAATGATCCAGAGTACTTTTCTATTAGGTCCCACAATGGATGGACCAGGTCTATGAAATCTCTCTGGACGCCTGAATCCAATACAAAGATTTGTAGGTCAAGCTTAACCTACAACGCAGTATGTGGGGCCCGCCATGATATGTCAATGACATCGTATCCATTCATCATGTGCACCTCTTCACGTTCTTCTTGGCTCCCAAAAATCAGGTGGATCCAAAACTTACGTGTGCCACGCTAGAAGGAATGGTTAGGATGGAGGCACTCACCATTGAAACCTTTTTTACCGTGTGTGAGGCCCACCGTTTTTTGTATATGCTATCCAATGCATTCAGAAGATGTGACACACTAGGATGAATGGACACCACCATAAACCAGACCCTTTCAAAACTTAGGTGATCCTCGCCACTTGATCTTAGAGATTTTTTGGGCATGATATTTCATGGCGTGACCCACCTGATTTTTGATTCCGTCATGAGAGAGCATACATGATGAACGGATTAGATTTCAGGCAAATATCTCCAGGAGCCCCACAGATCACGTTTTAAATAAAGCTTAGGGCGTGTTTGTTACCGCTGAAAACTTTCACTTGATACAGAACTGGGAAAGCCATTGATGTTAAGCGAGTGTTTTTAAAACTGAGCAAGGGAATCGCGCTTCATTATTTTATGCTGAATTTTTTAAATATATTTTTTTAATCCAATATTTTCCTGTGCGAACAAATATTTTCTTGTTTACACAGTAAATAACCCAACTTTCAACATGTGACACTTTTCTGGGCCCACAATGATTTATGTGTTACATCCACACTGTCCATCAACTTTTTTTTTATATCATTTTAAAGCATGATCCCAAAAAATATGCACATCCAAAGATCAAGTCAACCACACCACAAAAAGTAGTGGGAATGGAACGACTACTATTAAAACCATCCTAAGGTCCACCGATGAGGTTATTTGCCATCTAACCTCTTCATAAGGTCACATAAACTTGGATGAAGAGAAAACACAAAAATGAGCTTGATCGTAGCCTTTTGTGGCCTTAAGAAGTTTTCAACAATAAGCACCAAATTCTCATTGTTTCTGTAATGTTGACTACATGAGCCTTAGATCTACCTGGCTTTCGGTATTACTCCCTAAAATGATTTGGAAAAATGGATGGACGGTGTGGATAAACATATACATCATGGCAGACCCTACATAGCCCTAGACAGGACTGTCTGTCTATAGCTAGATCCTGACGGGGCAGTACCGAATCCCTGCCCGAATTTGCAGGGGGAAACGGATTGTGTGGTGTGCCGCAAGCTAACGCAGGGGAGGAAGTGAGGTCGAGCACCGTCTTCCTCAAGAGGATAATTATTCCGAATACACGAAACTTCTCTGGACTCCTTACAGAGACTTGTCGAATCCACGAGGAAAGAAAGCAAGAAAATAGAAATAAATTCTAATAAATTTGTAAATTGATTGATGAATGAAAAAAAAAAAAAAAAAAACAACGAGTTCACATCCCATTAAATAGGGATACCAAGCAATGGGAGAGAAATCAGAATCAAACTACGACTAAAACTCCTAGAATTCGCAACTTACTATAAATAGTAAACTTATTATTTATAGAGGGTTGTGGTGTCTACTAGTGCGCACGATTTTTGGCCAAAAATAGTAAGTATCCTATTTGGCTTCACCAAACCATTCTCCTAATTTTCTAAGCTCTTTTCGGGTTGGGCGCAACTCCTAAAGCCCAACAGATGAAGAGTTATAATGAAACTAAAACTTATTATTTATAGTAAAAACAGAATTAAAATAGGGAAACGACCGTTGATTTGGAAGTATTTTGCAAATCCGGCTTGCGCAACCCGATACAGTCAGGTTAGGTGGCTAAAGTAGCTCGTTCTATCCCAAATCATATATTTTACGTCCGATAACTCATTTTGGATTGTGAGATATGCCTGATTGAAGGTCTGATGGTCCAGATCACTTCTGTCGTCAGCCAGGTCTTTTCTGATCCATCTTGGCCATGTAACTGTCTACGACCCTCTCTACATCACAAGCCAACTTCCATTTTGGGTTTACGTCACAAAATTTTGTGGGGCCCACCATGACGTATGTGTTATATCCACATTGTTCATCTATTTGGCGGGATTAGCATAGAGCATGAGCCTAAAAATGAGTCATATTAAAAGCTCAAGTGGACTATGCCATAAAAAGCAGTGGGGAAAATGATTCCCACTATTGAAGCATTCATATGGTCCGTCATGATGTTTATTTTCCATCTAAACTGTTCATAAGGTCATATAAACCTCAATGAAGGGAAAAACCAAATATCATATGGGTCCAAAACTTCTGTGACCCCCAAGAAGGTTTCAATGGTAGATGTTTAGTCCCCACTGCTTTCCGATGTGTGATCCACTTGAGCTTTGATCTGTCTCATTTTTGGGCTCAGGCCTTAAAATGTTCTCACCAAATGGACGGACAGTTTGGATATATAACACATACATCATGGTGGGGCCTACTAAACTTGTTGATGGCAACACACAACAGAAGGTCACCTTGGCTCCCCATGTGGATTGCCTACTGACCTTGGAGTAGGGAGCAAGCTATTGGACAGGGCCCCACCATGATGTATGTGTTTTATCCACGTTGTCCTTCTATTTTTCCAAATCATTTTATGGCATGAGCCCAAAATTGAGACATATCCAAATCTAAAGTGGACCACTCCACAAGAAAACAATGGTGATTGAACACCCATCATTAAAAACTTTTTAGGGCTCACTCCAAACTTTTTAGGGCTCACCGTGGAATGGGTGGCTCTTGACACCGTAGGAAGCACGAGTGGTATTTTGGTCGTTTGGAGATCGTCGAAGTGGTAAAGATTCAGAGTCGGAACGACATTTTCTCGGTTTCTATCATCCTCAAAGAGGTCTGCTCTGATTTTAGTTGTCTCATCTCTTCGGTCTATGGCCCTAACTAAGAGGATAGAAGATCCGAATTCTAGGAGGACCTGAATGCAGCTAGACAACTTTTCACTGGCTCTTGGTGCCTAGGGGGTGGCTTCAATTTCACTCGCTTTGTAGAAGGTAAATCGAGAAGGGGGCCTATTACCGCTGCTATGAGGGCTTTCTCCAGTTGGATATATGATCAGGGGCTAGTGGACCTTCCTCTATCTGGATCCAAATTCACATGGTCAAACGAAAGAATCAATCCTACTATGGCAAGGCTAGACAGATTCCTGGTGTCCCCTGATTGGATTGAAGCTTTCCCATCGATTTCCCAACATCTTCTTCCTAGACCCACATTAGAGCACAACCCTCTTATCCTTTCTGTTGACAAGGAAAACTGGGGGTTGAAACCTTTCAGGTTCGATATGGGATGGCCGAAGATAGAAGGCTTCAAGTAGCAAATTTCAGATTGGTGGTCAAACTTAATCATGGAAGGATATGTGGGCTTTAGATTGAGCAGAAAATTGAGGCTTCTGAAACACAAAATTAAGGAATGGAAGGCTATCGATCTTCAAAAGAGAGATTTAGAAACGAGCAGCTTTCTTTCTGAACTGCAATCCATTGATTCTGAGGCTGAATTTGGTCAGTTATTTGCAGAATCGAGGGCGAGAAGATTACAGTTAACGCAACTTTATTCAGCCAGGGTTCTAGAAGAAATATTGTGGAGACAAAAGTCTAGATGCAAATGGATAAAGGAAGGCGACAAAAACACAAGATTCTTCCATTCCATAGCCTTTGCTCATGCTAGATATAACAGGATCAACAGCCTTATTATAAATGGGTCTTAGACGGAGGACAAAGACAGAATTGCTGCCGAGTCCATTCGTTACTTCTCCTCTTTGTTTCGAGATGAAGGCTGGATCAGGCTAAAATTAGATAATCTCCAGTTCGATGGCATCTCCGCTGAAGAAGATTTCTTTCTTGAATCGAGCATCTCGGTAGAGGAACTAAAAGGTGTGTTGGATAGTATGGAAGGAGACAAAGCTCCTGGGCCTGACGACTTTCCTATAGCCTTCTTTCACATTTTCTGGGAAGATCTAAAAGGAGATGTTATGGATTCATTTCCGAATTTCAAGAGAGAGGTCGTCTTTCAAGCGATTTGGGGGCCTCTTATATAGCACTTATCCCCAAATCCTCGGGAGTCAACTCCTTATTAGGCTTTAGACCGATCAGCCTCATAGGCGGGCAATACAAAATCTTAGCGAAAGTCCTTGCTAATCGGCTGAAAGGAGAGTTAAGAAAGACAACCTCCGACAATCAAAGAGCATTCATTCATGGTAGGCAAATTATTGATAGTGCTCTCAAGGCTGCCGAATGTTTGGATTCGAGACACAAATCTGGTAATAAGGGTCTTTTGTTCAAACTCGACATCGAAAAAGCCTATGATCATGTCAATTGGTCTTTTCTCGATTATAAGTTAGGGTACATGGGCTTTGGCAACAAGTGGATAGGCTGGATGGGGGAATGTGTTCGGTCAGCGTATTACTTGGTTCTCCTCATTGGCTCTCCCAAAGGTTTTTTCAGATGCTCGAGAAGTTTGCGCCAAGGCAACTTGTTGTCTCCTTTCCATTTCTTAATTATTGCTAAAGCTTTCTCCAGAATGTTATCATAGGGGCAACAAGAAGGTATTATCAGCGGTTTTAAGGTGAAAGGTACGAGTATCCCAATATCTCACATCCAGTTTGCCGACGACATATTAATATTTATCGAGGTAGAAAAAGAAAAAATCAGCAACCTGCGATCGATTATCTTATGCTTTGTAACGCCCTGAAAATCGGGGGTCGAGCATAAGCTCAGCTCCCGAGCTCCAACGCATCACTTATGCAACATAGATAATGATGATTGTATGTTGTCCATATTAGTGCATTAAACATAAGGTACGAGTATCCCAATATCTCACATCCAGTTTGCCGATGACATATTAATATTTATCGAGGTAGAAAAAGAAAAAATCAGCAATCTGCGATCGATTATCTTATGCTTTGTAACGCCCTGAAAATCGGGGGTCGAGCAGAAGCTCAGCTCCCGAGCTCCAACGCATCACTTATGCAACATAGATAATGATGATTGTATGTTGTCCATATTAGTGCATTAAACATAAGGTACGAGTATCCCAATATCTCATATCCAGTTTGCTGACGACATATTAATATTTATCGAGGTAGAAAAAGAAAAAATCAGCAATCTGCGATCGATTATCTTATGCTTTGTAACGCCCTGAAAATCGGGGGTCGAGCAGAAGCTCAGCTCCTGAGCTCCAACGCATCACTTACGCAACATAGATAATGATGATTGTATGTTGTCTATATTAATACATTAAACATGAATGAAATTATACCAAAACAGCATATCATACTCCAGAGGCAGTTAAATTACGCAAGCGGAAGACTGTGATAGATATATAAACTATATAAAGCTGTTGTAAGTCTCTAGAGTGTGAACATGTTACCAGGTTAAATATATACATGTATACTCCAAAAATGAACAAAAAGAATATACATGGGTGATCCAAAGGTGCAAAAATAACAAGTGTAATGGCGTCTAATCAGCATCCCTATAACCCTGTCGATCAGAAGATGGTCTACATAGACCCGCCTGATAGCTGCATATAGGAGAAACCCTCCTCATCATCATAAAAGTCTGGCTCCGCTTCGTAAGCATCACCATCATCTGAAACTAAAACAGGGTCTGGTAGGTATTTAAAACACCGTCCCGTAACGTGGGAGTGAGTGATCAACTTAGTGGAATTATAAAGCAAGGGTTAACATATTATCAATTTAGTCAAGCAGTAATGATAAAGCAGTATAACACCCATATCCTGTAACGCCCCGAGTTTTCAGGACCCGAGTATATGACCCGTTTCCCAAAAACCCGAGTGTTAGCTTATAAAATCCAGTGTAAATTTGAACCGTTTATTATTAATTAGAATTAACAGCAACGAAGCTAGAATAAACCATGCATCAAGTAAAAACATTTCAACCATAATGAAATTCCAAAGGTAGCGCCCATACAGGACTTATACAATCTTAAATAACAAAGTTTGGGTAAGCAAAAATATGAGTCTATCAACTAGTAGTGGAAATCAATGCGGGCCGCAAGGACCCTGCCTAGCTCCCTAGCTACTTGATCTGCTCCAGCAACCTAGTGAATAGCATCGACTCGCCCTATACCTGCATCAACAGTTACGGTTTGATAGCATCAATGGCTATCGCAGTGAGGAGCACCCTCTAAGATTATGCACTAATAATTCATAATCCAATATAGATTGCAACTCATGAAATTAGATACACTAAACAGGGCATTTCATAATCATACTCATATTAAGAAAATCTTACCAATCAACAGAATTTGATCACAAGCAAAATATAATGGCAGTCGTAATACAAGAAAATATCTCCAAATAACCAAACAATCAAACATACGATTTTCTATTACGCCCGAAATCACATTATACGTGAACTCCGCAAGATGGCTAGAAAATCGAGAAGCGAACTTCGACTCCACCTGAAAATCATGGTACAAGTGGAATCGCAAGGCGAATAGAAAAGCACCCTTTAAACCCTCACTTCATCCGGAGATCATGTCGTACGTGAACTCCGCAAGATGGCCAGAAAATCGCTAAGCGAACTTCGGCTCCACCCGAAAATCAAGGTACGACTGACATCGCAGATGAAGAGACAATCAACATACAAACTCTAGACCACCCGAAAATCATGTCGTACGTGAATCGGCAAGATGCCTAGAAAATCGCTAAGCGAACTTCGGCTCCTTTCGAAAATCATGGTACGACTGAACTCTGCAAGATGACTAGGAAACAACGGATGTGTAAATGTAACCAATAAGCCACAAAGGGCACCAATGACACATCCAAGCCACAAGGGCAAATGTGGACCGCAAGATCATAAGTCCAAGGTAAGTTCCATTCAGCTCATCATTCAAGCACAAGTGGTAGCATATAAATAAATTAATACATGTATAATGAAGGATAACGTGTTATCATCGAACCATTCACGCATGTTATAATTTAAAAGTAACATTTATCGTCCAACACATGAATTATCTATACAACAAGTTAGCATATTCGAATGTAAAGTAAGTAACTCAGTTAAGGAAATCATGGCATCATCTATATCTAGATTGATGAAATCAAGTGGGAAGCTCAAAGGGTGAGTCCTCACCTTTGACCAATTATTAGATGTAATCAACTTGAATCCAATCGAAATGTTCACACCTACTTGACTTCAACGAGAGTGATCTAAGGTAGCCTCTACTAAATACCTAGTTGTCGACTCATCCTCAACATGGCCCCCATTTAGATTAAACCCACAAGACAGTCGAGTCGACTCGGTTCAACTTGGCAATGACCAGGCTCAATCTCTCCCTCATTTTCTCTCTTATTTTTCTTCCTCTCTCTCTCTCTCTCTGTCTTTCAATGCTGGAACGTCTAGTAACGTTTAAACCCAGGTCCAAAACCCAACTCGAGTCACTGGACTCGGATCTAGCCGAGTCGACTCGGTTACGACCAGGCAATAGCCCCACACCTCCTTTCTCTCTCTCCCTTTCTTTTTGTTTTCTTTCCCTGCTAGACCAGTTCGTTCAGACTGCACCTAACTCAGCCTGGACTCATCTCAGACTGAACTCAGACACTGGATCAGCCCAGTAGCAGCAACCTCTCTCCCCTTCTCTTCTCTCTCACTTTTCTTCCCTTTTTCTTCTTCCTTTTTCCTTCCTTTCTTTTTCTCCTCTGCTGATCCAGACAGTGTCTGGACTTGACCAAACCACACTTAACTCAGTCCAGCCCCAGCAGTGGCCTGGTGCAGCAATGGACAAAGAAAGGGCAGCGCCCTCTCTCCCACTCTCTCATTTTCTTTTTCCTTCTTCCCCTGCCTTCCTCTCTTTTTTTCCTTCTTTCTTTCTCCTAGGACCTACACAACGTCCAAACTGCCTAGGATGTGCTACAGAACTCAGACAGACTAAGTCCAAGACTCGATGCGGCAACAGGTTGACAGCAGCTCGCCATCACTCTCCATTTCTCTCTGGTTTTCTTTTCCTTTCTCTCTACTTTCCTTCTCAAGTTTTATCAGAAAGAAAATTGGGCGTGAATGGATATCGAGCTCGAGCAAACTCAGCCCGACCCAACAGTACAACAGTTGGAGGTGCGGACAGCGAGCGTGAGGAAGAAGCTCCAAGCTCTAATGGCGGATCGCCATCCGATGGGTTTTTCTCCAATCTGAGCCATGGGGACGGTAAGAATCAGTTCAAGGAGGCTAGTAGTAGGAAGATTTCGAAGCTCTCAGTCAGTTTTGGTGGTGGGTTCGCGCTTAGGAAGAAACAGCGAGTTTTTTGGAGGTGTGGCTGCAAGGGATGGAGCAGCGCACCCCACGCAATATAAGGTTCCTGTTCGACGCCCTAAGTCTCCCTTAGCCATCAGATGGAGGATGGATGGCCTGGATTCACTTGCTCTAAACCGCCAAGTACAACCACCAAAATCGAAACCGGCTGACCGCTAGTTTTACTTGAAAAAACCTAAACCGCGTAGCTAAAACGGAGGGCTAGGATTTCATTGTCTGGAATGGTCGGGATTGAAGGAGAATGCCACACGTAGATCGCTAACGTGGAAAGGGAGAAAGAACAGATTTCTTTCCGATTTTGGAAGTCGGTGTGCTTTTATCCTAACTTGTGCCTGATTTTGTGTGCATAAGTGTGTAATACAATGGCTAAAACTGGATAGGGTTTCATACTCTCTATGCCCTCTACCAGATGGATGGTTCAGATTGTCCATCAAGGTCTTGATCGTGGGCCATGATTCGAGCAAACGGACGGTCCTACGTTCGTTCGAAAACGTGCCTGGCGCGGGAGATAGGAGGGAGAAATCTCTCCTATTTTCGGAATATCGGTCAGATCCGATTTGACTGGGTCTCTTGGACCAGTGCACGGCTAGTGCACACATCAGCCGTGCACGCACATCGAAAGTGGGACCCATAGAGTTGGCCCAACAGCAATCCATCCCGTTCATTCGTCTTGACGAGTCAACTTAGGGCCCGACCCAAAGAATGAGGTCAATCCAAGGCTTAGGTGGGCCATACTAATAGAACTAAGGTCTCTTATTGTCGATTGCGTCAATTCTGCAGTCGGATTAGTTCCATCTCGACCATCAATGGTCAAAATGCCCTAAGAGATCATTCGTGTGTCTAAGGACTCCATCACATCTTACTATTTGAATAGTATATTACTTTTAATTTTTGTTATAATTTCCTGTAAATATATATATTTATATATATAACACACACACACACACACACACACACACACACACACACACACACACACACACACACACACACACACACACACACACACACACACACATATATTCATTGTATATTTAAGTACAATTACCAACATATTATATCTTTTTTATCAATAATCATTTATCAATTATAGATAAATATTATTAACAACATTCCGGGTGTATTATAGGCAGTTATCATACTATTCTGTTATGATAAATATTAGTGAATAATATCTTAGATTAAAATATATTTACATATTTGTTTAGTGTAATACATTAATAGTTATAGGTAAGTATTTACTTACAATCACTAACATTTACAAGGCGTTTTTGTGATTATCTATGCACATATAGTATAGTAAAATTAATATTAAGTAATATATGTTTTATATATATGCTACAATATATAAAATTAAAAAGGTAAATATACATCAATTATATAATGATCTGTGGGCGTACAATTTATTTTATATATGGTTTAAATAATATAAAATAAATAATATAAGTAATTTGAATAATTTAAGTAACATATGTATACAAATAATTATAAAATTATTTTTTTATTATTATTATCATTATTATAATACATATATAATTATATCCCATTTAAAATGAATTATTTAGTCTTCCTGGTAACACCCGAGTACTGAAAAGTATGGGGTGTTACATATCCTAAGTATTCTTGTTAATGCAAAAATGATATGAAATAATGATGCGTGCCCTCGCCTACGCTCCCTCAGCGACTTCATCTCACGATCACGGCATGCAACCCTTCCTCAGTGCTTGACCTACTATGCCAAGGCACACGTAATGTGGTGCATGCACGTGATTAGCTAGGTTCTTACTTAGGTTTATTCATACAGCAGGATTGGGAAGCTAAGGTACCTCCCTTATATCAATTCCCAAACAATGATCTATTCTAGGGTCGTCAGTCCTAGTAAATCTCATACGATGTTGCGGTTCTAGGTCACTACAAAGGGCTCGTTTGAAAAGGCCAAGCTATATGTCCTAGAGGGGGGTGAATAGGACTATGCCAAATTTAAAATAATTACAGCAGAATCTAAATAAAGAAATACCCAAATAAAGTAAATCAATCTACAATACTGAAATTAAATAGCAACTTCAATAAACAAGTATTGAGAGATTGATACAAAAGTTGTTCTAAGGACAACCTTACACCAAAAACCAAAGTTTATGGTAGGACAACCTGATTTCTAGAAAGGTCTTTGTATCAAGAACTCAAACTTTCTAAGAATAAACAAATTGAAGCTGAATAGAGGAATAGAATGCAATCACAAATATTGATTGTTCTAAGGACAACCATGCACCATAGAAATGGTAGGGCAACCTTACTAGAACAATTTAGAGAATTTAAAGCTCAAACAAACAAATGAATAGCTTGAAATAAATTACAGAAATTTAAATCTAAACTATTACAACATTCCCCACTGAGCTTGAAATTAAACTGATTACAACATTCACATCCACATACATTCCATAAAAGAATAATCAAAGATAGGAAAATAAAGCACACTTCCACACAACATAAGGAGTTATAGTGGTTCGCCTGTGTGTACACCAACTGTTCAACAACAGCCACACAGAATGCTACTCCACTCCTAATATCCTCTCACAAGGGATATTAGCATTCACTATCAAGTAGGTTTTCACAGGTTCACCAAAAACCTTTACAATTGTGTCTTTTTCAAAGGGCTTACACAATTCAAAAACCCTCACTTCTGAGTTTTTTGGCTCTCCTCAGATAACCAACAGCTTTGAGATTTTTCTGGCTTAACCTCAAATAAAACCAAAATAAATGAATTTACAATAAATGTGAAATACCTGAATTTCTTCTTTGTTGTAGCAGCCCAGAAGAACCAAATCGGAGTAGAGATTTGAATGTCAAAGTTCAATGTCTAATACTTACTTTATAATGGTTCTAATTTCTAATAGATTTTAAATTAAAACAAATAGGCTAGCTCGAATTGATTTTGATTCCAGTAAAAGGAAAATAAATACTTCCTCTTTACAGATTAGATTGGAATGCAAGAAACAAAATTAATTAACAAAGCTAAAGAAATAGAATATTAAATAAGCACACTTAGCTTAAACAGAGCACAAATTTATCTCTTAGAAGGCCGAATTAAATTAGCTTCAATGATCTATTTTATTCTGAGATTTGTGCTCTATTTATAGTGTGAATAAATCACGTCTTCGACTGGTCTTAAGTCGCTACGACTGGTCGAAGATCCAACAGATATTTAAAAATTCAGGTGCAATAAGATAAGACGGTTTTACAATTGGTCGTAGGGCACCTTCGACTGGTCATAGGTCTCCTTTGACTAGTCGAAGGTCACACACGACTGGTCGAAGCTAAGTGCAAATCTTCGCTGTAGGTTGAGTCGAAGGTCTATGACTGATCGAAGAACCTGTCGACACTGTTCCTACGACTGGTCGAACAGTCCCTAGGACTAGTCGAAGCCTAACAGAAAATTTTCAAATTTTACAACAAACTTATGACTAATCGAGGAAATCCTTAGATAGGTCGAAGCAATGCTAGGACTAGTCGAACAAAGTCCAGGACTAGTCTTAGAACAGGCCAATCATACTTATATAAAATATATGAATTATGTATCCAAGTGGCCTACTCTAAAGGTCAACCTAAGGTCAGTCATACCTCAATAGTGAAGTAAGGACATTGAAACTTAAGGACAAGTGACCTTGAAAGTAGTGAAACTTGAAGTCTTGAAGTAGTTCAAACTTGAAAGCTTCTAGAGATCTTGAGATTGAACTCGAACACTTCTTGAGATCTTGAGATGGAACTTGAACACTTCTTGAGATCCCCAACAAAGTTGATCTTGAGTACCGCTTTGATCTTCACATATGCAAGCTTCATAACAGTGTCTTTGGCACCATAAATTTGACAACAAAAGGGGCTATCAACAATAGCACTTACAAACTCCCCCTTTGTCAAATTAGTGACAAAACACACTTCCAAGATATGTTTACAGAACACAGAATATCTGATTAACGAATCATGCACCAGTTGTTATCAACTGGCACAGTAACATGAACCTGCAAATTAGTATTCAACATATCCATTTTCCATACATATAAGACATACAAAACTCCCCCTGAGTAAAACATATGAGTGAACATATCCATTTTCCCCCTTTTTGTCATAAGAGGACAAAGGAAATAGATAGACTAAGGAGAATAAATCAGAAAGAAAGATGACAGATAGACAAGATATGAGATAAAAGCTTAATGAACACACATAATTCAAAAACTGAGTTTAAGTAGAACTAGCACCATAGTAGTAAAGTTATTACAACTTAGACAATGAAAAAACTAATCAGAACCAGATGAAGGAGCAGGGATAGATGGATCAATTTTATGCATCCCCTTGTTCAAGCGCTTAAGATATTTGCCCATATACTTGAAATGTAAGTCATTAGCAACAAACATGTTTTCCACCTTAACATTTATATTCTCAATCTTATCCTCTAATGCATGCAGACGTGCATGAAAGTCAGAAGGCTCATAATCTGGATCATTCACAGAATCAGAATCAAGTTCTTCAAAGATATCATCCATATTAATATCATCAGGAGGAAGATCACCAGCTTCTTCCTCATGTGTTGCTTCAGCATTGCCAACACCATCTCCTTGTCTAGGGAGTAAATCCAACTTCATCTTATTTAGATTAGAGTTATTGAATATCAGATGACAGATAGGGGCCTCACCAACCGGCATATCGACTAACATATAAGTAGCCAACACAGTCATCAAATAAGCAAAAGGAATGTCACTGTGACCAGGATGGAGACGAAAATTAATAATGAAGTGACAAATCAATGATGGTAAACAGATAGACGTACCACTGACAACAACATGAAGAATACGAACCATGTATGAAGTCAATTCAGATTTATTACCCAATCGTAGATATAAATTAGATACAAAGATTTTGTGAAGAACTCTGTATTTGGGTAACAAATACTTTGAGGGAAGCACATTCCCTTTATGAGTCCATTGAGCATTCAGATTGCATAAATCTCTAGTGAGGAGACGTTTTTCAGATTCTGAGGGTTTGTTAGATAAATTATAGATAGAAATCCCCTCATCATTCACGGGAATATCCATAAGAGCTGAAATCAAATAACGATCAATGTCAAATGGTCCTTCTCTTGTGGCTATTTTAAAAGTTAAATTCTCCAATGAAAAATCACATATACATGCAAACATGGACTGTGCAATGGACCGGTATGCTGGCCCACCCCAATGTAATAAGTTATCCCAACCTACAGCTTGAAGCATAGGAAAGATATCAAAAGGAGCAACATGATTAACAAAAACAAGATGTTCAACTATAACATTACGTAATCTGATGTCCTGAACATAAGAAGGATCATCATCGGGAGTTTGAAGATGACGCTTAGTAATCGGGGCTGATCTGGAAGAAGACGGACCACGGGATGTTGTTTTCTTTCCTCTAGAAGCCATTTGCAACAAAGATTTCAAGAAAAGAAAACGTTACAATGGTTTGAGAAGAGGGTTTGCTCAAAACAGATTTTGCAAAAGGAAAATCTCAAATCTCAATAAAACTTGAAATAGACAACTTCAAGAGTAAAATGGAAGTGGTCTAGACACAAATCCACAAGAAATAAACAAATGGAGCACTAACCTTGAAGGATTTGGAAGGTGGGTTCGACTAGTCGAGTGTCGGCTAGACGGAGAGGAAAGAAGAAATAAGGAAGAAAGAGATTTTTCCCCAAATTTAAGTGATTCACGCGATTCACGACTGGTCGTGGGTATTCTTCAACCAGTCGTGCCACGACAGGTCGAGTACCACCAAAAAATCAGATTTTCATGCATATTTCAAAATTTTAAAATTTAATCTAGCAAATATATACAATATGATACAAATAGGCATAAATAATCATTTTAAAATGCACATGCCAAGATTAAATATCATTTTGTTAAACCTGCTTTCGTCGAGCGGTTTAGTGAAAATATTAGCACGTTGATTCTCGGTAGGAATATATTCTAGTGATATTACCTTTTCTTCAACTAAATCTTGAATATAATGAAATCTAATATCAATATGCTTAATACGAGAATGCTGAATTGGATTTTTCGAAATATTTATGGCATTGGTATTATCACAATATAATAACATAGAATCCTGTTTAATTCCATAATCACTTAGCATACGCTTCATCCAAACAAGCTGTGTACAAGCATTACTAGCTGCGATATATTCAGCTTCAGCTATTGAAAGTGATATAGAACTTTGTTTCTTGCTAAGCCAAGAAACTAAACAGTTTCCGATATAAAAGCAACCACCACTGGTTGACTTTCTATCATCAAGATTACCAGCCCAGTCAGCATCCGAGTACCCAGCTAATTGAATAATAGTCTCATGAGGATACCAGAGACCAAGATTAACAGTAGTAGCAACATAGCGGATAATCCGTTTTACCACAATCAAATGTGATTCTCTAGGTTCAGACTGATATCTAGCGCAAATACCAACACTTAGAGCAATATCAGGTCTACTAGCAGTTAAATACAATAAACTACTAATCATACTCCGATATAGTTTCTGATCTACATTTTTACCTGAAGAATCTTTTGAGAGTTTCAAAGTTGTACTCATAGGAGTATCAAATTTCTTACCATTCTCAAATCCAAATCTCTTAATTAAATTTATAGTATATTTAGATTGAGAGATGAACATTCCATCAGTTAGTGGTTTTACTTGCAACCCAAGGAAGTAATTCAATTCCCCAACCATACTCATTTCAAATTGAGATTTCATCAATTCTGCAAATTCAATAGTCATGTCAGTACAAGTAGATCCATAAATGATATCATCAACATAGATTTGAACCACTAAAATATCTTCGTTATGTTTATTAACAAACAGTGTTTTATCAACACTTCCCATTTGAAAGTTATGACTGAGTAAAAACTTAGTCAATTTCTCATACCATGCTCTGGGAGCTTGTTTAAGATCGTACAGATCTTTTTTAAGATGGTATACATGATCAGTAAACTTAGGATCTTCAAATCCTGTAGGTTGTTCAACATAAACTTCTTCATGTAAATCGTCATTTAAAAAGACACTCTTAACATCCATTTGAAAAATTTTAATCTTTCTAAAGCAAGCAATGGATATAAAAATTCTGATTGATTCAAGACGAGCAACTGGGAACAGGGGCAAAGGTTTCATCATAATCGATACCTTCAATTTGAGTGTACCCTTGTACAACCAGTCTTTCCTTGTTTCGAATTATATTACCATCTTCATCAGACTTGGTTTTAAAAATCCACCTAGTTCCTATAATGTGTTTTTCTTTAGGTTTAGGAACAAGATCCCAAACATCATTTCTCACAAATTGGTTGAGTTCTTCTTGTATCGTAACAGTCCAGTTTTCATCAGTAAGAGCTTCTTTTACATTAGATGGTTCTATCTGGGGTGTAAAACATATGTAATTACATATATCCTCAAGTTGTTTACGTGTACGAACACCAGTGAGAGGGTTTCCAAGAATCTGTGTTGTTGGATGATCTTTAACAGTCCTCAATTCAGAATCAGTCTGATTAGATGAAGTATCAGATTTATCAATTACTAGAACTTCATCATTATCAGAACTTGAGACTGAAGTGTTCAAGTGATCATCAATGACCACATTGATGGACTCTTGAATCACACGGATCCTTTTGTTCAGAACCCTATAAGCTCGACTGTTTAAAGAGTATCCTAAAAAGATCCCTTCATCACTCTTCGTATCGAAATTTCCCAAAATTTCACAATCTCGTAAAATATAGCAATTGCTGCAAAAAACTCGAAAGTATTTGACAGTAGGCTTTTTATCAAACCACATTTCATAAGCCGTTTTATTATTACCTTTACTAGTGTAAACTCGGTTAATTATGTAGCAAGCTGTATTGACTGCTTCAGCCCAAAGATTCTTAGAGAGCTCCATACTATTCAACATGACATTAGCCATTTCTTGAAGCACTCTATTTTTTCTTTCTACAAGACCATTTTGTTGAGGAGTTTTGGGTGCTGAGAACTCATGTAATATTCCCTAGTCGCTACAAAACTTCTCAAAACCGCTATTCTCAAATTCAGATCCATGATCACTACGAATCTTACTGACTTGAGAACTCTTTTCAGTTTGAATCCTTTTAAGAACCTTTTTCACTTCTTCAAGGGTTTCTGTTTTGTCCCTTAAGAAGACCCATGTATATCTAGTAAAGTCATCCACTATTACCAAGATATATCTTTTACCACCTCGACTTTCTGTCCTTGTAGGTCCTACAAGATCCATATGAAGAAACTCGAGTGGTCTTGATGTGGTATTGGAATTCACCTTTTTGTGTGAGTTCCTTATTTGTTTGCCAATCTGACATTCACCACATATTTTATCCAATTTTTACAGTTTGGGTAGACCTCTTATAAGTTCTTGATTGCTCAATCTATATAGATTTCGGTAGTGTACATGTCCAAAATGTTTATGCCACAAATCAGTCTCGTCTATATGGACCATGTAAAATAATTGATTAGATGAGATGGATTCGCTTACAATATAGCAGTTTTCAGATGTTCTTCATCCGGTTAATATTGCTGAGCCTTTATTATTTAGAATCTCACAGCTTTGATTAGAAAACCGTACATTATGGTTATTATCGCATATTTGAGATATGCTAAGCAAGTTATGTTTAAGACCTTAAACATATAAAACATTCTTGAATAAAGGAAGATTATAAAGTTGAACCGTACCTTGGCCCATAATCTTGCAGTTGCTGCCATCACCAAATGTGACAGATCCATCAGTCATATCTTTGAGATCGGTGAATAGACCTTTATCACCAGTCATATGCCTTAAACATCCACGGTCTAGGTACCATTTAGAATGGCTTGTAGCTTTGAAAGCAGTGTGAGCAACCAAACAAGTAACCTTAGGAACCCATTTCAGAACTGTTTTGGGTTTAGGAGCATAGTTGGTCTTCTTCTGTTTATAGTTATGGGAATGACCTACTGAGTTAGATTTTAAGAGCTCCTTGAGTAAATCAATTATTTTTTCAGCCAATGGATTTCTGTTCTGATTTTTGAAATTGATAAAGCTACGTTTAGGTTTTTGAAAAGATTTTGTATTTTTAGAAAAATCTTGACAAGTACCTTTTTATTTTGAGTTTGAGGCTACTCCTTTCACAAAGTTGCAAGGAGCAGTCTTCTGTTTATGAGGTATGTTTTTCTAATAACCCAACCCGGATCGATCGCCACATTTTCTAGATCCGGATAAAAGTTTTTCTAACTTTGGATCTCCTTAGGCATACTTCCATGTATCCTTCAAACTCAGAAGAGAAGATATTTCATTCTTGAGTTTCTCAATTTCAGATTTCAAATCTTAAATAAGGGAGGTTTTGAACTCCAAATCACATTTTGATTTTTCAAAACTATCTAAAATTTGGGATTTTTCTATAACAAGAAGTTGAAGCATTCTTTGAGTTTAAAATTTTTTTCTTTTTGAAGTTTAAGCTTCAAAGCAATTTTACAACTCTCCTTGTATAGGGCATTGTAAGCATCTTGAAGATCTTCTTCATTTTCATAATCACTATTCAGATTTTCTTCACTTGTTGAATCATCATGATCTGAAAAAGTGAACTTGGAGCCTTAACTTCATTGCCCGACTCGGTTTCAGAATCTTCTAAATCAGAATTAGTTTCAGACTCAGATGATTCATCCCAAGTAGCCAACATACCCTTCCTCTTGGGTTTGTCCTTTTCAGGACATTTGTTTGCTAGATGCTCATATTCATGGCAGTTGTAACATTGACTGTCTTTCAAAGATTTTCAAATTTTGGGTCTAAATTTCTTTTTATCATTTGATTGTTGAAGATCAACCCTTTTCTTACTTTTGAAAATCTTATAAAACTTCTTTGCTAAAAGAGCCATATCATCTTCAGAATCAGAGTTTTCTTCAGAAATAATTTTAGAAGATTTAAGTGCTATAGATTTACCTTTAGGAGCTTTAAAGTTTAACTCATAGGTTTGTAAAGAACCAACTAGTTCTTCTACCCTCATATTGTCCGTATCACGAAGTTCCTGGATTGCGGTTACTTTGGAATTGAACCGTTCAGGAAGTGAGCGTAGTATTTTAGCACATACTTTACTTTCAGGGATTTTATCGCCAAGACCCCACATAGAGTTTACAATGTCATTTAATCTAGTATAAAAGTCCATAAACATTTCATTTTCCTCCATATGATTTTCTTCAAATTTGGTTGTGAGGATTTGGACTTTAGATTTTTTTACAATTGATGTACCCTCGTGTGTCATTTCTAATATATCCCAAGCTTGTTTTGCAGAATCACAGGATATAATTCTTTTGAATTCATCCGGTGATAGTGCACTTGTAATTGCATTTAGTGCTTTAGCATTTGCACTACTCTCACTTTTCTGAAATGTGGTCCAAGAAAAATAAGCTGTTATTTTTGTGGTTTTTAAACCATCAACACCAGTCACTTTAGTGGTAGGAGGGGTCCAACCATTCACTGTTGCTAGCCACACACTTTCATCCATGGATTTGAGGAAGATCCTCATCCTGGCTTTCCAATAGGCATAATTGGTGCCATCGAAAGGTGGAGGCCTAGTCACTGAAAAACTATCAAAATTTGACGTCTTAGATAAATCCAAATAGAAAGCAATTAAAATGAGCTATTAGGCTCTGATACCACTTGAAAAGGTCAAGCTATATGTCCTAGAGGGGGGGTGAATAGGACTATGCCAAATTTAAAATAATTACAGCGGAATCTAAATAAAGAAATACCCAAATAAAGTAAATCAATCCACAATGCTGAAATTAAATAGCAACCTTAATAAACAAGTATTGAGAGATTGATACAAAAGTTGTTTTAAGGACAACTTTACACCAAAAACCAAAGTTTATGGTAGGACAACCTGATTTCTAGAAAGGTCTTTGTATCAAGAACTCAAACTTTTTAGGAATAAACAAATTGAAGCTGAACAGAGGAATAGAATGCAATCACAAATATTGATTGTTCTAAGGACAACCATGCACCATAGAAATGGTAGGGCAACCTTATTAGAACAATTTAGAGAATCTAAAGCTCAAACAAATAAAGGAATAACTTGAAATAAATTGCAAAAATTTAAATCTAAACTATTACAACATTCCCCACTGAGCTTGAAATTAAAATGATTACAACATTCACATCCATATACATTCCATCAAAGAATAATCAAAGATAGGAAAATAAAGCACACTTCCACACAACACAAGGAGTTATAGTGGTTTGCCTGTGTGTACACCAACTGTTCAACAACAGTCACACAGAATGCTACTCCACTCCTAATATCCTCACACAGGGGATATTAGCATTCACTATCAAGTAGGTTTTCAGAGGTTCACCAAAAACCTTTACAATTGTGTCTTTTTCAAAGGGCTTACACAATTCAAAAACCCTCACTTCTGAGTTTTTTGGCTCTCCTCAGATAACCAACAGCTTTGAGATTTTTCTGGCTTAACCTCAAATAAAAACAAAATAAATGAATTTACAATAAATGTAAAATACCTGAATTTCTTCTTTGTTGTAGTAGCCCAGAAGAACCAAATCGGAGTAGAGATTTGAATGTCAAAGTTCAATGTCCAATACTCACTTTATAATGGTTCTAATTTCTAATAGATTTTAAATTAAAACAAATGGGCTAGCTTGAATTGATTTGATTCCTGTAAAAGGAAAATAAATACTTCCTCTTTACAGATTAGATTGGAATGCAAGAAACAAAATCAATTAACAAAGCTAAAGAAATAGAATATTAAATAAGCACACTTAGCTTAAACGGAGCACAGATTTATCTCTCAGAAGGCTGAATTAAATTAGCTTCCATGATCTATTTTATTCTGAGATTCATGCTCTATTTATAGTGTGAATAAATCACGTCTTCTACTGGTCTTAAGTCGCTACGACTGGTCGAAGATCCAACATATATTTGAAAATTCAGGCGCGATAAGATAAGACAGTTTTACGACTGGTCGTAGGGCACTTTCGACTAGTCGTAGGTCTCCTTCGACTGGTCGAAGGTCACACACGACTGGTCGAAGCTAAGTGCAAATCTTCACTGTAGTTTGAGTCGAAGGTCTACGACTGATCGAAGAACCTGTCGATACTGTTCCTACGACTGGTCGAACAGTCCCTAGGACTAGTCGAAGCCTAACAGAAAATTTTTGAATTTTACAACAAACTTACGACTGATCCAGAAAATCCTTAGACAGGTCGAAGCAATGCTAGGACTAGTCGAACAAAGTCCAGGACTAGTCTTAGAATAGGCCGATCATACTTATGTAAAATATATGAATTATGTATCCAAAGTGGCCTACTCTAAAGGTTAACCTAAGGTCAGTCATACCTCAATAGTGAAGTAAGGACATTGAACCTTAAGGACAAGTGACCTTGAAAGTAGTGAAACTTGAAGTCTTGAAGTAGTTCAAACTTGAAAGCTTCTAGAGATCTTGAGATTGAACTTGAACACTTCTTGAGATCTTGAGATGGAACTTGAACACTTCTTGAGATCCCCAACAAAGTTGATCTTGAGTACCGCTTTGATCTTCACATATGCAAGCTTCATAACAGTGTCTTTGGCACCATAAATTTGACAACAAAAGGGGCTACCAACAATAGCACTTACATCATCACCTAATAAGTGTATGCGTAGCTTATACTCTAGTTGCTACGGAAAGACTCGTCGTCTCAACACAGTCCTAAAGTATACTCGAGGTCACTACCACGGCGCCCTACTAACTAGCAATCTATTTTCGAAGGTTCGTCACCAACCCGACTGGGGACCACAGCCAGGCTGCGCAAAGGTAGGCCGACAGCTCGAATACAGTGTCCCATACCACCGTATTCGGCTCACGAGTTTGGGTTGCTCACTGGTCACTACGGGGAGGCTTGTCGCCTCATCGTAGGCCGACAGCCAGACCACGGTATCCCATACCACCATGCCCGGATCATGAGTCTTAGCGGATCGAGGTACCAAGGTTAAACAGGATTTTCACTGGTAAGTTAGTACCTTAGATTCAAGCAGTAGCGTCCATACATGGCGAACACATAATAGGCCAATCAGGTTACTTGACAAGTTCGATTGGTACAAGTGTAAGCTGAATTAATCGACAGGGAGAACTAACCACTGTCGACAATCATCGTACGACACGGATTCACCGAACGCATCAATTGTGGTGAGACTAGCTCGGCCACTGAAACAGAAATTGTTACCGATTGTCTGGACTACGTCGTAGCCCCAAAACACACTCCAAATAACAGTATACGCATGTAGTAGCCAAAAGCAGCATGTGAGAACTTAAATCAAATATAAATCTTACTTTAAGCAATTCGACAAAACACATACTACACATGTACCGTACATAAACATTTCTTCCTTAACTCCAATAGTAGTAAGATAGGTTATATAAAGGATTCTATAGCCATAGATAAAGGAGTTGAGAATCTCATCTCAACACCCTCATTGCACGCAATTAAACAAGCGTTTTTACGTTCAAGCATTTTATCAAACACTTAGGCTACACATATCATATACATGTAATTAAGTAGTTATAATAGGTATTATAGCAAATCCCTTTACAAAAAGGGTTCACCATACGTACAAAATCATGTATTCTCAGTCAATGAACATGGCAAGCATAAATCATAATTCTATACTCATTCAAACATTTCAACAACCATATAGAATGTAATAAAATCAACATGGTTTACTTATATATGTAATATATGGAAAACACCGTATCTATGCACATGTGACAACAATCAAGTTAGTCATAAATCATTACTGACATTGAAAGCCTTGGAAACCATAACTTAAACTTTTATAATCCGCACCTTTCGCCGGTAGACTCGTAACGAATTCAGTTTAGACACTAAGCTTTTGTCTATGGCACAACGGTCACCTATAGCATGAAATAGGTTATCTATTTCATCACTTACACTATTGAAAACCCTAAAACAGATTAGGATTAGGTTTTCTTACCTAAGAACGGAGTCAGATTTGCCGGAATAGCGATGAAGAAGTGGTAGTAAAGCCCGTGGTGCGATGGGATCGAATCCCAGGAACTCTCTCCCACTTTCTCTCTCTCTCCTTCTCTCTTTGCTCTCTTATCTCTCTTTGGTTTTCCAAATTCGTATGGAATGAGAGAGAGAGAGAGAGGGTTTAAGGTCCTTATATAGGCCGAGAAGTGAAGGAAATGGCCCCAGGGCCATGGTATACTTAGGTGATAACCAAATAGGGACTGTTCCGATCCAACAGAGCACTTCTAGAAGCACATTTTCTGCATGTTGTCGGACTTAAGCTCCCTGGCATTGGATCTAGGTCGAGTTAAGTTTTCGGTTCGATTGGATTTGTGGATCGACCGTGGCGGACCAGTTTCAGTTCAACGGTCACCGGTATTCGATCAGGGCCACAAGTACACTGACATGTGTTGAAAATTTTCCCTGATCCAAGGGTGTAGTTGGGTCAGATTCTGACAGTCTGAATCCTTAGATTTGTCCTGCAAGTGAACCGACTCAAATCACTTAAATCTGAGTTCGATTTCTAAAGATATTCGCGTTTCTCACACATTTCGCTCCGGGCTCAAGTTGTGTGTTCCTGGATACTATCTGGATTTGATTTCCGAGATGGTTGTCAAGCCTAGTAAAGTGGTCATAACGATTTAGTTTCGTGGTCATCGGACTTTCGATGTACGGTCCAGGTTCGATATGGAGTTTCAAGGTGCTCCCGAGAGCAACTGGGTTTTGAGATTGATCCTAGATTATAGGGTAATGTAACGTTAATGATCCTACAAGTTTTGGGTCTTACAGTTCATATTTAAAGTGGTTCAAGCTAATTTCACAGCTAATCTAGTTTAACACTTAGTTAATTTTGTCTAATTTCTAAAGGATTTGGTCATGAGTGATTTCTGCCTGAGGTGGTACTCGGGTCTTTGTACGAATTTTTTCGGGACGTTACAATCTACCCCCTTAAAGAACAATTTTGTCCCTGAATTTGCCTAAGGGTAATACGTAAAGGTTTACAAACGTGTTAGGGTATATAATAACTACATCAGCCTAGCTCATATCGGTCTACCCCCCTTAAAAGTTTCTTCTCTTGAGGTTTGAAGATAAATATCCAAGTCATTATTATCGTGCTAAGTGTCTGATGTTAAAGTTTACCTAAGGGTGATATAATCTACTCTAATATGGAAAGTCAGTTGTGGTAGGCTCGAACCCGATACGTTGATTGCCCGCCTGACCAGGGTAGATAACACATTGTATCTCTTCCTAATCCTAATGGATCCTGGCCTTCTTCTCGATCAAAGCAGTGAGTCCTTTGGTAATCACCCAGGATTGAGAATTGAGTTAAGCCGCGAATGCCTCATAGGGATATGGTTCTAAAATTCTGAAATCTGATCATCCTAAGTATTAAGGAGTATTATAATTCGCTAGGAGGTTCAAGCCTCATGTTTATAAGGTTGTCCCTTGGGTCTTGTTCAACGAGAGTTCTTGTTTAACCTATGTTTAACCTGGTGGATAATAAGTTCTTCCATGTTGGTCATGGTCAAAAGACAATACTAGAAGGGTTTTCAATCTCCTAAAATTATATTTGTATGTCACCATTTCGATCATACGGCTAGGGGGTTATGGGCAGATTGTACTTTAGTTTCATTAACTTTAGTAGGGAAGGGAAAAGTCGAGAGTTTTAAAACATTTTAGAAGTTTGGAATGCTAGTAACATAAGGCTGCGGGAAGGGAAAGAAAAGGGACATCTTCTCGACGCGGTATGAACCTTGAATTTACAAGGAAAATAAGAAACTTATAACTTTTTACTGTAGTCTGCCTCTAACATGAGCTTACGGAGTATTGAACTATGAAACTCAATCCTACCCGAGGGTTCTATTTTAATTGTACAAAAACAACTATATATATATATAGATATATATATATCTTTACGTATAATCAAATTTAATCACAGGATAATTCCTAGTATGAATATAAGAATTCCTAAATAGATACCACATACTAAACTTTAATACGAAAAGATATGACCATCCTCTTAGCAACTCGAAGTTGTAGAAATTTTTCGTTTCGACCCTTCTATTATTTACAACATATTTGCCACCTCTAGTTACCATATTTTTATAATGAGTATAGTAATCCATTGTTAGGCCTATTCTTTTATACAAATTGGTTTAATAGACCTAGTGTCTACCAATAGGAATATAGGTGTACCTTGAATGGGGGTAGTGACCTCAAAGGTCAAAGGCGCTACGGTTGTTGACTAAGGTGCTTCAACTGCAAGTGCATGCACACGGGCTTGTTGAGGATGATTTAGTTGCGCTGCCATAGGTCGTTGAGGTGACCTATTCTGAGGTATAGGTGGTCGGTAAAGTGGTTGCGCTGGTGGTGCAGATCGTAGGGGTGGAGTCGTTATACCGCGTGGTGGCTGATGGTCGATCTTCTGAGGTGGTGTGAGACCGTTGTCTTTCATCTTAGTAAAACAGATGGGGTCAGTGTGTCCCCCTTTGTCATAATATGTACACCAACGTTTCACTCACCTTTACTGGGTCGGCGGAGCCACAAGCCTGGGAGGTGAGTCTACTTGTGGCCTCTTGCCTAGGACCGACCGGTGCTGTGATTCAGGATGAGGCCTCGGGCCCATTAGTATACGTGTCTGAGAAACTCTGTCTCCATCTTGTTCGGCGTAATTGGGAATGCTAGCGTAACACATCTGAGTGCGGATATCGGGTTGCAGCCCATCTGAAAAACGTCACATTTTCATCGATTCATCTGTTAGTATCAAAGGAGCGTATTTGCCTAGCTCCGTAAATTTGTTCTCGTACTTGTCACAGTCATTCCTCCCTGTCGGAGGTGGAGAAACTCACCATCCTTTTCATTACGGTATGTGAGGGGGAAGTACTTCCCATGGAAGTGTGTCTCAAATGCATCCCAGGTCCACACGTGTCCTGCGGAAACTATTCGTAGGATGTTGTCCCACCATAAACTAGCTTCCTTCTCGAATATGTAGGTGGCTAGCTCAACTTGTTCTGCCTTAGTGCAGTGTAGCTGCTTCAACATCTTAGAGATGCGATCTAGCCAGTAATCACCCTCCTTGGGTCTGTGAGTACCCGCGAAGGTAGGGGGCCGCAAGCACTGGAATCGCTCGAAAAGGTCGCTAGCACTCACGTTCCCAGCAGGGTGCATAGGTGGTGCAGGTGGAGCCACACCCATACTCTGGGCAAAGACCCCTGCGATGGTAGCCAGAAACTGCTGCTACTGCTGTTGTTGTATCAAAAGCATCATCTGCTCCAACCTATCAAGAGGAGAAGCCACCTGAGACATGTGTGGCGTCGAGGTAGACCCACGGTTCTGTTCTGGAACCGGTGGTGCAAAAGGTGTTGGCCCATTGGTGGTGCCAGTGGCCTGCTGTGAATCCGGCATCATCTAAAAGTCCGGGCCCAAGCTAGGGTCCGTATGGCTACCGTTCAGGGGAGATGCCCCGTCAATCAATCCGTCAAGTGTAAGACGAATCGTACTCCGAGAGGTTTTTGGAGGCATCCCTATATACAACATAGGGTGCAACCTAGGTCAAATTCAACATACTCACAAGCTCAACTACATAGCATTAACATATAGCTTAAAGGAACTTCATGCATTTCATCTAACCAAATGGTCACAATACATGAGATACAACGTTACATGAATCGTGCCAGAAGATGCATGTGAACTAATCTAAGCAAAGCTTCACCCTCTAAAACCTACATACCAATCTACCGCACTACTATGCCTAATAAGGCTACACATAGAAATAAGCAAACAAAGCAAAATAGGAAACGACTACATGCACGACTAGTCGTCAGAATCCAGCGATGGTGGAGGCGCACCCTTGTCCTATATACAGCACATGATAGCCCTTAAGGTGCGAGACACCTTCTTGAATTTTCGTTTCATGAAGGCCCGGGTCTCACCAACCGCTTGCCGCAGGGTGGCCTGACCCTCCTCAAGTTGAGCCAATCGGGCTTCTATAGTAGCCTGAGCACTGCCACGATCCTGTGTAGCAGGAGGAGAGCCCTCATCAGTGTCCTGGGCCTCCACTTTTTCCTCTTCCTGCCCTTCCTCTTCCTCATTTTCTTCCTCTATTTCATTTTCGCTTTCTTCATCATTCTTTTCCTCTTCACTCTCCTTCTCATCCTCACTCTCGTCGAGTCGGGCTTGACGCTGCCGTGGCTTAACCTCCATGTTGTTGAGAGTGGTGTTGTTGATGAAATGGATCGGCACAGGAACTTCTGCGCCAAGTCTGTAGTCGAATCGCATACAAGCTTGCATATGAGTCGGCCGGATGGGAGTGAAATGGTTGTCCTAGTAGAGCACGCAGACTGTACTATCTGTAGCAGTACATACGTAGGCACGCACAACTTCTCTCTCTGCCCAACTCGGTACAGAAAGTATACCATCAGGCGTGTGCACTCGCTGTGATTGCTCCACCTAGGGTACACGTTGTACGTGAAGATGTGGTGGAGCAGGCGGAAGTCGTTAGTCATATTGGATGCTAGGAGGTAATTGTTCAGATTCCAATGGGCCAGTTGGCCACAAAGGAATCACGTGCGGCGATCCCTTTCACGTACACTCTTAAGACTCTTCTCACTAGCATGGACATCGCCAAGCGGCATCCACATGAGTTGGGTTATTAAACCAACATCAACTGTGGCTTCTCGTATATGGGCGTAGAAGGCTTAGACAGTGTTCACTTTCGCACAAGACTTGCCCTCAAATATGGGACCCCACCCGGCATCCACCAGGCGATCCATCACCAGATATTGCCCAAAGAGCCTCTTGTCTACATGCGCTTTAAAAAGGACCCTACGGCCCTCGAATCTTCCATGGGACAGGTTCGCCAGTAGAGCTCTGGGGAGAGGAGCCTGGGGATCGAGGTCCCGCTTCGTCCATATCTCTCGATCAACGCTTGAACCTGCGGTGGCGCCTCTTGGCTTTCTCGAACGAGTAGGGCAGCTAGGCCCAGCTTCATCCACAGGAGCTCTCTTCTTCCTCATGAGGGAAAGAAGCGTGGAGATGGAGAAACAGGCCGTCACAAGCTCGAAAAGAGCCATTGGAGGTGAAATGAGGTGAAGAAATAGGTTGGATTGTTGGACTTTGAGATTTTTGAGACTCAAAGGAAGGTTTGAGCACTCAAATGAAGGGAAAAGAATGAGATAGGAGAGGGGTTTTGATAAAAACGGTGGAGGGGTGTATGAAATAAAGGAAAGGGAGAAATTTTGAGAATGGAGGGGAGATTTGGGAGGGGAAAAAGGGTTTTTGAAGAAAGGGAGAGCTTAGGCATGTATAAGAGGGGAGTGGGGAGCAAATGGACAAGAAAAGGGGGTCCCCACGTGATTTTGTGGGCCCCACAGCACCCCACCAATGTCGGCCCGCTGAGCCCGACCGGCGAGGCCTCGTGGAACCGGCGAGGTCCTTGTCGACCTCTGGACCTTCCGGCGAGGGGTCGCCGGTGGGGTGATGGCCTCCCTTCCCCCCCCCCCCCCCGGGGTGCCGGAAATATGCGGGGTCCACTCTGGGTCCCCCCGATTTGTACGGTTTGGCTCCCCGACTCCGTCTCGAGTCGTTTCGCGTCTTTTCTCAGGTACATTCACACTTTCTGGGTCATTTGAGGTTGGAATGGGTTAAATCTTCGTCTAGACCCATCGATTGATGGCCTAGAAGTGATCCGGGATAACTTTACTTGATCGCGGGTGTGTACGGGTCCGATCTCGGCGGCCGATTTCGATGAATTTCGCCGATTGGCGAAACTGGGAATTTTATGCTTGTTTCTATGTTCTATCGAACCCTCCTAGGTCAAAATGCGTCAGCGTATGTCGTTTGACCATAACCCAGGTCTAGTTTAATCCAAATCGTGCTTTGATACCAACTTGTAATGCCCTGAAAATCGGGGGTCGTGCAGAAGCTCAGCTCCCGAGCTCCAACGCATCACTTATGCAACATAGATAATGATGATTATATGTTGTCTATATTAGTGCATTAAACATGAATGGAATTATACCAAAACAACATATCATACTTCAGAGACAGTTAAATTACGCAAGCGAAAGACTGTGATAGATATATAAAATATATAAAACTGTTGTAAGTCACTAGAGTATGAATATGTTACCAGGTTAAATATATACATGTATACTCCAAAAATGAACAAAGAGAATATACATGGGTGATTCAAAGGTACAAAAATAACAAGTGTAATGGCGTCTAATCAGCATCCCTGTAACCCTGTCGATCAGAAGATGGTCTACATAGACCCGCCTGATAGCTGCATATAAGAGAAACCCTCCTCATCATCATAAAAGTCCGGCTCCGCTTCGTAAGCATCGCCATCATAAAGCAAGAGTTAACATGTTTCAGTTCAGTCAAGCAGTAATGATAAAGCAGTACAACACTCATATCCTAAGTACTCTTGTTAATGCAAGAATGATATAAAATAATAATGCATGCCCTCGCCTACGCTCCCTCAGCAACTTCATCTCACGATCGCGGTATGCAACCCTTCCTCAGTGCTTGACCTGCTACGCCAAAGGCACATGTAATGCGGTGCATGCACGTGATTAGTCAGATTCGTACTTAGGTTTATTCATACAGCGGGATTAGGAAGCTAAGGTACCTCTCTTATATTAATTCTCAAATAATGATCCATTCTAGGGTCGTCAGTCCTAGTAAATCTCATACGATGTTGCGATTCTAGGTCACTACAAAGGGCTCGTCACCTGATCAGTGTAGGCCTAGTTTATACTCTAGTTACTATGAAAAGACTCGTTGTCTCAACGCAGTCCTAGAGTATACTATAGATCACTACCACCGATGCCCTACCAACTGCCAGTCTATTTTCGAAGGTTCGTCACCAACCCGACTAGGGACCACAGCTAGGCTGCACAAGGGTAGGCCAACAGCTCGAATACAGTGTTTCATACTACCGTATTCGGCTCACGAGTTTGGGTTGCTCACTGGTCACTACGGGGAGGCTCGTCACCCTAGCGTAGGCCGACAGCCTGACCACGGTGTCCCATACCACTATGCCCGACTCATGAGTCTTAGCAGATCAAGGTACCAAGGTTAAACGGGATTTTCACTGGTAAGTTGGTACCTTAGATTCAAGCAGTAATGTCAATACATGGCGAACACACAATAGGCCAATCGGGATACTTAACAAGTTCGATTGGTACAAGCGTACGCTGAATTAATCGACAGGGAGCGTTAACCACTGTCAACAATCATCGTATGACTCGAATTCACTGAACGCATCAATTGTGGTGAGACTAGCTCGGCCACTCAAACAGAAATTATTACCGATTGTCTGGACTACGTCGTAGCCCTAAAACACACTCCAAATAACAGTATACGCATGTAGTAGCCAAAAGCAGCATGTGAGAACTTAAATCAAATATAAATCTTACTTTAAGCAATTCGACAAAACACATACTACACATGTACCGTACATAAACATTTCTTCCTTAACTCCAATAGTAGTAAGATAGGTTATATAAAGGATTCTATAGCCATAGATAAAGGAGTTGAGAATCTCATCTCAACAACCTCATTACACGCAATTAAACAAGCATTTTCACATTCAGGCATTTTATCAAACACTTAGGCTACACATATCATATACATGTAATTAAGTAGTTATAATAGGTATTATAGCAAATCCCTTTATAAAAAGGGTTCACCATACGTACACAATCATGTATTCTCAATCAATGAACATGGCAAGCATAAATCATAATTCTATACTCATTCAAACATTTCAACAACCATATAGAATGCAATAAAATCAACATGGTTTACTTATATATGTAATATATGGAAAACGCCGTATCTACGCACATGTGACAGTAATCAAGTTAGTCATAAATCATTACTGACATTAAAAGCCTTGAAAACCATAACCTAAACATTTATAATCCACACCTTTCGCCGGTAGACTCGTAACGAACTCAGTTTAGACACTAAGCTTTTGTCTACGGCACAACAGTCACCTATAACATGAAATAGGTTAGATATTTCATCACTTACACTATTGAAAACCCTAAAACAATTAGGGTTAGGTTTTCTTACCTACGAACGGAGTTGGAATCGACGGAATAGCGATGCAGAAGCAGTAGCTAAGCCCGTGGAGTGATGGGATTGAATCCCAGGAACTCTCTCCCACTTTCTCTCTCACTTTCTCTCTCTCTCTCTCCTTCTCTCTTTGCTCTTTTCTCTCTCCTAGGTTTTTCAAATTTCTATGGAATGAGAGAGGGAGGGTTTAATGTCCTTATATAGGCCGAAAAGTGATGGAAATAGCCCCAAGGCCATGGTATACTTAGGTTATAACCAAATAGGGACTGTTCTGATCCAATGAAGCACTTTTGGAGGCCCCTTTTCTGCATGCGGTCAAACTTAAGCTCCCTTGCATTGGATCTAGGTCGAGTTAAGTTTTCGGTTCGATCGGATTTGTAGATAAACCGTGGCGGATCAGTTTCAGTTCAACAGTCACCGGTATTCGATCGGGGCCACAAGTACACTGACATGTGTTGAAAATTTTGAAATGGCCAAGCTATATGTCCTAGAGGGGGGGTGAATAGGACTATGTCAAATTTAAATAAAATATACAGCGGAATAAAGAATAAGAATTTAAATCACTAAACTTGAATTGCAGTATAGAAATGGAAAGCAGTAAAAACTTGTTCGAAGAACAACCTTACACCAAAAACCAAAGTTTATGGTAGGACAACTTTATTTCTAGAACAAATATAGAAATAGAAACTTAAACCAATAAAGTAATAGTAAGTGATAAATTGAAGAAATATAAATCAAACTATTACAACATTCACCACTAAGCTTGAAATGAAATGATTACAACATTCACATCCACATATACATCCCACACTGAATAATTAAAGATATGAAATGAATATCAAACAACCACAAAACACAAGGGATTATAGTGGTTTGCGTGTGTGTACACCAACTGTTCAAAAATAGCCACACAGCTACTCCACTCGTAATATCCTCACACAGGGGATATTAGCGTTCACTAACAAAAATAGGTTTTCCCAGGTTCACCTAAAAACCTTCACAATTGTGTCTTTATCTGTGGGCTTACACAATTAAAAAAAACCCCACTTCTGAGTTTTCTGGCTCTCCTCAGATAACCAATACAATGAGATTTTTCTGGCAAATCTCAAAAGAAAACCAAATAGAATTTACAACAAATGTAAAATACCTGATTATCTCCTTCGTTGTAGTAGCCCGGAAGAACCAAATTGGAGTAGAGATTTGAATGTCCAAGATCAATGTCCAATACTCACTTTGTAATGGTTCTAGGTTCTAATAGATTTTAAATTAAAAACAACGGGCTAGCTTTAATTGATTTTGATTCTAAAAGAAGGAAAACAACAATTCCTCTTTTCATATAAGATTGGAATGTTAGAAACAAAATCAATCAAATAAAGTTAAAGAAAGAGAATATAAAATAAGCACACTTAGCTTTAATGGAGCACATAACTATCTCTCAGAAGGCCGAATTAGATTAGAATGAATTAATTAATTTCTTTTGAGATTCGTGCTCTATTTATAGGTGAACAAATCACATCTTCGACTGGTCTAAGGAGCTCTTTGACTGGTCGTAGAACCAACAGATATTTGAAAATTCGGGCGTGATAAGATTTGACTATTTCACGACTGGTCGAAGGTGTCCTTTGACTGATTGTGGGTCCCCTTCGACTGGTCGTAGGTTTCCTTCAACTGGTCGTATGATCTGAATTTCCGCACTGGACTTTGAGTCGTAGGTTTTCGACTTGTCTTAGTTGCAGTCGACACTGTTCCTTCGACTAGTCGAACAAACTCCAGGACTAGTCAAAGCTTAACAGAAAATATCCAAATTTTGTAACAAACTTATGACTGATCCAGGAATTTCTTAGACAGGTCGAAGCAGTGCTAGGACTAGTCGAACAAAGTCTAAGACTAGTCTTAGAGCTGACCATACTTACATAAATCAAACATATGACTTATGTATCCAAAATGGCCTACTCTAAAGGTCAACCTAAGGTCAGTCGAACCTCAATCGTGAAGTAAGGACATTGAAACTTAAGGACAAGTGACCTTCGAAAGTAGTAAACCTTGAAGTCTTATTATAGCTAATCCTTGAAAGTATCTTGAGTTCTTTACGATCGAACTTGTAAACTTCTTGACATCTTGCAATGTCTTGACTTGAGAGCAATACTTGTCAATCACAGTTGAACTTGAGTAGAACTTTTCTTCTTTACACTTGTGAGCATTGCTTGTTCATCAGAGTTGATCTTGAGTGAATCTTTGTACTTTACACTTGTGAGCATTACTTGTTCATCAAAGTTGATCTTGAGTGAATCTTTGTACTTTACACTTGTGAGCATTGCTTGTTCATCAAAGTTGATCTTGAGTGGATCTTTGTTTGATCTTGAGTAGAGCTTCACATAGCAAGTTACATACTAGTATCTTTGGCACCACAAATTTGACAACATAAAGGGATATAAACTATAGCACTTACAAATTTCCCCTGATCCGAGGGTGTAGTTGGGTCAGATTCTGACGGTCTGAATACTTAGATTTGACCTACAAGCGAACCGACTCAAATCACTTAAATCTGAGTTCGATTTCTAAAGATATTCGCCTTTCTCACACACTTCGCTCCGGGCTCAAGTTGTGCGTTCCTGGATACTATCTGGATTTGATTTCCGAGATGGTTGTCAAGCCCAGTAAAGTGGTCATAACGATTTAGTTTCATGGTCATCGGACTTTCGACGTGCAGTCCAGGTCCGATACGGAGTTTCAAGGTGCTCCCGAGAGCAACTGAGTTTTGAGATTGATCCTAGATTATAGGGTAATGTAGCGTTAATGATCCTACAAGTTTTGGGTCTTGCAGTTCGTATTTAAAGTGGTTCAAGTTAATTTCACAGCTAATCTAGTTTAGCACTTAGTTAATTTCATCTAATTTCTAAAGGATTTGGTCCTGAGTGATTTCTGCCTGAGGTGGTACTCGGGTCTTTATACGGATTTTTCCAGGACGTTACATGCTTTGAGGTAGTCTCGGGCCTTAAAGTAAATCTGGCAAAGTCTAAGATTTTTGGGGTCAACTTGAAGGACGAAGAAACCGAAAGTTTTTCCCATATGTTTCAATGTCCAAAGGGAAAGTTGCCCTCTTCATTTGTTGGTCTCCCTTTATGTATCGGTAAGCCCCCAAAGGGCTCTTGGGACAAGGTTATAGAAAGATTTGGGAAGTACCTTGCCACATGAAAGTGCAGATATTTATCTTTGGGAGGTCGACTCACATTGATAAAATTAGCTCTGTTTAACCTTCCTTCGTATTTCATGTCATTACATAAATGGCTAGCTTTGGTTTTGGCAACATTAGAAAGACTAAGAATGAATTTTTTGTGGTATGGCAAGGAGGTAAAGAAAATCCACTTGATCGAATGGAAGGAAGTGTGTAAGCTAATCCAAGAAGGGGTCACAGGGGTGAGAGATTTAAAAACCATGAACGTGGCTCTTCTTGGCAAATGGACGTGGAGGTTGGGAACAGAAGACGGGTCGTTATGGAATTCGCTTATTAAAAGTAAATACGGGAGCTCAGAGGGAGGATGGTGGACCAACGACTCTTCGGCTTACAAAGCTTCGGCTATTTGGAGAGGCATCTTGTCATCGAAAAGGGAGGTTCTCAAAGGGATTAGCATTACAATAGGTAAGGGAGACAAAACTCACTGATGGGAAGACATCTGGGCGGGGGATTTTCCCCTGAAAGATGATTTTCCAAGCATATACCGTCTCGCGCCGATTCGATCCATATTGGTGGCTGATTGTTATACAAGACTAGGGGATAATGGCGTTTGGAACATTAATTGTAGACGAAATTTACGAGATTGGGAGATCGATGGATTTGTGGCTCTTCTCTGTCTTATCTCTAGTTGTCATCCTGAAAACACGTTAGAAGACAAGCTCATTTGGAGGTGTAGCAGTTCTAAACTATTTTCGGTCAAAACTCTTTATTCTTCCATAGCTTCAAACTCTTCATGGGAGGACAACTATATGATGGGAAAAGTCTAGAAATTTAAAGTTCCCCAAAGATATCGGTTTTCGGTTAGTTAGTTGAGAAGAAGAAAATTCTGACCATTGACAACTTAAAGAAGAGGGGCATGATAATAACCAACATTTGTCTCTGCTGCATGGCTGATGAGGAATCGGTGGATCACCTTTTTGTTCACTGTTCATTCATTGTTCAAATGTGGTCAACTATTCTTAACTCTTTCAATATTGTGTGGTGTTTCCCTTCCTCTTCTGATGGTCTAATTAAAGCTTGGCTTGGGCCAAAATTAGGGAAACATAGAACGATAATGTGGAGAATGTGTTTGTTGGCAGTCTGGTGGTCGATTTGGGAAGAAAGAAACGGGAGATGTTTTATAGGGACCTCTAAATCATCGGGTTCAACAATTCTGAGAGTCTAGCATAATGAGGACTCGTTTTTCCCAATCTATAGGCTGTATTTTGTTTTTGCTTTGGAGGTTGTTTCTCCCACTATGTTGGCGGGAGTTCCCTCTTTTTCTTGTATTTTGATCTTTTTAATATAACTTTTGTCACTTTTTTTTAATGTTTATTTACCATCCAATGTGTTCATTAGGTTACAAAAACCTGGATGAAGGGAAAACACAGATATCAACTTCATCCAAAACTTTTGATGTCCCTAAGAAGCTTTCAATGGTGGGCATTCAATTACCACTTCACATGAGATTTGGACCTTCCTTATTTTTGGGATCATTCCCAAAAATGATATGGCAAAATGGATGGACGGCGTGGATAAAACGCATACATTATGGTGTGGGACACACAACACCATCCAATAGCCAGGGGCTATTAACATTGTCGGTACGCAAACTGGATCCACTTAGGTGAGTGGGATTTTTTACTGTGGGGCCGTCATAATGTTTGTGACTACATACATGCTGTCTATTCGTATCTAAAGCTCATTCTTAGGCATGATCCAAAAAATGAAGCAGATCCAAATCCTGGATGGACCATAATAAATGAAACTGTGATAAATGACAATTAAAAATTTATTGTGGGCCACAAAAGCTTTGGATTAAGATGATATTTGTGTGGTCTCTTCATTTAGGTCTTTTTGACTTTACCAATGGGTTGGATGGCAAATAAAATTTTGGTGGTATCCATGAAGTTTTTAATGGTAGGGATTCAATCACGATTGTTTCATGTGGAGACCGGGGCAAATGTCTCAAATTAACATATTTTAGACATTTTGTACGTTAGTTAACAACCACGTTGCTCTAGACTCGATACTTAATTTTCTGATTTCAGATTCAGACTTTAGATCCAGATTTCAGATTTAGGCTCCATACTTCAAATTTAACAAACGGCCCTTAATCTACAATGATTTGGAATCGGCCTCATCTCTCAAATGTACAATCCTAACACTTTATTTTGTGGCGGCAGGTAGACAGTTAGCGAAGAGATCACCGTCCACTGCTTTACTGTCAACTTGAGAAAAGCTCAATATTTATGGTTAGGATCTTCCGACTGGGAAGATCTTTAGAAAGTGCCCCAACGAAGGAAGGTCAAATCGAACTAAGCATTTGGATTGTTGAATAGCGATCCCACTTGCACAGAAACCAAGGCTCAAGTACACTTCATATCCTCGTGTCGTGGGATCATGTAATTCCTCTCTACGCGGAAATCAGATTGCGTACTAAGTTACTCAATGCGCTCTTATTTTATTGAGCAATGGCTTGTTTGATTTTTCGATTCACAGGTAAACACAATATAAATATGTAATAATTATTTCTCCTATGTTAACTTTACTCTTTTTAATGTTTGATTTGACCGTATGCAAGTTTTATACAAAAATGGAGAATGCCACGACATGTTTGTGGGTCCCACCGTGATGTGTATTGCTTATCCACACCGTTCATCTATTATGCCTGATGAATTTATGGCATGAGCCAAAAAATGAGGCATATTAAAAGCTCAGGTGGACCATGCAATTGGAAAAAGGGAATCGATCACTTACTATTAAATACCTCTCATGCCACTGTTTCTTTTTGTGTGGGCCATTTGAGTGTTTGATCTACCTCATTTTTCGGCTCATGCCTTAAAATATTGTGTTAAAACAACTGTACAAAATGGATATATCATATATATCACCTTAGGGTCCAAAAATTTAAAATAACTCTTTTGAATCGGTTTCTAAGATAGAAAGCTAGAGGGATCTTCAAACGATTTTCAAATAGGTGAAATGGTAATAATTACCCATTTCAAGGATATTTACACAAGCATTGAAAAATCAAACACACCCTAAACTCATTTGGGGCCACCTTGAATGTATGTGGTCTATCAATGTCGTTCATCCGTTTTTCCATCTAATTTAAGGTGTTGAGCACAAAATTTAAGCATATCCAAAGATCAAGTGGATCGTACCAAAGGAAACGGTGGGGATAATGATTTCCACGATTGAAACCTTACTATGCCCCACAGTGATGTTTATTTGTCATCCAACCTGTTCATAAGATCATAAAGACATGGATGAATGGAAAAAACAAATATAATATTGATCCAAAACTTATGTGGCCCTTAAGAAATTTTCAACGGTAGAAGTTCTAGTCAACTGTTTCCTATGGTGTGGTCCAGTTGAAAATTTTATATCTTTCATTTTTGGGCTAAAGCCCTGAAATTATCTGGGAAAAGGGATGGACAGGGAGGATAAAATACATAAATCATGGTGAACCCCACAGAGTTTACTTAGTATATTAAGCGTAGTAAGTTGCTATGCAATCTGCTTCCTATAAACAGATGGAGATTGCGAAGTGAGCAGCTCACCACACTACATGGATTCTCTGTGAGGCCCAACGTGATGTATGTATTTCATCCGCTTTGTCCATCCATTTTTTACGGCTCATTTTAGGGCATGAGACTAAAATTGAAGCATATCTAAAGCTTAAATGGACCCACCACAGAAGGTCATTGAAACCTTACTGGGCCCACGGTAATGTTTATTTCTCATCCAAACTATTCATAAGGTCACAAATATATGGGCGAAGGGAAAACAGAAATATCAGCTTGATCCAAAATTTCTGTGGTCCTTAAGAATCTTTCAACGGTTGGCATTCAATTCCCACGGTTTCTTATGATATGGTCCACGTGAACTTTTGGATATGATTCAATTTTTGTTTATGCTATCAAATGAGTTGGAAAAATAGATGGAAAGCGTGGATAAAACACATACATTAGAGTACGAGAAATTTTTGACTGTACGACCCACTTATGGCCCGCGAACCTTTTTAAGCCCGCTTATTTTTACATCCTAAGAATAAGCCCCTATTGTATGGACGCCTTTTCACATGTCGAAAATGCCCCTGCTTTATCAATTTCATTCCATTCACTCCCTTACACTCAAATACACATCTAAACTCATCTCTATCATCCCTATTCCTTCTTTTCACCCATTTTCTTCGTTAAATCTCCATAGAATCTCCATCCTACTATCACATTACATCTTCCATGTTGCATTCTACTCAAGGCTAAGTGCAATCTTTTTTGAGAGGACGTGGATGCATTGATAAACATGAAATCTTCAAGACTTTTTCTCTGAAGAACGTGTTTCACATCAACGCACTCTTATTCTTTTTCTCGAACACGAATTTCACTAAGTGTAAGGGACTGAATGGAGTTCGCGGTCAATTACCTAGAAGTTTAAATTCTAGGTAAATTCCTAATAAATTACCTAGAAGTTTATGGTCAATTTCACGTGGTCAATTTCATGCATCGCTAAGTCAATTTTACGTGATTATCCAATAAACTTCAAGAAGTTCACGGTCAATTTGACAAAGTTTCGTTGTCAATTTCAAGCAGTTACCGGTCAATTTACTTGATTGGTCAACTTCATGCACTACTTAGTCAATTTCACGCATTTTACTGTCAAATTGTAGTGCATTTTTGTAATACGACTGTGAATTTGTAGTGCATTTTTTGTAATACGACTGTGAATATTATATATTGAATACATTTGTTGCTTTCTTTGAAATTGCAAATTTCTTACCACTACTACGATTCAAATTTTGAATAAGACATTCACATCACGGTCAATTTCATGCATTTCACGGTCAATTCCCTTCACTTCACAGTCAATTCCATGCATTTTACGGTTAATTCCATGCGATTCCCCCTAACTTCATGGAAATTTCAATTCATTTCACGGTCATTTACCTTCACTTCACGGTCAATTCAATTCATTTCACGGTCAATCCCCTTATAGACACCCCACTCAGGCTAATATCTTAAGAAGGCTAAGACTGTCCGAGAACCATGACCCTAACCCGCACCCTGAAACCCTAATTCACACCCGAAACCCTAACCCATACCCTGAAACCCTAATATGCACCCCAAAACCCTAATCCGTACCCTGAAACCCTAACCCGTACCTCGAAACCCATCTATTCGAACCCAAAAGCTCAAAAGTAGACTATCGAGCCAGCGCACCAAACGAGGCCCAAAAGACAAAGCCCAACCCAAGCCCGGCCTGTGCGGTAGTTTGACACCGCTGGCAGTACTCAGATTACCTCCACTCGCAGGGTGCGTGTGTCCTCCGAGCAACAGCTGTTTGTGCGCCTGAAAGTCAACTTTCTTTTGAAATTACCCCTCTAGCCAGCACTATTTACCTTTTTACCAACACCAAGAGCCAATAGGAATGTGTCACATGGCGTTTCTCTCTCCTCAACCACTCACAAGTTGCCATGTCAACTTGCACCCTCCACAACCCTAAAAATTACCACAATGCCATTAGAGAAGGCTATAAATAGCCCTCTCCGCTTCTCATTTTGACACAACACTCACCAACTAAGAGAGGGAGAGGGAGAGAAAGAGAGAGAGAGAAAAAGAGAGAGGAAGAGAGTGAAGGAGGGAAGAGGGAAGGAGCTCCTAAGTCTTCAAGTTCTGATATTTTAGCTACCCCTTAGCCCTCCTCTCAACCTTTTCAACCCATAACCCTAGCCCAGATTGGTCATGGTTCTGTTCATGTTTTAGCCTATTCAAGTTTAATCCAAAGATCATCTTACTTTATGCAAGCATTCATCATAACATCTACTCCCTTCTCAACCCCCCTGCTCCTTTAGATTTCAAGTGAACGTATGCTCTGTGACTTACCACACATCGGATCCTGTCACATCAAAAATTTCCAGTAGCCTAGTCCATTTTTAAAAAAACATTTTTACATAAGCATCATCACATCCGCCTTCTAGATATGCCGTTGGACGTATGCTCTTTGGATTGCCGAAATCTCAGATCTTGCCGCATCAGAAATTCGTGTGTGTGCCTAGTCCTGTCTCGACCACATCATCCATCCCTTAAGATTGTTTTATCACACCAAGTAGAGACCGTACATTTGTACGGGCAGAGAGGGTGCCTAACACCTTCCTCTTTGTAACCAATGTCCCTTACCCGGAATCCCGGATCGCAGACCAAGAGTCAATCTAAGGTAGGAGAGTCTTCGAATTTCTCTAACCTTACATATTCCGCGAGTTCTAGCTAACTGTGGGATTCTGAGATTAATTGGTTAATGGCGACTCCAACATCTACAAATTAGCCTAGTCACCTCCACAAATCAAAACCCAAAAACACGCCATTCAGCGTGGGTGCTGATTCCCAGCGTTCACACTCCTTCACTTCACGATCAATTCCATGCATTTCACGGTCAATTCTCCTTCACTTCACCATCAATTTCGTGCATTTCACAGTCAATTCCATGAATTTCACGATCAATTCCATGCATTTCACTATCAATTCCCTTCACTTCACGGTCAATTCCCTTCACTTCTCACTGTTAATTCTGTCATTTCCCTTTCACTTCATGGTCAATTCAATTCCCTTAGGGCCTGTTTGATTTTCCATGATACATGTAAATCATGGTAAATAAGTAATTATTACTTTTTCACATAGTTTGAAAAGGTGAGAGCAATTCCACCTCGAAAAGTGATACAAAATTGTTGATTTAAATATGTAGACCCCACTATAATGTATATGATATATCCACACCATCCATCTATTTTATTATAACATTTTGGGGCATCAGACCAAAAACGAGGTTGATCCAACACTCAAATGGCTCACACGAAAGTAAACAATGACCTTAATTCTTATACCGTTGAAAGTTATTTCCTTAACTGGGCCCACATTGAGGTTGTTTCATTATCTAACCCGTTCATTCTTATCCACATAGATATGGATAAGGGGAAAACACAAATATTAACTTTATTCAAAACTTTTAAAGGCCCCAAAAAGTTTTTAATGGTAGATGTTCGATTCTCGTTGTTTCCTATGGTGTGGTCCACTTGAGCGTTAGATCTACCCCATTTTTTGTTCATGCCCTAAATTTACCTAGCATAACAAATAAGCAGTGTGGATATGTCACATACATCACGATGGGGCCCACATTGATTTTGTAAATTTCTCGATTTAAGTGATAAAAAAGTAAGCTGTCACATCTACATCGGGAAAGATGTGGTAATTACCTAAGTAAATAATTATTACCCATTTACATGGTAATTACAATTGAGCCCAAAAATCAAACAGGCTCTTAAGTTCACTCACTTTGCAGTCATTTTCAATCACTTCAGGACTGAGAACTAAGTGAAATTCATCATGAAGTAGGTGAACCTACCTTAGAAGTGAGTGAAAATCATCGCGAACTGAGTGACATACATCCCTGCAATTTAGAACTTTGAAAATTTGACTGATAAGTCGGTCATATTTAAGCTAGTACAATGGTGGATTTCCTAATACTCGATCAAATCCACCTTATACATGTGAATACTAAATGAGTTATATTATTGTGCTTTTTTTTTTAAAAGAAAATAACTTCGGTAATCATCCTATGCTCATATGGTGGGGAGTTACTAAGCGAAAACAATCAATACACGTACAAGGGTGGAGACTCGAAACCTACTGCTGTGGACGTTGACACTACATATGAACAACTTCTATCGAAAATGTATAGAATTGCAAAGAGTAGACCTGAGGATTACAATATTATGTTGAAAGCATTGTATCCTTGCATAAACGAATTAGTCCCTCCATCTGTAATTGAAGACGATTAAGATGTGAGAATATTCTTCGCAGCACAGTTGAAGCATCTGGATCACTACATCCCTTTATTCATCGAGACAATGCAGCGCGTTAATGATGCAATACTCAAAGACCTGGTGGCTTACAGTGGTTTCGAACATGACGCCCGAGCTGTTGGAAGTTTAGGTGAGGAACATGGCTTGAAATATGAATATATGACATCACCTTCACACGTTCCTCTAAGCAATACTCCAGTACCTGAGCCGGCTCAGACATTAAACTTCATGACAAGTCAAGAGAGCACGTTGGCTGACTTCAAGCTCAGAAGTGAATATACGGCATCACCTTCATTTACAAGAGTAGATTTACCCTCAACATCCAACGCCAGAAACGTAAGTGGAAGTGACATTCCATTGCCTGAGCAAGCTCGAACATCAGACTTCACCACCGGCCTTCCCATTGTGCCTTTCGAGGATGTTGGTTTCACTAATGCAGACCTGTCACTGTATTCATATCCACTTAATGACCTGATTGAATAGCCGTTGGTCAAACATTTAAGGACAAGAGCTGGTGTAAGTATGTTTTGAGCCAATTTACAATTCGCAACAACTTTCAATATAAGGTCTTGTATTCCACATCCAAGAAATTCACCGTGGCGTGTGTGGAAGATAAGTGTGAATGGAGTACAGGCATCTTGGGTGAATGATGTGTGGATATTCAAGATTAAGACTTACAGGTCCATACATACATGTGGAATGTCATGAATGAAGAGCGATCATCGACAAACAAGCAGTAAGTTGGCCAGTGAACTAGTTGTCAATCGCATTGAGCAATGCTTGTGATTAAGGCCGAAGGACATTATATTCACAATGCAAGAGAAGTATAATATTCTTATTATCTCTAAGAAGGCATGGTGCACTAAAGATATTGCAATCGATCGAGTAATGGGGTCTCGTGAAGATTCTTACAAAGAATTCTTGATGTACTTGCATGAGTTGAGGATGGCGAACCCGGGGACAATGACTGCCCTGCTTGTGAATAAACAGACGATGAGGTTCGAGATATGTTTTGTTGCACTCGGACAGTGCGTCAGAAGTTTTCAAACATCTCTGCGAAGGGTATTGGCCATTGACGAGACACATCTAAAAGGTAAGTACAAGGGTATTCTGTTCGTTGCTACAGCTTTGGATGGCAACAGTCATATCTTTTCAGTCACTTTTGGTATCGGAGAATCAGAGAACAGCAACAGTTGGAACTAGTTCATTACCAATCTCAGTGATTCGTTAGAGGATCTACCTGGTCTTGTGATCATATCAGACCGGCATAAAGGTCTAATGAAAAAAGTTCCCTAGGTCTTCCAAGAAGCAATCCATGGTTATTGCGCGTACCATATATCATAAAACTTGGTGGACACGTTCAAAGATAAGCCGTTAGAAATCTACTACTGGCAAACTGTAAAGACTTATAGGAGGGCTGAGTTCGAAAAGTTAATGCATGATATCGAACTTGCCAATCCCCCGGTACATGCATGGTTAAGGGAAATAGGGTATGAAAAGTGGGCATCTTTACACTTCCCAAGAAAAAGATTCGATTTGGTCACTACAAACATAACTGAGTGTGTTAATGCTCTATTCAAAGAAGCAAGAGAATATCCCATGACTATGATGATAGAGACGGTCAGAATAAAAATTCAAGAGATGTTTTATAAGAGAAGAGAATCAGCATCATTATTCATTGGACCGTTGACACCATGGTCCGATAAACAATTAAAAGATCTCATACTGAAGGCACGAGATGTTCGTTGTCACGCAATTTCTCAGGATGAATACTATATTGTGGGAGACTACAATGATACTGTCAAGCTCAATGAGCTTTCATGTACATGTCGCGAGTTTGAAGTAAAGGGATTCCCTTATTTTCACGTTCTTTCAGCATGTATAAATTATAATCTTCCTCATTACTTGTCTTACTCCCCGTTGTACACGGCAAGGAATTACTAGATCACGTATGAAGATTCCGTGTATCCGGTATGGGACAAGAGTTAATGCGAAATTTCTTCTGCATTCAAGGAGTGTTGTTTGAGTATCAAGCCCCCGCTACAGACAAGGTCAACTGGAAGACCGAAGTCTGCACGGATCCTTTCCCGTGGAGAGGAACGAACAACAAAAGTATGTGGACGTTGCAAATAAACAGGGCATAATCGTTCGAGTTTCAAATTTCCAATACCTCCGTAATAGTGTAATTTGTAGTACATCTTTTGTAATACCACTGTGATGTTATACATTTTTTGTAATACGACTGTGAATGTTATACATTTCTTGTAATACATATGTTGCTTTCTTTGAAATTGTAAATTTTTTACCAGTACGATTCAAATTTCCAATAAGACATTCAATTCACGGTCAATTCCATGCATTTCACGATTAATTCCCTTCACGTCACGGTCAATTCCATTCATTTCATGGTCAATTTTGATCATTCCCCTTCACTTCACGGTCAATTTCATGCATTTCACGGTCAATTCCCTTCACTTCACGATTAATTCCATGCATTTCACGGTCAATTCCCTTCACTTCATGGTCAATTCAATGCATTTAACGGTCAATTCCCTTCATTTTACGGTCAATTCCATGCATTTCACGGTCATTTCACGGTCAATTCCATGCATTTCACAGTCAATTCAGTCACTTAAAGGGAATTATCTTAGAATTCACCTACAACACCCAACCCAATCGGAACACTATTCTGAGGAGTCCAGGTGAATTGACGCAGAGAGAGCAGTACCGGACATTTGATCGCATGTGTAGATTTATCACCGATAAATTAATACGGATTAAGCCATTAATGTGAATGAATCAAATTATGTTCGAGCTGAACATGGGCCGTATAGTCGGTCAACCCAATCATACTTGGTGACTGCCTGTACGGGTTGTGCATCGCCCAAGGTTGGATGGAAATTTTGAAAACTTGGGGAGGCCATGGGCCTCACTGGGCTTGTGGTCCATTGTGAACGACAGATTCGGACGACACCTAGAAATGAACAAATCACGCCGACCAATTGGCACTTGTGAAGTGCAAGTTGCCCTGATTTTGGAACAAAATCTGGAATTTTAAAACAAATGGCATTAGTTCTTGAGTCAGTGAATTAGGGCATTTCAGTTGTTGGATTTCTTCTAAACTTACACCAAAGGCTAAAGATATTTCCTTGCACTCGCCCACAAAATCTGTCCCTTGATCGAGAATCGGTGACCATTGATCGCAAATCAGACCATTGCGATAAAATCCCGCATCCGTTTACCGTAAAACTTACCCAGCCCTTCATCAGGCCATTGGGGCACTGTCCCAAGAATTAGATGGGTTGGGGGACCATTGGGGCAGCCCCAACCGCTAGAAGTGGGTCCCATAAGGCCATATGAAAGCACTTAATAGAACCCAGGGCCAAATGTCTTAATTCAAGGGTATAAAACCCATAAACCCTCTCCTTTCTCCTCTCACTCACTCCCACAAAATTCAGCAGCTAAGAGAGGGAGAGAGGACGGAGAAGAGAGAGAGAGAGAGGAGGGAGAGATGAGAGAGAAAGAGAGGGAGAGGTGTCTGTGGGTGCATGTGGCGCTTGGGGACCAGAATTCCGACCCGATTGCCGTAGGGACGAGTTACGCCCGATCCAAGGTAAAATCTGAACTCCAATCCATCTCTCTCTAACAACAAGCCACATGCATGCACCTTACCAAAAATTTAATGTGACACAAGGTCCCGGCACATCAAGTATGCGGACCCGATCATGCTAAAGCAACCGCAGGAGCTTCCGGTCGACGATAAGTACGGACCATTACCTTTAGGTGGCCGATTATCGTGCCTAGCATAGATCATAGTGGATTTGGGTGATGTATGCATATGCATGTTGCTGAATTTCAGGTATTGCTTGATTTAGAACATATACATAGGATTCCCTAAAATTGGGAAGGGGAAATTAGGTCTTGGGGATCTCTTGACGTGTGAATTGCTGATTTGTCAGTCTAATTTTGGGAAATTCGAGTATAATTCCCCAAATGTGGCTGATTTGTCACATGTCAATGACTTAACAAACTGACAACCAGTAGATTAAGCCTACCTAGAAAATCAAATCGATAAAGAAGTAGACTGCGTATCAGGGAACTCTGCTTTTGATCAATGCATGTTCAATATTTTCAGGATTTTATTAATCTTTTAAAATTATTCAACACAAGTCTAATCTATAAGTAAAAGCAAGTTCATTAAATGAGAAAGAAAACAAGCAATAGTGCTGCAATCAATCACAAAAAGGAAAGGGTCTGAGTTAGTTACTTACTAGCCTCAGAGTTGGATATAGATATAGAAAGCCCAAGATTATTATTAGGGCCATGCTAGTCTACACAGTCAATTCCCTTCACTTCACAGTCATTTTCATGCATTTCACGGTCAATTTCCTTCACTTCACGGTCAATTCGATGCATTTCATAGTAAATTTCCTTCACTTCATGGTTAATTTAATGAGTCCCTTCACTTCATGGTCATTTCCCTTCACTTCACGGTCAATTCCATGCATTTCACGGTCAATTCCCTTCACTTCACAGTCATTTCCATGCATTTCACGGTCAATTTCCTTCACTTCACGGTCAATTCAATAAATTTCACAGTCAATACCATGCATTTCACGATAAATTTCCTTCACTTCACGGTCAATTCAATGAATTCCTTCACTTCACGGTCCCTTCACTTCGCGGTCATTTCCATGCATTTCACGGTCAATTTCCTTCACTTCATGGTAAATTCCCTACACTTCACGGTCATTTCCATGCATTTCACGGTCAATTTACTTCACTTCATGGTCAATTCAATGCATTTCACGGTCAATTCCCTTCATTTCATGATCATTTCTATGCATTTCACGATCATTTCCATTCACTTCACGGTCATTTCAATTCATTTCACGGTCAATTCCCTTCACTTCATGGTCATTTCCATGCATTGCACGATCAATTTACTTCACTTCACAGTCAATTTCCTTCACTTCACAGTCACTTCCCTTCACTTCACGGACATTTCCATGCATTTCACGGTCAATTTACTTCACTTCACGGTCAATGCATTTCAAGATCAATTCCCTTCATTTCACGGTCATTTCCATGCATTTCACGATCATTTCCATTCACTTCACGGTCATTTCAATTCATTTCACGGTAAATTCCCTTCACTTCACGGTCATTTCCATGCATTGCACAGTCAATTTACTTCACTTCACGGTCAATTCAATGCATTTCACAGTCAATTCCCTTCCTTTCATGGTCATTTGCATGCATTTCACGGTCAATTTACTTCACTTCACGGTCAATTCTCTTCATTTCACGGTCATTTCTATGCATTTCACAGTCATTTTCATTCACTTCATGGTCATTTCAATTCATTTCACGGTCAATTCCCTTCACTTCATGGTCATTTCCATGCATTGCATGGTCAATTTACTTCACTTCATGGTCAATTCAATGCATTTCACGGTCAATTCCCTTCATTTCACGGCCATTTCCATTCATTTCACGGTCAATTTCATTCACTTCACGGTCACTTCAATTCATTTCACGGTCAATTCCCTTCACTTCACGGTCAATTCCCTTCATTTCATGGTCGATCCAATTCATTTCATGGTCAATTCAATCACTTCTCAATAAGGGAGTGAAGGGAATTGTATTAGAATTCGCCGAAGTTGCATATGGTCCAACTATAAAAACCCATCAACTATTTGGGTAATGCTTTCAAGCTGGAGAAAGTCCTGGAACCAATATTCTAAGTTTTGGTATCGCTACAAGTTTCGCTGCCAGGGATACAGAAACAATATCGATATCGTCGATAATATTGCTGATAACCAGAGTTGCGGGCAATACAATCGACGCCTATAATTTACATAGTTCAATGAGACATTCAATACATAAGATGCAAAGAAACATGTGAAATGCATGAAGAGCTACAGGTATTTCACATTTTGAGTGAAGGGAGCAATGTGTTGATCTATTGGTTCTGCTGGTTCTAACTCAATCTTAATAAAACAACACTGTTTTACTGTTTAGCATAACTGATCATCATATACAAACTTGATAGCAGTTCTGATTAGTTTTGGCTTTTCTATAGGCAGCCCGCTTGAAACTGACGAGTAAGATTGAAAACACTTTGCGGTTAATTTTGGCCACTACAAGCCAATCACATGAATTGATTGGATGAATAGAAAATTACCCACATCATATGCATATTTAGAGTTATCAACATATAGGACAGACAAGATACCATCAAATATCATCATTCATTCACCAGATAATTAATAACCAAAATGAGTACCCCAAGTTCGGGTCTGGTGAACAATATCCAAAAATGACAGAAAACTTAATGACATATAATATCCAAAAAATGACATACAATATCCAAAAAATCAAAACAACTTCTTTAACAACATTTTTTCAACTAAGCATCAGCCGGGGCTGAAGGACCGGCTCCGGGTGCCATGGAGCCATCTCATCTACATGTGATCATCGATATCAGGTCCTGCAGCTTTTTCTCCACTCGCTCTAGTCCTCTTTCCATCGCACGTACGATCTCCTCGATCTTCGACAATTTGTCATCTTGCTGTCAAAGATGATATACAATTGAGGTTTGACGCTCTCGGTGGCCAGCATGACGACGGGTATGTGGGACTGACGAGAACGGAGCATCACTGTGTTGTTGCCTCTCATCTCCAGTCTCTCCTGCCTCGGTGTCCACCACTTCAGTATCCACTCCTTCAAGTTTAGGCCATTGTATCATCATGATGACGTGCAAAAGAGGAAGTTGGTGTGTCAAGCTGAGCCCTTTTTTTATGTTTAATTTGGTGAATTTGTGAGGCTCTCGAGGATGGTCATTGGTGGGAAGCAATCCCACATGTCGGGACAATAGACATATAAGATAAGGGAATGGAATGTACATATCTCTAGTGGCTTGGATTGCTACGGCCAACTGATGCAACATGAGAGTAGGCAGATACAGTTTGACTCTTTAGCTGACGGCATAGAGAATCCTCAACATGAATGGGGTAAGATCAGACCTGTTGGTGCTCCTGGGATAGACGTTTGTACAAAAAATTGCGTGAAGAATGTGGAATTGTGCAGACATGTGGGTGCCACGTAGGGAATTACCCTCATGCCAAGGAATGTCTTCCCCATTGTAAAGATGTTTTGTAATTTTTGAACAAACTTCAAGTGAGTTGAAGTCGTAGTCTGCAAAGCCTTGGGATTTGCAAGGAATTCCAATTAATTGACTGACAATGGCAGGACTGATGTGAGTTGTGGTTTGGCCAATGGTGACATCTATGGCCGGGGGGTCAAATACTGGTGAATGACAATAGGCTAAAAACCTATATATTTGTTCATTTCGTATGACTCCACCAAAATTAAGCATACATGACCAACCAATGGCCTCGAGCATTGGTCCAATCCCATATGGAGCTAGACAGGACCTGTCAACTTGTCTTTCAAACTCCATTTTTCTTGCTCTAAATTTTTTATATAGATCCTCAGGAGGTGGTGGCACAGTAGGGATTTCAAGTTTGGGTGTCGGATCGTTTCTATGTGGTGGAGAGACATTTTGGGTCGATGGTTGAGCCGTTTTTCTTCTGGCAACTGTTTTAGAATGTTTTGGCCTAGGATTGGAGGATTCTCCCTGATGAACGGACTTACTCTTGTCTTTTCCCATTTAGAGGATATCTTAGAGGATATCCTTAAAGAAACTAAAGGGAAATCTAGGAGATTGGAAAAAAGGACATCAAATACGATTTAACACCAAAAGGAAAATCAAGGGAAATCTAATATTTTGAATGATTGAACAACAGTAATGATGTACCAACCTTAAAAGCTCGGGAAAATGGCATAATTGCACCTCCACTAGCTTCTGGGAGTGGATGCGTCACAGAGGAAGAAGGAAATGGAGTGAATGAAGTGACGTGGACGCGCCGTGATATAAATACACGTATTTCTTCGATATATCGAAGGGAGTCCAACAAATGGGACAAAGGGTTTAGGGTTTTTCAAGATTTATGTAATCGAGTAAACCTCGATTGATATTGAGGTCTCCTTCGATATATCGAAGTTCAATCGATATAATCGAAAATTCGTTGTAAATGATCATGAAGTCTCTGGACAGTTTTGGCTCGTTTTTGATATATCGAATTAATTCGATATATCGTAGCATACATATCGAAGTGACCTCGATATATTGTAAAATGATGTGAGTTGTTTAGTTTGATAACATTGAATAGACGTCGATGGTCTTGATAACTTACGCTCGATATAATCGAGTAGCCTTCGATAACATCGAAGAGCACTTGTAATTTTTCCTTTGACATCACCAATAGATTCATTATTTTTGTACTTGAGTAAACTTCAATTGATATTTAAATGAGCTTCGATATATCGAAAGTAACTCGAGTTCATCGAAAATTCGATTTAAATGAACATAATGTCTCTAGACAGTTTTGGTGGCTTTTCAATATATCGTATGGAATTCGATATATCGAAGATTATCATATCAAATTGACCTCGATATATTGAAGTGAACTTGTTAGTTTTAGCTTTGAAATCATCAATATATTCAAGGTCTTTGTAATCGAGTATACTTCGATTGATATCGAAATGTGCTTCGATATATCGAAAGGAAATCGATATCATCGAAAATTCGTTGTAAATGAACATAAGGTCTCTGAACAGTTTTGGGCCTTTTTCGATATATCATATGTAGTTCGATATATCGAAGAATAATATATCGAACTGACTTCGATATATCATGGATTGCCGTGAGTTTTTTAGTTACGATAACATCGAATAGGCTTCGATGTTATCGACAACTTAGTATCGATAACATCGAATAGACTTCGATAACATTGATAATCGAAGGATGTCATATCGAAGTATATTCGATATATCGAATAATGTCAGTGAATTTTCCATAAGCCAATTAGGAATTGGAGGGCTTTCAGAAATAAAAAAGCTGAGGAATTGGAGGGATTTGGATTTGAGAGAAATCCAAATCCTTCGAAATGGCAATTGATTTGAACTCCCACCTCAAAGCTCTGATTCAAAATCCACTTGATTCTGTATGGATTAAAATCCACTTGATTCTATATGGATTAAAATCCACTTGATTCCATCGTAAAATTCGAAATGATCTTTTGATATTTCCTTACCATTTTGAGACTATTGCAGCCTTTTGTTTCTGTGCTTTTAGGGCAGGGTGACAAGATGATTACCTTTGCTGCTGGTCTCGAGTTTTGTTTGCTTTCTTTTTGTTATTCTTAATGAATTACTCATTTTCTCAATAAAATTCTGCATCTTGAATTTTGCTTGTTTGAGGCGTCCAGTTGCAGTATAACAAAGATTTAATATTCAAGTATATATGTTTATTTTTCAAACTAAAAGAAACACTGTGATTCAGCTTATGTACATGTAGTGGGTTTTTCTTTACAACTCAACGTGGATTGGTTTCTGCCTTCTAAGGTTTCTCACAAGCGTTCTGTGATTCAGAAACTAATTGATGAACTTCTGAATGACCATTCCTTGAAAATTCCTCCAGCTACATGCAATGGTTAACATAGTCCTCCAAATGCATTGCATTGACCGTGAAGTGAAGCAGTTTCCTTTCCCAACCCAAATGACTTTCGGATGTATGGTTATCCTTCTACCATGGTATTCTTGTTGTCTGTAATTTGGATTGTGATAAGCGTAGAGGAAGATGCTCATTCAGGCATTTCATTGAACATGCATGCATCACTAAGCTAATGTTCAAAATGTACAAAGAAAATTATTAGATATGTAGGCCACTTTCTTATAAGATATTTATATGGTCAAAGTTTTCTCAAATAGCCCTGCAGGGTATGCATGTGCATATGTGGATTTCTATTTATGTATATGCAATAGTAAAAAAAGCACTTGCACTGCACATGGGAGGGATGCCTCAATTTTAAATGTGAAGGGGAATCGCCGGGATTGACCGTGAAATGCATGGAGATGACCATGAAGTGAAGGGAATTGACCATGAAATGCATGGAATTGACCGTGAAATGCATAGAAATGACCGTAAAGTTAAGGGAATTGATCGTGAAATGCATGAAATTGACAGTGAAGTGAAGGGGAATCGCCAGAATTGACCGTGAAGTGACCATAAAATGCATGGAATTGACCGTGACTGAAGGGGAATCGCCGGAATTTACCGTGAAATGCATGGAAATGACCGTGAAGTGAAGGGAATTGACTGTGAAGTGAAGCGGAATCGTCAGAATTGACCTTGAAATGCATGAAAATGACTGTGAAGTGAAGGGAATTGACCGTGAAATGCATGGAAATGACCATGAAGTGAAGCGGAATCGCCAGAATTGATCGTGAAATGCTTGGAAATGACCATGAAGTAAAGGGAATTGACTGTGAATGCATGGAAATGACCGTGAAGTGAAGCGGAATCACTGAATTGACTGTGAAATGCAAGGAAATGACCATGAAGTGAAGAGAATTGACCGTGAAATGCATGGAAATGACCGTGAAGTGAAGGGAATTGGTCGTGAAATGCATGGAAATGATCATGAGTGAAGTGGAATCACCTGAATTGACCGTGAAATGCATGGAAATGACCATGAAGTGAAGGGAATTGGCCGTGAAGTGAAGGGAATTGACTTTGACATGCATGGAAATGACCGTGAAGTGAAGGGAATCGATCGTAAAATGCATGGAAATGACTGTGAAGTGAAGGGAATTGATCGTGAAATTGAATGCCTTTTTAGTGGTTGGTGTGCTTTGAGAGTTTTCATGTGGATTTCTTCATGCCTTCTTTTACTATTTGAATACAATAACAACACTACAGTTACACTTGGATGCATTAGTGAATTGAATTCCAACTACCAGTCTTATAAAGTGGAAATAACCAAACTGCAGTTTTCTACCTTGGCATTCATGAATCCCCAACTTGGCTCCAATTGAAATTGTATTACTTTCAAGTTAAAGTAAAGAAGGTAGCATCAATCTGAGGGCTATTTCCTCGTTGTGCAACATCATTAATTTTTGTCATTTCCTCTTGATGAATCTGAATGTTCTCGATTCAATACACTTGTGTATCCAAACGCAGCCTAGAAGTCTGGGATCATTAATTTATTATAGTGAATGGAAGTGTTAGCAAGCAAAACATGATAATTGTTAGGTTCTCAATCACTAGGTAGAAGGTTACTTTAGAAGTCTTACATAGATCCCAACATATTTCTAACCCCCAAGCATTCTTCAACATGTTTAGTGATGTGAAGCGGGTTGCCCTCCAGCTTGATGTGGCCTGAAATTTGAGAATTAAAAGCCTCAACTCTTTGTATAAGTGCAAGCACCTCTGCCTGGTCTAAATCCTCATTCCAACTTAAAATAAATGGATAGTTTTTAGTGCAACCTAGTTATCAAACCACAAATCCCATTTGGGCTTAGCTTCCCGATCAACTATTTCTATAAGGAAAGGTTGTCTAGGAGGCTGCTCATGTGGAAGATAAACAATCAATATGCATTGTAACTTGTACAGAACTATGGTTATGGTATCTTGTAGAAAATTTGTTCACGTTTTGGCTGCATAAGAGTAGCTATTGATATGTGTATGAATGGTGCTTATTATTCATTTGTCAAGATAATGCTGAACTTATTTAGCTTTCATCACGTGCTGTGGAATTGACCGTGAAATGCATGGAATTGACCATGAAGTGAAGGGAATTGACCGTGAAATGCATGGAAATGACCGTGAAGTGAAGGTAATTGACCGTGAAATGCATGGAATTGACCGTGAAGTGAAGAGAATTGGCCGTGAAATGCATGGAAATGACCGTGAAGTGAAGGGAATTGACCGCGAGATGCATGGAAATGACTGTGAAGTGAAGGGGAATCACCGGAATTGACCGTAAAATGCATGGAAATGACCGTGAAGTGAAGGGAATTGACAGTGAAATGCATGGAAATGACCGTGAAGTGAAGGGAATTGACCGTTAAATGCATGGAAAATGACTGTGAAGTGAAGACATCATTTACTACAAAATGATGTCTTCACCATTCATAATGAAATCACTATTAGGAAGACATCATTTACTACAAAATATACAAGACATCATTTACATCATTCCACCTTGAATGTTTTACAAGACATTATTCACAAGAATTTATAACATTTCACAAAATTTCTCAATTCCTCTCATGCTTAAGACAAATATATCATATTTTGAGGTCACTCAGGAAATCATAGGCTATTGACTTCTAAAGCTGAGAGTGAATTACTGCAATTCTCTCCCTGACAAAATTTGATTGCTACACAAAATGTCAATATATTTCAAGACAAAAATACCACAATCATATCCGTTCGTCTGCTTTGGTATAGAAGTCTCTTCTCTGACCGTCCAAGCATTTCCTTCCAACACAAACATATCTTTTGCGGCATAGAATAATATAGGCAAGGCCTCCTTCATCAACTCGATATGTTCCCTATATCGACTAAGTGCCCTCGAGTATAAAGTGTCAAGTATAATGATTTTTCGGTCTTGAGGGTGGATGACCATCAGGTACCAATGACTGCTGACGTGATTGACTGGTACATATGCCTGTCCATGTTTAACAAGATAAGATATCAATATCCAAAAATTATATAAATGCTTACACCTAGCGTTGATAACTTGTAACGACACCATTACCTCTTCATACTGCCACATGGCTTTTTGCCCTTCACAAGGTTTAACAATGTTGATCGAAGTGAGTTTTTCTACTTCGAATAATAAGCGTGCTTCATCACTGCTAACATCCCGATACATTCTCAATATCGGCATTTGCATGCCGATACATGGCTATTACAGACAACATACCAAATTAGAACATATATCATATAATGAAATAACATAACAACCATGATCTAATTCATACAGTTACCAGAAAAAATGTGGGACAGAACTTGAAGTCCTTTGTATATAAAGTAGGAAATGATCTGTGCCGTCTCTCTAAGAAATCGACATACTTGTCAATAGTCTAATCAATAAAGATAGAAAACTAAGCTCTATTATAATATAAGTGTTCAATAACCATATATGAATGTGTGTGAATTACTTACCACGCTATCAACCCATGCATTTTTCTCCCATATGGCCTTGAACCAAACAAATTCTGGTGATTCTTTGTTTGTGTTGGCCTAACTTTTCAATTCATGGAGTTCGTCCTCCGATATTACCCTAAATGGATCGATCTTGGCCTGGAAGGGTATCGGAGAAGTAGAAAATTCTCTCAGTTTCTCATTGTCGGAGGCGTTGCTTGAGTGATTTGAATGGCAGAGATGGAAGTGAATGGAGAACGCTTGTAGACAGACGGCTTCACTAACCTCTTAGTTCTCTTCTTATATACTGGAATGGAATGCATTGATTTCTCGCATATATCAACGCCTAACGCATCTAAGTGTTGAACATTCACCTCTCTATTTCCCTGGTCCTTACCTTCAAATTCCTCATCCTCCTTCTCAAACTCTTCCTTCTCCTTCTTTAACTCCTTCTCCTTCCAAAAATGCATCTTCACTATACGAAACGCCTCCATCTGCTTCTTCAACTCCGATTTACCCTCCTCTAACTCTTTCCTCTCCTTCTTCAGTTCTTCCTTCTCTCTCATCAGTATTTCCCTCTCATTCTTCAAAACTACCCTCTCATTCAACTCTTCCTTCTCTAACTTCAAGACTTCTTTTTCTTTTAACATTAGTTCAACTTCCTTGAGTACTACTTCTCTCTCCCTCTCCATCGATTCTTCTTTCTCTTTTAGCATGCGTTCGAGAAGCTTCAACTCTTCCCTATCTCTCTCCAACTGAAGCCTCTGCGCCTTCAGCTCCTCCCTATCCTCCCTCGACTCCCCAGTCAATTGCAATCCTGCTCCCTTTCCCTCTCCCCATTCTTCTCCCTCTCCCTGTCCCGATCTCTCTTCCATATCTTCACATCTTCATCTTTAGTGCCCTACAAAATGAAGCAATGTATGTATCAATTATATAAGATGTCAAATTAAATATAAAATATCAACATAAAAGAAGACTTTCGTGACATCTTACGTCAAATCTATCATGAACCAAACGAATGGCCTCCGTCTCCAGCTCCTCGATGGTAGGCTGTAGGATTAGAACTATCTCAGTCTACAAGAGAACATCTTCGTTTTCATGTACAAAAACATATATATATATATATATATATATATATATATATATATATATATATATATATATAGTTGAATGAGTGACCACTTAGCTTCATTAAAATTAACTTACATCTTTACTCTCTAGAATTTGATGAATCTTCTTATACATCAAACCCCTTCCATCCCCGTTATTGTATGAATCGTAGAATTTGGGAGGGAACGTATGAAATTATACATTCTCGGAGAGCCGGTACTCTCTCAAGGGCCCATATCTGTTAAAATAAAATGACAAGATGATCTTAAATAAATATAGTTTGCTATAAACTATGATTTAAAATAGACAAGGAAAGAATCCTTACTTGTAGAGGAAATATGCAACAGGTGACATGTAATGAAGCCCCTACGATGCCATCAAGGCACTCTCGATCCCTTCCGTCATTGTCTGGAAGGCCAAACTACCCTAAGGGTAAATATTAAAGTCTTCCAACGGGTCAACAAGGTCGATAAAATCTATACAGCATATAATATTTGTGTCAGTTCCCCTAATAAACCATTCTACACATAATATTAGGGCTACCTTCACGACATCTTCATGTTTATTGCTATCAAATATCCTATTGAACACCTCCTGTACATGTTTCTTTAGGATAGGATATTCATTGAAGTATTTTTCTCTTATTGACTTCTTCGAACGATGGATATTGGGTATGAAGAGGTCACCAGTCTTCAGCCCTGTTATTAGGGTGAAGTCCATCTCAAAAAATTTTACACGGTTCCCCTGTATCTCGAATACAAGATTGCCTATATATCTCTCAATAAGTGAATGAAAAATGACTCCAATAAACTTAAATGATGGAATATATAATAAAAATGAGAATGGGGTTTGCATAAATATATTTAATGTAGTGTCATTCTTCTCTAACCCAATCTTGACGTTATCAAACCACCATATCAAAGAACATCTGCATGACAGGGTGGAGGCCGACTCACCAAATCCCTTATACAAGGGTTTGTCATCTGTAAGGATGAATTGGAAATTATATCAACGATAACATTCAATATTTAACGAAGCATAATGTGAAAGTTGACTTGTTGTAGTGAAAAATGATTAAGTATGGTGTGAGTTTGTCGAGTTGGCGGTCAGTTTTTGGCGATTTCCAAATGAAAGTACAAGAGTTATTAGTGAATTTTCACAAGTTTTGGGCCTGTTTCACTCATTTATCAGTCAATTTCATGAAGTTGTCGGTAAATTTCTACAAGGTTGTCGGTAAAAAAGATGACAATATCAAGCAGTTATCGGTCATTCTGACGAATTCCATGTTAAAGTGGTTGACTCATAGGTGAGATTCAAAAACTCCGCGGCCAATTTCACTAAGTTATGGGTCTATTTTTCGAGTTATATGTTGTATTTTGGCCGAGAACGACGCGAAATTGACTGTGAGTGGATTTGTTTGAGGACTGTAAATGACCGTTAAGTGATCGAATTAACCATGAAGTAAAAGAAATTGTCCGTGAAATGAGTGGAATTAATCGTGAAGTGAAGGGGATTGTCACTGAAATGCATGGAAATGACCGTGAAGTGAAGGGGAATTGCCAGAAATGACCGTGAAATGCATGGAATTGACTGTGAAGTGAAGGGAAATGACTGTAAAATGAATAGAAATGACCACGAAGTGAAGGGGATTGACTGTGAAATGCATTGAAATGACCGTGAAGTGAAGGAAATTAACCATGAAATACATGGAATTGATCGTGAAGTGAAGGGAATTGACCGTGAACTGACTTAAAATGACCATGAAGTGAAGGGAATTGATAGTGAAATGCATGGAATTGACCGTGAAGTGAAGGGAATTGACCATGCAGTTAGTTATATGTTTCTTACAGTTGTGAGTAGGGGTGTACACGAATCGAGCTAGCTCGGTTAGCTCGTTCAACTCGACTCGAAAAGGCTTGATTCGACTTGGTTCGAAGCTAAGTTCGAGTCAAGTCGAGCTGATTTTTTTAGCTTCAAAATGAGTTGAGAGCCGAGTTTGAGCAGGCCCCAGCTCGACTCGACTCGGATTGAATCCAGCTCAAATCAAACTTGAATCAAACCAGTTCAGTGACTCGGTTACTTTGTCATTGATGTTGCTCACCAACTATTTGATAAAATGACTCAACAAATACCCTTTATAATGGCTGTAAATTATTGATTTACAAAGAGGTTTACCAACTTACAGTAGAGGTATGTACATGAATACTAAATACAGAGAGGCTGTAAGTTACTAAGTTACTGATTTATAAAACAGTTGGTTCTGTAAACTTACAGAGAGGTTTGATAAACTTACAGCAGGAATTGCAAGGAAGGTATGTACATGAAACAAATGCCCTTTTTTCACTTTTTTCTCTTTGTTTTTCTCTTTGTTTTTCTTGGTTTTTATGTTGCTTAGAAGGTGTTTGATAAAACGCCTGTAAAACCATTGCCTCTGTTTGTAAAACAGTGGGATTTTGAAGTTGCAGTTCAGGTGTTTGTGGAAATGCCTCAATGGGGAACTCGACTCGATTTTGGCTCGAACTCGGCCCGAGCTGGCCCGAGTTGCTAACCGAACCAAGCCGAGCTGGCCAATCAGGCTCGAGGACCGAGCCAAGCCGAGCCGAGTTCGAGCTGAGGTTAGCCAGTGACCAAGCCGAGTCGAGCTGAGGCCAGCTCGACTTAGTTCGACTCGATGAGCACCCCTAGTTGTGAGTCATATTTCACTTAGTGCTCAATCAATTCCATTCACTTTGTAGTCATTTTAAGTCAGTTCACAGTCATTTCAAATAAATTCACGGTCAATTAAAGTTAGTTCACGGTCATTTTAACTTAGATTACGGTCATTTTAACTCAGTTCACGGTCATTTTAGCTCAGTTCACGATCATTTTAGCTCAGTTCATGGTCATTTTAACTCAGTTCATGGTCATTTTAGCTCGGTTCAGGTCATTTTAGCTCAGTTCATGGTCCTCATCAATAACTCAGTGAGTCCCCGGTCTATTAACTCAGTCGATGCTCGGTCTCTTTCACTCGATCTTCGTTTGGTTTCACATCTCATTTCGTTCTTTGTTTCAAAAACCCTCAATGTGGGCCATTTGCATATTGAATTTGCTCATTTATCAGGACATGCCATACCATTCAATGGTTTTTTTTTAAATGAAAATGGATTGTGGACTGTGCGCATATATAATATAATATAGTGGGGTCCACAAAAAGAAAGCAGAGATTTGAATATACCTGCCGTTCGAAGCTTCTTGGATGGGGGGACTATTTTCATCCTATCTTCGGTTCATAAAAGTCGAAAATGATGTGTGTGGGGTGTGTATTCTCGACCAGATAAAAGGGAAAGAAGAAAACAATAAATTGAGGGTTTTACTGCTAGGGTGGATAGTTACATGGGGGAGAGGTAATCAAAGATGAGATTCTTCGGCTAGGATGAAGGATCAGGGAGATGAAAGAAGAAAAACCTAATTTCTGAAGGATGTGGCTGGCAGCATGCGAAGGCAGTTTGGATACGTTCGAAGGTGTGTCTGGTATAGAGTAGGGGCATTTTCGACCTGTGAAAAGTTGTCCGTATGTATGGGGCTTATTTTGGGGAGCTAAAAAGAAGTGGGCTTTAAAAGGTTAGTAGGCCATGAATGGGTCATATAGTTGGAAATTTCTCTTAGAGTACCCCACAAAAAATCCATGCCAACATATAACGGTCTGAGCTATTCACTGACCAAATGGATCCCTTCGGGTGAAATCCACTCCGTTCATCAGTTTTTCCAGATCATTTTAATACATCTACCTAAAAATAACGTCGATCCAAAAATCAAGTGGATCACACCTCGGGAGTAACGGGGATTGAACTTCTACCTTTGAAAACTTTGTGGGCTACTGTGATGTTTTTATGGCATGCAAATCGTCCTTAAGGTTATACGCAAATGGATGAAAGGAAAATACAAATATCATTCTGATTCAGATTTTCTCTGGTCCCTTGAGGGTTCCCTGTGACTTCAGTTTCGATGCGCTTAATTTTTGCAGCTCTTAACATGATCTGTTCAAACTTACATGAGAAATTTGCGACTGTGGACCCCACCTTTTATACAGCAGTTTTTATGAAACAATACAAACTTAGTTGGGGAACTTAGACCTGCTCTTAGGGACAGTGAATTTTAGGACGAAAATACCCCTCCTTTCACGGAAACGGATTGGGTACTCCCCCTGCCACCAGCCAATGGCGGATGGTCGGTGGTCTATGGACCCCACCATGATGTATGGTTTTCATCCATGCCGTCCATATATTTTTCCACGTCATTTTATGATATGAGACCAAAAATGAGGTATATCCAAATCTCAAGTGTACCGCATTATAGGAAATAGTGTTGAATGAGCATCAACCATTAAAAACTATTTGGGGGCCATAAAACTTTTTGGGGGCCCACTGTGATGTTTGTGAGAAAGCCTCCCCATCTAAGTTCATTCATAGGGTCACAAAGACCTGGATGAAAAGAAAAAACAAATTTCATAATGATCCAAAACTTCTATAACCCCTAAAAGGGTTTCAATGGTAGACATTCAATTCCCCATTGCCTTTTACAGTGTGGTCTACTTGATAGTTAGATCTATCTTATTTTTCGTCTCAAGCCTTAATATGAGCTCGCCAAATAGATGGACGGTTTGGATATAACACAGACCTCATGATGAGACCCACAAAAGAAATGTGATTTCTGAAAGCTGGGGTTCCCTATTGCTACGGATTATAACCGTAGCCATAACCATAGCCCCTGCTTTTTCGATTTGTCCTTCGATATATATCGAAGGTATTTCGATATGTACTTCGATATGTATCGAAGGTCTTTCAATATGATTGAAAAAGGTCCAGAACTGTCCAGCAAATTTGCCTCAAAAATCCTGCAATTTTGATACATATCGAAGAGTATTCGATATGTATCGAAGGTGATTTTACCTATAGCTATGGATTATAACCATAGCCATAACTGTAGTTGTGCCACTTTTTGTAAAAAATAAAATAAAATTATTTTTTATTTTATTTATTTTATTTTTATTTTTTTACATGGAGAACTTTATTCTACCTACAATTTTCTCTAATACATATTTATATAAATATGTATGTATAAGCATAAAAAAAAAAAAAAATTCTCTCTTTTTTTCATTTCTTTCTTTATTCATTTAACAAGAATATCTTGTAAACCAAAATTAGTTACTTGACGTACCATATATAATTTTGGGGTAGGAGAAGCTACTTTATCCAACCAACCTAGTTATTTTTCAAGATTCCATTAGGTCGATGGTTGAAAATTCATTTCATTCACTTCACGGTCAATGTCAATCAGTTTGCGGTCAATTTCATTCATTTCATTTACTCTGCAATCAATTTCATGCATTTCACAGTCAATCCCAGTGATCCCCCTTCACTTCACGGTCAATTCCATGCATTTCACGGTCAATTCCCTTCACTTCACGGTCAATTCCGTGCATTTCACGGTCAATTCCCTTCATTTCACGGTCAAACAGAAATTGAGCGGGGCAAACTAGAAATTCAGCGGGGCAAACTAGAAATTTAGCAGGGCAAATATGAATTTCAGCGGGGCAAACATGAAATTGAGCGGGACAAACTAGAAATTGAGCGGGGCAAACATGAAATTAAGCGGGGCAAACAAGAAATTCAGCGGGCCAAACTAGAAATTGAGTGGGGCAAACATGAAATTAAGCGGGGCAAACTAGAAATTCAGTGGGACAAACATGAATTTCAGTGGGGCAAACATGAAATTGAGCGGGGCAAACATGAAATTGAGCGCGGCAAACACGAAATTGAGCAGGGCAAACATGAAATTGAGCGGGGTAAACTAGAAATTTAGCGGGGCAAACATGAAATTCAGCGGGGCAAACATAAAATTCAGCTGGGCAAACATGAAATTTAGCGGGGCAAACTAGAAATTCAGCAGGGCTAACCAAAAATTGAGCAGGACAAACTAGAAATTGAGCAGGGCAAACCGAAAATTGAGCGGGGTAAACTGAAAATTGAGCGAGGTAAACCAAAAATTGAGCAGGACAAACTATAAATTAAGCGGGGCAAACCGAAAATTGAGCGGGGCAAACTAGAAATTGAGCAGGGCAAACCAGAAATTGAGCAGGGCAAACTAGAAATTGATAGGGGCAAACTGAAAATTGAGCGGGGCAAACTAGAAATTGAGCGGGGCAAACTGAAAAATTGGAGGACTACTTCATTATGAACATAAGGAAAACATTAGTCGATACGAGTTTTCCCATCTACCTTAATGGACATAAATTATTAGTTATCGATACTATCGATCCAAACTCGATATTATCGATGACTTACCACTGACATAATCAACCATATATCGATAATATCGACGGCAAAATGTTTCATATAAGGGATTGTATTGGCTCGATATTATCGACAATGAGTCGATATATCGAGGTTTACATGTTGATAATATCGAAGAGTTCTAGATAATATCGAAGAGCACTTTTTCAAATTTAGGGTGTTTTTAGTTTTTTTTTTTTTTTTAAGAAATTTAGGCTATTTTTAGGGCCATCTTCCATCCACAATAGGAGCCCTAATTTGAGTGAGCTGATTGGCATGAATGCATACCATGTTTATGTACATGAGTGGCTAGTTGCTGCAGTATGCTTGAGCCATGGCAGATGAACATTGTAGCCTATTTCACTGTCAAACCTTAAGACAAGTGGGTTTCCTCAATTTCATGTTTTGATGTCACCAACATCTTAATTATATGAAATAAAATTTGGAAAATAGTGTCGATACGGGGGAGTTTGGATTGTAAGTAACTTGATATAAGCTACGTATGCATTAAGTAGCTTATCTTGGTTTCTACTTCTTAAGTCGAAGTGATTAAGTAACTTTAAGTAAAAAAGTTACTTATAATTGATCTTAAACCGAGCTTACTTATCTCGAATAAGCTACTTATTTACTGTTGTATGTATACAAAGTAACTTATTTCAGGGTATCCAAACAGACCCTAAAAGCCAAATACCTTACCCCACTGAATTTCATGTTTCCCCCACTGAATTTCATGTTTGTCCCGCTCAATTTCTAGGTTGCCCCGCTGAATTTTCAGTTTGCCCCGCTCAATTTTCAGTTTGCACCGTTGAATTTCATGTTTGCCCCGCTCAATTTTTAGTTTGCCCCGCTTAATTTCTAGTTTGCCCCGCTCAATTTTCAGTTTGCCCAGCTCAATTTTCAGTTTGCCCCACTCAATTTCTAGTTTGCCCCGCTCAATTTTCAGTTTGCCCCGCTCAATTTCTAGTTTGCCCCGCTCAATTTCGAATTTGCCTCGCTCAATTTCTAGTTTACCCCGCTCAATTTCTAGTTTGCCCCGGTCAATTTTCAGTTTGCCCTGCTCAATTTCATGTTTGCCCAGCTCAATTTCTAGTTTTCCCCGCTCAATTTCTAGTTTCCTCGGCTGAATTTCATGTTTGTCCTGCTCAATTTCTAGGTTGTCCCGCTGAATTTCATGTTTGCCCCGCTGAATTTCTAGTTTGCCCCACTCAATTTCATTTTTGCCCCACTCAATTTCTAGTTTGCCCCGATCAATTTTCAGTTTGCCCCGCTCAATTTCTAGTTTGACCGTGAAGTGATTGAAATTTACCGCGAAGTGAATGAAATGGATTTCGACCATCGACCCGATGGAATCTTGGAAAATAACTAGGTTGATTGACTAAATTAGCTTCTCCTAACCCAAAATCATATGTTGTATGTTAAGTAATTCATTTTAGTTTAGGAGATATGCTTGTTAAATAAATAGATAAAGAAATGAATTAAAAGATAGAAAAATATTTTTATATACTTATATATACATATTTATATAATTATGTATTAGAGAAAAATATAAGGGGGAATGTATTAGGCATGGAATTGACCGTGAAGTGAAAGGGAATCGCCGGGATTGACCGTGAAATGCATGGAATTGATCGTGAAGTAGATGAAATGAATGAAATTAATCGCGAACTAATTGAAATTGACCACGAAGTGAATGAAATGGATTTTCAACCATCGACCTGATGGAATCTTAGAAAATAACCAGGTTGGTTGGCTAAAGTAGCTTCTCCTACCCCAAAATCATATAGGGTACGTCAAGTAACTAATTTTGGTTTAGAAGATATTCTTGTTAAATGAATAAAGAAAGAATGAAAAAAAGAGATAAAAAAACTTTTATATGCTTATATATAAATATGTATTAGAGAAAATTGTATGTAAAATAAAGTTCTCCATGTAAAAATAAAATAAAATTTTTAAAAAAAAAAATGATTAGACTTCCACGGACTACGGTTATCACTACAGTTATAATCTATAGGATTTTTTAGGCAAACTTGCTGGACAGTCCTGGATCTTTTTTGGACCTTTGATACATATTGAAAAAGCAGGAGCTACGGTTGTGGCTACGGTTATAATCCGTAGCGATAAGGACCCCATAGCTATAGCTAGGTTCCTTTTTTTTTCCTACCGTAATCCCCACCGCTTTTTGTGGGTCCTATTATGAGGTATATGTTATATCTAAACCGTCCATCTATTCGGCCAACTCGTATTAAGGCTTGAGACGAAAAATAAGAAAGATCTAGCCATCAAGTGGCAGTGAAGGATTGAGCGTTTACCATTGAAACCCTTTTAGGGGTTCCAGAAGTTTTGGATCATTATGAAATTTGTTTTTCCTCTTCATCCACGCCTTTGTGACCTTATGAATAGATTGGATGGAAAATAAATGTTATGGTGGGTCCTACAAAACTTTTAACGGTGAAAATCAATTTTCCTGCTGCTCTTTGTGGTGTGGTCCAGTTGATCTTTGGATATGAAATTTTTTTTTTTAATAATGATCCCAAATGATCTAAAAATATGGATGAACATTGTGGATATAATAAATACATAGCTGTGGGGCATGTAACTTTGATCTCTTTTGAGCCGTTCGTACAACTCTCAGCTGGAGGAGCGTCAGCGCCCGTCTTCGAAAAGAAGGGAGGGGTATCTTCGTCCTCAAATTAGCTGTCAGTACGAGGAGGTCTAAGTTCCCAAGCTAAGTTTGTATTGCTCCATAAAAATTGCTGGATAAAAGGTGGGGTCGACGGTGGCAAATTTCTCAACTTACATGAGGAGCACTGAGTAACTGGGTACCTAAACGTACTGAGTAAACTCGAACACACCCTGATTTAATTATATTTTATCCACTGTCTATCTATTTTATTAGATAATTTTGGTGCTTGATCCTAAAAATGAAACATATCCAAATCTCAAGTGGAACACACCACAGGAAAAAGTGTGAATTCCATATTTACCATTGAAAAATTTATAAGAGCCACGAAAGTTTTTTATCAAGCTGATATTTGTGATTTCCCTTCATCTATGTCGGTGTGATCTTATGAAACTTCCAAGCTGATATTTGTGATTTCCCTTCATCTATATCCGTGTGATCTTATGAACAGGTTGGATGATTAATATATATAAAATTTTAAAATTTAAAAAAAAAAAAAAAAAAAAAAAAAAAAAAAAAAAAAAAAAAAAAACACTATAAGCCTTAAGAAGGTTTCAATGGTAGAAATTATTATTCACATTGTTTCATATGATGTGGTACATTGAGGATTGGATATGGTTTGATTTTTAAATAAAACCCTAAAATAAGCTGGAAAAATGGATGTACAGTGTGGATAAACTATATATATTCATGGTGGGCCCAAGAGATTTTACTCGGTATGATAAGAGCATGCTCAGTTATTCCGCTCCGATTTTCCACTAACATCACCGTGGGCCTACAGAGCCTCCGCCTACCAGTACTCCGGAGCCGATTAAGTGCTGTCATTACTGTGGGGCCCACCTTAATCTATGCTTTTTTATATCTATGCCATCCATCAAATTTATTCGATCATGAGCTCGAAAATAAAGCAAATGGAATTTTTTATTTTAGGCTCATGCCTTAAAATGATTTAGCAAAATGAATGGATGACATGGATACAGTGATAAATACATCAACGTGGGAGGGCTACACCGTCAGCGGCTCCCCAGTCCCTCAGGTATGCGGATTGTCATCTGGTAACCCACTTTTTGAGCCTACTGTGATGGCTTAAGTGGACTACACCACAGGATACAATGCAAATTGAAGGCCTGCAGTTGAAAACCTCTTTAGGCTACAAAAGTTCTGGGATCCATCTTCGTATCCATGTTCTACTTTTATATAAAAGTTTGTGTAAACTTACGAACGGTTTTTTTTTTGTTAGCATGTTAGGTAGGCTCCACTGTCGGTTCACACTTCATTGTTAGTCACCCTCATTAGAGAATCCATACCAAGACATCAGTGTTGAAACGAGGTATCTTTCACTCAATCTATCACTTGAGTTATGGATGAGAGGGTAACTTATGAACCGGTTAGAACACAAATAAAATCACCATAGGCCAGCAAAATTTAAGGTGGATGTCATTATCCCACCGTTTCTTGTGGGGTGATCCACTTGAGCTTTGGACATGCGTCAATTTTGGGCTCGAGCTAGAAAATGAATGTACATGGATAATGACACTTACATCAAGATGGCCTCACAGAGTTTTCACAATCCGCATCCCTCGCTGGGGTCACAGGAAAGTCGCGTTGTAAAAGGACACCTCAACAACAGACAAAAAGAAAAATAGAAATTAGAAAGAAGAATTAGTCAGTGGTTTAAACAAAATGTAACATGCGGCCCACTTGATGAACGGATTGGATTGATATTTGAGACATGGAATCTGCACATCATGGATCTCTTGATGAAAGGCTCCGATCCAGCACACGTGTGTCTTGTTTCCATGGATGAGGTCGCGTATAGTACTCGGGCGAAAACCATCACACATTTTAAACGGTTTTGTGGTGAATACGCCTTTTAAAAATTTGTTTTGTAAAGATAACAAACAAACTCCCTTCTCCCTAAAGTGAAGAGAAAGGAAAGAGAGAGAAATGGACGTATCTTTGTATGGGAGGAATTATAAGTTCATTACCATCAAGTCAGCTAGTAAATTCTAAGTGATCCAAGCCGTTGATCTGACGTGCCATGGCATGGATGTTGGAATAACATGAAAATATTCCAGATTGGAAGATTCTAGACACTTGGATCATTGCCTACAATTCAGGTCAAGAAAAGAAGATTTCATACAACAAGAAGATAATGCAACGATCAAACGGTCAAAAACTTCCAATCTGGAATATATTTAAGGGTTTTCCAATCCAAGGTGGTTCACATCATTTCAATGGTTTAGATCAAGGTGGTTCACATCTTAAAAATCTACGTTTGCTGACATAAATTTTTTCGACGGAGACAAAATGAAGAGTTGTTTGGTACTCTGGTAAAGTACAACGCTTGGCATGTAGGCATTCAGAAATTGTACACTGGCATGCCTTAACTGAAATTAAACCAATTATATTGTGAAACACACTTTATTTAATTCAGAAACACAAAATCAGATTGATGGAACACACCTAAAAACAAATTAGTGGACACTAGTTGTTTGAAATAGAATGATTAGATCTTGTTTCATTTCTAACCATCCATTAAATATCAGCCAATGAGACAATCAGATTATGCGATAAGCATAAATTAATTCATGATACATCTAAACTGGGACCTAACACTTGGAAATTTAATTCTCCTATGCGATTTCTAATTGCATGCGTATCATCCATCACACTCGGTCAGAGTATCAAAATTCAGCTCGAATCGACTGCTGTTAGCTTTTTCACAATCGCACGAGTGCACTTTGAAAGTCCACACGGCAAACTTGGAAAATGCGTTGTACACGTGCAAGATCCGACTACCCAGTCAGCGGATCCTCACTCTTTGAATTCCATGCATCTAAAATCAGGCACCTAAGATCATTAACTCTGAATCACCGGTCCAATTTCTCTCAACTGTCCATTTATTTTTATACGAGTGTGGCCTACATCATGATCGTACAGAACTAGTTTTACAGAAATGACATTTACATAATCTAAATCGCCCAACGAGCGGCTCCGATCACATCAAGCATGCATGACTTGTCTCGACATTGGAGTAGCACTGCCATGAGTATACCACCATCCATGAAACGGAGGCGTGCATGGTACGACATGAGATTATGAAAATTAGGCTAGCCCACGTTATGTACATGGCCCCATGGTCCCACCCCATCTCTTTCTTTAAAAGGTTTGGGCCAACGGAACCTTTCATTTTAGTCAAAAGACAAATAACTTCCCCCTTTCACACTTTCCTACAAAACACCTCCCATTTTTTAATATTTCAATAACTAACGTCTCTTAAAATTTATTATTATTATTTTATGGAAAAACTAATTATTATTAGGTTATCAAAATCTATTTAAAATGACAATAGACCATTCTCTCAAGTATCTAAAACTTGAACCATAATCCTGACATCTCTCCACTTTAGGAGTGCAACTCCGTTGGGTTAGGTTAGGTTTGGTTGGGTTAAGGGTAGACCCAAGTCTAACCCAACCTATGCCCAAGCTAAATCAACCTAAGCTTTTGAATACTCAATCCTCTATATATATATATATATATATATATATATATATATATATAATATATATATATATATATAAAGGTTGGATGAGGTTTGAGTTGGGTTGGAATAGCTAGGATAATGCATTTATTTAATAGATTAATACATAAAATGAAACATTTAAGTTCCAAATAGCACTATTAAAATTAATGTTTTTTTAAAAAAAAAAAAAAAAGAAGTGAAAATGAATTATATTCACCCACGGTGGTGCTTAACCCACGACCTCTTTTTTTTTTTTTTCTTAAAAAAAAAAAAAAACCACTTGTATGATTTATATCAATTGTAACTCTCTTGTATATGTATTGGTTCTAACGTCTAGTTCGAATTGAGTCAGGTTGCCCAAAGGCCTCAACCGAAACCTAACCCATTATGAGTCTAGTTGAGGATTTTCAATCCAAGCTTAACCGGACCCAACAAATTTCAGGTTGGCTAATCAAGTTCAAGCTTACCAATCCCAAGTTGCACCCCTAATCTATTCATCCTAAACCCTAAGCCTAACTCCACTCCCTTCCAAGCTCATTGGTAAAAAAAAATATTTCTCATGATCAACAATCAAATTTAACATTTGTCATATATTATTATTGTATTTTACTAATATTATTACCTATGATAGTTTTTGACAAAAATAAAATAAAAGGTCTTATTTAAACATACAAAAGGGAGGGTGTTATTTATCTTTATGTCATAAGAGAGGGTTCTATAGGTCAAAAACTACAATTATTATTATTATTATTATTATTATTATTATTTTATTTTTAATTTTTTTACTAAGATCTGTAAACCTCCATCCACTTCTTTGACCGGTGCTTTTGTCATCTAGATGTAACTAACTTGGTACAAAATAGGGAAATGAATGCTCACATAAGCACTTGAAACAAAATCCAAAAGAAGCATAACCAAAAACCTATCTCCTCCTTGACTTTCTCTATACCTTTTGAATGCAAAAGAGGAAGTCCAAGGTAGAGAAGCAGATGGTAGATAAACACCTACACCTAATTCCATTAAACCCCGGGGAAAATCGCTACGTTTAGCATACGTGTTTCTCACCATTTATCAATACTCAAATACCCATCTCATTACACGTGTCACATCTATACATGAATCCAAACAGTCCAGGTTGTGGATCCCATCACGGATGGAGCACCATCCCGAATATCACACCGATAAGATCATCCCAACCAGTAGAATCCCACTGTCGAAATCAATGGCCATGATCGTCCCACTAATGCAATCTTGGTTGTATGCGGCTCCAGAATTCAGACGAGGATTTCCTGCGAAAGCCTTTCGCAGAAGTTCCTGCGCAAGGTTTCTGGGTGGGGCCCCATGTGATGTTTGCGAGAAATCCAACCCGTCCATCCCGTTTTCGATTTCATTTTAGGACACGCGATTAAAAATGAAGAGGATCGAAAACTTAAGGGGGGCATGAGAGATGAAACAGTGGGGAAAGGAACGCCTACCGTTGAAGTGTTCCTAGGCTCCACCTTGATGGTTATATTCCATCCAAACCGTTTATAAGGTCATTTTCACTGAGATGAAATGCAAACACTATGAACTTAAATCAATACAAAACTTTTTTGGCCATGTAAATGTTTCAACGGTGGTCACTAAATCCCTACTGCTTCCTCTTGTGTGACCCATTTAAGTTTTATGTACACCTTATTTTTAGGAGCATGTACTAAAATAAGCTCAAAAAAACGGAAGAACGGAGTGGATTTCTCACAAACATTACAGCGGGTCCCACCAAGAATCCTTGCGCATGAACTTCCTGCGAAATGCTTTCGCAGTAAATCCACGTCCCCAAAATTCAGAATGTCTTGGACGTAAGTTACGGCGAACGGACGCGGATTCCGTACTACCCCCGCCCGTCCCTAGCTCCGAACGGGCAGGTCTGTGGGTGGGCCTAACATGATGTATCTGTACATCCGAACCGTCTATCCCTTTTCTCATATTATTTTAAGTCATCAACACAAAAATAAGGCATATCCAACGACCAAGTGGATCACACCAAATAATAAGCTTGGTTGTATTAAAATGCACAAAGCATTAAATGTCAGTTGCATTACAGGCAAGAATCATGGTCCATTTGATCGTTGGATATGCCTCATTTTTGTGTTGATGCCTTAAAATAATAGGAGAAAAGGGATATACTGTTCGGATGTACAGATACATCACGTTGGGCCCGCCCACGGAACTGCCCGTACGGAGTAGGGACGGCCGGGGGTAGTACGCGATCCGCGTCCGTGACGAGCGCGCGCACACCATACTCCATCCCAAACAGCCAAGCGGATTCGGCCACGTGCCAAGCTCATGCGTGAAGAAAAGAAAGCGTGGGAAGGTGAGAGTAGGAGTTGTAGGTCACCACCATCTTAGAAATAAAAAGATAAAGAAAATCAACGGCTTAGATGAGACCAAACCACACGACACGCATTATAAATGTATTTTACTATTAATAGAAATTCCCACCACCCAAAATTAAAAACCGGTCCACACTTTCCCATAACTCTCGAGCCACCGGCAATCAACCGCTACTTAACGCTACTGCCCTTGCCGACCTTCCCACTCGCTCTCGGCCTCCGAAGCAAACGCCGGTTCTAACGCCGTTATAACGGTGTATGCGGATCGTATAAATATCTCTTTAACGAACCAATCTCTCTCTCCATTCTCATAAATCTTCAGTAGAGGAAAGAGTCGCTTTGTGAAAGAACCCGATATATGTCTCGTATCGTATCCGACCCCGATATTTCGGATACCCGATACTCTGATAATTTCTCGGGTTTTGATCGGATACCAGCGATGGAGCTCGAAGACATTGCGAGGAGCAGCCTCAGCCGTCGGATGGACGGTCCATCACCGAGTCTCGGGCAGCTACTGAAGCATGTCGGAGATGCGAGTAACGATACGGAGGTGCCCGCACACCATGTAGTGGAGCTCAGTGAGTCGGGTCTGGGCCGGAGTTCTCTGCCTTTTGTGCTGTCTTTCAGTAATCTGACTTACAGTATCAAGATCCGACGGAAGATGGCGATGCCGTCGTTCTTGAATCGGAATAACGGGACGGTATCAGTCGATTCCGTCGAGACCGGGATAAAGTCGATGAAGACGAAGACGCTGCTGAATGATATATCCGGCGAGGCAAGGGATGGTGAGATCTTGGCCGTTCTTGGTGCAAGTGGGTCCGGCAAGTCGACGCTGATCGATGCGTTGGCTGACCGGATTGCCAAGGACAGCTTAAAAGGATCGGTGACGCTTAACGGCGAGGTCTTGGAAAGCCGGCTCTTGAAGGTTATATCAGCGTATGTCATGCAAGACGATCTTCTCTTCCCGATGCTGACAGTGGAGGAGACTCTGATGTTTTCTGCTGAATTCAGGCTGCCGAGATCGCTATCAAAGACGAAGAAGAAAGCACGGGTTCAGGCCTTAATTGATCAGCTCGGCTTGCGTAGCGCTGCTAAGACGATTATAGGTGATGAAGGGCACCGAGGCGTCTCAGGTGGGGAGAGGCGACGAGTCTCGATCGGCATCGATATCATCCACGACCCTATAATTCTGTTTCTCGACGAGCCCACGTCGGGATTAGACTCGACGAGCGCATTCATGGTTGTGAAAGTACTGCAACGGATCGCGCAGAGCGGGAGTATTGTGATCATGTCCATACATCAGCCTAGTTATCGTATAGTGGGACTTCTCGACCGTTTGATCTTCCTCTCACGTGGACAGACGGTCTATAGCGGTTCCCCCACTAGACTTCCTCTCTTTTTCTCTGAATTCGGACACCCAATTCCCGAAAACGATAACCGAACTGAATTTGCACTTGATCTGATTCGGGAACTGGAAGGTTCGCCGAGGGGACTAACCGTCTGGTCGAATTCAATAAATCATGGCAAGGACTGAGAGCTCGACGAAGTCCCAATTTCGATACATCAGGCCTATCGCTGAAAGATGCAATCAGCGCTAGCATTTCACGGGGGAAGTTGGTTTCAGGCGCCACGAATGATTCCGGCTCCGCATCTCAAATGTCCACGTTTGCAAATCCGTTCTGGATTGAAATGGTCGTGCTGACTAAACGGTTCGCTACAAACACCAGACGGATGCCAGAGCTATTCGGTATTCGCCTCGGTGCAGTCCTCGTCACTGGTTTCATCCTCGCGACTATATTCTGGCAGCTCGATAACTCTCCAAAGGGAGTCCAAGAACGGCTGGGATTCTTCGCATTTGCCATGTCGACCACATACTACACCTGCGCCGACGCGCTTCCTGTCTTCCTTCAGGAACGGTACATATTCATGAGGGAGACGGCCTACAACGCCTACCGCCGTTCATCCTACGTGCTATCGAACTCGATCGTGGCCATACCGTCACTGATCGTGCTATCGTTTGCATTTGCAGCCACCACATTCTGGGCGGTGGGCCTTGCAGGAGGAGTGTCGGGTTTCTTCTTCTTCTTCTTCATAATTCTAGCGGCGTTTTGGGCTGGAAGCTCATTTGTGACATTCCTATCTGGTGTGGTGTCCCATGTCATGTTGGGCTACACTGTAGTTGTTGCAATTCTGGCATATTTCCTCCTTTTCAGTGGATTCTTCATCAATCGGGACCGGATTCCGCCATACTGGATTTGGTTTCACTATATTTCACTGGTGAAGTATCCATATGAGGCAGTGTTACAGAATGAATTCTATGATTCGCGGAAGTGTTTTGTGACAGGTGCTCAGATCTTTGATAACACACCACTGGGGTCGGTCCCGCCTTCGATGAAGGGGTCGCTGCTGAAAGCGATGAGTGGGACACTTGGAGTGAATATAACGAGCACGACGTGTGTGACAACAGGGACAGATATACTGAAGCAGCAAGGGATTACTGATCTGACTAAATGGGAATGCTTGTGGATTACTGTGGCGTGGGGATTCTTGTTTAGGATCTTGTTTTACTTCTCTCTCTTGCTGGGGAGCAAGAACAAAAGGAGATGAATATTGAAGATGGAGGTTGGAGAAGATAGGATGAAAATGGAGGGAAATTTTCTTTTTCTTTTTTTATTAAAAAAAAAATACTATGGTTTTTAAATGTTGCATTAATGATATCCTTTTGGATGTGTATGTTATTTTTTTTCGTTTTTTTTTTTTTTTTTTTGGTTTATGAAGTTTTTTAAGTGCTGTTAATGGGTTTTTATATTTGATAATGGAAGTGTAATTGACTGATTTGATGCATTAGATTAGGCCTGGATTGGTTAGTTGTTTTGTTTTTGTATGGCTCTTCTCAACCATGTTCATCTGTGTGGGGCCCGCATGGCTGCATGGTTGGATGACGGTGGAGTTAGGAGATGGGAAGAAAATGGGAGGACCTTTTTTTATATGAATTGGATATTTTATGTTGGATTCTAATATACGGTTGGATGCGTTAGGATTTTTTTTTTTTATAACGAAACTTTGAACCATTATTAATGGGTTTTTACATTTGACGATGGAAGTTTAATTGACTGATTTAATGCATGGACTGGTTGGGTTGGTAAGTTGGTGTAGTTTGTGTTTGTGTATGTGTGTTTTCTCCACCATGTTCAGCTGGGTAGGGCCCGTGTGGCTGCGTGGTTGGATGATCTTAGCCATATGCCTGATGGGCTAGCTACGGTTTGGACGGGGGATGGTTTGGAAATTGTTACTGTGTTGATATCTTTCTGTCTTTCAGAGTGTGGAGCGATGGGAAGCGGATTGGCTGGTGTACCACATACCAGCGGACGCGGATTTCCTGCCAAAGCCTTTCGCAGGAAGTTCCTGCGCAAGATTCTATGTGGGGCTCACTATGATGTTTGTGAGAAAGCCACTCCGTCCATCCATTTTTAGAGTTCATTTTAGGACATGCCACCAAAAATGAGGTGGATCAAAAACTCAAGTGGGCCACACGAGAGAAAACAGTGGAGATTTAGTGACCACCGTTGAAACATTTATATGGCCACAAAACTTTTGTATCAGTTTAATTTCTTGGCTTTTTCACTTCATCTCAGTGAAAATGACCTTATAAACGGTTTAGATGGAGTATAAACATCAAGGTGGATTCTGGGAAGGTTTCAACGGTAGGAATTTCTTTCCCCACTGTTTCATCTAGTATGGGCCACTTGAGTTTTGGATCCTAATCATTTTCAGTCTCATGTCCTAAAATGAGCTCAAAAATCGGATGAGCGGGTTGGATTTTTAACAAACATCACAGTGGGCCCCATCCAGAATCCTTGTGCAGGAACTTCCTGCTAAAGGCTTTCGCAGGAAATCCGCGTCGCATATCAGCTGGTCCGTGGAAACGGACCCTGACACCAGCCCCGTGGCTGGTGGTCGGTGCTCTGTTGCCCCACCATGATGTATGTGTTTCATCCTTTCCGTTCATCCATTTTTACAGATCATTTGACGGCTTGATCCGAAAAATGAGAGGTGTATAAATCTTAGGTGGACCACACCACATGAAAACAATAGTGATTGGATATCCATCATTAAGATCCTCGTCAGACCCACTGTGCTGTTTATTTGACATCCAATTAGGTCATAACAAAACTTTTATGGCCCAAAATGTTTTTTTAATGGTCGCTCATTCAACACTGTTTCCTATAATGTGGTCCACTTAAGATTGGGATATGCTCATTTCTCGTCTCACACCTTAAAATGATCTGTAAAAATAGATGGACGGCATGGATGAAACACATACATCATGGTGGGGCCCGCGGAGTACCGACCACCAGCCATTGGCTGGTGTCAGGGGAGTAGCCAATCCGTTTCCCTGGTCCGTATGGTGCGAAGACGAGCACTACTCTACTCGAGCTCGAGTTGTACGAACGATTCAAAGGAGATTAAAGTTATACGGGTGTATGTATTATATCCACACCGTACAACTCGGAGCATCCGTACTCGTCTTCGCACCACGCGTACCTACACCAGCCATATATAGCCCATCCGCTTCCGGAGCTATGACTCTCTTTTGTTTCAGCCGCCATCCTTTTGAATGGCCGCTATTAGGGTGGTCAGAAGGAAGCGTCAGTTAATGGTGGGGTCCACACGATGTACGTATCTGAAATCATGTGTTAGGTGCCACGTCTAAGTATATGAACGAGGACTCTGATTTTTGAGAGTCACTACGAAACAAGTTAATAATTAATTTTTTTTATTAATAAAATCAATCACTTATCCTAATTAGTAAGGGCATTAATATTGGTGTAGGGATAGGCAAGGGGATTGACTCCCCTTACTTAAGTCTCCAGTTGGTGAATTTCAATCAATTTTTTTTTTTTTTAAACCCTTTAAAATTCATATAATAATTCCATATATATATCTAAACAATGAACAAAGTGGATCAACCCTACAATTATTGTTTTGATTTGATTTTGATTAAGTTTATGCAAAAAGTATGAGCATTTCTGAAAAATCCAAACCTATGGATCATAAGGCCAAATCATGTTAGAGCCTCAAATCCTATATTGAAAATAGTTTTCAACTACCAATTGTAGATGTCAAATATTCGAATATGAACGATCCTTTAGTTTTCCAAATGCTATTATGAGAAAAACCATTGGATGGGTTGGACCTAATTATGTAATTAATGAAATCTATCAAAACTAATGAAGAAGAAAAAAAAAATCTAATTTTTTGAAAAAACCAAACTATGTAACTAAACATATCCAACTTTGGTCGATCCATCGAAGTCAGTGTTTGATCAATCGAAGAGGATCGATTTTTATCCAGTGACCAAATTGCGAAATTTTTAACCTGATTCGACCAATCGAACTCGAGATTTGATCGATTGAACTCATTCAATTGAGGACAACCAAACTTGTCCAGCAAGCAAACTGATTTAATATGACCATGCTCTATTAATTGATGAGCATGGTTCAATTAATCGAAGGTGGTCAAAAGTATCTAGAGACTTAATGAATTTAATTTGAATTTTATCGATCCATGATCGATCGATCGAGTGGCTATCTTGATCGATCGAATACATCAATCGACGGTCTTTGTTGTCCAAATTTAAATTTAAGAAAGGATGTTGGGCCATTTTGCTTGATCTAAAGGCAGACCTTACTTGTTCGAATAATGTGATTGAACTATGGTATGCTAAATCATCTTAATATGAATATACAATATAGTTTCCAATGCGTTCAATTATTCCAAAGATTTGATCTCACCACAAATAAGTGAGTGAATCCCAACGTGTCTTGTACAATTAAGATTGATGATATGATTGTTATGATTGTTATGATTGATATTGTTGTTTTATTGTTATTCTTGCTTTAACATGATTCTTGTGTTATGATACATGTCCTGGATGATTTCCAATGTATATTGAGTATGTGGACATGCCAATCATTAATATCATGACTTATTATTCCTTTAAGGGAGAGATGTATCTTTTGACTGTACTTATTTATGCATAGACATTGAGCATACACTACATGCATCAATCTCGAACACATGCACACCTTGTGGCTGGGTTCCTAAGAGATCTCCCTAAATGGTTACGCCTGGTAGATTCGTTGCTAGATGCCCACGATAGTGGAAGCTTACTCCTACTCACGAAGTGGATGTTTATTACGTCCATGCCTATGTAGGTGGATGTATGACAGGTATACTGCCCACGCCTACCTAAGGTGGATGTTTGATGGGTACTGAGTACAGGTTGATGGATATCCAACCCAAGCAAGTGGACAATCATCCCACTTAACATGCTTATTATGACATCTTTACGTCCATGCTTATACCGCATACACACTATTTCAGTTTGATTGTTCTATCTCATATTGTGCTACATATGAACCATGCTAGGTTCACTCATTAGCATGGCTAACTACTGTTGTAGATTAACAACTGTACAGAGATGGACGATGCAGGACGAGCTAATCGGGTGCTGAAAAATGAGGCCAGGTTGGTGGATAAAACTCAAGACCAATGGCTGTATTTAGTGGAAGACGAGCTCGCTGCATTAGACAACTGAATCGATTTTGAAATTTATTTTAGGAGTTTTAGTTTCCATTTATTCTAACTACTTGCAGTTTGATTAAATTTGAAAAAAAAAATGTTTATAGTTATAACCTTGTTATATAGTGATGGATTATTCTAGTTGAATAAGGTCCTAAATGAGTGGAGTGATTGGTTTTGATTGTTTATTTTATGAATGAGAATGCTATGGATGAAGTATTAATAAGTGAAGTAGAAATAGTTGGATGTATGAATGTTAATGTTATGATGATCTAGAATACATGTAATTGTGCCTCTTTATAACCGCATGATGTGTGGATTTACTTATACTTAGTGTACGTGTCATGGACCGTAACTCGGGTCTGAGAGTGTATACTCTGTCTCCGAAGTGCGGGGTATGACAGAATGGTATTAGAGCCATGCTTTCATTAAACTTAGAGTGACTTCTAGGTTATGTCCCCATACACACTTGTATGAATGATAGATCCCTAAAATTACAAACTCTACATTTAAGACTTTTCTTGTTTGTATTAATTGACAAGTGATGTAGACATCAATTAGGTGTTGTTAATACTCTAAACTGTGCATAGAATTAAATACTCAAACTCTAAATGCTTATATATCTTTAACACTTCTACTGGATGGAGATGAACAATAGAGATCTTTTCCTTACTAAAATTAGTTCTTTTATAAGATGCGGTGGCCCAAAAGAAGACGTGTAGTATCCAAGATATAACTCCATCGACTGGCGTCGCTGTTCATCATGAACCGATGGCGGATCCAAATGTACTGCTAGTATCTAAAATGCTAGTTGGAGAACAATATGAAAATATGGAAGAATGAGGAGAGATAGAAAGTCATGTCCCTCCAACAGAAAATTTGGGTGGTGCTGGACCTAATGTGCAACTTCCATTATCACCAACTAATATGTGCACAAGTTTTGCTAGACCCGGTTCCTAGCCATGGGACGTCGTATTCAGATTAGTGACTCGATTGGTGGCCATGATGAAAGAACAACAAGATCAAATTGTGGCCCAAATGAATATGATAACTAACATTAGAGTTGTACACGAGTCAAGTTAGATCAGTCAGCTCGCTCGATTCGACTCGAAAAAGCTCGACTCACCTCGGCTCGAAGTTGGATTCGGACCGAGTCGAGATGGTTTTTGGAGCTCAAAAAAATTTCGAGCAAAGTTCGAGCTTGCCCGAGCTCGACTCGACTCAGATCGAACCTCAACTCAAACCAACTCTGATCGAATCAGATCGGTGACTCAGTCATTTTGATATGGATATTGCTCGCCGAGTGTTTGATGAAATGACTCAACGAAGTGTTGGCGAGGAAAGAATGGATATGCTAGGTGTTTGATTTTGATGTTGTTTGCTCAATGTTTGATTTTGATGCTACTTGTTGGGTGTTTGATGAAATACCTATAAAATGTCGTTACCGTTTTGCATTTTATGAGAAATTTAAGATGCATTCCAGGTGTTTGATAAAATGCCGTACAGGCTTGAACTCAGCTCGAACTGGCCCAAGCTGCTGACTGAGCCGAGCCGAGTTCGAGTTGGGGTTAAATACTGGCCGAGCCAAGCCGAGCTGTGTCAAGCTCGATGTTCACAACCCCAAGTGTAGGGTCGCGATGTAGTAATAATCTCGGTAAGACCGAGGTCGAATCCACAGGGACTGAACCTTGTACGTATTCTGAAAGTAACTAGAACTAGAACTAGAAAAAGATGTAATCTAAATCAGGTGAATATAAGATAATAATGGTGAATTATTAAACTAAAACTTGTAGAATTCAAAGGTGGGAAACTAGGGTTTCCAAGGATCCACTTGTAGAGATCAGGGAGATCTATGCTTGATTCACGAACACAATTGGAATCAGAGTCCCATCTTCATCCAATTGGAAGATATTTCATTAAAAATCAAATTTGAACTTCTTTTGATCTAGTTTTTTATGAATGATAGGTATGATAACTAAAAGTGATTCCATCACAAAACCATGCCCATGAGACAAAGCAAACAACAGAATGTACCAGTCCACAACCAATCTAGGAGAATTGTGAAGGTTAGGGAGGATTCCATCATCCAACCATGCCCAGGGGACGATGGTGAACAACGGGATTTCCTAAAATCACAATTGTAATAATGAAAGAACATACTTAAAGTTATGCATATTCATAGTAATTTAAGTCACAACAAATCATTAAATAAACTGAATATTTCTTATAATCAAACTAAAATCAAAGTAAGTTCATTAACATGAATCAAAGCAATAGAACACAACCATCACTCTACAAGCTTCACCTCTTAGCCCTAAGTAAGAGGTTTAGCCAATCACGGACATGATTAAACTAAAATCTCACAAAAAAAAAAAAAAAACATAAATAAACAAGAAGCAAAGAAAGGGAAAAAAACTCTTTTAAAAACAGTCGCACTCCACGCTCTCTCTCTCCCTACCTTTGCTCACGTCCTCCTTGCTGCCCTTTCTCCTCCATTTTTCTCCTCTTTATAAGATTTTTGACCGTAGGTTGGCTGGAGTCAGAGAACCGACTCTCTTTACGCACGGCAAAATGCTAAAGAACCAGACTGCGCAATCTCTATTTTACGCAACAAAAACACAAAAACGTCTTGCGTTTGAAGTAAATCTAGGACGAAGGATCGTCCAGTCCGCTCAATCCGATCACCTAGGAATAGTCGAAATCCTCATCTCCACATTTTGGACAGTCTGGATCATTGGTTTAATCCTTTGTTTTATCGTTCTTGGTGTCGGATTGTCCGATTTTCTCGAATGCACGCCCTGCGCAATTTCTTGCGCGGTGACGATCAATGGGCCCATGATCAATGTCAGAGCAGAAATCCACTCCGTTAATTGGATTCGTGGCGAAATTTCGGTTGGAGATGGACGGTTTTGGATCAGATTCGGTGTGGCCCATCAGGATTTCTATTATGTCATTCGTCCTCCGTTTGGACGGTTGAAAACCGATCTCCGTTGTCTTTTGGAATTCCGTCACCTAGGTCTTGATCAGACGACTCATTAGAGGCTACTAGATGGTCCAGATTAGTCATCTGGGCTGAGATGGTGGGCCATCTGCACAAGTCCGTAATTCTCTATTTGCTGGTTGTATGCGGGAGGAATTTCGAATTCGAGCAGGAGTCGGGTTAGCGCACGCTGACCGACTCCACTAGTTCGGTGCACTGCGAGTGCACGTCTTCTGTGTACACCAACCAGTTAAAGTGGATCCACCTTGATGTTTTGGAGCGATCCGCTCCGTCCATTCTTTTTTACAGCCCTTATTAGGGGTCTGTACACTGGCCTCGGTGATTCTTGAGCGTTAAATCCATGCGTTTAGCATCCTTTTCAATCTAAGCTCTTGAATTCAACTTGCAACACAAACATGATTAAAATAGAACATTAAGCATTATCATGTGCATAAAACCAAGTAAAAACTGGGGTCTAATATGCAATATTTGACCCTCAACACTCGACTCAGATCGACTTATGTACAACTCTAACTAACATGAGCCAAATACCTTTAGGACAGAGGAATCCAACATTCATAAGACACGAACAAATCGGTGGAGTGGATTGTTGGAGAAATTCACTAAACTACAACTGCATATGTTCAAGGGAGCTTCAGATCCAACGATAGCAGAAAACTGGCTGACTCAAGTCGAGAAGATTCTTGAAGCAATAGATTGTCCAGAGGACCAGAAGGTTCGGATGGAGACGGTTCACAACCCCAAGTGTAGGGTCGTGATGTAGTAATAACTCTGTGAGACCGAGGTTGAATCTACAAGGACTAAACTTGTACGTATTCTGAAAATAACTAAAACTAGAACTGAAGAAGATCTAAACCTAAATCTAGAATAAAAAAGAGTAATTGTGAATGATGTTGATTAAAACCATCAATTGAAAAGTGGGAACTAGGGTGCCAAGGATCCACTTATAGCTATCAAGATGTTACCTTACTTGATTCAAGAAACACAATTGGAATTGGAGTCCTATCCTATCCAATTGGAAGATAAAGCAATTAAATCAAATCTCTGAACTTTTCATTGACTGAATCCTCAATGAAGGAGTATTGTGACGATTGGAAGGGATTTCATCATCCTACCATGCTCAGGAGACGATGGTGAACAACAGGATTTACCAATCTCACAATCTCAAAACAAGAAAAGAAAATATCCAAAGCTATCACAACATCTATTGTAATTTGAGTCACAATAAATCATAGAAAACTAAAAATATTCTTTTAATATCAAACTAGAAATCAATGAAGTTCAATAAGAACAATAATCAAAGCAAGAAAATCATCCCAACACGCTACAAGCTTCTCCTCTTAGCCCTAGCTAAGAGGTTTAGCCAACCAGAGACATGATTGGATCTAAAACCCTAAAAGAAAGCATTAAAAATAGAAAGGGATGGAAGAAAAACTCTTGGGAGGTTGTTCCACCCTTTGGCTCTGCTTCTTAAAACCTAATTCATGTTTAAAAGTCCTTGAAAAACCCATATTTATACCCTTGTCCGTCTAATTTCAAAAAATCGCCTCAAATTTATGCACTCCGCATAACTTTGTGTAATGCCTTCGATGTCATCGAACAACCTTCGATGTCATCGAACATAACTTGAATCCGTAAGTCACGCCTTTTCGCACTGCGTAATGCCTTTCACACTACGTAACTTCTCATGTCATCGAACATACCTTTGATGTCATTAAACTGCCTTCGAGTAATCGAGAATGTGTCCAGAGTGTTTAGCGAGTTGCTCCAAAAATCCACAAATATTTATGTCATCGAACTGTCTTCGGTGTCATCGAGCAGGTCTTCGAGCAATCGAACATGACTTCAATGTCATTGAGAATTGAATCCAATTTGTCCAGCGACCAAACTTGATTTTCCTGTAATTCTTCGATGTCATCGACCACCACACTGGCTTCGATGTCATCTACCAGCGGTCGATGACATAGAAGAGTGAAGTTCATATTCTGTAAATTTTTACACTTTCCACTTCCTTCATTCTCCACTTGGTTTCCTTGAATCTTGGGGTCTTGAAATCTTCAATCTTGGTCTCCTAAGATCCATCCCTTACATTGGTGATTCTTGAGCATCAAATTCATGCTTTCAACATTTTTTTCAATCCAAGCTCTTAGATTCACCTCGCAATACAAATATGTATAAAATATACCCATTAAGCATTATTATGTTTATAAAACCAAGATATAAACAGGGAAAGTATGCAATATTTGACACTCAACACAACCCCAACCAGCATTTTACTAATCCCAAGCAAAACATGTGTGACATAATCTTTAATTCTTAATGTTCAAACCTCTTTTAAAAAATAATATTTTGTGCAAACAAGTATGAATGAGTATAATCCAAAGAAGCGAGAGTAAAAATTTGAAAACCTAGAGCCGAATCAAACAAGCAATCAATCAAATAGGTTCTCCAATAATCACTTAATAGCATAAGTTCATATATCAGGTTTTTCCAACGTGCTTAGTGAATTCCAACTTACTTTCCATAAAAATACTATCATTTCATAATGTTAGCGATGGTCATCACCTCAAGGATAATTGAATAATCAAGTGCTGATTCCGAACTTATCCCCTTTTTCTTCTTTTTTCAGTTTTTGATTTTATATCGACGATCTCCTTTTATTCATTCTTTTCAGACTTTATATTCTTTTCATTCTTTTTTTTTTTTCCATTCTTTTCTAGTCTTTTCACCATACCTGACCTTTTTGTCGATCTCACTGTTTTTTTTTTACTGGTTCTTTTTATCTTTTTAAGGTGGATAAAATTCTCCAGACTTAATTCTCAATATCTATCAATGATTCACATACTAAAATTAGAAATTCTAGTACAATTCACAGAAAGCAATTTGAATGTGGCTTGTGACTTAGATTAACATGATATAATTCAAACTTCCTCTTAATCAATTAAGCACAAGAATTTAGACGATAGTCTACTCGGTTGATCAAACTCCAATAATTCAAAGTTCAATATCCATCTTATCATCATGCTCAAGGCATTCTTAATTAGACAACCTATCACTTTCCAAATAGGTTTTTAATTTGAGAAATTGAAAATTTTCAAAACTTTTGCTCAAAGACTAAGAAAATATTGATTAGTTTACCTAATCTACATCCGCCAACCTAAAATCTACATTATCTTCAGTGTAAAAGATATAAGCATGCAAATTACATGAGACAACGAAAATAAAGGAGTAGTGATGAAAAGGTAGTACTTGAAGAAGTAGAATTGAAGCTTTTCCGAAGTTCTCAACATAAAAATGGGGTTAGCATGAAGACTAAACTTATTGAAAAACAAACTATCCTAATCCTAAATCCTATGAAAGCAATAAGCCTAATTATACCTCCATCAGACTAAGAAGTCAATCCTGATACACAAGATCACTCAAAGGTATGGACATATTCTCTGAATCAAACTTCTCAACAATGGCTTAAGACGATGTCCGTTTACTTTGAAAACATTGTCATTTATCAGATTCTTTATCTCAACGGCCCCATGAGGATAAATGTTTGTAATAGTAAAAGGGTCGGTTCAACGAGATCGCACTTACCCAGAAAAAGATGTAACCGAGAATTGTACAAAAAGACTTTTTGACCAGTTATGAATGATTTTCGAAGGATGTTCCAGTCATGGAACACCTTCATTCTGTCCTTGTAAATTCTCGAGTTCTCGTATGCGTCGTTCTGGATTTCTTCGAGTTTGTTCAATTGAAGTTTGCGCAGCGAGCCAGCGTTGTCCAAGTTAAAATTCAGTTTTTTGATAGCCCAATAAGCTATATGTTCCAATTCTACTGGCAAGTGACAAGCTTTCCCATAGACGAGTCTAAAAGGAGACATTTCAATGGGGGTCTTAAAAATTGTACGGTAAGCCCATAAAGCATCAGTCAAGCGGATTGACCAATCCTTACGGTCAGGGTTAACCATTTTTTCTAAAATTTATTTAATTTCCTTATTGGAAGTCTCAGCTTGTCCGCTTGTCTGCGGGTGGTATGGAGTGCTCACTTTATGAGAGATGGCATATTTTTTCATTAAGTTCTCAAATAGCCTATTGTAAAAGCGTAACCGTACATCACTAATGATCGCTCGAGGCATTCTGAACCGAGAAATGATGTTTTGTTTTAGGAATCTAATGACCATTCTATGGTTGTTATTCCGTCACAGGATCGCTTTGACCCACTTAGTGACATAGTCTACTGTCAACAATATGTAGATGTTTCCAAAGGATTGGGGAATGGTCCCATGAAATCGACGTCCCAACAATTGAATGCTTCAATGATAAAAATTAGGTTTAATGGCATCATATTTCGATGGGACAATCCTCCCAATTTTTTATAACGCTCACAAGCTCTACAAAACTCATGAGTATCTCTGAACATCATGGGCTAGTAAAGGTTGCACTGCAAAATTTTGGCCGTGGCCTTTTTAGCATAAAAATGACACCATAGGCCTGAGAATGACAAAAGGAGATGATAATCTGGTGTTTATTTTTTAGCACACATCTCCTTAGAATTTGGTCTAGTCAATATTTAAACAGATAAGGATCATCCCAGAAAAACTTACGTACCTCGACGAAGAATTTTTTTTCTTATATTGTGCAGTCCAATGGTCAGCGTGAAACCTATAGCAAGATAATTCGCAATGTCAGCAAACCAAGGTAATTGGGAGAGTTTAAACAATTGTTCATCAGGGAACATATCATTTATAGGTGTCGGCTCAAGCGAATCAGCAAGATCAATCCTAGAGAGATAGTCAGCCACTATGTTCTCTACTCCTTTTTTGTCTCGTATTTCTATGTCGAACTCTTAGAGTAGAATGATCCATCTTATCAAGCGGGGCTTAGCATCATTCTTAGAAAGAAGGTACTTCAGCGCCGCATAATTAGTGTAAATGATGATCTTGGATCCGATCAAGTAAGACCTAAATTTGTCCAAAGCGAACACTACGGCTAAAAGCTCCTTCTCCACAATAGAGTAGTTCACTTGGGCAGAATTTAGATTTTTACTTGCATACTGAATCACATAGGGCTTCTTCTCTTTTTCTCTGGCTAGCACCACCCCAATAGCATAGTCAGATGCATCGCGCATAATCTCAAAATGGATGCTCCAATCGGGTGGCTGCATTATAGGTGTGGTTGTCAACATAGCCTTGAGCTTAGCGATAGCTTCTTAGCATTTTTCAGTCCACTCGTATGGTATATCCTTATATTCTTTTGAAAGAGATCACATAAAGGATGAGAGAGATGACGGAAGTCACTTATGAATCGTCTATAAAATCTAACGTGTCCTAAGAAGGATCGCACATCACGTATGCTCTTGGGTGGAGGTAGGTTAGAGATAAGATCTATTTTAGCCTTGTTTACCTCAATTCCCTTGGATAAAAGTATATGTTTAAGCATTATTCCCTTGGGAACCATGAAATGACATTTCTCCCAATTCAAAACCAAATTATTTTCGTCGTATCGCTTCAGCACATTTTTTAGATTTTCCAGACACTCGTTGAAGGATAGACCAAAAACAGAGAAGTCATCGATGAAGACCTCTAAATATTGCCCCACCATGTTAGAAAATATACTCCACATGCACCGCTGAAAGGTGACAGGGGCATTACACAATCCTAATGGCATCCTTTGGTAAGCAAAGGTGCCAAAGGGACATGTGAATGTAGTCTTTTCTTGATCCTCAAGGGCTATCTCAATCTGATTGTAGCCCGAATATCCATCAAGGAAGCAATAGTAAGAGTGACTAGCCTTTCCAAATTTGATCAATGAAGGACAAGGGCTAGTTGACACGAGTTCATTGTCGGCATTGGCTACGATGGTGATTCTGAACTTCTTAAGAACCACCTGAGTTGGACTCACCCATTGACTGTCGGATATATGGTATATGATAACCACATCTAACAACTTAAGTACCTTAACCTTAACCACTTCCTTTATGTTTGGATTTAGTCGATGTTGTGGTTGTCAAGAGGTTTTCGCATTATCTCAAGATGAATGTGGTGAGTACAAATCAAAGGATCAAATCCCTTGAAGTCCGCGATCGACCATCCAAGGACTCCTTTATGCTCAATGAGAGTAGAAATAAGCATACTCACTTGTTCTTTCTCAAGGTGGGAAGAAATCACCACCGGGCATGTCTCATCTTAACCTAAACAGACATATTTAAAATCAGCGGGCAAAAGTTCTATGTCAAGCTTCGGTGCTTTGAGGATAAACGGTAATGACACTACTTCTGTTTGGGGTAATTTCTCAAATTATGGCCTCCACCGATTAACTTCAAGTACCGGCGTAGCATCAAGCAAGGCACCATCTCCCTAATCATGTCATCATCTAAATTAGGGGAGTGGGCCAAGCATGTCTCTAGAGTGTCAGAGTATAGAGTCGAAAGTGTTCTATCTTCTACAGAAGAATCTATCAAGTTAATGTCGTGGATATCATCAACATCCTTTGACTGTTTGCTCATGTTGAAAAAGATATTGAGCTCCAATGTCATATTTCTGAAAGATAAATTCATAATTTCATTCCTAGAATTAATGATTACATTTGATGTAGCAAGGAATGGACGACCAAGAATGATGGGAATTTGAGTGCTCATATTTATGATGGGTTGAGTATCCAAGACAATAAAATCTACTGGATAGTAGAATTAACCAAGTACAGGGTGAAAATTCACTAAAATAGAGTGAAATTTGACTGAGTACAGGGTGAAAATTGACCAAGTACTGGGTGAAATTGATCAAGTAGTCGTGAAAATTGACTGAGTATTGGGTGAAATTGACCGAGTACTCGTGGAAATTAACCGCGTACTGGGTGAAAATTAACTGAATACTTGTAGTCATAGTGGTTTTAGAGTTTAAAGAGGAAAATTTCTATACGAAGGCACCATTTTCTTCCTCTTCTATCTCTCAAATTCCTCTTCAACATAATAGGTTTCAAGCAATGAAGAAAAAGAAGTGGAGATTTTTGGAAGAAAAATAAATAGACTATTTGAGAAAGAAATATGAAGAGATGAAACAATTTCAAGAAGAAATACGGAGAGAGGAGATGATTTCAAGACGTTTTCTGGAAGATGGGATTGTGGTATAGTAAGGGTATTTTCATATGAAAAAAGCTTTGAATTTTAAAAATGAAAGTAAAGTGTAGGAGGTTTAGAAACGCTGATAAGTTAAAAGTGAAATTCACGGAGGTAATTTCTCATTTGAGCTTCATACGCCACGTCGTCCAAAGTCACGTGCATGGGGCATGTGGTACCGAGGAATGATACTAATACCAGAGGATGAGGAGAGTATACTCGAGTTTTGCAAAACCGGGCCCACACTGAAGTGATCTAGCCAGCCTGTAGGCTGTTAACGTCGTAACACTATTTATTGACCTTTAGCCCAAGCTTTCCCCAATGGAAGATCCTAACTCCAATCTCTTCGATGGAATGCGGACCGTTGTTGTATATCTCAACCGTCTATTTTCAGGACACCATATGAAACGATGAGATAATTGTCATGTCCAGCATATTTTCTGGCCTACTCCATCCGCGGCAGGCAACAGGAACAAATTGATGGTCTTGATCACTGAACCATTAGCCTTGATGGTCAGGATCAAATAATATCTCCCACTTGAAACTTGAAATGGCCACGTGCGGAGGTACTCAGCGGGGAGCGGATTCGGTGAAGCCCGGGTAACGGCTTAGTGGGTGAGGGCTGACCGTGGGGCCCACCTTGATGTGTGTGTTGCGTATCCACGCCGTCACTCAGTTTTTATTTTTCCTGCTCAGTTGAGTTGAGGGCATGGCTCATAAAATGAAGCAGATTCACGTATCAAGTGGACCACACCACAGGAAACAGTGGTGATGGAATGCCCACCATTAAAAAATTCCTAGGGCCCACCATAATGTTTATTTGCCATCCAACCTGTTAATAAGGTAATTAAGGTAACAAAGACCTAGATGAAAGGAAAACACAAATATAAGCTTGATACAAAACTTTTGTGGCTCTTAAGAAGGTTCTAATTATGGACATTCAATCTCCAAAATGTAGTCCACTTGAAATTTATATCTGCTTTATTTTTTCCACCATGCCCTAAAATGAGTTGGAAAAACTGATAGAGCGCGTGGATATACAACAAATAGATCAAGTAGGCCCTACAGTTAATGCCTCACCCATTAACCTGTTACCCCACCCTCGCCTGTTCCGCTTTCAATTTAAAGAAGCGGATTAAATAGGCAGCAGACGTAGAGGTGTACATGAACCGACTCGACTCGACTCAAGAAGCCTGATTTGACTTGGTTCAAAGCTAAGTTCGAGCGGAGTTGAGCTGACTTTTTGATCTCAAAAATGAGTTCAAGCCGAGTTCAAGCTGGCCCCAACTCGACTCGACTCAGATCGAACCGGTTCGGTGACTCAATTACCTTGATATTGATGTTGCTCACCAAGTGTTTGATGAAATGTCTCAAAGAAGTGTAGCTGGTGGCGAGGAAGGTATATATATAAAACCAACACCATTTTCTTCTTGATTTTTATAATGCTTAGAAGGTGTTTGATAAAATACCTGTAAAACCATTGCTACTGTCTCAAACGCAGTGAGATTTTGAAGGTGCAGTACAGGTGTTTGTGAAAATGCTGCAATGGTGAACTAGGCTCGATCTTGGCTTGAACTCGGCTCAAACTGGCCCGAGCTGCTGACCGAACCGACCTGAGCTGGCCAGTCAGGCTCAAGGACCGAGCTAAGTTCGAGCTGAGGTCAACTATTGGCCGAGCCGAGTCGAGCTAAGGTTAGCTCGACTCGGTTCGACTCGATGTACACCCCTAAGCAGACTGCGTACTAGTAACTCAGCACGCTTATGGAGTAAACTCTGTGGGACCCACCATAATTTATGTATTTTATCCGTCCATCCATTCTATCAGACAATTTTAAATCTTCAGCCCAAAAGTGAAGCATATCCAAAGCTCAAGTGGACCACGCTACATGAAACAGTGTGAATTGAACGTGTCTACCATTTCAGGGCCCACAGAAGTATTAGATCAATCTGATATTTATGATTTACTTTTATCCATGTGTATGCGATCTTCTGAACAGATTAGATGGCAAATAAACATCATTGTGGACCCTAAGAAGGTTTCAACGGTGGAAATCATTATTTCCACGGTTTCCTATGGTGTGGTCCACTTAATCTTTGGATACGTATCGATTTTGGTCTCAATCCCTAAAACAAGCTGGAAAAAAGGATGGATGGTGTGGATAAACCACATACATTCATAGTGGGCCCAAGATACTTTACTCAGTACGACAAAAGCCTATTGAATAATTCAGTACACAATCCGATTTCCTTACTTAACGAGGCAAACCAAAATATCAGGAGGCCGCCCATGGTCCAAAACCCAAGCCACATTGCATTGAATGCAGACAAATGGTTAGTTGTGTCTCAAACACTGTTCTTTACGATTGAGTATTTGTGTGGCCCACTTTATGAAGCTTCTAGTTGGGTTTAGGGGAAACGGATTGTGTAGTGAGTAGAGCTGGACACAAACCGACCCGATCCGAACTGCGGTGTGGTTCGAGTTAGATCAGTCAGATCTGACCATTCATTGGATCGAGTTCGGATCATGGTCGATCCGAACCGAATGGATCTGATCTGATCTGATCCGATCCGGAGTGATTTTTACAAATATTTATCACATATATTTATCTTATGAATAGGTTGGATGAAAAATAAACATCACTGGGGCCTTATAAATTTTTCAATGGTGGAAAATAATACTTCTACTTTTTCCTGTGGTATGGTCCACTTGAGCTTTGGATATGCATCAATTTTGGGTTCAACCACTAAAATGATCTGGAAAAACAAATAGATGGCGTGGATAAACCACATGCATTCATGGTGGGCTCCAACAGAGTTTACTCAGTACGATAAGAGCCCACTGGGAATCGGATTGGCTGGTGTACCACACACCAGCTATATAGCTGCTGTAGGTACGTATCGTGCGAAGACGAGCATTGACGCTCCTCGAGTCCGAGTTGTACGAACGTTCAAAGGAGATCAAAGTTACATGGGCCCCACAGTGATGTATTTATTATATCTACACCGTTCATCTATTTTTAGAGATCATTTTAAAGCATTATCCAAAAAATGAACCATATCCAAAGATCATCTGAACCACACCACAAATATCAGCGGAGTGAGGTACACTAGCCAATCCACTCCCAGCCCACTAAGACACGCAATTCTATTTCATGCACAGCACGTCAACACAAGTTATAGATACGTGTCGTGCAAAGACGAGCGGAGACGCGCCTCGAGCTTCGAGTTGTACGAACGGCTCAAATGAGATCAAAATTACATGGGCCCCACAATGATGTATTTATTATATTCATACCGTTTATCCATTTTTCATGATCATTTTAGAGCATTTGAAAAAAAGAAAGTCATATCTAAAGCTCAAATGGACCACACCGAAAATAACAGCGAGGATAATGATTTTCACCGTTAAAAAATTTATAGGGCCCACCATAACATATATTTTCCATCTAATCTGTTAATAAGGTTAAAAATACATGGACGAAGAGGAAAAACAAATTTCATATTAATCCGAAACTTTCGTGATCTCCAAAAGGGTTTCAATGGTAAACGTTCAATCCCCCACTTTTTTGCAGTGTGGTCTAACTGATCTTTAGATCTGTCTTATTTTTTGACTCAAGCCTTAAGACGAACTTTCTAAATGGATGGATGGTTTGGATATAACATATACCTCATAGTTTGACCCACAGACCCAACCCGATCCGAACCGTACCCAACCCGATCCAACTCGGTTTTCCTGATCGAGTCGGACTCGGTTCGGGTCAGGCCAACCGTGCATCGGATCAGTTCGAATCAGATGTCCTGGACTGGGTCCTTAATCGGATCGAGTTTAGGTCAGCCCATGTAGATTTCGGATCGAATCGAGTTGGACCCAATCCGATCCGACTCGGTCCGATGCCCAGCTCTAGTAGTGAGTGACTCACTACGCTTATCGTACTGAGTAAATTCTTTGAGGTCGACCATGATTTATGTATTTTATCCACTCCATCCATCCATTTCCCCATATAATTTTAGAGCTTATGCCCAAAAATGAAGCAAATACAATGTTCAAATGGACCACACCATAGGAAACAGTTGACTTCACTTCTACTGTTAGAAAATTTCTTGGGGGCCAAAGAAGCTTTGGATCAAGCTTATATTTGTGTTTTCTATTCATCCATGCTGTATGATCTTATGAATAGGTTGGATGACAAATAAAAATCATTGTGGGGCCTAGCAAGGTTTCAACGGTGGAAATCATTATCCCCACTGTTTCCTGTGGTATGATCCACTTAATCTTTGGATATGCTTCAATTTTGGGCTCAACCCCTTAAATTAGATGGAAAAACGGATGGACGGCGTGGATAGACCACATACATTTAAGGTGGGCCCAACTGAGTTTACTCAGTATGATAAGAGCATACCGAGTAACTCACGAGGAATCGCATCCATCTAATGTACGGTTGATTCTTGTACACGTACTTGAATCAACCCATTTTTAAATAGTGCCGTAAAAATAAAATAAAATAAAATAAAATAAAATAAAAAAACTACTTCATTACTATGAAATTTACGTTCCCATACTCTTTTCAAAGAAGATTTTGAAAAATCTATCTCTTTAATGAATATAATTATCACACCACTACCTTCCATCATGGCCGCATTGGTGGCTTGGGTGGGCCCCACCATCAAATTTATGTAAAATCTACGCTAACTGCTAAGTGTGCCAAACATACCATGTTAGGCTAAGGGTCCAAAAATTGACTTTATATGTGATTCGGGCGGGCTACATTATTGGAAACAGTGGCATGGCCCACATGAATTACAGATGGGTATAATTTTTAGGCCACATGCCTACTTTTTTTGTATTAAATCTAATGGTTGGAATGGGTTTCATATATATAATTATAACAGTAGGCCCATCAAAATCAAGGGTGGATGTCTCCTTTCAACTTTTTTCTCGGATGTGGCTCACCGATTTACCCCGTGTTTTTTCTATTTTTGGACTTGATATATGGCTAAAAAAAAAAAAAACTACTTCATCAATCTAACGGTTGAAGTGGATATTACATAAACATTAAGATATGCACGTCAAAATAAAGTTCTCAAAATTAAGTGTCGCTCGGGACTCAAGTTGATTTCTATATGGTCCACCTTGATGTGTATGCAAAATCCTTTCTAGCTATTAGATGGGCAATCACAATTTAGGTTCAGAGCCAGAAAACAAGCTGACTAGTTATTGAAGTGGGCCACACCAAAGGAAAAAAGCTGGGAGACAAATGTTCACCCTTAATTTTTAATGGTCCACCGTGATAATTAAATGAAATCTAATCTAACCATTAGATGTCACACTAAAATTTAGGGTTGCAACCTTAAAATCAGGCCTACCTTTGATGTATATGGGCTATATCAAAGAAAATAATTTGGAGGACAAAAGCAAGTGATCTATGTAGGTAATTTTTGGAACCTTAGCCTAACATGAGGTTATGCACTTGTGATCGGAGTGGATTTTACATAAGATCATATTCTGAAGTAGTGTTTTGAAAACCTTTTGAAAAACATACTAGAATGTAAGTTTTATATTAGCCAGGTAGCTTTTATAAAATTCTCTTCCAAGTAATCCGTGGCCACAGTAGCTCGTGCATCAAGAGCCACGTGGGTGGAGCTTTCATGAGATCCACTTGTCCAGTTACCCTGCCTCATTTTCAAACTCCTCACTATCCAGAACTATAGCTTCATGGGAAATTTTTGGGATTACATGCACCCCATTAATTTTGCACAAGGCATATGTGGAGTTTATATGCCATCCAAGTCATTCATCTTATATGCCTTATTATGGGGAAAGAATTTCCCAAAAATCACAGTATTCCAAAGCTTAAGTACGCCTTATCATATTAATTTAAAGATTTTTAGGTATAATTTTATTGGGTGGCCTGATTTTTTGGATCAAGAATAAACAAGTGGTGAACTACCTGATGCATGCACGGGTGGATTTCGTTCAAGTGGTTGCCCCAAGTTGGAGAAAACGGGTGGATTTCGTTCAAGTCGTTCCCCCAAGTGGGAGAAAGTTGCAATATGGTAGGTAAGGTCTTCATCCATTGTAATTACATTAGGTGTTGTTAATCATCCGAAGGGTTGATGTGATAGGAGTTAACCTTTAAAAAAATCTTACATTGAATTATCAACCCATTGATTGAAAAAAGATTATTTTAACCGTCCTTTTCAAAGAAAAATAAAAAGATCTCAAATGATTGAAATAATCCAATGTACGAATTTTATTTGTAGTTGGGTCCACCATAAAAGTTGAGAATCATCATATGAACGGTTTGGATCATTTGAAAACTATCCAGATTGAAAGGATAAAGTTCCTACGTATCACATTACAATAGTTAGGGATGCACCCTGTCAAATCGTTTTCCTTTTAAATGCAAAACGCGCATTGCAATACTTCGGGAGGTACTCGGGCAAATCGCTTTCCTTTCTATGCAAAACTTTTGCGCGTTGGTACCTACAGGTCACTTTCTCTAAAATGTGAGGAAACGTCTCAAAGTGCATGAACTCCCATCCATGAGTTGCATAGTGTTGAAACAACCCATAAAATATATATAATTGTATGGCCAACCTAGGTTTTTGGTTACTGTGTTTTTCCGCAGATTGTATACTAACATTGCTTGGATGGTGCCATGTGGGCTCTATCATGATGTATGTGTTTTATCCACGCTGTCCATCCATTTTTTTTCAGGTCATGCTAGGCCATAGGCCAAAAAATGAGGCAGATCTAAATCCAAAGTAGACTGCACTACGGCAAAACAACAGTGATTAAACACTCGTCATAAACCTTTGTCTTACTGTAATTTTCGTTTGTCATCCAACCTCTTGATTGCGTCTGACCTAGATGAAGGAAAACATAAATATCAGCTTTATCCAAAACTTTTGTGGCCCTTGGTAGTTTTCAACTGTGTGCCCGTTCAATAACCATTGTTTTCTATTTTCTATGGTGTGGTCGACTTCAGTAATTTACTGCATTTTTTAGCTCATGCCCTAAAACAAGCGGCCAAAATGGGTGGACAGCACGAATAAAACACATACGACATCATGGTAGCCCCACAGTACCCCTAGTGTCAGGGTCAGTAGTAAATGGGACTCCGTACTGAGTTACTCAACGTGCTTTTATGGTATTGATTCAACTCCATTGGGCCTACTGTGAATGCGAGTGATTTATCGTTGTCAATATGTTTTCTAGCTCATTTTAGCGGTTGAGCTCAAAATTAAAGCATATCCAAAGCTCAAGTGAACCACACCATAAGATACAGTCAGAATAATAATTTTCACAGTTGAAACCTTGCTAGGGCCCACAGTAATCTTTATTGGTCATTCAACATGTTCATAAGATCACATAGATATGAAACAAAGGAAAAGCTTAAATATCAGCTTAATCCAAAAATTTTGTGGCCTCCAAGAAGTTTAATTCATATTATTTCTCATGGTGTGGTCCACTTCAGCTTTTGATATGCTTCATTTTTTGGTTCAAACCTTAAAATTATCTGTTAAGGTAGATGAACAGAGTGGATAAAATATATAAATCTAGGTAGACCCCACAAAGTTTACTCATTATGCAATCTGTTCCGGTCACTAGGCAATCTGCTCCTCTTATCCTTTGTTTTTTTTAGCTTTTTTCCTACTGTACAACCCACTTATGGTCCACACACCTTTCTAAGCCCACTTATTCTTACCTTCCAAGAATAAGCCCCTTCTGTACGGACAGCTTTTCACCGGTCGAAAATGCCCCTGCTTTTACCAGATGCACCTTCGAAAGCTGCCAGCCGCATCTCCTTTTGAAATTGAGTTTTTTTCTTCTTTCATCTCCCTGATCCTTCGTCCTATTCGAAGAATCTCATTTTCTGATTACTTCTCCCCCTCTATGACTGTCCACCCTAGCAGTAAAAGGAGTTTTACTGCTTTCTTCTTTCCCCTTTTCTGACTGTCCACCCAACGAGTAAAAGCCTCATTTTCGGTATACATTTATCTGGTTGAGAATACACACCCCACACACGTCATTTTCCACTTTTGTGAACCGAAGATAGAACGAAAATGGTCCCCCCATCTAAGAAGCTTCAAACAGCAGGTATATTAATGGAAACTCTACTTTCTTTTTGTGGACCCCACTGAATATTATACTATACATGCGCACTGTCCACAATCCATTTTCTTTATTTTTAAACATAGAATGGTATGACATGTCCCGATAAATGACCAAATTCAATGCTCAAATGGCCCACATCGAGAGTTTTTGAAACAAAGAACGAAATGAGATGTGAAACTAAACGAAGACCAAGTGAAAGAGACCGAGCACGGACTGAGTTAACAGACTGAGGACCCACTGAGTTATTGATGAGGACCCACTGTGTTAAATTGACCCCGAACAAAGCTAAAATGACCGCAAATTGAGTTAAATTGACCGCGAACTGAGTTAAAATGACCGTGAACTAAGTTAAAATGACCCCAAACTGAGTTAAAATGACAGCAGAGTGAATGAATTGACTGAGGACTAAGTGAAATTTGACTCACAGCTACAAGAAACATATAACTCACTTCACTGTCAATTTAGGCAATTCCCCTTCACTTCACGGTCAATTCCATGCATTTCACGGTCAATTCCCTTCACTTCACGGTCATTTCCATTCATTTCATGATCAATTCCATGCACTTCACGGTCAATTCCCTTCACTTCACAGTCATTTCCAATCATTTCGCGGTCAATTCCCTTCACTTCATGGTCAATTTCATGCATTTCACGGTCAATTCCGACGATTCCCCTTCACTTCATGGTCATTTCCATTCATTTCACGGTCAATTCCCTTCACTTCACGGTCAATTCCATGCATTTCACGGTCAATTCTAGCGATTCCCCTTCACTTCAATTCCATGCATTTCATGGTCAATTCCCTTCACCTCACGGTCATTTCCATTCATTTCACGATCAATTCCCTTCACTTCACGGTCAATTTCATGCATTTCACGGTTAATTCCCTTCATTTCACGGTCAATTCCGGCGATTCCCCTTCACTTCACGGTCAATTCCATGCATTTCACGGTCAATTCACTTCACTTCATGGTCATTTCCATGCATCATGCATTTCACGGTCAATTCCATGCATTTCACGGTCAATTCCCTTCACTTCACGGTCATTTCCATTCATTTCACGGTCAATTCCCTTCACTTCACGGTCAATTCCATGCATTTCACGATCAATTTCCTTCACTTCACAGTCATTTCCATTCATTTCACGTTCAATTCCCTTCACTTCACGGTCAATTCCATGCATTTCACGGTCAATTCCCTTCACTTCACGGTCATTTCCAGCGATTCCCCTTCACTTCACTATCAATTCCATGCATTTCACGGTCAATTCACTTCACTTCACGGTCATTTCCATGCATTTCACGGTCAATTCTCTTCACTTCACAGTCAATTCCATGCATTTCACGGTCAATTCCCTTCACTTTATGGTCAATTTCGGTCCTCAGTCAACTTCACTCATGGTTAATTTCACGACGTTCTAGGGCTAAAATGTAACATATAACTCAGAAAATTGACTGACAACTGAGTGAAATTGACCGCAGACTTGTGGAATGTCACCTATGAGTCGACCACTTTGACTTGAAATTCGTCAAAATGACCGATAACTGCTTGATATTGACATCTTTTTTACTGACAACCTTGTATAAATTTACCGACAACTTCTTGAAATTGACTGATAAATGAGTGAAACAGGCCCAAAACTTGTGAAAATTCACTTGTAAGTCTTGTACTTTCATTTGGAATTCGCCAAAAACTGACCGCTGACTCGGTAAACTCACACCATACTTTATGATTTTTCACTACAACAAGTCAACTTTCACATTATGCTTCATTAAATATTAAATGTTATCGTTGATATAATTTTCAATTCATCCTTGCAGATGACAAACCCTTGCGTAAAGGATTTGGCGAGTCAGCCCCCACCCTATCATTCAAATGTTCATTAACATGGTGGTTTGATAGCGTGAAGAGTGGTTTGGAGAAGAATAACAGTAGATTAAATATATTTAGGCAGACTTCATTCTCATTATTATTGCACATCCCATCATTTAGGTTTATAGGAGCATTTTTTCACTCACTTATTGAGAGATATAGAGGTAATCTCGTATTTGAGATATAGGGGAACCGTGTAAAAATTTTTAAGATGGACTTCACCCTAATAATACAGGGCTGAAGACTGGTGACCTCTCCATACCCAATATCCATTGTTCGAAGAAGTCAATAAGAGAGAAATACTTCAACGAATATCCTATCCTAAAGAAACATGTACAGGAGGTGTTCAATAAGATAGTTGATAACAATAAGTACGAAGATGTCGTGAAGGTAACTCTAATATTATGTGTAGAATGGTTTATTAGAGGAACCAACACGAATATTATGTGTTGTACAGAGTATATCGACCTTGTGGACTCGTTGGAAGACTTTAATATCTACCATTGGGGTAGTTTGGTCTTCCAGACAATGACAGAAGGGATCAAGAGTGCCTTGATGGCATCGCATGGGCTTCAGTACAATGTCACCGGCTGCATATTTCCCCTACAAGTAAGGATTCTTTCCTTGTCTATTTTAATTTATAGTTTATACGAAACTATATTTATTTAATATCATCTTGCTATTTCATTGAAACAGATATGGACCCTTGAGAGAGTACCGGCTCTCCGAGAATATATCATTTCATACGTTCCCTCCCAAATTCCAAAATTCATACAATATCGGGGATGGAAAGGTTGGAGGTATAAGAAGATTCATCAAATACTAGAGAGCGAATATGTAAGTCAATTTCTATAAAGCTAAGTGGTCACTCATTGAACTACATATATATATATATATATATATAATATATATATATATATATATATATATATATATATATATATATATACACACATGAACATGAATGGTGTTCTCTTGCAGACTGAGATAATTCTTATCTTAGAACCCACCATTGAGGAGTTGGCAATTTGTTTGGTCCGTGATAGATCTGATGTAAGATGTCATAAAAGTCTTCTTTTATGTTAATATTTTATATTTACTTTGACATGTTACATATTTGATACATACATTACTTCATTTTGTAGGGACAAGGAGAGGGAGAAGAAGGGGGAGAGGAAGAGAGTGGTGATAAGGTAGAGGGAGAGGGAGCGGGATTGCAATTGAAAGGGGAGGATAGGGAGGATAGGGAGGAGCTGGAGGCGAAGAGGCTTCAGTTGGAGAGAGATGGGGAAGAGTTGAAGCAAAAGGAAAAGCAATTCGATGAGGGGGAACGCATGCTAAAAGAGAGAGAGAGAGAGAGAAGAATCGATGAGGAGGGAAAGAGAAGTAGTACTCAAAGAGATGGAACTAATGCTAAAAGAGAAAGAAACCATGAGGTTAGAGAAGGAAGAGTTAAATGAGAGGGCGATTTTGAAGATGGAGAGGGAAATGCTAATGAAGGAGAAGGAAGAACTGAGGATCAAGAATGAGGTATTAAAGAAGGAGAAAGAAGAGTTGGAGGAGAGTAAGGTGGAGTTGAAGAAGCAGATGGAAGCGTTTCTTATAGAAAAGACGCAGTTTTGGAAAGAGAAGGAATTAGAAAAGGAGAATGAAGAGTTTGAGAAGGAGGATGTGGAATTGGAAGGTAGGGACCAGGGGAACAGAGAGGTGGATGTTCAACACTCGGCTGCGTTAGACGTTGATATATGTGAGAAATCACTGCGATCCACTCCAGTCTATAGGAGGAGAACTAAGAGGGTGGTGAAGCCGTCTGTCTACAAGAATTCTTCATTCACTTCCATCTCTGTCATTCAAACGACTTCAAGCAACGCCGCCAACTATGAGAAACTGAGAGAATTGTGTACTTCTCCAATACCCTTTCAGGCCAAGATTGATCCATTTAGGGTAATATCGGAGGACGAACTGCATGAATTGAATAGTTAAGCCAACGCAAACAAAGATTCGACAAAATTTATTTGGTTCAAGACCATATGGGAGAAAGATGCATGGGTTGATAGCGTGATAAGTATTTTACACACATACATCTATACGTATTCAACTCTTATATTAGACTAGAGCTTAATTCGTCATCTTTATTGATTAGGCTATTGACAAGTACATTAATTTCTTGGAGAGAAGGCACAATTCATTTCCTACTTTATATACTCAAGACTACAAGTTCTGCCCCACATTTTTTCTAGTAACTGTATGAATTGGATCATAGTTATTATATTATTTGATTATATGATATATGTTTTAATTTGCTATGTTGTCTGTAATAGTCATGTCTCGACCTGCAAATGTCGACATTGAGAATGTATCGGGACATTGGCAGGGACGAAGCGCGTTCATTATTACAAGTTGAGAAACTCACCATGAACGACATTGTTAAACCTCGAGAAGGGCAGAAGCCCATGTGGCAGTATAAACAGGTAATGATGTTGTTACAAGTTCTAAATGCTGGGTGTACCCATTTCTATAATTTTTATAATGATATCTTATCTTGTTATAATGATATCTTATCTTGTCAAACATGGACAGGCATATGTACTAGTCAACACGCCAACAGTCATTGGTACCTGATGGTCATCCACCCTCAAGACCGAGAAATCATCATACTCGACAGTTTATATTTGAGAGCACTCAGTCGATACAGGGAACATATTGATCTGATGAAGGAGGGCTTGCCTATATTATTCCATGCTATAGGAGATATGTCTGCGTTGGATGGGAAGGCTTGGACGTTCAGAGAAGAGACTTCTATACACCAAAGCAGATGAACGGATATGATTGTGGCATTTTTGTCATGAAATATATCGACATTTTGTGCAGCGATCAAATTTTGTCAGGGACAGACTTGCAGAAATTCACTCACAGCTTTAGGAACTCAATAGCATATGATTGCCTGAGTGTTCACAAAATATGATATATTTGTCTTAGGCATGAGAGGAATCAAAAAAGTTTGTGAAATGTTATAAATTGTTGTAAATGATGTCTTGTAAAACATTCAGGGTGAAATGATGTAAATAATGTCTTGTATATTTTCTCATAAATTAGTAGTAAATGATGTGTTCTTGATAGTGATTTCATTATGAATGGTGATTTGTTTGTATATTAGATAATTTCATCTACGCCATGGTCAATTCCCTTCACTCACGGTCAATTCCAGGCATTTCGCAGTCAATCTCGGCGATTCCCCTTCACTTCACGGTCAATTCCATGCATTTCACGGTAATTCCCTTCACTTCACGGTCATTTCCATTCATTTCACGGTCAATTCCCTTCACTTCACGATCAATTCCATGCATTTTATGGTCAATTCTGGCAATTTCCCTTCACTTCACGATCATTTCCATTCATTTCACGGTCAATTCACTTCACTTCACAGTCATTTCCATGCATTTCATGGTCAATTCCCTTCATTTCATGGTCAGTTCCCTTCACTTCATAGTCATTTCCATTCATTTCACGGTCAATTCCCTTCACTTCACGGTCAATTCCATGCATTTCACGGTCAATTCCCTTCACTTCACAGTCAATTCCATGCATTTCACAATCAATTCTGGCGATTCCCCTTCACTTCACGATCATTTTCATTCATTTCACAGTCAATTCCCTTCACTTCACGGTCAATTTCATGCATTTCACGGTCAATTCCCTTCACTTCACTGTCATTTCCATTCATTTCACGGTCAATTCGCTTCACTTCATGGTCAATTCCATGCATTTCACGTTCAATTCTGGCGATTCCCCTTCACTTCACGGTCAATTCCATGCATTTCATGGTCAATTCCGACGATTCCCTCTCACTTCACGGTCAATTCCCTTCGCTTCACGGTCATTTACCACATCAATTGAAGTTCTTTAGGTCTTCCTCTAATCCACTTTTCATGCCCTTCAACCTTAATCAATGTTCCCCTCTTTACTGGAGGCATCCCAATCTTCATGCACATGATCAAACCATCTCAATCTAATCCCCATCAAATAATCAATTTCTCACATTGCAGTACTCCTACGAGTTTGGGATGACCTCATTCTTGATTCTATCTTTCTTGGTATTCCTACATATTCATCCTCCCATCCCCATCTCTGTAGGAATCAATCTCTACTCGTGCTGCTGACTACCCAAAATTGTCTGATATGGCATAGCCAATCAAATTGTTGCCCTATAAAATTTTCCTTTTCTAATCCAATCTACAACATTAGATAAATAGACGATCACGCAATATTTGTCATTTATCAAGAGAAAAGGAAGAAGATGTCAGACTACTCCAATGGGAGCATGATGCATCTGCACATGAAACCTCTGTAGTCTTTAATCCTAATGTACTACTAAAAATTGATTTAGATTCAACTTAATACTTGGATTTAAAGTTTTAAAACAAGATAGTCAAATCTTTCAAGACCTAAAGGTCCAAACCCCAGATCAATGTGCAAAAATGTCAATGATGGGACTGATGAAATTGTCTATGCCTATTTGCAGTTATGCCAATATTTATTGGCTATTTTTCCTAGATTGATCTGAACATCTGGCAAGCCTGATAAAAGACAAGAAAATTCTATGAACTTTAGATATCAGAGCATGAATCTGAGGAGAGGAAACTAAAAAAGTAGCGCAAATCGTGAATTGGTTAAGTTCTACGCCTCAAAAGTAACAAAGCAAGGATCCCAAAATCAAGAGCAGGAGGTGGCCCCAAGTAGAACAATTTAGTAGTGAAGCCTAGAATCATGGGAAAATGGAAACAACTTCAAGAGGAGAGTCTTTTGGGAAATGATATCTAGTCTACTGTCGACCAACTAAATACAGTAATGACCTCGTTGTGCATGCAAGCAAACATTTGGGGAATTTTATGCCATAACTAAATGGGAAGGAGGCAAGGATACACATCAAAAGATTCATGGCAAATAAGATGTTGGACTTTCCAGCCAAATGAAACCCATAATGGTAAAATGCGTTACAGTTATAGATCATAGAAAACTTATGTAATTTAGACATGAAATGTGTCGATTTAGGGCACAGACACTATGATGCTGTCAAACAATGGGGAACCTTGTAATACCTTATAAGATTAATGCATCTGTACAATGGGATATGGCTTTGATTATGATAATGATGATGATGAAATATTAGTTCACAAAGACTTACATGAACCCTGATATGCTGAATCAATCAAATGAAAGAGAGATTTTATGGGTTATTTGTCAGTTGCTACTTGTTACAGATTACGCCTGGAAAAATAGGACTTAATGAATCGAAGCCTGAAGATGTTATAAACATGAGGGGAAAAAAGAGCTAATATCAGATATAGGAAGATGCAAAAACCATTCGAATTCAAATGACGTGGGCCCCACCACAATAAAAACCATTCAATAGATGTGGGGCCCACCAAAACCTAGAATTTTTTTAAAATTTTGGGTGGGGCCCATCGTGGATCCCACATAACCTTGTATTTAAGCTCCCCCACATGCCCAAACCCTCATTCCTAACCCTTTCTTCATCTCCCTTCCTAAAACCATATCTTTTTCTAAACCCTCTACCATCTTCTCATCTTCCAAACACCTCTCTCTTCATCTTCCACACACCTTTCGCTTCATCTTCCAAACACCTCACTCTTCATCTTTCAAACACCTCTCTTCTTATTTACACAACCATCTTCTCATCTTCCAAACACCTCTCTCTTCATCTTCCAAACCTTATTTACACAACCATCTTCCCATTTTCCAAACCCATCATCCTCATGGGAATTATTGCATTCTTTTCCTCGATATTTTTCATCCCCATGATTATCTCTCTAATGGAGAAGAACAGAGTGGTTCAAGCAGGTCCATCGTCTCCATGGACTGCAAGAAGGGCGAGGCGGGCCGCTGAGAATGAGGCAAGTCCATCATCACCACTTGTTCGAAGAAATATCAAGAGGGCCAATGTTGATGCAATGAGTTCTTCACCACCACGTCGTGAGAGGAGGACGAAGAGGGGCCACGATCAGAATGCTAGGCCATTGGATGTGGGTCGATATCACAATCGGGAAGTGGTCTTCGAAGTCATGGTGGGGGACCGACTATTTGCCAAAAATGACATCTTAGATCGACTCTTGCACGGCGGTTGGGGAGCTATTTTTGAAGGTAAGTCTCGAGCCAGTGAGAATGATGTAAAGTTTTTCTACTCTTGAATTGTTAACGCAAGTCTCAGCCCAGTCAGATTTAACATTTCACTTGGAGACGCAATGCAGCCCACCCGCATAAAACACATCGTGAACATACTTGGCGTGTCGCTGGGAACGGTACATATTCCCGCAAACACAAAGGACTTGAACACATTGCAACACAGGAGGGAGTTGGTGGAGGAGAGATAGTAGTTTCAGTAACAAATAAATGATTCCAATTTACAAAATGTTGCACTACATCTTCACACATAATTTATATCCGAGAGCGGAAAACAGCACGGAGGTTTCTTTCTACCATGCGGAGATAATGTACCAGATAATGCATGGGGAGAATGTGTGCCTGCCCCCCATTATCCTTTACCATATAGTGAAGGCCACAAGGACAAGAAAAGGCAATCTCTCCCTCCCATTTGGCCGCCTAATTTGCAAGATAGCCTGAGGTAATGGGTTCAGGGCATCCAGCGACTCCTCACATCCAAAAAGAGTGATAACCGAAGACACCTTAAATCGCATGCAATGTGGCCCTAGACAAGAAGTAAGTGATGTAGAGTGGGTCGCGAACAGTTACATGGCCAAGATGGATCAGAAAAGGCCCGGTCAACGACAGAAGTGATCTGGACCATCAGACCTTCAATCAGGCGTATCTCGCAATCCGGGATGAGTTAGCCAACGAAAAATATATGATTTTGGGGTAGAACGAGCTACTTTAGCCAACCAACCCCACTACGCCGGGTTGCGATGCCCGGAATTGCAAAATACCCCTGGATTGACGATCGTTTCCCTGTTTTAATTTCAATTTTACTATAAATAGTAAGTTTTAGTTTGATTATAACTCTTCATCCGTTGGGCTTTAGGAGTTGCGCCCAACGTAAAAAGAGCTTAGAATAATTAGGAGAACGGTTTGGTGAAGTCAAATAGGACACTTACTATTTTTGGCCGAAAACCTTGCGCACTAGTAGACATCACGACCGTCTATAAATAGTAAGTTTACTATTTATAGTAAGTCGCAAATTCTAGGAGTTGTAGTTGTAGTTTGATTCTGATTTCTTTCCCATTGCTTGGTAACCCTATTTAAAGGGCTGTGAATTCATTTTTATGGATTTTAATTAATCAATCTCGAATTTATTAGAAATTATTTCTATTTTCTGCTTTCTTTCCTAGTGGATTCGAGAAGTCTCTGTGAGGAGTCTAGAGAAGCTCCTTGGATTCGGAGTATTTATCCTCATCACGTTCATCCCTGCGTCAATTGGTATCAAAGCGATGATTCCCCTCGGGCCGATGGCAAACAACGAAGGTATGAATCAAAATCCTGTGGACGGTGATCCAGGGATTCGTTATCTTTCGGAAAGAATGGAAGCTTTCCACAGGGAGAGTCAGTTGACCATGCAAGGGCTGCAGGTAACGCTCGACCGTCTTGCGGATGCGCTACTTCCGCCCCGAGCCCTAGGCGGTGCTCCACCACCTATAGTGGCTCCACCACCCATGGTTGCTGTACCACGCAACCCCGATTTTCGTAGAGTACTACCAGTGGCAAACCGTAGGGCTACACCAGATGATTCAAGTTCTAGCGACGAAGACCTTAATGAGGGTTTTACTCGACGACCAATCCATGGAGGCAATCATCTAGATCATGCTGAAAGAGACTACCGAGGTAAGGCTGAACTTCCTAGTTTTAATGGTTTATTACGTATAGAAGATTTCCTCGATTGGCTAGCCGAAGTAGAGAGATATTTTGATTATATGGACATGCCAGATCTTAAAAGGGTAAAATTGGTAGCGTTTAAATTAAAATCTGGTGCTTCAGCATGGTGGGAACAATTACAACTCTCACGAGCCCGTCAGAACAAGGCACCTATCTCATCATGGCCACGGATGAGACGTCTTCTTCGATCACGATTTCTCCCCAGTGATTATGAGCAGATACTATTCCAGCAATATCAAAATTGTCAACAAGGAAATCGAACCGTCACAGATTACACAGAAGAATTCCAGCGGTTGGCTACACGAAACGATCTGTCAGAATCTGAGTCACAGAAAGTGGCACGATTTATAAGTGGGTTGCGGCCGACAATTCAGAACCGAGTTCAGATGTACCCAGTCGGGACCGTGGATGAAGCAGTTCAATTGGCGGGTAGGGCAGAAACACAACTTGTAAGAACTCCTACTCGTCCATATCCTTCAACTCGACCCCTCATGGCGGGTCCCACGCGGGATCCAGTGCTGGTACGAGGAAAAGATCCAGTAGGAGAACGTTCTCAACTTCCTACAACCGCAAATCGTGATACGGGGAGCGGCTCATCCAGACATCAACATACAACACCCACAACAGCGGGCCCGAGTAGGGTTTCAAATCCTTATGCTCGGCCAAGGTCGAATAATTGTTACCGATGTGGTCAGTCAGGCCACTTATCAAACACTTGCCCTCAACGTCCCGCAGCACACTTGACTATAAACGAAGGGGGCACTGGAGATGAGGCCGCAGAAGAAGACCATGGCTTTGATGAACATGAACAAAGCACTGAAGAAATAACAGGTGAAGATGAAGTGACGGGGAGATCGTGGCGAATTTCTAGTTGTGAGGCGATTACTGTATGCCCCACGAAGGAATTACATCCACAGCAACACAATATATTTCGTACTCGGTGCACTGTCAACGGAAAGGTCTGTGATGTGATCATAGCCAGCGGTAGTAGCGAGAACATCATCTCAAGAGTGATGGTGAACAAGTTGCAGATACCACCGACGAAACATCCTTCCCCGTACTCAATTGGCTGGATAAAAAAGGTGAATGAGACCAAGGTAACTGAACAATGCACTATCTCGTTTTCAATTGGCAAAAATTATAAGGATCAAATACTTTGTGACGTGGTCGACATGGAAGCTTGTCATATGCTACTCTCTACTCCGTCGACCTTGGCAGTCGGACCGTGATGCAACCCATCGGGGACGAGATAATGTCTACATATTCGTCAAGGATAGTCGAAAAATAATCCTGCCCCTATGGCACCAAAGAACCACCCTGAAGCTTCTAAAGTGGAGGGGAGTTCCCTCTTGACCATTCGGGATTTCATGGAGGAATCCAAGGAAACCGGCGAGGTATACGCCGTAGTGGTGAAGGGCGAGGAAGAGGAACCCTCAAACATCCCTCCAAGCTTAAGGCTGTTGCTAAACGAATTCAAAGAAGTCTGGCCTAAGGATTTACCTGATGGATTGCCCCCCCATAAGGGACATCCAACATCACATAGACCTCGTCCCTGGGGCTAGCCTGCCCAACTGCCCTCATTATCGGATGAGTCCGAAGGAGTGTGAGATACTTCAGGGGCAAGTAGAGGAATTGATCCGTAAGGGTCTCTTGAGAGAGAGTATGAGCCCATGTGCCGTACCAGCATTATTAACGCCAAAAAAAAAGATGGAAGCTGGCGCATGTGTGTCGACAGCCGGGCAATCAACAAAATCACCATCAAATATCGGTTTCCAATACCACGGTTGGACGACATGCTCGATATGCTAGAAGGGGCCAAGGTGTTCTCTAAACTTGATCTAAGGAGCGGGTACCATCAGATTCGTATCCGACCCGGTGATGAGTGGAAAACGGCGTTCAAGACCAAGGAAGGGTTGTATGAGTGGCTGGTTATGCCCTTCGGCCTATCGAACGCACCAAGTACTTTTATGCGTTTGATGAATCAAGTTCTAAAACCGTTCACTGGCCAATTTATGGCAGTATATTTTGATGACATATTGATATATAGCCAGGATGAGGCGGAGCACAGGAAACATCTCAGGCAGGTGTTGCAGGTCCTACAAATTAACAAGTTGTACCTCAACTTGAAGAAGTGTAGTTTTTTAACTGACAGCCTATTGTTTCTAGGATTTGTTGTAACGTCCACAGGCATTCGTGTGGACGATGAAAAGGTGCGAGCTATTAGGGAATAGCCGATCCCGACAAACATTCATGAGGTGAGTTTTCACGGTGGCTACTTTCTATCGTCGATTTGTGTGAGATTTTAGCACCATAGTCGCGCCCATAATAGATTGCATGAAAAACCGTTCCGTTCCAGTGGACCGATAAAGCTGACAAGAGCTTTCATGAGATCAAGCATCGTTTATCTACAACACCGATCTTAGTGCTTCCTAATTTCGACAAATTGTTTGAGGTTGAGTGTGACGCTTCATACATCGGAATTGGAGGAGTATTATCACAGGAAGGCAGGCCGGTAGCCTTCTACAGCGAGAAGCTCAGCGAAGCTCGAAAGAAGTGGTCGACTTATGAGCTTGAGTTGTACGCAGTTGTTCAGGCGCTGCGACATTGGCGACATTATCTGATTCAAAGAGAGTTTGTTTTGTACACTGATCATCAAGCATTAAAGTTTATTAATAGTCAGACTAACGTGAATCGTGTGCATGCTAGATAGGTTGCATTTTTACAGGAATTCACGTTCGTTCTGAAACACAAGTCAGGGAAGCAGAACAAGGTGGCTAATGCACTTAGCCGTCGTACATCATTACTGGTTACAATGAGCAACGAGGTGGTCGGCTTCGACTGTCTCAAGGAGATGTATGCTGAGGATGAAGACTTCAAAGATTCTTGGGTGAAGTGTCAAGAAGGCCACCCCAGCGACCTTCATATACAGGACGATTTTCTCTTCAAAGGGAATCGATTGTGCATCCCCCAAAGTTCCATGAGGGAGCACATTATTCAGGAGCTACATGGAGGTGGCCTCGGTGGACACCTTAGGTGAGACAAGACGTGAGCTCTTGTGGAAGAGCGGTATTACTGGCCACAATTAGTACGTGATGTGGGGAAAGCCGTACAACGTTGTCATGTTTGTCAGACCTCCAAGGGGCAATCTCAGAATACAGGCCTCTACACCTCGTTACCTGTGCCTGACGGTCCTTGGGAGGATTTATCAATGGACTTCGTGCTTGGTCTGCCACGAACACAACGCGGCATGGATTCAGTGTTTGTGGTAGTAGATCGTTTCTCCAAGATAGCGCACTTTATTCCATGCAAGAAGACTCTCGATACAACACACGTGGCAAATCTATTCTTCAGAGAAATTGTGCGGCTACACGGGGTTCCCAAGACTATTACTTCTGACCGTGACACGAAGTTCATAAGCCACTTTTGGCAGACTTTGTGGACTCGATTTGATACACGACTTCAGTTCAGCAGCGCCTACCACCCACAAATTGACGGTCAAACTGAGGTTGTGAATCGCACGTTGGGAAACCTCCTTCGATGTATTTCAGGAGAAAAACCGAAGTAGTGGGATTTGGCTTTGTCTCAAGTGGAGTTTGCATTCAACAACATGGTAAACCGCTCGACAGGAAAATCCCCGTTCCAGGTTAAATACGGACGAGTACCTCGCCACACATTAGACTTGGTCCCTCTACCCAAGCTCTCAGGCATGAGCATTGCAGCAGAACATATGGTAGACAAGATCATGAGCATTCATGCGGAGGTACAAACTAAGTTACATGCCTCGAACGAGAAGTATAAGTAGCAAGCGGACAAGCATCGGCGACGAAAAGTGTTCGAGGTGGGCGACCAAGTAATGGTCCATCTGCGCAAAGAAAGGTTTCCGATCGGAACGTACAACAAGTTGAAGAATAAAAAGATTGGACCGGTAGCAATCATTCGAAAGATCAATGACAACACCTATGTTGTTGATCTTCCAGATGACATGCCGATCTCACGGACTTTCAATGTCGCGGACCTGACCGAGTATCATGAACCAGAGCACCCGGGCGACGACAGAAGTGATCTGGACCATCAGACCTTCAATCAGGCGTATCTCGCAATCCGGGATGAGTTAGCCGACGAAAAATATATGATTTTGGGGTAGAACGAGCTACTTTAGCCAACCAACCCCGTTACGCCAGGTTGCGATGTCCGAAATTGCAAAAAACCCCTGGATTGACGATCGTTTCCCTGTTTTAATTTCAATTTTACTATAAATAGTAAGTTTTAGTTTGATTATAACTCTTCATCCGTTGGGCTTTAGGAGTTGCGCCCACGTGAAAAGAGCTTAGAATAATTAGGAGAACGGTTTGGTGAAGTCAAATAGGACACTTACTATTTTTGGCCGAAAACCTTGCGCACTAGTAGACATCACGACCGTCTATAAATAGTAAGTTTACTATTTATAGTAAGTCGCAAATTCTAGGAGTTGTAGTTGTAGTTTGATTCTGATTTCTTTCCCATTGCTTGGTACCCCTATTTAAAGGGCTGTGAACTCATTTTTATGGATTTTAATTAATCAATTTTGAATTTATTAGAAATTATTTCTATTTTCTGCTTTCTTTCCTCGTGGATTCGAGAAGTCTCTGTGAGGAGTCCAGAGAAGCTCCGTGGATTCGGAGTATTTATCCTCATCACGTTCATCCCTGCGTCAGTAAGGCAGTTGGAGGAAATTAGAGATGAGATATCTGAAGAAGAAGAAGAAGAAGAAGAGGAAGAAGGTGACGAAGAGGATCAAGTTGAGGAAGAAGAAGAGGGTGATGATGCAGGTGAGGTGCCCGATGCACATCCAGGTTTAGATGAGCATTTAGGGGCGATCGAGGCTAGTATATCCGAGTTTAATAAGGACCAACACTACCTGAAGCATAAGATGTGGAGTATGCATCGAACGATAAAGGCGGTGTTGTGTTGTGTACAAAAGGAGGGAACACCCCCTCCCTCGCCGGACTCGGTATCACAGTAGGGAGTTGTGATGGATATGGACTCCCTCACTTCATATGTCTGTATGTATTAGCTAGCATCCTCATGATAGTCACTTCATACTTCTGCATGTATTAGGTAGCATCCTCATGCATTTCACATGTTTCTTTGCAACTTATGTACTGAATATCTTGTCGAATGAAAATGGCCTTATGGAAAATCTTTATGGGTTACCTAAAATGCATGAGTATTGTGTTCTTTGCAACTTATGTACTGAATGTCCTTATGATGCATTTATTTAACACAATGTGGGTGCACAATATGGAGTGAAAATCAATAAGACCCATCACTTGTATTTGCACCATTGCAGGTCGATCACGTCCCAGGACTTTCTCCAGCTGGAAAGTCTTATCCAAATAATTGATGGGTTTTTGTAGTTAAATGTGCACCATTGGCTACTTCCCTTCATTCCAGGACAATTCCCTTCACTCCCTTATTGAGAAGTAGCTGAATTGATCGCAAAGTGAATAGAATTGACTGTGAAGTGAAGGGAATTGACAGTGAAGTGAAGGGAAATTGCCGAAATTGACCGTGAAGTGAAGGGGATTGACCGTGAATGCATAGAATTGACCACGAAGTGAATGAAATTGACCGTGAAGGAAGGGGATTGACCGTGAAATGAATGAAAATGACCGTGAAATGCATGGAATTGACCATGAAGTGAAGGGGATTGACCGTGAAATGAATGTAAATGACCATGAAGTGAAGGGAATTGACCGTGAAATGCATGGAATTGACTGTGGAGTGAACGGGAATCGACGGAATTGAACGTGAAATTCATGGAATTAACCGTGAAGTGAACAGGAATCGACGAAATTGACCGTGAAATGCATGGAATTGACCATGAAGTGATGGGAATTGACCATGAAATGAATAGAAATGACCGTGAAGTGAAGGGAATTGACCGTGAAATGAACGGAAATGACCATGAAGTGAAGGGAATTGACCGTGAAATGCACGGAATTGACCGTGAAGTGATGGGGATTGGCTGTGAAATGAATGGAAATGACCGTGAAGTGAAGGGAATTGAACGTGAAATGCATCAAATTGACCGTGAAGTGAAGGGAATCACCGGGAATGACCGTGAAATGCATGGAATTGACCATGAAATGAAGGGAATTAACCATGAAATGCATGGAATTGACCGTGAAATGCATGGAATTAATCGTGAAGTGAAGGGGATTGACCGTCAAATGAATGGAAATGACCGTGAAGTGAAGGGAATTGACCGTGAAATGCATGGAATTGACCGTGAAGTGAATGGGAATCGCTGGGATTAACCGTAAAATGAATGGAAATGATCGTGAAGTGAAGGGAATTAACCGTGAAATGCATGGAATTGACCGTGAAGTGAAGGGGATTGACCGTGAAATGAATGGAAATGACCGTGAAGTGAAGGGAATTGACCATGAAATGCATGCAATTGAACGTGAAATGAATGTCTTATTGACTGAAAGTGGCCTTAGTAAAGAACTTGAACTTGTGACATGGATCAGGTTATGCCGACAAGGATATCGGATAAGAGTTCCAAATTTATTATAACTAATTTCAATGCAATCCTACTCACACCACCCAAATCTACTTTTCGTAACTCAAATTCTAAGCATAATAGTAGCAGGTTCCTGAATTCCTTCTAGGACATGGATTTTTAGAAAGTATCTAGCCAATCATTAATATTTATTCAAAGTTTAAATCGTAGTGGTAAGAAATTCACGATTTCGAAAAAAAACAACAAATGTATTCAATATATAACATTCACAGTCATATTACAAAAAACGCATTACAAATTACATTATTCCAGAGGTATTGAAAATTTGCAACTCCGGCGATTATGCCCTGTTTGGTTGCAATGTCCGCACTTTACTACTTTTCGTTCCTCTCCACGGGAAATGATTCGTGCCTTCTTCGGTCTTCCAGCTACCCTCCTCTGTAGCGACGGCTTCATACTCGCACAATACTCCTTGAATCCAGATGAAATTTCTCATTGGCTCTTGTCCCGTACTGGGTACACGAAATCTTCATACGTGATCTGGTAATTCCTCGCTGTGTACAATGGGGAGCAGTACTCATAATGAGAAAGGTTATAGTTTACATGCTGAAAGAACATGAAAATAAGGGAATCCCTTTACTTCAAACTCGCGACATGTACATGAAAGCTCACTGAACTTGACAGTATCATTGTACTCTCCCACAACATAGTGTTCATCCCGAGAAATTGCATAGCAACGAACATCTCGTGCCTTCGTTATGAGATCCTTTAATTGTTTCTCGGCCCACGGTGTCAACGGTCTAACGAATGATGATGCTGATTCTCTTCTCTTATAGAACATCTCTTGAATTTTCATTCTGACCGTCTCTATCAACATAGTCATGGGATATTCTTGTGCTTCTTTGAATAGAGCATTAACACACTCAGCTATGTTTATAGTGACTAAATTGAATCTTTTTCTTAGGAAGTACGAAGACGCCCACTTTTCAATCCCTATTTCCATCAGCCATGCATGTATCGGGGGGTTGGCAAGTTCGATATCATGCATTAACTTTTCTAACTCAGCCCTCCTACAAGTCTTTACAGCTTGTCAATAGTAGATTTCTAATAACTTGTCTTTGAACGTGTCCACCAAGTTTTGGTATATATGGTAGGCGCAGTAGCCATAGATTGCTACTTGGAAGACCTAGGGAACTTCTTTCATTAGACCTTTATGCTGGTCTGATATGATCACAAGACCAGGTAGATCCCCTAACGAATAGCTGAGCTAGGTAAGAAACCAGTTCCAATTGTTGTTGTTCTCTGATTTTTCGATACCAAAAGCGACTGGAAAGATATGATTGTCGCCATCCAAAGTCATAGCAACGAATAGAATACCCTTGTACTTACCTTTTAGATCCGTCCCGTTAACGGCCAAGACCCTTCGCAGAGATCTTTGCAAACTTCTGATGCATTGTCCGAGCGGAATAAAACATCTCTCGAACCTCGTCGTTTGTGGATCCACAGGCGGGGCAGTCACTGTCCCCGGGTTCGCCATCCTCAACTCATGCAAGAACATCGGGAGTTCTTTATAAGAATCTTCATAAGACCTCATTACGTGATTGATTGCAATTTCTTTAGCACATCATGCCTTCTTATAGTTAATAAGAATACTATACTTCTCTTGCATTGCCAATATAATGCCCTTCGGCCTTAATCCCAGCCGTTTCTCAATGCGATTGACAACCAGTTCACTGGCTAGCTTACTGCTTGCTTGCTGATGATTACACTTCATCCATGACATTCCACATATATGTATGGACGTGTAAGTCTTAATCTTGAATATCCCCGCATCATTCACCCTAGATGCGTGTACCATCCAATCACACTTATCTTCCATACACACCATGGTGAATTTCTTGGATGTGGAATACAAGACCTTGTATTGAAAGTTGTTGCGAATTGTAAATTGGCTCAAAACATACTTACACTGGCTCTTGTCCTTAAACGTTTGGCCAATGGCTATATCAATCAGGTAATCAAGTGGATATGAATACAATAATAGATCTGTATTGGTGAAACCAGCATCCTCGAAAGGCACAATGGCAAGGCCGGTGGTGAAGTCCGATGTTCGAGCCTACTCGGGTAATGGGATGTCGCTTCCACTTACGTTTCTGGCGTTGGATGTTGAGGGCAGATCTACTCTTGTAAATGAAGGTGATGTCGTATATTCACTTCTGAGTTTCACGTCAACCGATGCCCTCACTTGACTTGTCATGAAGTTTAATGTCTGAGCCAGCTCGGGTATTGGAGTGTTGCTTAGAGGAACCCGTGAAGGCGATGCCATATATTCATATTTTAAGACATGTTCCTCACTCAAACTTCCTACTACTGGGGCGTCATGTTCGAAACCACTGTAAGCCACCAGGTCTTCGAGTATTGCCTCATTAACTTGCTGCATTGTCTTGATGAATAAAGGATGTAGTGATCCAGATGCTTCAACTGTGCTGCCAAGAACATTCTCACATCTTCGTCGTCATCAATTACAGTCAGAAGGACTGATTCGTTTGTGCAAGGATACAGTGCTTTCAACCTAATATTATAATCCTCAAGTCTAATCTTCGCAATCCTGTACATTTTCGATAGAAGCTCATCATATGTAATGTCAACGCCCACAGTAGTAGTTTTCGAGTCTCCACCCTTGTACGTATATCGATTGTTTTCACTTACTAACTCCCCACCATATGAGCATAGGATGATTATCGAAGTCATTTTCTAAAAATAAACACAATGATATAACTCGTTTAGTATTCACATGTATAAGGTGGATTCGACCAAGTAGTAGAAAATTCACCGTTGTACTAGCTCGAATATGACCGACTTATCGGTTAAGTTTTCAAAGTTCTCAATTGCAGGGTTGTATGTCACTCAGTTCGTGATGATTTTCACTCACTTCGCAGTCAATTTCACTCACTTCTAGGGTAGGTTCACTCACTTCACGATGAATTTCACTCACTTCTAGGGCAGGTTCACTCACTTCGCGATTAATTTCACCCGTCCTGAAATGATTGAAAATGACCGTAAAGTGAGTGAACTTAAGCGCAAACTGATTGAAAATGACCACGAAGTGATTGAACTTGACCGCAAAGTGATTGAACTTGAGCGCAAACTGATTGAAAATTACTGTAAAGTGACTGAAATTGACCACAAAGTGAGTGAACTTGACTTCGATGTGAGTGAAATTGACTGCGAATTGAGTGAAATGACCGATGAGTCGGTCATATTTGGGTGAAAATGACGAATAAATGTGTGAAATTTACCGAGAAGTGCATGAAATTGACTGGAAAATTCATTACATTTACCGCAAAACATCGTCAAATTGACCGTTCACTTCTTGAAGTTGACGGTAAAATGCGTGAAATTGACCAAGTACTGCATGAAGTTGACCGATCAATTCAGTAAATTGACTGGGAACTAAGTGAAATTGACCGCGAAACTTTGTTAAATTGACTGCAAACTTCTTGAAGTTTATTGGATAACCACGCTGATTATGACTTAGCAGTGCATAAAATTGACCACAAACTTCTAGGTAATTTCTTAAGAATCTAATCATCCTTACCTCCCATAGTCACCATATCAGTGAAATCCATGTTCGAGAAGAAGAATAAGAGTGTGTTGATATGAAACACGTTCTTCGGAGAAAAGCCTATAAGATTTCACATTTATCAATGCATTCACGTCTTTTCAGAAAACGAATGCAGGTAGCCTTCAGTAGAATGGAACATGGAAGATACAATGTGATAGTAGGATGGAGATTCTATGGAGATTTAATGAAGAAAATGGGTGAAAAGAATGAATAGGGATGACAGAGATGAGTTCGGACATGTATTTGAGTGTAAACGAGAGAATGGAGTGAAATTGATAAAGCAGGGGCATTTTCGACCTGTGAAAAGCTGTCCGTACAGTAGGGGCTCATTCTTGGAATGTAAGAATAAGAGGGCTTAGTAAGGTGAATGGACCATAAGTGGGTCGTATAGTAGGAAAAAGCTCTCTTTTTTTTTATTTACAAAATGGGATGCATACTGAGATAGTAAACTCTATTGGGCCCACCATGAATGCATGTGGTTTATCCACACCGGCTATCCATTTTTCAAGCTTATTTTAAGAGTTGAGCCCAAAATTGAAGCATGTCCAAAGCTCAAGTGAACCACACCACAGATACAGTAGGAATATGTTTTCCACCTTGAACTGTTGCTATTACCCAAGGTGATATTTATTTGTCATCCAACATGTTTGTAAGATCACACAGACATGGATGAAGGGAAAACTCAAATATCAGCTTAATCCGAAACTTCCGTGGCCCTCAAGAATTTTTAAACGACACTCAATTCACACTATTTCTTGTGATGTGGTTCACTTGCGCTTTGGGTATGCTTTAATTTATTTGGCTATAAGTTCTAAAATTATCCGTTAAATGGGCAGACAGAGTGGATAAAATATATAAATCACGGTGGACCCTACAGAGTTTATTCACAACTGCTTTCAGTCACCAGGCAATCTGGTTCTTCCAATCCCACCTTTTTTCCTAGAGTGTGGCTTGGCTGAGATCTAAATGACCCTAGTTTTGGGATTCTAAAGTCAACATGAAATGGACCGAATGGATCTCATGAAAGTTCCACCCACACGGTTCTTTTTAAATGAGTATGAATGTTGACGTGCACCCGTTTAAATCGAGAATGATACCTCGTAAGGCTATCTGAGCGCGTCACTCGCATGTGCGGGAGAGAATTTGGCAGGGAGATGATACGGTGGAACGATAGGAACGGCAAGCAATAGGGAAAAGCCAGCCATCTCTTCACATGACATATAGTAGGATGATGTATTGATCGGTACCTCACCAGGTTAGATGACCTACTTTCTAAAAATAAAACCCATGTGACAATCTTACACGATACCTTTTGTACCGTTTATATTACTGCAGTTTTGACTATTGACCATTCTTGTTCCCACCGTCCCATTAAATGGCATAGATCATATGAATAGGATTGTATGGTGTTACACTCCAATTCAATCAAACTGGATTACTTGTACCATCCAAGGTCTAGATTTTGTAGACATGTATGAATATGATGTGTGAGTGTGCCAGAGTTTGCATGTTTTAATGGTTAATTGAATTGTTGGTGTTCCCTTCATTGAGATGGATAGATTGGATATTAAGATGAGAGATCCAAAATCCTCCCAAACACCAAGATTACACTCCGTTGAAATGATAAATGAATGTAAATAAGGGTAATCCTTTTTAATGAGTTCTTTTTAACTTGTGACAATTATAAACATGAGTCTACAACATTAAGAATGGTTTTTTCATCAACACTTTAAATTCAAAAACACTTCTCAAATGAATAAAGATACACATTTCAATTAAATAAGACAAGGTGTTGCCGATTTCATTAATATTTAAAATTGATATTTATTATAATCGACAAATTGTGAGACAACCAAATAAATAAACAAAAGAAAATAATAAATATTGGATATATCTATTAGAATAGACGATCGAGGTAGGTGTCATCAACCAAATTGAAACTTAAATAATTATAATATACAATTTTAGGTTATAGAAAGACTATCTCTACTCTCAATGTACTATAGCGAGAGTCGTTAAGCAATAGTTAAACTAACCTAAGCTATAATAAGAAATATAAAGGAAAAATAAATAAAAGATAAGTTGAATGTTTAGCGTAGCGTTTTCATCTCTTCTTTGATTGCTCGTTTTATAGATCATTGAGGTGGTGAAACCCTTGCTAGGGTTTCTTTATTGCTTCTAGATCCTTCACATTTACGTCGTTGTTTTGGATATTGGAATTCTTTTGATTGCTCAAGAACTAGCGATTTGGATTGGGAATTACTCCAGTTGGATTCAAACTCTCTGACTTTTCAAATCTTCTTCTCGTAGTCGATTTTTTATAAAAATCTTTGTGGCCCACTAAAGATCAAGCAAAGGACCACCAAAGTTTATCTGAATTTTAGCCACCAAATCATGTTTCAAAAACTTCATGGGCTAATCCAGAAGGGACCCCTCTAAGAAATTGAGATTGTTCATCCACAGGATCCTTATGATTTAGAGTGCTGGAAGGAATAAATGGATATGATTCATCGCATCAAGATCTTTCACACCTTGGATTGGATATTGGTCAAACTAAATTTTGGATCTAGTTCTCTTGTTCTCTTAATTCTAATTAAGATATTTACAGGCCACCTATTTACATTCCGCGTCCAAAATATGAGCTGGAGCCTAATGCATACAAGAAGAACAGGATACTTAAAAACTGGTACAGCAGTCCACATTAAATGCACGTGTGGCCTCATTTCCCATATTGAATGTACACGTGTGCCACATGGGCATGTGTGGGGCAAGCCGGCGAAGGCCCGGAGAGCATTTACTCATTTGAATGGGTCAAAAAAAAAAAAAAAAATTTTAAATTAACAAAAATAAACAGGAGAGGCCTAACCTATAGATGACCATGACCTTCAACCTACCGTACGTGGGGCCCACTGTCACAAGCTGGATTCCTGGAGGGTCCCTTTCTTCATCTCCCAACGAAGTTGAACTAATTCCTCCAACGTACCATATGTCATTGCTTAGTTGTTAAGGAATGATATGATCTGACCCGTTGACTAAACATGGCCCACATAAAACAATAAAATAAAATTAAAAACAAAAAATAAAATAAAAACCCGATGCCATCATTTGGGCCCATTAGAAGAGTATCTGTTTTTCGTTAGATCATTTCGATTATAAAGGAATTGTAGAATCTTGTCCATTGGTAACTGGGGCACATTGAATTCCTATGTGTGGGTCTATGATCCGTGATCCAAGCCGTTGATCTGAAAGATAAGAAAATCCAAACTTTTTAAGCAGTGTCCCACAAAAAGACGGTTGAGAATTAGGCAGTACTTAGGAACCTTTTGGGTTGCTTTTAGGAAGTGTAGAAGAATTATTTATTTAAGATTGCTTATTTAAATTGGTTCCAGCTAACATGCATGTTTGGTAATCAGGCCTAAGAAATTTTCAAGCCAAAACCATACCACCACGTGAATTTGTAGGGTTTGGGACGGTTGTCCATTGTTTTATTTCTTGGGTGGGACCGACCATGTTGTATATACGCCATCCAGCCTGTGAGTGAGATGAGCCCTACCATGACAGGTCTATACAAGTATTAGGTGAACCACGCTGTAGAAAATAATGATCCAAAAACTTTCAAATTCACATGGCCTACAAGCCTTGCATCGACCGTGGACAGCTCACATGATGGTTGGAGCCGTCTTTAATTTTCTTTTTTGGTGCTGATTTTTAAAGGTGGGCTGATAGTAGCTTGAATGGAGGAACCTAACTCTCTCCATTAATGACCATAATCCTCTAAAAGCACATGTTGTACGCAGTGGGTAAAACACTTAATATCATTGGTCTGTCATACTATATGTGTAACATCTACTCCGTCCATCAAGCGTGCCCCCACATGTTCACCATATTAACCAAGGATCGTAACAATCGAAGATTAGAGTAGGGCACACCATGGGGATTGATTAAAAATTAAGAATTAGGTGATCCTATTCCAACAAATGAGTGTCCACAAGTCAAAGGTGTACGCCCCCCTTATTTGTGCATGTGATCTACTCCTCCGATGGCTTAGGTCAGATCTCGGCCTCTATTAAAGATTGTTTTGTAGGTTCTCGCCTCCTACACCTGTGATAGATGGATTGGGAGATCTGCATTGGCTTTATTGAGCAGCTTTTCGCACATAAGTGTAATCATGTGATTAATGGTTTACGTTTTTTTTTTTTTTTTTATGAAATATGATATGACCGTAGTGGCTATAAATTTAGACATTAATCTTTGTTATGTTTTTATACAAAACCCAACAACATGGCTAATAAGGGATCCATTAGTTCTCTCAGGGACTCATTAAGCAGTCTTTCCACTAAGCCTGGCACTTGAAAGGTTTTGAACTATTAAAGTTTTGTTTTATCGGATAAAATTGTTTTGATCATATTTAATGATGTGTGATGGCCCATATATGATGGTTTACTATTTGATTAACATGGGAGATAAGTCTTGATAGATGGGCATAATAGTAAAAGAATTGGATCATGAATACATGCATGAATAAGGTGGTGTTTAGAGGCCCCCATTTGTTGGAAGTATTTCTGGAAAAAAAAAAAAAAAAAATCGAATTTGGAAAAAGAAAAAAAAAAAAATCATGTATTGCTTTTGCTTTTTTAAAAGGGTAAATTTTAATCCTACATAGGATGAGAAAGGAGAATGAAAACTCTTTATAAGTCTTTCATCTCCTTGACCTTTTAGATTGGTGCAATACAATACTCATTGTTAAGACCATGCATTGGATGATTATATCATGGGACAAAACACTGCAAACCTTCTTTAATGGAGAAATTCTACCGAGAGGTGTAAACTATCTCAAAGATCGCAGCTTAATCTACACTCGTCTAATAGGATAAGTCGGGATTGATGCATTCATAATCATATGGGCATGTGTTTTTTTTTTTTTTTCTAGTTTGAATATTTTCTTATACGATTGTTTTCAACAATTTTGAGATAGTTCGCATGATTTCAGAAAATCCATCATATGAAAATAAATATGTTCACCTTGAAAATTTCGATAAAAGGCACTTTAAGAGGTGGAAGCAGAAGATACACTTCTACCTCATGACTCTTTGAGTGGAGTGTGTCTTAAGTTAACCAAGGCCCACTAATCTTTAAAAAACTAGCTATGTCGATTGTTTATAGAAATTAGGATGATGGTGACTGTTGCACAGCATGCCAACAACGCAGTGAGCCGAGATCTAATCTCAGGCCTCACCCACAAACGATAAACAAGAATAAATATAAACTAGAAGTAGATCAAAGCAATCCAAAACAAACCACGAGACAAAATATACATAGAAAAACCCCAAACTAGGGTAAAAAACCACGGATGCAAACTTCCACTATGAAGAACAAAGATTACAAGGCAATATACTAACCTCTCCCTTGGAAGAACATAGAAAACCTTTTGCCCACACCTTAGAATTATTTCCCCAATATTTCAAATACACCTAAAAAAACCCTAGGAACACCTATATATAGTTTAGGCAACTCTCCTTTCCGCATCTCAGTTGCGAAAGGACTTGCAACACAAAATCGCAAAATGAATCTGCGTAACTATGACTTGTCGAGCAGACTGCATGACCGGTCGAGCGACCCCTACGACCGGTCGTGAATGGGCCACTACCGGTCGAGCACCTCGGGATAAAAAACGATGCTCGCTGAACTTTGAGTTGAACCGGTCCACAACCGGTCAAGCCAGACCCTACGATCGGTCGAGCATGGCTCACGACCGGTCAAAGACGGTCCCAGATGTGGCCCACATCTTAACAATCTCCCACTTGGAGACACATCGCCTTAAACCTTCGTCTTCTTCATCCGAAGTGCACCACCTTCCCGTCTTCAAGCCTGAAGACCAATCAAAGCTGAACAGAGCTTCGGCTTCTCCCGTGTGACCGCCTTAATCAACATGTCCGCAGGATTCTCACTTGTATGAATCTTCTCCAGAGCAATCGATCCATCTTCCAGTAACGAACGTATGAAGTGATATCTGATGTCAATATGCTTGGCCCTTGAATGAAAGGCTGAATTCGTAGCCAAGTGTATTGCACTCTGACTGTCACTGTACAGCTTGCAATCTACTTGCTTATTACCCAACTCTTCCATGAAACCTTACATCCATACCATCTCCTTGCACACTTCTATAGCCGCAACATATTAATTCCGTCTCTGTTGTACTGATAGATACTATCTTCTATAACTAAGAGACCCAACTGACTGCAGCACTACTTAGAGTAAAGACATAACCTGTAGTGCTTCTTCTGCTGTCGATGTCTCCTGCCAAATCTGAATCCACGTAGTCTTATAGCTTGATTTCCGATCCACCATAGCACAGCCCTACATCCTTAGTACCTACCAAGTATCTAAGGATCCACTTCACAGCTTCCCAATGTTCCTTCTCGGGGTTGTTCATGAACCTGCTAACAACTCTCACTGCTTGAGCAATGTCTGGCCTCGTGCTCACCATAACATACATGAGACTCCCTATCACTGACCCGTATGGGACTTTTGCCATGTAGTCCCGTTCCTCCTGCGTCTTTGCACCTTGCTCCTTAGATAGCTTGAAGTTGTTGGCTAATAGAGTGTTAACCGACTTAGCACCTTCTATATTGAATCGATCAAGTACTTTCGCTATGTACTCTGCCTGTGATAAAACTAGTTTCTTATTTTCTCTGTCACGTTTATCCTCATGCCTAGGATTTGTTTTGCAGCTCTCAAATCCTTCATGGTAAATTCTCTAGACAATTGTCTTTTGAGATTTGAGATGTTTTTCATGCTTGAACCGGCCACAAGCATATCATCAACGTACAAAAGAAGGATGATGTATGACGTATCAAACTTCTTCAAATAACAACAGTGGTTTGCATGACATCTCCTAAAACCGTTTCCCGACATAAAACTGTTGAACTTTTTGTACCACTACCTCGGGGCCTGCTTCAGGCCATATAGACTCCTTTTCAATCTGCACACCTTGTTCTCCTTTCCTGGTGCCACGTATCCTATCGGTTGATGCATATATATTTCTTCTTCAAGGTCCACATGAAGAAAGGCTATCTTAACATCTAGCTGCTCTAAATGTAAGTCCTCTATAGCCACTATACTCAAGACCATGCGAATCGTAAACATTTTCACCACTGGTGAAAATATTTTAGTGAAATCGATACCTGCTTTTTGTTGAAACCCTTTCATAACCAATCTGGCCTTGTACCGTTTTGAACCATCGTGCTCCTCCTTCAGTCTGTAAACCCACTTGTTATGAAGAGCTTTCTTACCCTTGGGTAGAGTGACTAGCTCCTATATACAATTAGACTCAAGAGAGTCCATCTCATCATCTATGGCCTGCTCCCACTTAACCCGTATATCTGACTGTAATGCCTCTTCAAAACACTTTGGCTCACCATTATCTGTCAGTAGTAGATAATGTAAAGAGGGTGAGTATCAGACCGTGGGCCTCCTCTCCCGAGTAGACCTCCTCACAACCGGTGTCTGTGGCTCTGCCTCATAATGCTCCCGTGCATGATCATCCTGTGACGCTGTAACACCCATGTCCGGTAACTCTTTCAACTCTACGAATTCATTTTCCTTGGCCTTAGTTTCTTGCACACTGTCCTTATGCATTACTTTTCATTGAAAACTACGTTCTTGCTTCTGATGATTTTCCTATTTTCTGCATCCCAAAACCTGTAGCCAAAATCATGATGCCCATATCCTATAAACGTGCATCTCCTGGACTTCACATCCAGCTTGTTTCTGTGCTCTGCATCAATGTGAACATATGAAGTGCAACCGAACACTTTGAGATGTGTAAAGTTCACTTCTTTCCCAGTCCACGTTTCTTCTGGTAGCCCACCATCCAATGGTGCTGAGGGACTTTTATTGATGAGATATGCGGCAGTATTCACAGCATCTGCCCAAAAGGTCTTGGGCAACCCTGCATGTAACCTCATGCTCCTGGCGCGCTCAAGGATGGTCCTGTTAATGCGCTCAACCACACCATTCTGCTGCGGTATCCTTGAATCATTTTCTAATGTTTGATTCCATTTACTGCACAATACTCCTTAAATCTCTTATCACAATACTCTCCCCCATTATCAGATCTGAGACACTTTACTGTTTTACCTGTCTCATTTTCTACCATAACTTTTCACTTCTTAAATACATCAAATACATCAGATTTATGCTTTAAGAAATAGACCCACAGTTTTCTACTATCATCATCAATAAAAGTAACAAAATAACGTGAGCCACCAAGAGATGATACCTGTGCCAGTCCTCACACATCAGTGTGTACAAGCTCCAATAGATGCGTCTTTGGAGCGCGTCCCGTCTTCTTGAAGCGTACTCTCTTCTGCCTGCCATACACGCAGTCCTCGCAAAATTCCAAGTCAATAGACTTTAGTCCTGCTAGCTTTCCTTTAGACAATAGCACTTTCATCCCCTTCTCACTCATATGTCCCAACCTCTGATGTCATAACTGCTCATTCACTCTAGTTGATGCGACTGTGAGTGAACTATACGATCCTGAAGTCACGTACAAAGTACCTTCCTTTTTGCCTCGAGATATCACTAAGGCACCTTTTGTGATCTTCCAGGAATCACTAGTGAATGTCGTCACATAATTAGTATCGGCCAACTGCCCCACAGAGATCAAGTTACGTTTCAAACTCAATACATGTCTGACATCCTTCAATTTCAAGACCGTTCCGTCTTTTTGATTTACATGAACATCTCCATTTTCAACAATACTGCACGGCTCATCATCACCCAGGTAGACTCTCCCAAAGTCACCTAACACATAATCACGTAGAACTTCCTTACACGAAGTAGCATGAAACGAAGCACCCGAGTCTATAACCCAAGACTAATTCCTCGCATCAAGAGACAAGATCAACGCTTCTGTGTCACTCTCCTCAGATAGATTCACTGAATCCTTCCCACCTTGAGAGTTTCCTTCTTGTTTCTTGAGTGCCCTGCAATCACGTTTCATGTGCCCCTTCTTGCCGCAATGCCAACACCTGTCTTTGTCTTTCGGTCCCTTGGACTTTTTCCTCGACTTAGAATGCCTGTGTTTATTACCTTCTTTGTTCAGCGATCTTCCTCTTCCTTCAACGTTTAGAGCATTCCCTGAAACTTCTGATGCCTTTCTTCTAGATTCTTCACTGAGAATTAGACCGGCCACATCATCAAATTTCAGCTTTGTCGTCCGTGAAGAATTGCTCACAACAATCACCAAACCATCCCAACTGTCTGGCAAACTGGATAAGATCAATAATGCCCTGACCTCATCCTCAAAAATAATGCCAACGGATTCCAACTGGCTCGTGACTGTATTGAACTCGTTTAGATGTTCAGCCACGCTCCCACCATCTGACATCTTCATGTTGAATAGCTGTTTCATGAGATGAACCTTGTTGGACGCTGAGGGTTTTTCATATATGGTGATTAGGGCTTCCATTAATTCCTTTGTAGTTTTCACCTTGGATATATTGAAGGCGACGCTTTTAGATAAAGAGAGTCGGATCATTCCTAAAGCCTTCTTATCCAGTAAAAACTTCCTCATCTGTCATCTTTTCTGGTTTCTTCTCTTTTCCTCCTAGAATTATTTTCTCAATATTCCAAATACACCGTAGAATTATTTGCCCACACCTTAGAATTATTTTTAATATTCTAAATACACCTAGAAAAACCCTAGGAACACCTATATATAGTTTAGGTAACTCTCATTTCCGCATCCCAGTTGCGAAATGACTTGCGACACGAAATCCGGGCAAAATCGCGGAACGAATCTGCGTAACTACAACTGGTCAAGCAGACTGCACGACCGATCGAGCGACTCCTATGACCGGTCGTGAATAGGCCACGACCGGTCGAGCACCTCGGGATCAAAAACGATGCTCGCTGGACTTTGAGTCGAACCGGTCCACGACCGGTCGAGCCGGACCATACAACCGGTCGAGCATGGCTCACAACCGGTCGAAGACGGTCCCAGATGTGGCTCCACATCTTAACAGGTGACTACGGATGTAAAAATTACATTCTAAGTGCAATGTCAAATTAATTATATGATGTTTTCTATGACTTTACCATTTCTCCTGACATCTGTAATACCCTGAAGAAAAAAAAATGCAAATTTTAAGATGTATACATAAAAAAGTATCTAATCAACAGATACTTCAAATTTCATATGGTAGATGAAACGTTAGTTGTGCAACAGGTAAACGAATTTAATCTTATTACTCATAAAATTGTGTACAAGGAAATCAAGATTGACGAGCTTTTTCCAAGTGTGAATCTTGTTTGCATTCCAAAGTAATTAGAAAGTCATTTCCTATTGTGGAAAGGAATTCTAAGCTGGACTAATCCACTTAGACATATGTAATCTTAAAGAAATTCTTTCAAGAGGTAATAAATACTTATTTACCTTCATTGGCTATTATTCTAAATATGCATATTTTTATTTCCTGAAACGTAAGAATGAAGCACTTTCTAAGTTCATAATTTTTAAAATTGAACTTGAAAATTAATTGAATAAAAAAATTAAAGCTCTTAAAAGCAACAAAGGTGGATAATACATATCTAAAACTTGCCTTTTTTTGCAAATCTAATGAGATCATTCTCTAAGTTACCGCTCTTTATACTTTATAACAAAATGGCATTGTAGAACAGAAAAATAGAATGTTAATCAATATGGTGAATGTAATGTTGCTTAATCCTAGTCTTCCTCATAACCTTTCAGGAGAGAAGTTTTTTGTTTGCATGTTATATTCTCTATAAAATGTCTACTACTAAATTAAAGATAATTCCTTATGAACTGTGGAAATGAAAAAAAAAAAAAAATCAAACATAAATTATCTTAAAGTTTGGGACTGTCTTTGATGCAGGACGATTAACCACTTACTCTAAAAGCTCGAATTGTTAGAGTATGGTGAATTAATCCCTTTATCTCATAGCCCAGGCCCCACATTGCATGGGTTAGGACCTCGGCCGAACCCCCTTCGTGGGCCCCAAATCACATGGGCCGCCCACCCCGAGTATGTCCCCGCATCCCACGGGCGACCCCATTCGAGCCTGGTGTGAAATGCGCATTAATCACTCCCGGTGAGGAGTCTTGAACACGAGACCTCCTCCATGGGCCGCACCCACCCCGAGTGTGCCCCTGCATCCCACAAGCGACCCCACTCGAGCCCGGTGTGAAAATGTCCCTGCATTAATCACCCCCAGTGAGGAGTCTCGAACACGAGACCTGCTCTGATACCAATTTGATGCAGGACGATTAACCACTTGCTCTAAAAGCTCGAACTGTTAGAGTATGGCGAATTAATCCCTTTATCTCATAGCCCAGGCCCCACATTGCATGGGTTAGGACCTCGGCCAAACCCCCTTCGTGGGCCCCAAATCACATGGGCCGCCCACCCCGAGTATGTCCCCGCATCCCACGGGCGACCCCATTCGAGCCTGGTGTGAAATGCGCATTAATCACCCCCGGTGAGGAGTCTTGAACACGAGACCTCCTCCATGGGCCGCACCCACCCCGAGTGTGCCCCTTCATCCCACAAGCGACCCCACTCGAGCCCGGTGTGAAAATGCCCCTGCATTAGTCTTGCATATGTTCGACTAACAGATCCTAAGACCCAAACTAAAAGCTATGACATCCAAATGCGTGCTTATAGGTTATGTCTCTTCTAGTAAGGCATACAAATTCCTATATATTGGCCAAGTATCATAATTAAGTCTAGAAATGCATAAGTTTTTAAGATATCTTCCCTTATAAAGTAAGAATCAGTGAGGGTCAATTAAGTGAGAGTTCGTCTTCCATGAAAATTTCTGAGCCTTCCAACTCAAATTCTTTGAAATTAGATGAATATGTGTCTGATCATGAATTTAAGCGAAGCAAACAATATTCTAAGATTGCTAAGGCATTTGATCTTGATTTTTATGTGTTCCAAACTCAACTAGATGACCTGTGACATTCAAGGAGGCTATGTCCTCCTATGATGCTATCTTTTAGAAAGAAGCAGTCTATAGACACCCCACTATCAAAATACAACCACTTGGCTTTGTAACTTGGGTGAGCCCCTTGATCAGAGCAAGCACACGGCTCAAAACACGTAAGACGACAGCTAACGAACCCAATTGGAGCAAACCTAATAGAAATGGCCCTACTGGGGCCAGTTTAGTGGGTGGAATTATCAGTTGAATGTCGAAGCTTCAATCCGTGATTGTACTTTCCACAACCAAAGCTGAATACATAGTAGTGATGGAAGCATTCAAGGAAGATGTTTAGCTAAAAGGAGTGATAAATGAGTTGAGGCTTCATCAGAAAGTTATACCTGTGCATTGTGACAGCGAGAGGGTAATCAATTTGGTAAAAAACTCGGTGTATTATTCTCGGACTAAACACATTGATGTTCGTAATCACTTTATCCGCTAGATGCTAGAGGAATGAGAATTCACTCTTAAGAAGATTCACATCAGCGAGAATCCAGTGGACATGCTTACGAAGGTTTTTTTGTAGCATATATTCTCAAACTAAACGCATTGACGTTCGTAATCACTTTATCCGCCATATGCTAGAGGAAGGAGAATTCACTCTTAAGAATATTCAGAGCAGTGAGAATCAAGCGGACATGCCTACGAAGGTTATTCTGTATCATTCTCAGACTAAATCATTAACGTTCATAATCACTTTATCCGCCAGATGTTAGAGGAAGGAGAATTCACTCTTGAGAAGATTCACAGTAGCGAGAATCCAGCGAACATACTTAGAAAGGGTGTTACTGTAGAGAAGTTTAAGTTTTACTCGACTTCTCTAGGCTTGGCAAAGAAGAAATGAAGACAAAGTGTGCATGAGAAGCAATGATGGTGTTGCTTTAAAGATAATTAGAGATGGTAATGATAACTTGGAGCAGTGGATCTAGAGTATTAAAGTCACGGTGGAAATTATTAATCGAGTTCCTTTATTCTAGCATAAAGAAATACTTGTCTCAGTTTAACCAATGTCCCTTTTGATTTGACCGAATTAAGGGTGGATTCTTTGATTGCATGTTGTCCACTTTTGCATGTTTTTTATTTGACCGATGTGTATGAGTTAGTTCGGTTCGGTATGACCGAAGGTCCCTCCATGTCCGACCGATGAAACACGTAAGTGTGGGTTTTATTTTCTAATCTTGTACAGGAGCGTATAAATACTCTCACTAATTGCGATTAGAGTGCAAAGAGGGTTTTGGTGCCTAGCACGAATTCTCGATTTTGAGGGAAAAGTTAGGTTTTTTACTGTAAGTTGTTCCATCTTTTGTAACATTCTTCTTATTATAGTGGATTGATTGTCGCTTTATGCGATGGTTCTTTCCCACAAGGATTTTTCAGGTAAAAATCTCATGTGTTCTCTATGTTCAATTGGATTGTTCGTTCTCTATTAGTTGTTTGATTCTCATATGAAGTTGCTTCCGCACCCAACAAGTGGTATCAGAGCTATTGATCCCAACATGCTAGGGGGTGTAGTGAATATTTCTAACAGTTCTGTTTCTTAACTCATACAGCATTCACTAGGTGATTTCAAAGAAGATTTTATCCTTGGCAAACTATTTTCAATAAATTTATACTTTTATAATAAAACTGTTTTTAAATCCATATGTTGATTAGTGTCACCCAATTGACAAGAGACAAGATTATCTAAATTACTGACTGTTAGAGTCTTATGGGCACACAGTGGGCCCCAATAAGGTGATCACACACATACAAGTAAGGGAGTTGTATACACTTCCACACTCCCAGATGCATGTTATCTAGTTGAGAACGGAAAAGTGTGGAGACGTGTAAAAAGAGGTTTCCATTTTGGATTGAAAACCTATAACTCTCTATATAATGTTATTTATTGTTTCTCAAACTTTCTCGCGCATGGAACCGGTGGAACCGGTAAACCGGACCGGAACGACCAAACCATACAGTTTGGTTTGGTTCTAAAATGCACCGGTTCCGGTTCCAAAAATCAAAGAACTGATAATTAGTTCGATTCTACTCTTGGTTTGGGGTTACGTAGAATCGAACTGAACCGTGAACCAAATCGTAGAACCGAACTTGGAACTGAACCTTACTGATTAGGGCCTGACCACTTCCGTAGAACTGATCAGTGATCGATCAGACGAGGGAGGCCCACTGACTGATTAGGGCCTGACCACTTCTAGCAACAAAGGTGAGGGTGGCCCACTGTTTGGTAAAGGTTGATCATGTCAGAGATGAAAGACATGATGAATGTCATATCTAAAAAACTTAGATATGATCACATCTAGCATCCCTGAAGAAGATGAGTGATGTCAGGGCGACGGAAGAAATCAATGTGATGAGGATAGGCTGCAACACAAGTGGGGTCCACTGCATCTGATGCTTTAACCGACAAAAATGGTGATGAGGGATTTAACGACAACTAGTGAAAGCAACCAACGTAACAGGCTTTGCACAACAACAATAATGGCAACTATGATACCAGCATAATAATCACGGCCGGTGGAGATGCAGTGGTTGGATCTGGGTCATTTGAAATGAGTAGCGAACACATGATGCTGATCAAGATAGCCCAAATCCTATATAGCCACCGCCGGAACCGTAGAACCGAACCGGTTTTTACGGTCCAGTTCCGGTTCAATTCTAAGGTGCAAATGGTCCGGTTCCGGTTCCGATTTTCCCGGAACCAATAGGAACGGTTCAGTTCTAGTGTCACCCCAGAACTGGACTGAACCGACCCATGTGCACCCCTATCTCTAAGCATTGTAAATGTATCTCATTGACATGCAAGGAAGGAGTGGTGCAAAAGACTGAAAGATGACGGTGCTTATCAAAAGTGTAACAATGAAATCATGAAGATCTAAGAACGTGTTTCCACTTCTTAACTCCATGGTTTCTATGCATAATGAATCATGGAGAATCAGGAAATCTGATAACAGTTGTGACTCATTCTAACCATCCAATTTGTGGTTATTAAATAGTAGCAAAAGTAAATTGATCAGTGGTTAAAATTTTACAGTTAAAAATAGATGAAAAAGTCTAATAGTTGCAATTTTTTATCCATACTTCATCTACAGCGGGACATGTGAGACATGTGAATTTGAAAGGTATGGATTGCCTTGCATATATGTCACATGCATAGTGTATGACTCACCCCGATTTAGAAGGTGGCACCTGAGTATATCTTGCAGTCCACGTTTTCTCTATACCATGAGAACAATTAAAAACATTGTGATAAATATTGTTAAGATTTTAAAAATCTCATAATATCTTTTGCGGAGTTTTAATAATACTACTGTGATGATATTGGAGTTCAAAATCTCGACAAGCTTTAATTTTTCAAGATATTTAAGGAACAGTATTTAGAAGCTTAAATAATTCAATTTGTGCTCATATTTTTCAAATTTTAAACTTATTAATTTATAAAACATATTTTATATTTTATTTTAACAAGATTTTCTTAATAATATTGCACGAAAAAGGTCAAACTCTCAAAATATCCTAAGAAATTCTCTGGTTGTGAAATTGTCAATAACGAGATTTGCCACTATAGTTAAGAGTAGACAACTCTCACCTTCTATGACAAATATCACCGAATTTCGAAAATCTCACTATATATGCCAGAAATCAACTAAAAAATTATATCCCAACAATATTTTAAGATTTTCAAATATCTCCTATTTTTATTTTTCCATATTTTTGTGCAATTATCTAGATATTAATTACAAAAAAAAAAAAAAAAATGTTAACAAGTTCATGCTATAATTATTATTTAAATTTTAAATTTATTTTATAACAAATATTTTTAAATTATTTATTTTTGAGAGATTTTCCCCAAAAGAGTCTAAATTTTGAAAAATCTCTTGAGAAATTCCTTTTTCCAAAATCAAATTTTTTTTTAATAATGTGATTTATCAATACCTTCTCACCTAAGAAACTCAATCCTAACTAGCATTTCTTAACAACTTTCACTGACATGGCATCTATTGTTTAGATCGCTTGTCCATGAGCCTAACTATAAGGGAGTTAGTTCTTATTTTATTATTGAGAAATTCGAATGAGATTTGCACTCTGATAAGTAAACTTGTTGTCCGCTCCCACCTAGAAAATCTAACCAACGCTTGCCCATTGTGCTAGGTTTCCTTGGGCGCGGATTAGGCACTACCCCGCCTGTTCGAAGCTCGGGACAGGCGGAGGCCCGATGGCCACTGAGGGGCCACCATGATGTTTGAATTTTATCCAAACCGTTCCTACATTTTTTTCGTATCATTTTAAATTATGAACCCAAAAATGAAGAAGATACAAGGAACAAATGGACCACACAATGGGGATTAAATTCCTACCGTTGAAAAATTCTCAGGGACTACAGAAATTTTAGATTAAGATGATATTTGTTTAATTTCTTCAATTCACACAGGTTTATATAACCATAAAAACAGGTTGGATGGAAAATAAAAAACACGGTGGACCTTCTCAAGAAGGTTTCAATCGTCGGTGTTCTTAGCACCGGTGCTTCCTGTGGCGTGGTCCACTTGAACCTTGAGTATGCCTTATTTTTTGTCCAGTACTCTAAAATGATATGAAAATATGGACTGACAGTTTAGATAAAATTCATGCATCACGGTGCCCCTCAGTGGCCCTTGGAGCCTCGGCCTGTCATGAGCTCTGAATAGGCAGGGGTAGTACCTAATCCGCGCCCGGTTTGCTGGGAGCAGAATATGGCTGGTCATGTGTTGACGTCACCAAGTTCAGGCTTGAGCAGAAGAATAAGACAGATCCAAATATCAAATGGACCACACTGCAAAACGTAATGGGGGATTAATGTCTACCATTGAAACCATTTCGGAGCCCCTCTTATTCTAAGAGCTTACGCGACACTAATCAAATCGGATACATAAGAGTAAGACAAGACTGATCTAAAGGAGGATGCTCGGCTCGGCTTTCGCGGAACTTCAGCCCTAAGGTTATCAGCCCGAAGTGTTCCAAGACTAAGACAGTTGGTATAAAGGTCATACCAGAACCTACTTATGAGATCTCAAACCGTCTCATTATTGTCCGACCAGAAACGGATGACTCAACCACGCACGACTGTGACACCCGCCGCTGGGAGCCTCGGCTCGACGGGTTAAATCCACCACCATACTCGGAACTCTGAGGGGAGACCTCCAGAATGCCCGACAGAGAAGAAAAGTCAAGTCCATCATAAGTCCAGGCCGGAGCTCGGCTCGGGCTCAGGACGCGATCCTCATTTAACAAATCAACAATGAAGGCCCGTATGCACGCTAGTCAGGGTCCCTTTAGTCAGAAGTCCCAAGCCGAGGCTGAGCCGGAACATGGACGCTCCATGCACTAAACTAAGAAACTACCTTAAGCAGACATGACCGACTACCTCGCCCGCAGATACGCATGATACGCTACACGATCTACACGATCCCCAGATTGCGGACGATATCTCCATGATCACAAAATCCCACTGATTGAGCAAGTCGTGCCGAGATTAACGGACCCAGACTGTCCGATAGTTATGTATAAATACAATGATACTCTATTGCAACAGGTACGCAACATCTTACATTCTCCCTCTACTCTTCAACTTAGACCCAGATTCCCTTGACCTGACTTAGGCATCGGAGGGTCCCCGGCTTAGCCGGGGTCTCCTTTGCTTGCTAGTGTGCAAGCTTGAGGCGTCGAAGCGGTTCGGAGTTCGCGAGTTGGAGTGGAGAGCCGACCAGATTTAGTCATCAACATTTTTGGCGCCGTCTGTAGGAATCTGATACGAAAGGCCAGGTTCTTATTCTTCAGCATTATGGCAAGAGAAAAGAAGAAAGCGGTAGCTATGGAACCAGAGCAAACCCGTTCCTCTTCACTACTTCACGCCGAATCAGCCTCATGGCCTTTCCAGCGTTCTCACAATCAGGCAAGTAAATATCGAGCTATGCAAAGCGAGATACAGACCTTGCGCGACGAGATTAACCAGATGCAGCAGCAACGGGAGCCACAACCGCATCCCGCTCAGGAAAATCATGTTCCTGAACCGACCAGTCCAGTTGTGGAAGCTCATTCCACGCCGAGGAGTATGAGACCCGAAGGGCCCCCATGTCAACCCGCTCAGGTGCCAGCTTTGGTTCGGAATCCTCCCCCAACCCAAGTCCGAGTTTCGACTTGGAACACAGCGACTCGGGCTCCGACAAATGCCTCGGCCACCTTGACCCTTGCACCTACAGATCTCCATCACGAGCTGGAACGGATGAGAGGAAGGAAACTCCCGAAATAGAAAACACCCAGGAGATAGTAGCTGAGAACAAAGATCCTTGGAAATCACGGTTCGTGGAGCTCAACAATAAAATTCTGACGCTAGAAAAGAAGTAGCAGTCGTCGTCAGTTCCCGCCGCCGTTCAGGCGATGATGGAAGAGACCGAGCCTCCCTTCACCTCGATGATCATGAACGAGGTGATGCCGCAGAGGTTCCAGATACCTCCCATCATCCAATACTCTGGGTCGGGTGACCCATCCGAGCACGTGGAGGCTTACCGTTCGTGCATGCAAATTCAGACAGCAACAGACGCGATGATGTGCAGAGGGTTCTCGATCACACTTATAAGATCCGCTCGGAGTTGGTACCATCAACTCAAGTCCAATTCCATTGGTTCCTTCCCAGAACTTAGCCGATTATTCCTTACCCAGTTCATAAGTGGTAAGAAGAGTAGGAAGCCGAATACTCACCTGTTCACCATCAAACAAGAGCCTAAGGAGTCGTTGAAGGACTACATTGCTCGCTTCAATGAGGAAGTGTTACAAGTGGAGGACTGCGACGACAAGATGACACTCTCTGCCGTGTTCGATGAACTGAAAGAGGGAAGGTTCACCTTCTCTATTGAGAAGAATCCACCAAAGACGTTAGCTGACCTCATCGCCAGAGCTCAGAAGTATACTAACGCCGAGGAATTCTCTAATGCCCACAAGAATGTTCAAGCGATAGAGCCGACTGGCAAGGGGAAGAGGCCAAGGAACAACGAATCCCAGCCGTCTAGCAAGGGACAAGATGACTGCGCCCCTCGTGATCGTCGCCCAAGCAGAAAACCAAAGGAAAATTTCCATTCCTACACCCCCCCCCCCCTCAACACATCTACCAAGCAGATTTTGCTGGACATTAGGGGACACAAGCTTCTAAATTGGCCAGTTTGTATGAAGGCCAACCCCAAACATCAAGACAAGCGCAAGTACTACCTCTTCCATGGGGATCACGACCACAACACAGCTGATTGCATGGATCTCAAGGATGAGATCGAGACCCTCATTCGTAAAGGACATCTGCGTCGATACGCCAAGGAATAAAGAACCGCTCGAAAAGAAGAGTGAGAGCGAAAACAGCCAAATAATACCACGGAAGATTCAGCCGAAATGCGCACCATCTTTAGGGGCTCATCCAGTGGAGGAGATTCGAACAGGGCCCGGAAGGCCTACTCTCAGAAGTCTGATCCTGAACATTACATCCACACAATTGAGCAGCCGAGTAAGGAACTCTAGGTTAACCTGTGCAGTATGACCTTCTCAGAAGACGATGCGCGAGGAATTCAGCATCCGCACGATGACGCTGTCACAATGACTATAGCCAACCATAAGGTGTATTACATCCTGATCGACACCGGGTGTTCAGCGGATGTAGTCTACTCTGATGCTTTCGAAAGAATGGGGATTCTTAGGTCACGCCTCAGACCCGTGAAGACCCTCATGCACGGCTTTGCTGGAGAAAGGGTGATCTCCAAAAGAACCAACTCCCTCCCAGTGACCGCGGGAGAAGGACAACATCAAATCACCCTCATGGTAGACTTCCTAGTTGTCAATGTGTCATCTATACACAACGTCATCATGGGCAGACCTTCTCTCAATGCAATGAGGGCAGTCGTCTCTACCTATCACCTAATGATGAAATTCTCCGCCAAGGGCGGGATAGGCTACCTCTGAGGTGACCAGCGTGAAGCTCGGAGATGCTATGCGATAGTAATGGAGAAAGGGTCAGTTAAGTAAGCACTCACCGTTAACGTACTAGACCCCAGAGGACCTGTGAAGGGCTCATCCGTGGAAGACCTGAAAAAAATACCACTCGACGAGGCAGACCCAAGCCGAACTGTTCAACTAAGAACATCGCTAAACCCTAAGCAGCGGTCCGAAGTACTAGCCTTCCTGCGGCAGCAGACTTCTTCGCATGGTCGCATGAAGATATGCCGAAATCTCTCCGGATGTTATGGTCCACAGGCTGAAGTGAATCCTGATTATAAACCCGTGAAATAGAAGAGGAGACCGTTCGACGCCGAGCGGTACGAAGCCATAGACGACGAAGTCTCCGTCCTACTCGACGTCGGCTTTATAGAGGAAGTACACTATCCCGATTGGATCGCAAATGTGGTCCTTGTCAAGAAAGTCAACGAAAAATGGTGTGTCTGCATAGATTACTCGGATCTGAATAAGGCGTGTCCGAAGGATAGCTTCCCATTGTCTCGGATTAATTAGTTGGTGGACAGCACAACAGGGCACGAACTACTTTCCTTCCTGAACGCTTACTCTGGGTATAACCAGATCGCGATGCATTCCCCAAACAGGAAGAAGACTACCTTTGTCAGGGACAAGGGACTCTACTGTTACCGGGTCATGCCGTTTAGCCTGAAAAATGCTGGGGCTACGTATCAAAGGCTGGTAAATCAAATGTTCACCAAACAGATCAGACATACTGTGGAAGTGTACGTCGACGACATGCTAGTAAAGAGCGTCAAGGCGTCCAATCACTTAACGGATCTCGAAGAAACTTTCACCATCTCCAAGAATATCAGATTAAGCTGAATCGTGAGAAGTGCGCCTTCAGAGTCGGCTCCAGTAAATTCCTCAAGTTTCAGGTTAGCCAGAGGGGCATCGAAGCGAACCCTGATAAGATCAAAGCACTTCTCAACATGAGTTCACCTCGGATTGTTAAGGAGATACACTGCCTCACAAGACGAGTAGCAACGCTCGAACGGTTTATATCCAGAACCACAGACAAATGCCTCCCCTTCTTTCAGCAATTGAAGGGTCATAAGAAGGCAGAATGGATGTCGGAATACGAACAGGCCTTTCAGTAACTAAAACAGTATTTAGGTTCACTACCCCTACTATCTAAGCCCGAAGAAGGTGAGCCCCTGTTCTTATACCTTGCGTTCTCGGCCTCAGCTGTCAGCTCAGCCCTGATTAGAGAGGTAGGGGGCAAGCAGTATCTCGTATATTACATGAGTAAGACTATGATACCCGCCGAGACAAGATATCCGGCTCTGGAGAAGCTAGCGCTCAGTCTCGTCGTCTTAGCCCGAAGGCTACGTCTGTACTTTCAAACTCATTCTGTCGTCATGTTAACTGATTCTCCCCTTAAACAAGTCCTCCAGGGGCCCGAAGTGTCAGGTCGGCTAACCAAATGGGTCATCGAACTCGAGGAGTTCGACATCCAGTTTTGACCAAGGACAGCAATTAAGGGCCAAGCAGTAGCCGATTTCATTACAGAATTCACCATCCCGGAGGAAGAAAGGATCAGTGCAGAAGTTGAGGTGACTTCTTCGCCTGATCCCCCATGTAATCCTAAGACGGTATCGGAACCAGGATGGATCCTCTATGTGGATGGGTCGTCCAATGTCAAGCGTGCCGGAGCGGGAATTGTTCTGATTGCACCCGATTTCACGCCCATCCAGTACGCGATCAGACTCGGCTTCAAGGCCTCTAACAGTAAGGCAGAGTACGAGACTCTACTGGCAGGACTCAGATTGGCAGCAAGTCTGGGGGTCCAGTCCCTCCAGGACGATTCGATTCTCAGCTAATAGTGAACCATATCTCCACCGAGTACGAGGCCAAGGAGATGATGATGATTGCTTATCTAGATGAGGTAAGGAAATTGATAAAAAGATTCTAGAGCTGCACCATCCACCAGATCCCCAGAGCAAAAAATTCATGGGCTGATGCCCTAGCAAAGCTAGCCTCGGCCACGAAAGGAAAGATCCCACGAATCATCCCCATGGAGTTCCTAGAACATCCGAGCATCAATCAGACGAGAAGAAAACGGTCAATCCAGTGGATGACACTCTTGGCTGGATGGACCCAATTTACAGTTATCTCACATCTGGCGAGGTCCCCACAGATAGGTTGGAAGCTAAGCACCTGAGAGTCAGGGCGGCGCGACACGTAATCCTAGACGGAATACTATATAAGAAAGGGTACTCACAGCCCTACCTCAGGTGCCTCCGATCCGACGAGGTAGATTATGTGATTCGGGAGATTCATGAAGGAATCCGCGGAAACCACTCTAGCAGCCGAGCCCTAACCTTGAAGATACTCCGACAAGGATATTTTTGGCCGACCCTCAGGGAATACTCGAAGAACTACGTTCAAAGGTGCGACAAATGCCAACGCTATGCGGCTGTGCCGAGGCAATCCGCAGAGGAAATAACTCCCATGAGCGGTCCGTGGTCGTTTGCTCGGTGGGGGATTGACATCATCGGCCCCCTGCCTACATGAAAGGGGCAAGTCAAGTTTGTCATCGTTGCAGTCGACTACTTCACTAAGTGGGCCGAAGCCGAGCCCATTGCAAAAATCACAGAACAGAAGGTGATCGATTTTGCCTGGAAGAATATCATCTGCCGATTCGGGATTCCACGCACTATTGTGTCTGATAACGACAGGCAGTTCGACAACGACAAGTTTCGAGGCATGTTAGGGGCTCGGCATTACAAATGCATACTCCTCGCATTGGCACCCGCAATCTAATGGATAGGTAGAAGCTGTTAACAAGGTCATCAAGCATCATCTCAAGATAAAATTGGAGAAAGTAAGAGGCAATTGGGCCGAGGAGCTCCCGTTTGTCCTTTGCGCCTACAGAACCACAACTCAGTCTTCTACTGAGGAGACCCCATTCTCACTTTCCTACGGTTCGAAGGCAATGGTACCAGTCGAAATTGGTCTCCCTACAACTCGGGTCAGAAATTACCAAGAGAGCCAAAATGCCAAGCAGATGGCAGCCAACCTGGACCTACTTGAAGAGGCTAAAGAAGTCTCCAAAATTTGGGCCACTGCTCGACATCAATAAGTGACGCGATTCTACAATTCTAAAGTCAAGACCAGGCGATTCCGTCCAGGAGACTTAGTCCTTCGCCGAGTCTTCCAGAACACCGTTGAGCTGGGGGCGGGGACACTCGGGCCCAACTGGGAAGGACCATACCGAGTGGTCCGATCAACCAAACCGAGCTCCTACCACTTAGAAGATCTTGAGGGCCGTCAGTTCCCCCACCCCTGGAACGCTGAACACCTTAAAGTCTATTATCCTTGATGTAATGGCCTTTAAGGCCCCCAATAAATGAACGTCTCCAAGCGACTAGCATTTAAGGCTCTCAATAAAATTCACACCTCTTCTTTTCTACATGAACGGATTATCTACTAAGAAAAAGTTGTCTCTCATAAGCAGGGGCAAACTAAACGAACTGATCCCTTAAAGAAGGGGTTAGAGCATTATCCCACGAAAATTCTACAAAGGCATCCTCTTAATCAGGGGAAAAGCCAACGGATGACCCGATTCCACAACAGAGGAGTCGATTCATCGCCCGACTGACGGATGGTTCGAAGGTTGCTCGCCAATCGTGGGACGAGCGACTTAATAATGGCGGTACCACAGATTTAAAGTTCTACGAGACGACGTTGAAATGAGCTGACCCATCAAGGAGTCGGCTCGGTAATGCCATGAAGCAAACTGACTTGTCAACGAATCAACCCAGAAATCAACAATCAACATCCGAGAACTCGCTACGAATTAACATATAAAAAATCATCATCCACACGCCCTCTCCAGAGAGTCAATATATATATATATATATATATTATATATATATATATATATATATTATATATATATATATCATCCATCAAAAAGACAAAGTTCAGAAAAGTTGTAAGAAGAGAAGTATTAAAAACTACGCAGTCGAAGGAGGAGGAGGAGGAGCTTGGGAGTCAAGGGCCTGATCCGAGCGAACATCTTCAGAGGGCTTCTCTCCTGCTTCATAGGGCAACAGAGACTCAAGGTTGAGGTCCAGGTACAAATCATGGACCGCTTCAATGCAAGCGTCGAAGCCACAGCTGTAAAACTTAGTAACTTCGGCGGCCCTCTCCTCTGAAGCCTTAAAAGCGTCCACTACAGCGGCCACCGCCACGGCCAGGGAGGCCTCATCCTCAACTCACTGGGCCTCCTTCGCCCTCGAGACAGCTCGGCTCTATTCTTCTGCAGCCTCGGCTCTGGTCTGCTCCAGGACTTTCCCCAATCGGGCGTTCTCCTTAACAAGCGAGTCCGCGTGGGCCCTGGCCCAGGTCAGCTCGACAGCAGCAGCACCGCATCGGGCTTTGAGATCGCTCACGACCCCCTGTAATTGAAGCTCTCGAGCTCTCCCTTCCTCGAGCTACCGACGTAGTTCCGACTGATCCATTCGGAGGAAGGCAGCCTCATCTCGCAAGGTCCTTGCCTCGCTCCTGAGGGCCTCCACCTCAACATTTTTCTTGGCAAACTCCCTCAGTCTCTCCCCAGTCAGAAGGAGCCTCAGAACGGACTGAGCAAAAAATAAAAATATTGAGCATTCGAATGCAGTAAAAACTGAAGATAAGAAAAATAAATACAAGTACCCAGTAGAAGACAGAGGCCATGTCGTTGATGAAAGATTCGTCCGACTTATCGAGAAGGCTGGCTATCTCCCCTCCGAAGCGTGCTTAGCCACCCAACAGACCAGGCAGGACATATGATAGCCCGGCTGGAACCTTTCTCCACTCATCCCCACCTGGGCCAATCTGACTGCTTCCCCGGCCCCAGTCTTGTTGCCTGCTGAGGCCTGAGCCTTAGCCCTGAGGTCATTCTCGACATCAGGGGAAAGAGCATGGCATCAGCCATCCGAACGGCCTCCTCATGCTCGGATGAAGAGGGGATGGCTATGCAAGGCTCGGGGGCTGCGGACGGTGCCTCAGTGGTAGGAGGAGCGATGGCAGGAGGGAGGGTTGGAGCTGGAGCTTTGATAACAGCGGCCTCGACCGCAACAGGCGCTGCAGTTGGAGCTGCAGCAACAGAAACTGAAGGCGCAGCCGGAGCTACAATGACAGAAATTGGGGCCGAGGGGCCCTCATCACGAGGAGTCGCCTGCCTCCTCCGAACGGTTGTCTTCATTCGAGGCTCAGCCCTCAGCATCTCGTTGACAGTCAGGGCAGCCTTCCTCCTCCGAGACCCAGCTGCCTTGGACATGCCTGCATGTAACGTAATAAAACAGCAACCGAGTTAAGAAATTCAGTCCTTCTGAGGTAAGGGATGCATGTAAAACTTACTGAAAGAAGTAAGGAATGGCTTGGACTTGCAAAGTCTGGACCAGTGAAGATTGGCGGCTGTAATCAGATCCGACCAAGAGCAGAGATCCCCTGAGCGCGCCCTAGCCTTAGCAACCTGATTCTTCAGGTCCGAAGTGAGGAGAGACGTGCCCCTCGGGAAATCTACAGAAGTAAATGGAAAATTTCAGTCCGACTACAGCAGAAGGAAGAGGGACATAAGGAAAGAATATGTACGAGGTCCGACCTGGTGTAGTGAATCGGGTGGAGACCCGAGTCATCAAGTTTCCAAGCTCCGTTGTTGGCGCCTCCCATTCGCCCGAAGCCCAGAACCATTTGTTCTTCCAGTCCTTGTTAGAGAACGGAAGATTCATGACCAGCCCGGACCCTTTGCTGTCGCGAGTCACGAAGTAGTACCACTGCTCGTGGCTATCGTGTTTGACTAGGTACAAGCTCATTAATTCTTCTGGAGTCAGCTCGGGATTCCCAACTTGACGCCAGATGATGAAAGAAGAAATTTAAACCCTCCAAGCATTGGGGGTGAATTGCCCGGGAGCCAGTCCTAGGTGGGCAGTCAGGGCTCGGACGAAAGGGTGGAGAGGAAGCCATAGCCCACATTGCAGGGAGCAGAGGAAAATGACAACTTCCTCTTCAGTAGGAGCGCCGGTGGTATTAAGAGGCTCTGGCGCCCTTATCCGTACGGAGTCCGAAATCTCAAACTCCGACTGGATCCACTCCATTTGAGACTCCGTCAACACGGAGCCTCCCGGAACAGTCTCCGAGGCCCGCCCGATCGCAGGCATTTTAGTAACCCCCGCAGTCAAGTCTCGGGGGGCTTGGGTAGCTTTCTTCTAAATAAGTCGACAAGTACGAGCCCCCGCCTCTTTGTTCCTTCGGGGCTGAGGATAGAGGGGCACTGCTTCCAAAGGGCCTTCCGATGCCCCTCTCCTGTCGTCCGAGCTTCCTGGCTCGGAATCGTTGTAGTCCCCTCGGACCATCTCCAGATCCGACGACAACTTGTGAATAAGGAAAATAGAAAAGCGCTAGAGAGGAAGACTCACCGGACGGTCACCGGGAATCGCCTTAGCCTAAAACCTCTAATCGGCCGGAATTGCCTTGTCAGAAATCCTTGATCGGTCGGAATCGCCTTCGCGGAAAATCGCCTCCTCAGGGAATAAGCAGCCACACAAACTCGAAATGCAGAAGTGATAAGCATTTCCATGGAGCTGAGGTATAAATAGCCTGTAAAGGATCCTCGCATTAATGGCGAGACGTGATGGCCGCAGTCGAATCGTCGCGAGCTGATTCTGAAGTACACGTGGTTGTAGACTACTGGCTCGGGCCCTACGAAACGGCGTGCGTCTGACATTGGACGACGAACCTCGGGTAGCCGAAACGGCGCTCGAGCAGAGGAAGCATCACTTAAATGTCTCCCAGGGCATATGTGGCAGTCGTCCATAGGCTGAATAACGATTCGAAATCTTAACCGTCGCCACGCATCAACTGAAGGTTAACCTGTGGACGGGAGACCCCGAGGACGCGATGCTTCAAATGCAGAAATCATGACGACAACTGCACGCGTGGAGAATATGATAGAGGAACCGGTTGATCTTTCGTATATGTTTACTCTCTGAGTCCGTGTCCGAACTCGAAAAGTAGGGGGCTTCTGTTATGGGAAGATCCGAGCCCCTCTTATTCTAAGAGCCTACGCGACACTAATCAGATCGGATACATAAGAGTAAGACAAGACTGATTTGAAGGAGGATGCTCGGCTCGGCTTCCGCAGAACTTCAGCCCTGAGGTTATCAGTCCGAAGTATTCCAAGACTAAGACAGTCGGTATAAAGGTTATACCAGAACCTACTTGTAAGATCTCAAACCGTCCCGTTATTGTCCGACCAGAAACGGATGACTTAACCATGCACGACTGTGACACCCGCCGCTGGGAGCCTCGACTCGACGGGTTAAATCCACCACCAGACTCGGAACTCTGAGGGGAGACCTCCAGAATGCCCGACAGACAAGAAAAGCCAAGTCCATCATAAGTCCAGGCCGGAACTCGGCTCCGGCTCAGGACGCGATCCTCATTTAAAAAATCAACAGTGAAGGCTCATGTGCACGCTAGTCAGGGTCCCTTTAGTAAGAAGTCCCAAGCCAAGGCTAAGCCAAAGAGTGGACGCTCCATGAGCTAAACTAAGAAACTACCTTAAACAGACATGACCGACTACCTCGCCCGCACATACGCATGATACGCTACACGATCTACAAGATCCCCGGATTGCGGACAATATCTCCATGATCACAAAATCCCACTGATTGAGCAAATCGTGCCGAGATTAACGGACTCAGACCGTTCGATAGTTAGGTATAAATACAATGATACTTCATTGCAACAGGTACGCAACATCTTGCACTCTCCCTCTACTCTTCAACTTAGACCCAGATTCCTTTGACCTGACTTAGGCATCGGAGGGTCCCCCGGCTTAGCCAGGGTCTCCTTTGCTTGCTAGTGTGCGGGCTTGAGGCGTCGAAGCGGTTCGGAGTTCACGAGTCGGAGTGGAGAGCCGACCAAATTTAGTCATCAACAAGGGTCACAGAAGTTTTGGATCAATATGATATTTCTTTTCTTCTTCATTCTTTTCTTTTTCTTTTTTTTTCCTCTTTTAAACACCTTGTTCCATAGCTCAAGTGGTCGACCGAGTGAAAGATACCTCGTTTCAACACTGAGGTCTTGGTATCGATCCCTAGTGGGGGTGACTAACGGTGAAGCGTTATAGTGGGCACTACAAACGTTTTAATGATGAGAATCATTGTCCCCACCAGTGTTCGAAATATCGGTATCGCACTATGTATCGTACCCTTGGGATACAGATACGTATCGGTTATCGCATAGGATATATCGTTTGTATCGCATAGTTTATCGCACTTTTTGGAAAACATGCGAAAACATTGAGAAAATGGTTGAATTTTTTAATGAAACTTTGGGGATTGTTAAAAAAGCCCTTAATACACACTTTTAAATCATAACATCTCAAAAAAAAAAAAAAAATATGCACATAATAAGTTTCATTTGTATAAGGTCCTAAGCTATGCGATGTTTAACTGAATTAATACAACTATATTTAAATTGGATGCATGATATTTATAAATATATCATAGTCATGTATGAAAACACAATCAATCATTGAAAAGCAAAAGAACTGAAGAAGTAAAATTCCATAAATGGATGGATGGTGGGCGTCCCTCTCCTCACTGTTTTATGTGGTGGGGTCTACTCCAAATATGGATCTGACTCATTATTTGTCTCATGCCTTAAAATTATATAGCCAAGTGGATGCACGGTGTAGATACAACACATACATCATGGTGGGCCCCACATAACTTGGTGACATCAATTCAGTAGCCAGTCTGGCTACAAAACATGTTAGTATCCGTGAGACGCGGGAGAACTCCCCTGACACCAGCCACGGTCGGTGCTAAGTGGGCCCCAACATAATGTATTTGTTTCATCCATTCCATTCATCCATTTTTACGGATCATTTTAGGATTTAATAAAAATAATTATAGGGATATAAATCTCAGGTGGACCACACCACAAGAAAATAATAATGATTGGATATCCACCATTTAAATCCTTATAAAGCCCACTGCACTGTTTATTTGACATCCAATCTATCGATTGGATCATAAAGACCCAGATGAAGGGAAAAAATAAATATCAGCTTAATCCAAAGCTTTTATGGCTCCCAAAACATTTTTAATGGTCAACGTTCATTCAACACTGTTACTGTAATGTGGTCCAGATTATATTTCGATATACCTTATTTTTTCTCTCATAACATAAAATGATTTATAAAAATAGGTGGACAGAAAGGATGAAACACATACATCATGGTGGGGCCCACAGAGCACCAACCACCAACATTGGCTGGTGCCCGTGGGAGTAGCCAAACCGTTTCAGACTCGGATTTCGTGCGAAAGCCTTTCGCAAGAAGTTCCTGCGCTGGAACCCAAGTGGGGTCCACTGTGATGTTTGTGATAAATCCTCTCCGTCCATCCGTTTTGTGAGTGCATTTTAGGATATGAGGCCAAAAATGAACCATATCCAATACTCAACTGGGCCAAAAATTGGATAATTAAACGTCCACAGTTGAAATATTCGTGGGCCAACAAAAGTTTTGAATCATGCTAATATTTGTGTTTTCAGTTCATCCCAGTAAGAATGACGTTATTAACGGTATGGATGGCATGTAAACATGACTATGGGCCCTAAAAAGGTTTCAACGGTGGAAATCATTATCCCAACTATTTCCTATGGTATGGTCCACTCGATCTTTGGGTATGATTAAATTTTGGGGTCAACCATTAAAATAAGATGGAAAAGCCGATGGACGGCGTGGATGAACCACATACATTAAAGGTGGGCCCAAGTGAGTTTACTGAGACCAAAATACCCCTCCTTCTACAGCTGCTTACCCTTACAATCAAAGGGTATTTTGGTCAAAATAGCAGCTTCTGAACCCTAATATGTCTTCTGGCCAGCGAAAATCAAAAAGGCATTGTACAGACTCGTCTGTTCCTCATCCGCGCCCCTCTTTCACTTTCCCTCTTGATTTTTACCCACATCCACGCAATCTGATCCGTCTTTCACGCACGCAACCTCTCAAATCTCGTTCCAGAAGGAACAGTTCGTCGATTCGGCCTGATTCCTTACCGGAATCTCTGAGAAAGAGAAGAAAATGGCAAGAAAATCGGCCGATTCCTCGCCGGAACCGTACTTACATGTCGAATGGCCCAATCGCGTCCCTCATAGCAGCCAGGTACTTTCCGATTTTTATTTTTTTTCTAATTCAAATTTTTCAGTTTTTTGGTGCGATATCGACGATATATTGGCCGATATTTGGGTTTTTTGGTGCGATATCGACAATATATCGACCGATATCTAGATTTTGGATTTTTTGGTATCTTCCGGGGGTTATCGCAAGTGTATCGTCTCGTAGTAGTGCGATAATGATAATATCGGCAGATATATCGGCTGATAGTATCGATATTTCGAACACTGGTTTCCACTGCTATTTGTGGTGTGGTTCACTTGAGCTTTGGATATGACTCATTTTTGGGCTCATGGTCTAAAATTATCTCTCCAAATGGATGAACGGAGTGGATATAATAAATACATCATTGTGTGGTCCATGTAACTTTAATCTCCTTTAGACCGTTGTACAATTCGGAGCTCGAGGAGTGTAGCGCACACGTACCCACACCAGCTATATTGTTATGTAGGCAGTATCTGATCATGAATTATGATTGAATCAAGATTTTTATTGATTCGAATTCTTGTGAGTCATCATCTTTTATTGATTGAATCAAGGTTCACAACATACAAAATCAGTTACGATCTCATGCAACGCAATTTTGGAGTATTAAACATTATTCAAACGGCATTAGAACTATCTCATTTGAAAGCTTCTAGAATCAGCTTTCCAAAGAACTTAAGAACATGTACACCAGCACCTGATAATCAAGTTACAACTGTTTTGGAGGACATGCAGTTGTCAAGAGCATGCGTTTTGTTCTGAAAATTTCTATGCTAAAGACTATCACTCAATTGTAAGGAGTTTCTTTCACAGGCATGTGTTCCATTAAATTAAGAGAGCCCAGACTTCAGAGTTTACATTTATTTTTTCTTTAGTTTTTTAGTTATTTAGTTATTTTTAGTTTTCTATTTGTCATTAGATTAGTAATTTTAATTTGATTTATTGGAGGAATCTTAATTTAATATTCTTGTTGGTGAGACAGTTTTGGAGTCTTTGTTATACCCAATTGAGAAACTGCTATTGGTTATTTTTATTATGCGTAGATTATAACTCATCAGCATAGGAGAGATGTGGTTGATTTTATGAAAAGAAGGGGCTTTATATCCCTTGGATTTTCCATTTTGGTTTTCATGGTGCCGAGCCAATTGCAAGGTGACTAATTGTGCCATTCAATGTGATTTGTCATGGAATTGCTTGCCAAATTGGGGTATCATTAGTCAATCAACGATCATCATCATTGGAAGATCATGCACGTTAGTTTGAATGATATCATGGTGATCATCAGAAAGGGAGATATTTGATAATCCAACCAAGCGCTACTCTTGATACATGTTGACCCAGGGTTGGGCATGATGAGCTCCATCAGCATCTCCCTTAAACAATGAGCATCTTGAATCCATGAGGTTCTTTTGAATCCACAAGAGAAGAATCTCGAGTCTAGAGAAAAATAAAAGAAATTTGAGAATATTTTTATTAAAAGCTATTTAAAATAAATGAGTTTGTATCATTAAATAACTTTAAACAAACCTAAGACATAATTAGAAAAGACAAAAACAAATAAGGAAACTAAAACTAAAAAACGTGCAAGTTTCCGCATTCCGTCAATCGATCGGTTGATCGATCAACCAATCTATTGGAAGGGCACAAAAAAGCTCACAGACTAAAATCCATAAAATTGAATTTGTTCCGATCAATTGACCTAAGCCGCCAATCGATCAAACTAAGCAAAAAGTGTCCGGCATGCAAGCTTTTCATCTAAATTTGAATTTCCATCAATCGATCGATCGATTGACTCAATTGGTCTGCTCGATTGACCTCAATCAATTGAACTATGCTGAATTTTGTTAATTTTCTTCTTAAACTTCTTTTAATCCATTTGTGATAGACATGTGCTTGCTTTACCAACGAAAATTTTCGTAGGCAAAAGTCTTATTTTTGTCCGCGAAAATTTCCATTGGCAAATTCCTCGCTAAAAGTTCGAGGGGAACACCTTTTACCCATGAAAAAAAAATTTCGTTGGCAAAGGTAAGACTTTTGCCGACGCAATTTTTCGTAGGCAAAACATTTTACCAACGCTAATTAATTTCCGTTGGTAAAAATATTGACAAAACTTTTTACCTACGAATACTTTTGTAGGTAAAAATATTTACAAGACTTTTTAGCTACCAACAATTTCGTAGTTAAAAAATATTTAAAGACTTTTAACCTACGAATATTTTCGTAGCTAAAATATTTATAAAACTTTTTACCTACCAACAATTTCGTAGCTAAAAATATTTATAAGACTTTTTACCTACCAACAATCTGGTAGTTAAAAATATTTAAAAGACTTTTTACCTACCAACAATTTAAATATTTACAAGACTTTTTACCTACGAATAGTTTTCGTAGCTAAATATATTTAAAACACTTTTTACCTACCAACAATTTCGTAGCTAAAAATATTTACAAGATTTTTTACCTACCAACAATTTCGTAGCTAAAAATATTTAAAACACTTTTTTACCTACCAACAATTTCATAGCTAAAAATATTTACAAGACTTTTTACCTACGAATATTTTCGTAACTAAAAATATTGAAAACACTTTTTACCTACCAATAGTTTCGTAGCCAAAAGGTATTTACTGCGTAGGTAAAAATATTTACCAAACATTAGAGTTTTAACTATGAAACTTTTCGTAGGTAAAAACTTGGATGAGACTTGTACCTGCAAAAAGTTTCGTAGGTAAAAACCTTGATGGGACTTTTAATTATGAAAATTTTCGTAGGTAAAAGTTTTTTTTTTCCCATATTCCAGCACAAAAGTCTTGATATACACCTGTTACAATATATTTCTTGATATACACCTATTAAGTAATATATTTCATTATATTCACATTCACATCCATTTAACTCCAAAGTACATAAATAAATCCATCCAAACATAAACTACATCATGCATAAATACATATAAGTTTAACATCAAAAATAAAATATAAAAAATCACAAAGATGGAGGCGGAGGTAGTGGGGCATCGATGGGTAAGCGTGCGGCGAGAGCTTGAAACATATCCATTATCCGTCACTCATGTTCCACCCACATCTCCTTCATCCTCATCTCCTGCTCCTCCCTCAGTCTCGCATGCTCCTCTATCCCATCCTCTCCTGCTCCTCCCTCTGCCTCGTCAGCTCCTCCATCCTCCTCTCCTGCTCCTCCCTCAGCCTCGCCTCTCCTCCATCCTCCTCCTCTCCTGCTCCTCCCTCTGCCTCGTCAGGTCCTCCATCCTCCTCTGCTGCTCCTCCATCTGCCTCTCCAGCTGCTCACTCTTCCTCTCCAGTTGCTCTCTGATGTCATTGACGACGACCTGTAGCGGCTGAACCTCTCTCTCTCTGCGATATCAGCTCGGCGGTTGAGATCAGGATTAGGTGTAGGTTTAGGTTTAGGGATTTGAGAATACATTTAGGTTTTAAGTTTAGGTTTAGGTTTAATTTTTAGTTTATAGGTTTAGGTTATAGGTTTAGGTTTAGGTTAAGGTTATAAGTTTAGGTTATAGGTTATAGGTTAAGGTTTAGGATATAGGTTTTGGTTTAGGTATGTTATAGGTTTTGGCTTTGGTTTGGGTTTAGATTTTAAGTTTAGGTTAAGGTTATAGGTTTTGGTTAGGTTTAGATTAAGGTTATGGGTTATAGGTTATAGCTTTAGGGAAGTGAGAATAGGTTAAGGTTTAGGCTTAGGAAATCGGGTTCGGGTTCGGGATCGGGTTTAGGTTTGGGTTTTCAAGTTTAGGCTTAGATTTAGGTTAGGGAGTTGAGTTAGGATTAGGTGTAGGTTTAGGTTTAGGGATTTGAGAACACATTTAAGTTTTAGGTTTAGATTTAGGTTTAGGTTTTAGGTTTAGGTTATAAGTTATAGCTGTAGGGAACTGAGAATGGGTTAAGGTTTAGGTTTAGGAAATCGGGTTCGGGTTCGGGATCGGGTTTAGGTTTTGGTTTTCAAGTTTAGGTCTAGGTTTAGGTTAGGGAGTTGAGAATAGGATTAAGTGTGGGTTTAGGTTTAGGGATTTGAGAACACATTTAGGTTTTAGGTTTAGGTTTAGGTTTTAGGTTTAGGTTATAGGTAGGTTGTAAGTTATAGTTGTAGGGAATTGAGAATAGGTTAAGGTTTAGGTTTAGGAAATCGGGTTCGGGTTCAGGATCGAGATCGGGTTTAGGTTTGGGTTTTCAAGTTTAGGTTTAGGTTTAGGCTAGGGAGTTGAGAATAGGATTAGGTGTGGGTTTAGGTTTAGGGATTTGAGAACACATTTATGTTTTAGGTTTAGGTTTAGGTTTAGGTTTTAGGTTTAGGTTATAGGTAGGTTATAGGTTATAGCTATAGGGAATTGAGAATCAGTTATGGTTTAGGTTTAGGAAATCGGGTTTGGGTTAGGGATCGGGTTTTGGTTTAGGTTTTCAAGCTTAGTTTTAGGTTTAGGTAAGGGAGTTGAGATTAGCATTAGGTATAGGTTTAGGCTTAGGAATTTGACAACACATGTAGGTTTTAGGTTTATGTTTAGGTTATAGGTAGGTTATAGGTTATAGCTGTAGAGAATTGAGAATCGGTTATGGTTTAGCTTTAGGAAATCAGGTTCGGGTTCGGGATCGGGTTTTGGTTTGGGTTTTCAAGTTTAGGTTTAGGTTTAGGTTAGGGAGTTGAGATTAGCATTAGGTGTATGTTTAGAATTAGGGATTGGAGAACACATTTAGGTTTTAGGTTTACGTTTAGGTTTAGGTTATATGTTTAGGTTATAGGTAGGTTATAGGTTATAGCTGTAGGGAATTGAGAATAGGTTAAGGTTTAGGTTTAGGAAATCGGGTTCGGGTTCGGGTTCGGGATCGGGTTTTGCCTTAGGTTTTCAAGTTTAGGTTTAGGTTTAGGTTAGGGAGTTGAGATTAGTATTAGGTGTAGGTTTAGGTTTAGGGATTAGAGAACACATTTAGGTTTTAGGTTTACGTTTAGGTTTAGGTTATAGGTTTAGGTTATAGATAGGTTATAGGTTATAGTTGTAGGGAATTAAGGATAGGTTAAGGTTTAGGTTTAGGAAATCGGGTTCGGGTTCGGGATCGGGTTTAGGTTTGGGTTTTCAAGTTTAGGTTTAGGTTAGGGAGTTGAGATTAGGATTAGGTGTAGGTTTAGGTTTAGGGATTTGAGAACACATTTAGGTTTTAGGTTTAGAAAATGGTTTAGGTTTTAGGTTAAGGTTATAGGTAGGTTATAGGTTATAGCTATAGGGAATTGAGAATAGGTTAAGGTTTAGGTTTAGGAAATCGGGTTCGGGTTCGGGATCGGGTTTAGGTTTGGGTTTTCAAGTTTAGGTTTAAGTTTAGGTTAGGGAATTGAGATTAGGATTAGGTGTAGGTTTAGGTTTAGGGATTTGATAACACATTTAGGTTTTAGGTTTGGGTTATAAGTTATAGCTGTAGGGAATTGAGAATAGGTTAAGGTTTAGGTTTAGGAAATCGGGTTCCGGTTCCGGTTCGGGTTTAGGTTTGGGTTTTCAAGTTTAGTTTTAGGTTTAGGTTAGGGAGTTGAGATTAGGATTAGGTGTAGATTTAGGTTTAGGGATTTGAGAATACGTTAAGGTTTAGGTTTAGGAAATCGGGTTCGGGTTATAAGTTTAGGTTTAGGTTAGGTTATAGGTTAAGGTTTACGAAATCGAGTTTAGGTTATAGGTTTAGGTTATAAGTTAAGGTTATAGGTTAAGGTTTAGGTTAGAGGTTAAGTTTTAGGTTTAGGTTAAGGTTATATAGGTTTAGGTTTAGGTTATAGGTTTTGAGATTTGAGAATAGGTTCAGGTTAAGGTTATAAGTTTAGGTTTAGGAAATCGGGTTCGGGTTCGGGATCGAGTTTAGGTTTGGGTTTTCAAGTTTAGGTTTAGGTTTAGGTTAGGGAGTTGAGATTAGGATTAGGTGTAGGTTTAGGTTTAGGGATTTGAGAATACGTTAAGGTTTAGGTTTAGGAAATTGGGTTCGGGTTATAGGTTTAGGTTTAGGTTAGGTTATAGGTTAAGGTTTAGGAAATTGAGTTTAGGTTATAGGTTTAGGTTATAGGTTAAGGTTTAGGTTATAGGTTAAGTTTTAGGTTTAGGTTAAGGTTATATAGGTTTAGGTTTAGGTTATAGGCTTTGGGATTTGAGAATAGGTTTAGGTTAAGGTTATAAGTTTAGGTTTAGGAAATCGGGTTCGGGTTCGGGATCGGGTTTAGGCTTGGGTTTTCAAGTTTAGGTTTAGGTTTAGGTTAAGGTTAGGGAGTTGAGATTAAGATTAGGTGTAGGTTTAGGTTTAGGGATTTGAGAATACATTTAGGTTTTAGGTTTAGGTTTAGGTTTTAGGTTTTAGTTTTTAGGTTTAGGTTAAGGTTTAGGTTTAGGTTTTAGGTTATAGGTTTAGGTTTAGGTTTAGGTTTCGGTTTAGGTTTTAGGTTATAGGTTATAGGTTTAGGTTTAGGTTTTAGGTTTAGGTTAAGGTTATAAGTTTAGGTTATAGGTATAAGGTTTAGGTTATAGGTTTTGGTTAAGGTTTATGTTTAGGTTTAGGTTATAGGTTATAGGTTATAGCTTTAGGGAATTGAGAATAGGTTAAGGTTTAGGTTTAGGAAATCGGGTTCGGGTTCAGGATCAGGTTTAGGTTTGGGTTTTCAAGTTGGTTGCTCGGATGTATAAGAACTCAAGTTGCATGGAACTCGAAGGTTGCAGCATTTGGATGCTGCAAGTATGCCATGGAACTCTTCACTTATGAATCCAAGTTCCAAATAATAAATAAATGCCCAATAAAAATTATAAAATAGAAGCTGAGCTCTTTAAGAGAAGTGAAGATTCCTCCTTACATGGAAGTCTATTCAATAGCAATTTAATGGAGATTTCATGCAACCAAGTGACCATTGAGGGCGTGTTTTGGTTTTATGCTATACCTTTGAAAGGAAAATGATACTTGCATAATCCTACTTTGACACCATTTGCGAAACCAAAAAAAAAAAAAAAAAATTTTACGGTATAATCTGATTTCTCTTTCCAAGCTAATCCACAAAAATGAGGAAATAAATCTCCCAAGGAAATCAATGAAATGATTTCCAACTGACGTGAAAGGAAATAAAGCAACTACTTGCCAGAGAATAAAAAATCTGATTTCTAACTGGAAACATTCGCCAATACTTCAACAGCAAATAGCTGAAAGAATGCTACCCAGAGAATATATAATCTAACATCTTCTAATTTGATCTCTGTTTGGGTAATTGAGAATAAAAATTTGATCTCAATTGAAGATGATAACTAAAAAAAAATTGCATCAACAGACAAAATATCCTAATGGAATTATAGGTAATTGATTATTTGGTAGATGCCTCCTTTTTAAACAACTGCATTCTCATCTAATTGTAGAATTCATTCTCTCCAACTTTTGTATGTATTGGCTATTTAGTAGATGCCTTTCTTGTTTAGTAACTTCATCTCTATTCATGTTTCAAGTAAAGACTTTGCAAATCTACAAAATGAGAGACCTTAAAAGGTGATAGAAGCTACTTCATTGCAATAAATGCTCCCAAATTCATAGATTGTAGCTTGATTCCCAAACAGTGGACTTTGGAGTTTGTCAAATTCAAATCCAACGCGAACTCATGAATTTGACAAGTTCATGGATATAGAAAATTCATATTCTCATTTCTCTTACTCCAAACAGGGACTGTGCATTCAACGGTAGACATGTAATCATTTTCTAAATAAAAATGCAGGTTGTCCTAATTGTTTTCCCATTTAAGGCCCATTGGAATTAAATCGATGATATATGCTTCATGCTTCTAGTTGTGCAGATTAACTACCAGGAGCCGAATACCAAAAGTAATATTTCTAAACCTTATTCAAGGACTGAAAATTTGTGTGGATTATGCAAGCAGTTCATTTCACAGGCAACAGACTATCTCAATGAAAACAAGACCCAAACAGAGATCATTGACGCCTAAGAATCTCCTCAATAGGACAATCTTAACCTATCATTTCCCAAAAAGGCTAGGGGTTCAGGTTTAGTGCATGTTATGCACTTTCCACCATTAATTAACATGTGTTTAGTTGGATAACTGGCTTGGGGCAGCCAAGCATGTTCAGCAGGTTTGTCGGGCTCTGAAATTGTGAGCACCATTCCTGTTTAATTTCCACCAATGCATTAGTGAAACTTTACGGGCTGGTAATTTGGAATGATGATTGGTTTTTTAGTCGATCAAACATTCACACAATTTTAACTATAAGGTGTTATGAACTGTCCAGTACGTAGAACTTGTATCTTGTAGAGTTGCAAGCACCATTGTTGCCTAGAATAGTCTAGTGTTGGATGTTTTGGGTTTTGAGTTTCAACAGTTGTGAATGGCACTATGTCATGTGGATGGATAAAGCTCATGAAATATTGATTGTGAAATAATGAGTACTAACAACTCTATTGTCTGGACTCTACAGCATAGTTTCTAGATCAAGACATGGACGTGGGGAGCAATGTGAGAAACCCATGCATGAAACGTCTCATTCTACAATAATTACAATATTTTGCTAAAAGAGTGAAGCAGATGTGAAAAATGTGGGCATTTGCAAGCTGAAATGAGTTTCCCGTAATATGGTCTAATGTTTTGTTTCTTGATGTTCTAGGTCTTGTATATTTCTTGAATATCATTTCAGCAGCTATGAAATTTACATTATTTTCTCTATATTTTAGGCCTTCATCTTTCTTGCTTCAATAAGCCTGTTTGGTAGGTTACTTAAAAAAAGGCGTTTATCTCATTTAAGTTAAAATTCTGTGTTAGAGATCAAGATCTTTAACATATAATTACTATTATCTAAAATGAGATGAACCCAATTTATTAGGTGTCTACAAAACAGTGCCTGATTCTTTCATGGTAAAATTCATGTCCATGATTAATTAAATTGAGTCTCAGTTAGTAATATTGAATTCATTGTATTTTTCTGGAGGCAAATCATCTTTCCAACCTGAGTGGCTGCTGTAGTTAGCTATAGACTTACTGACTTGAAACTAATTTTTTTTCTCTGCTTTAGGTAAAAGATATAGTAGAAGTGGATCACAATGTTTCTCGGCATTTGGAAGTTGAGCTTGTCGCTGCTGACTGGAATCTTCTGGTACATTTCTCGTGTTGTTTATATTCTCAACTGCTCGTACTGTGGATATTGTTTTCGAGGTTATATTTCAAGTGCTTGCACTGCAGCCAACTACATTCTTATTATTATATCCTCTCATGCATTTAAAAGTTCATGACTGTGGTTTTTGGGAACGGATAAATTCAATCTCTGCCCGACTTGAGGATTTCATGATTCTTCATCAAGCAACATTCTGCTTATGGTTTATCTACAGAAATAAGTTTAACTTAGTTTTCTATGGACAGCATTGGAGTGGTCTGGCCAATTGGACATGTAAGACCCGTATCCTAGACCGTACCATTCCGTAGGCTTCCACGGTCCTCCCAGTCAAATTTTGGCTACCCGCGATCTGTTACCAGCATTTGCACGCGATCCTGGGTCACGTCCCGTACATCAGAGTCGGCGCGACCCGAGACTTGTACCCTAGCGACTGCACCGTCGCCTCGGTTCTGACATCGCGTGTTACGCGCCGAGGAGATACCCGGGCCAGGAGATGTGGGCCCGCGATCAGTTCGAGAAAACGCCGCGCATTTGCAAACCCAAAGGAATCTCTAATCAAATCAATCACATCACATCCCATCAATGAAGTACCACATTACATCTTATGTCAAGCACACATCACCTTTCACCCATCCCTAAGCAACCCCAAAGTCAATACTCTCTTACAACCAAGTACACATCCATCACCCATCACCCATCTCTCACCCATCACTCTCCCATCTCTCTCTCTTACAACTCTCTCTCTCTCTCTCTCATCTCTCTCCCTCATTCTCCAAGCAACCCAACGTCCAAGCCATCTCCATGAGAGAAGCCATGTGTGGCCCACCTTCCTACCTCCCATCTCCACTATCAAAGCCTCATCTCAACCGTTGAAGTTCACCCCTTGGAGCTCAAGGATACGTTGATGGAAGAAGAAGTCCAAGAAGATCAAAGGTGGGTGATCTTATTTGTTGATTTTGATGATTGAGGGTCTACATATGGTGGGCCCATAATGGTGGGGTCCCTCCACCATTCGACGTCTCTCTCTCTTTCCTTTGTTCTTGATGATGATGATGATTATATGGCCCACTTAATCCACGCCATCCACGAGATGGACCCCACCTTGAAAAATTGATTGGCAGGTGTACACTAACACCAAGTTCTGGTGGGCCGTGCATGAGGGACCCGCCTGATATGAAACAAAAAAAGGATTGGCTGGATACCTCACGTACACCAGTTATATAGCTTTTGCATTGACACCACCAAGCTCAGTGGGTCCCATTGCTGACTCATGTCAGTAGGTTCTTGTGGGGACAATATGATGTATGTGTTTTAAGATCCGTACCACCCATCTGTCCAAGACATGGGGCCCACCTAAAAATATCTGCGGCGTATCCACGCCGTCCAGGGGTGTAGACCCATGTGATGTATATCCTCACCGTCCGACTGCCTGGACGGTGGGAAAAATCACGAATATCAGTTTGGTCCAAGTTGTGGGCCACGTGTATGTGGGACCTACCCTGATAAATGTAAATGTTCTGCACCGTCCAGATGTGTTGGACGGTGGACCACCTGAATGCATGTATTTTATCCACACCGTCCAGTCTCTGGACGGTGGAAATCCACTATGGTAGAGGTGGTGTATCCACACGTGTGGAACCCACGTGTGATGAAAGTGTTTTGTCTCAGCCGTCCATCATTTGGACGATGAGACCCGTCTGAGATGTGGATTTCATCCACGCCATGCATCTGCCCTGCCACAGCAGCAGCAGCTGCTGCTGACGCCAGCCATATGTGGGACCCACCTCTCTGGTGTTAGATTCGCACCGTCCACAGCCGAGGGGACCACCGTGATATGTATTTTATCTTGCTGCAACAGCAAGATGGGACCCACGTGTGAGTGGACTCCACGTGGGGCATGCATTTCATCAACGCTGCCCATCTTCATAACCCACGCCATCCACCTATTTTGCAATCCACGCCGTCCAGATGGCTGGACGGTGGGCCACAACCATGATGTGTGCAATCCACTCCATCCGTCCATCCAGACGGTGTGTATCCATACCATCCATTTAGTTGGTGAGCCACGAGTGTGGATCCCACCATAATGCATATGTTATATCTATACTGTCCGTCCAACTGTCCACGGTCTGGACATTGGATTGGATATAATAATAATAATAATAATAATAATAATGATATATTAATATAATATAATATATTATAGTTGATGGTGGGCCTACGTGGGACCCACCTCTTTGGAGACTGCCTGGCTGGTCTACTGCTCACCAGCTATATGGCTGCAGTATGGCGCCAGCAGCTGGGTGGGTTTGATCCACACTGTCCAGACCTTGGACGGTGGGACCCACCATGATGCACGTGTTGGATCCATACCATCCAAGCATTTTGAGAGATCATTTTATGGCATGCGAAAAGAATAAGTCAGATCTGAAGTTCAAGTGGACCCCACCATCGAAAATTAATGGGGACAGTGATATCCACCGTTCAAAACTTCTTAAGGGCCACGACAGTTTCCAATCAAGCTTATATTTTTGTTTTCACTTCACCTATCTCTATGTTAACTTATGAATAGTTAGATCTCAAAAATGCATCATGGTGAGTCCTATAAATGTTTAACGATGGGTGTGGCTGCTCCCACGGTTTTCTGTAGTGGGCCCTATAGGATTTTAACGGTAGAGATCATTATCACCACTATTAATTGTGGTATGGTTCAATGATCTTCTAACCATCATCTCCGCCGTGATTTGGAGTGCAGTCCAGATGATCTTTTGATATGATTTATCTTTGGCATGTGGTGCGGCCCGTGGATGCGGCCCACTTAATGTGTATGAGGCCCATTAGTGCCGCCCATTGATGTAACCCACTTGATGTGCATGAGGCCCCTGTGTAGGGCTCACCTATTGTGTATTTGAAGCCCATGGGCGAGGCCCATTGTGATGTACTCGAGGCCCATGGGCGAGGCCCATTGTGATGTATTCGAGGCTCATGGGCGTAGCCCGATGTAATGCATATGTGGCCCATGAGTGAGGCCCATGGCGATGTATGTTAGGCCCTTATGTGGGGCCACTGGCCCACTATATGTATAGCTCTATGTGGGCCACTCGTTGGGAAATGTTGGTTAAATGACCACACTGATGGGCAATGGTGGTTGAATGTCCACATTGTGACCTTCCCTTAGGCCTTATCAGTCCCGTTCTCATCATTCTCTTGTGGATTAACCCTAATCAGTGGGCCCCATTCGCCATAGATGGATGGTTTTGCACTATCAGATTTGATATAACCATGGCTGAGGGCCACTCCTTATATTATGGTTGATCGGCTGTTCATCTATGGACCCCGCCTTGTTTATAAAACTGATTATCGATGCTGATTGATGGTGTCGATTGTCGATGTCGATCATCGGTGCCGATTGTATAGACCGATTCCGATTGTCATGACCGATTATCGATTCCGATTGACGTGACCGATTTGTCGATTCTGAATATCGATCGATTCTGATTGTCATGACCGATTGCTGATTCCGATTGACGTGATCGATTTATCGATTCTGATTATCGATCAATTTTGATTATTGTGACCGATTGCCGATTCCAATCGACGTGACCGATTTGCCGATTCTGATTATCAATCGATTCTGATTGTTATAACCGATTACCGATTCTGATTGACGTGACCGATTTGCCGATTCTGTTTATCGATCAATTCCGATTATCATGACCGATTACCAATTCTGATTGACGTGACCAATTTGCAAATTTTGATTACCGATCGATTCCAATTGTCGTGACCGACTGCTGATTCTGATTAACGTGACCAATTTATCGAGTCTGATTATCGATCGATTCTGATTATCATGACCGATTACCAATTCTGATTGACATGACCGATTCGTCGATTCCAATTATCGATCGACTTCGATTATCATGACCGATTGCCGATTATGATTAACGTGATCAATTTGTCGATTCCGATATTGACCGATTTCGATTGTCGTGGCCGATTGCCGATTTCGATTGACGTAACCGATTTGCCGATTCCGATTATTGACTGACGCTGATTGTCGAGGCCGATTATTGAGGCCGATTCCGATTCTGATTATCGAGACCGATTTTAATTTGTCGAGGCTGATTGTATAGGCCGATTCCGATTGTCGAGGCCGATTCCGAGTGTCAATTTCGCTTGTTAAGACCGACCTCGATTGTCGAGGCCGATTTCGATCGCCGAGGCCGAGTTCGATTGGCAAGGCCGATTGTCAAGATCTATATGATTGCATGCGACCCGTAATTAAGGCCCATGTGACACGTATTAGGCCTATGATGCATGACCCATTTGATGTATTCGAGGCCCATGTGTAGGGCTCACACGTCATGTATTTGAGGCCCATGGATAAGGCTCATTATGATGTACTCATGGCCCATGGCAAGGCTCATTGTGATGCATTCATGGCCTATAGGCAAGGCTCATTGTGATATGTATTAGGCCCAAGAGCAGGATCTACCTGTTGTGTATATGTGGCCCTTAAGTAAGGCCCATCGTGTTGTATATTAGGCCTCTGTGTGAGGCCGTGGGCCCATTATATATTTGACTCTATGTGGCCATTCCTTGGGGGCGGTGTTGGTTAAATGTCCACATTGTCAAGGTCGATTGTTGATGATGGTTATTGATACCGATTATGAGTATGTGACAGCATAGCATCATAAATACATGCTCATACGCATCATCTGCATGTTTGTTATGAGATGTACTTGACCATTGCATTTGCCATAGGGCAGGTTGTTCATAAGGCTCCCTGATAGGCGGAGTTGTCCCACATGAGAGCATGGCATGCACTGGAATGATGCATGATTGGACTGTGTGACTCATGCATCTGGCATTCGTGTGACATAACCACCATATGCCCTAGTGACATCAGGGTCGTAGCCTCCACAGGTATTTCGTGGATTGCCAGATGAGACACCGAAAATCTGTTCTACATGGGGTGCTATAGATATCCTTGGGTGAAAGTCTCAGAACCCTCTTGGTTCCAGAGGTTGTTCCAATGTCTAGACCGAGTGGATGTATAAGCGCATAAGGGTCGTATACCGTTAGGCCGCGTCTCTCACTGTGTCGTGGTCGGTTGGAAGAGGGTACGGCCTCACCTGCCCGAGAGGAGGGGGCAATGTTAGGCTGAGTCTGACCAGCTCGAGGAATGGGTCCGCTATCGACGAGCTGGGCTCGATATTGGCAGGCAGATAGTGAGGTCTCTTCCACTCACCTTGTTGCACGCGATGAGGTGGCAATCTGGTTTGGAGTGTAATAGACCCCAATGATGATCCCAGAGATGAACTGTACTAATATGTGGACTTATTGAGCAGGATTTGCATACTCATTCATTCATTCATTCACTATTTACTCGAGCTGGTGGTGCGCAACTATTTGTTATGTGAACTTTCGCAATGGACAGGATTTTGGTTGAGGCGCGCAACTAACCTGAGATCAGGAGTTTACCATATTGAGTCTGACTATCCAAATTTAGGTATGGGACTGGTTTGGATAGAAGTCCCTTGTGATGGATCCCATAGCCTGCGATACTACGTACTATCATCTCGACTTCACACTCCAGCATGGTCATTCCATTTGCACCGCATATTGCATGACATTCACGGCATATGGCATTTTGGGTTATTTGTATTTCTGCATTTATATGGTTTAGATGGTTTCTGCATTTATATGGTTTAGATACGGCATCTGATATTTGACTATTTATGACTCCTCATTTGTATAGTTGATCTGTACCGCGTATTCTGATATTACTTGACTCATGGACTTGCTAGTATTTTTGCTTACTCTGATAACGTATGATTTATGATCTTGCGCCTATTTCGACATTTTATGATTATGGCATTGCGTGGAATACTTAGCACTTACCTTGCTCACACACTTATACCACCCTCTAAGCTTTTTATAAGCTTATGCACGATAGATGCGTGCAGGTGATCTTAGGTTGCAGCAGCGTGGAGCTTGGAGCATGTAGCTGACTTCTGGAGCTTTAATTTTGGCATATGTATTTTCCTTTCAACATTGTATTCAAATGCTTATATTAGTAGATATGTGATGATGATGTTGCCTTTGTGATTTGGGTAAACTTGTGGTTATGCTTATTACAAGTTAAATGTACAATGACAAAAAAAAATCTCCTTGTAGGATCCCAGGATCGGAATCTGGCGTATGGACGCTAGGAGCCAAGAATGGGGTACTACGGAGGTTGTCGCACCGGATTCGGCGATCGGGATTCTTGTAAATTCGATTTCCAAATTTGGGGCGTGACAGGACAGGTCGTGTTTATGTATTTGCTCGAAATTAATGGAGCAGACCCGGATGTGCATCGGAGCTATCCGGATGAGCGGGAGTCCCTGGAAGGTGGGAACCGCTGTTATGACCATGATGAAGCTGTCCATTTCCTATGGACAACATTGGAGGGGTTGGCTATTTGGATAGGCCGTGTTTATGTATTTGCTCGAAATTAATGGAGCAAACCCGGATGTGCGTCGGATCTATCCGGAGAGCGGGGGTCCCTAGAAGGTGGGAATCGCTATTATGACCATGATAAAGCTGTCCATTTCCTATGGACAGCATTGGAAGGGCCCGGCCAATTGGAGTAGGCTGTGTTTATATCTGTATTTACAGGAATCACACCCTTAACCTAAACGACACCCTAAACCTATAACCTACACCTATTCTCAATTCCCTAAAGCTATAACCTATAACATAAACCTAAACCTAAACCAAAACCTATAACTTAAACCTTAACCTATAACCTATAACCTATAACCTATAACCTAAACTTATAACCTACACCTAACCTTAACCTAAGCCTAAAACCTAAACCTAAACCTATAACCTAAGCCTATAAACTAAAACCTTAAACCTAAACCTAATACCTAAATGTATTCTCAAATCCCTAAACCTAAACCTACACCTAATTCTAATCTCAACACCTTAGCGTAAACCTAAACTTGAAAATCCAAACATAAACCCGATCCTGAACCCGAACCCGATTTCCTAAACCTAAACCTTAACATATTCTCAATTCCCTAAAGCTATAACCTAAAACTTAAACTTAAACCTATACCTATAACCTAAACCTAAAACCTAAATGTATTCTTAAATCCCCAAACCTAAACCTACACCTAATCTTAATCTCAACTCCCTAACCTAAACGTAAACCTAAACTTGAAAACCCAAACCTAAACCCGATCCCGAACCCGAACCCGATTTCCTAAACCTAAACCTTAACCTATTCTCAATTCCCTAAAGCTATAACCTAAAACCTAAACATAAACCTAAACCTAAAACCTAAATGTATTCTCAAATCCCTAAACCTAAACCTACACCTAATCCTAATCTCAAGTCTCTAACCTAAACCTAAACCTAATCTTGAAAACCCAGACCTAAACCCGAACCCAAATCCGATTTCCTAAACCTAAACCTTAACCTATTCTCAATTCCCTAAAGTTAAACCTATAACCTAAACCTATAACCTAAACCTTAACCTAAACCAAAACCTATGAGGTAAACCTTAACGTATAACCTATAACCTAAACTTATATCCTATAACCTCACCTTAACCTTAACCTTAACCTAAACCTAAAACCTAAACTTTAACCTACAACCTAAAACCTAAACCTAAACCTAAAACCTAAATGTATTCTCAAACCCCTAAACCTAACCTACACCTAAACCTAAACTTGAAAACCCAAACCTAAACCCGATCCCGAACCCGAACCCGATTTCCTAAACCTTAACCTATTCACAATTCCCTAAAGCTATAACCTAAAACCTAAACCTAAACCTAAAACCTAAATGTATTCTCAAATCCCTAAACCTAAACCTACACCTAATCCTAATCTCAAGTCCCTAACCTAAACCTAAACCTAAACTTGAAAACCCAAACCTAAACCCGATCCCGAACCCGAACCCGAACCCGATTTCCTAAACCTAAACCTTAACCTATTCTCAATTCCCTAAAGCTATAACCTTGACCTAAACCTAAACCTATAACCTTAACCTAAACCTTAACCTATGAGCTAAACCTTAACGTATAACCTATAACCTAAACCTATATCCTATAACCTAACCTTAACCTTAACCTATAACCTATAACCTAAACCTAAACCTAAAACCTAAATGTATTCTCAAATCCCTAAACCTAAACCTATACCTAATCCTAATCTTAACTCCCTAACCTAAACCTAAACCTAAACTTGAAAACCCAAACCTAAACCCGATCCCGAACCCGAACCCAATTTCTTAAACCTAAACCTTAACCTATTCTCAATTCCCTAAAGCTATAACTTATAACCTAAACCTAAACCTAAACCTAAACCTAAACCTATAACCTTAACCTAAACCAAAACCTATGAGCTAAACCTAAACTTTATCCTATAACCTAAACTTATATCCTATAACCTAACTTTAACATAAACCTTAACCTATAACCTAAAACCTAAACCTAAACATAAAACCTAAATGTATTCTCAAATCCCTAAACCTAAACCTACATCTAATCCTAATCTCAACTCCCTAACCTAAACCTAAACCTAAACTTGAAAACCCAAACCTAAACCCGATCTCGAACCCGAACCCAAACCTGAACCCGATTTCCTAAATCCAAACCTTAACCTATTCTCAATTCCCTAAAGCTATAACTTATAACCTAAACCTATAACCTAAACCTTAACCTAAACCTAAACCTATAACCTTAACCTAAACCAAAACCTATGAGCTAAACCTGAACCTATGAGCTAAACCTCAACGTATAACTTATAACCTAAACCTATATCCTATAACCTAACCTTAACCTTAACTTAAACCTTAACCTATAACCTAAAACGAAAACCTAAACCTAAAACCTATAACCTAAAACCTAAACCTAAACCTAAACCTAAAACCTAAATGTATTCTCAAATCCCTAAACCTAAACCTACACCTAATCCTAATCTCAACTCCCTAACCTAAACCTAAACCTAAACTTGAAAACCCAAACCTAAACCTGATCCCGAACCCGAACCCGATTTCCTAAACCTAAACCTTAACCTATTCTCAATTCCCTAAAGCTATAACCTAAAACCTAAACCTAAACCTAAAACCTAAATATATTCTCAAATCCCTAAACTTAAACCTAAACCGAAACATAAAACCTAAATGTATTCTCAAATCCCTAAACCTAAACCTACACCTAATCCTAATCTCAAGTCCCTAACTTAAACCTAAACCTAAACTTGAAAACCCAAACCTAAACCCGATCCCGAACCCGAACCCGATTTCCTAAACCTAAACCTTAACCTATTCTCAATTCCCTAAAGCTATAACTTATAACCTAAACCTAAACCTAAACCTATAACCTTAACCTAAACCAAAACTTATGAGCTAAACCTAAACTTATATCCTATAACCTAACTTTAACCTTAACCTAAACCTAAAACCTAAACCTTAACCAATAACCTAAAACCTGAACCTAAACCTAAAACCTAAATATATTCTCAAATCCCTAAACCTAAATCTACACCTAATACTAATCTCAACTCCCTAACCTAAACCTAAATCTAAACTTGAAAACTCAAACCTAAACCCGATCCCGAACCCAAACCCGATTTCCTAAACCTAAACCTTAACCTATTCTCAATTCCCTAAATCTATAACTTATAACCTATAACTTAAACCTAAACCTTAACCTTAACCTAAACCTAAACCTATAACCTTAACCTAAACCAAAACCTATGAGCTAAACCTTAACCTATAACCTATAACCTAAACTTATATCCTATAACCTAAACCCAAAACATAAACCTTAACATATAACCTAAAACCTAAACCTAAACCTAAAACCTAAATGTATTCTCAAATCCCTAAACCTAAACCTACACCTAATCATAATCTCAACTCCCTAACCTAAACCTAAACCTAAACTTGAAAACCCAAAACTAAACCCGATCCCGAACCCGATTTCCTAAACCTAAACCTTAACCTATTCTCAATTCCCTAAAGCTATAACTTATAACCTAAACTTAAACCTAAACCTATAACCTTAACCTAAACCAAAACTTATGAGCTAAACCTAAACTTATATCCTATAACCTAACTTTAATCTTAACCTAAACCTAAAACCTAAACCTTAACCTATAACCTAAAACCTAAACCTAAACCTAAAACCTAAATGTATTCTCAAATCCCTAAACCTAAACCTACACCTAATACTAATCTCAACTCCCTAACCTAAACCTAAATCTAAAATTAAAAATCCAAACCTAAACCCGATCCCGAACCCGAACCCGAACCTGATTTCCTAAACCTAAACCTTAACCTATTCTCAATTCCCTAAAGCTATAACTTATAACCTATAACCTAAACCTTAACCTTAACCTAAACCTATAACCTTAACCTAAACCAAAACCTATGAGTTAAACCTTAACCTATAACCTATAACCTAAACTTATATCCTATAACCTAAACCTAAAACCTAAACCTTAACATATAACTTAAAACCTAAACCTAAACCTAAAACCTAAATGTATTCTCAAATCCCTAAACCTAAACCTACACCTAATCCTAATCTCAAGTCCCTAACCTAAACCTAAACCTAAACCTAAACTTGAAAACTCAAACCTAAACCCGATCCCGAACCCGATTTCCTAAACCTAAACCTTAACCTATTCTTAATTCCCTAAAGCTAAAACTTATAACTTAAACCTTAACCTATTCTCAATTCCCTAAAGCTATAACTTATAACATAAACCTAAACCTTAACTTTAACCTAAACCTAAACCTATAACCTTAACCTAAACCAAAACCTATGAGCTAAACCTTAACCTATAACCTATAACCTAAACTTATATCCTATAACCTAACCTTAACCTTAACCTTAACCTAAACCTAAAACCTAAACCTTAACCTATAACCTAAAACCTAAATGTATTCTCAAATCCCTAAACCTAAACCTACACCTAATCTTAATCTCAACTCCCTAACCTAAACCTAAACCTAAACTTGAAAACCCAAACCTAAACCCGAACCCGATTTCCTAAACCTAAACCTTAACCTATTCTCAATTCCCTAACGCTATGAATAATTTTTTGTATTTTATTTATGATGTTAAACTTATATGTATTTATGCGTGGATGAATGTCATGTGGATAAGATTGTTTGTGTTTGGATGGATGTAGTTTATGTTTGGATGGATTTACGTAGTTTGGGTTTAGATGGATGTGAATGTGAATATGATGAAATATATTATATAACAGGTGTATATCAGGAAGAATATGATGAACTATATTGTAACAGGTGTATATCAGGAATTTTGAGTTGGAAATTTTATTTTTTTAAAAAGACTTTTACCTACGAAATATTTCGAAGGTAAATTTCTCAGAAACGTTTTTACATACGACAATTTTCGTAAGCAAAAGTCTCAACGTTTATTATATTTTTACCTACGAACCACTTCGTAGGTAAAACTCTGATACACGTTTTTTACCTACGAAACCTTTCGTAGGTAAAGGTCTCAACTACATTTGTAATTTAAGTTAGAGATTATATTTTTTACCTACGAACCATTGCGTAGGAAAAAGTCTCATACACATTTTTTAGCTATAAAATATTTCGTAGGTATAAGTCTCATGTACGTTTGAAATTTAAGTCAAATATTATATTTCTACCTACGAAATATTTTGTAGGCAAAGGTGTCATATATGTTTTTACCTACGAAAATAGTCGTAGGTAAAAGTCTCATAGACGTTTTTTACCTACGAAACCGTTGGTAGGTAAAAGTAAACTTTTCGATTTGTGATTTTTTCAAAAATTCAAAACACATTTACCTACGACAATTTCCGTAGGTAAATATGGCTTTTACCTACCAAATTAGATTTCGTAGGTAAAAAATAAACTTTTCATTTGTTTGTATTTTGAAAATTTGAAAAGACCCTTTACCTATGAAAATTGTCGTAGGGAAAGATGACTTTTACAAATTTTGATAAATTGAAAACACCCTTTACCTATGAAAATGGTCGTAGGGAAAGATGAGTTTTACAGATTCAAATTTCGGAAGTCGTTTGTTTGTATTGTGAATTTTTGAAAACGCCCTTTACCTACGAAAATTGTCATAGGGAAAGAGGTAAAAAATAATTGAAACACCTTTTACCTACGAAAACATTCCTAGGTAAAGATGGGTTTTACCTACGAAATTTTATTTTGTAGGTAAAATGAAGGTTTTGGATTTTCTATTTTTTTGAAAAATTTCACGGACTCTTCAGCTATGACTAGTTTCGTAGGCAAAGATGGGTTTTCCCTACGAAATTCGATTTCGTAGGTAAAAGTAACGTTTTCGATTTTTTATTTTTTTAAATGTTCAAAAGACCCTTTAGCTACGAATATTTTCGTAGGTAAATATCGGTTTTACCTACACACGGAACCTTCACCTACGAATATTTTCGTAGAAAAATATGGCTTTTCCATGCAAAATTATAATTCGTAGGGAAAAGTAAGGTTTAAAATTTTAATAAACCCTTTAGCTACGAATATTTTCATAAGTAAATATGGATAAATATAGGTTTTACCTACGAAATTTGATTTCGTAGGTAAAAAGTAAAGTTTTCGATTTTTGAGTAGTTGAAAAATTCAAAAGACCCAAACAGCTTTTACCTACGAAAATTAGTTGAAAAATTCAAAAGACCCAAACAGCTTTTACCTACGAAAATTTTCGTAGGTAAAAGTATGCTACGAAAATATTTCTTGTGGTGGTTTCGATCGTATGTTATCATATGTAACTAGTTGAATTTATACACATGGTATATGATGGCTCAAATTAAACCCACCAAATTCTGGAACTCACTATTGCTTATCACAAATCCAAGCCCAGGTTGATTGAATGCTGCTAGCCTTTAGTTCCAGGGTACTTGTTTGTTGAAATAGGACCATTGGATATTTTTCATTTATAGCCATCCAATAAATGTCCACCAATCCAATATGTAAGAAAATAAATATAAGCTTTAACTTGTGGTTCATATGTGCTTAGGGATTGTGAAACCCGCAAGCTAGACAACGCTTCCCAAATCATGCTACGTTTCAAAAGAGAAATGCTAAAGGATGTGGATGTAAAACCCACGTACTGTTTGATATTGAAGCTTTTGGTTTCAATCTTTCCTATGAATCCCTCGAACCCTAGATATTAACAACACAAATAGCAACAAAAATAAGAACAAGAATCCATCTTGGTTTGATGCAAGATCTTTCTCTCCTATGCTTTATGTGTGAAAAAATATTTGTTCCTTGCAGTTCTACTTTTTTGCCATAAATCACAAACTTGTTGCGATTTCAACACAAAAAGTATTTAAATATTAAGATAATCCATTTTATATCTACATATTTACATTTTAAAACTTATTAACTTATAATGAGAGACACTCACATCCAATCAGTTGGATGATAGGATCACCTTATGCAAAAATCGGCCCAATCCACTTTGAGGTAGACCACATTTGTAGTTTGTTATTTATAGCCGTATCTCTTCATTATTTTCTATAGTGGCCTACCTGATGAGTGGGTGGGATTGATTTATAACAAGAGGCCAGTTTTTCTATTGGATTGGCAAAGGAAAGTTTATTGTGTAGAACTCATTTTGTAGAGGTAGGGACTATGCATGGTTGACCTATCCAAGTCATTGTGACAGCCCCATATAGATGGACCAATTCCCAAAAGACTCCCAAATAGGAAGATCCTAGCAATTGTACTGTGGTCTTCCCTTGAATGTGGTTTGTTTATGCATTTCTTCTTCACTGGCTTGTTGGTGAATATTAAATTCTCTATCAAGAAGAAGAAAAAAGTGAAGTATCCAAATTCAACAAATGAGCCTACTAACCAAAGGTTAGGATTGTTGGAATAATTAAAATCAAGTTATGACTTATATACAATGGGTCCCACAATTTGGACTGTTTTGTTTCATTTAATGCATGCCACGTGCAAAGCTACTCTGGCTGGGTATCGAAAAAGTCAAGTTCTTCTAGATAAATAGCATCGAAACAGACTTTCTGAAGGGCTAACTAAGAGATGGGAATGCAATAAATGAGATGGGTGGGTGAAAGGATAGGGTCGATACAAATAGAAATACGGTAGAGCCATCTCTCTACAAGGCACGTGCAGTGTGAGTTAATATTCAAGACCATAAATCCAGTTAACTACAAATCCCAAAATGATTATTAATACACATATATGGTTTGAACCTATCCGATGAATGCCCTTCCATTTGATTATGCCCTTTGAAGTTCTAGTAGGAGACCAATTTGTTTTAGGGTTGACATTTAAGGACAATAATTTATTATAAAAGTGTAATGATCACAAATTACAGTAATTGATGATGGAGTTTTTTGCCCCGTGCTCGACCAGTCGTGAGCCCTGCTCGACCGGTCGAGGGCTGGTACGACCAGTCGTGGGAGTCGAGTCGTAGCTCGACTCAAAGTCCAACGAGTTCGGACTATTTTTCTCTGGGGTTCTCGACCGGTCGTAGGTGGTCTACAACCAGTCGTAGGTGAGCTACGACCAGTCGTAGGAGGTTAAGACCAGTCCTGAAATTTCCAGGACTAGTCGTAGGTTACGCAGTTTGTTCCGCGATTTTGCGCGAAACTGCGGATTTGAGTCCTTTCGCAACAAGGATGCGGAAGGAAGTTTCCTAAACTATAAAAAGGGGTACCTAGGGCTTTTCTAGGGAATGCAATAGGGTTTCCTAAAGCTTTGCAAGGGATTTGCTAAAGGGTTTAGGGCTATCAAAGGTGTGAGAGAAAGGGAAAGAGAGAGAGGAAGCTTATAGAAAGGAGGTTCTGCTTGTGGAGGCTATCTACTGTGCAATCTATATCTCAGCGCTTCTATGTCCTCGTAATCGGTTAGATCTCTCCGTTTTCTTTGTTTCTCTTATTGTTTATCCACCCCTGCGTGAGTGAAGAAGGTTGTAAACGTTCTACTTCATAGTGAATTGTTGATCTGGACGAGGTCCCGTGGTTTTTACCTCTTGGAGGGTTTTCCACGTAAAAATCTCTTGTGTGGTGTGTGATTAATGCTTTGATTTATTTCGTTGCTTTATTATCCATAATTCTGGTTTGTTTCGGGAGGCTAGATCCTAAGGTTTGTGCAAGGCATCCCAACAAAGTGGTATCAGAGCTAAGTTCATTGAACGGGTAAGGATCGGTTTTGAATTATGGAAGGTGGCTCATCAAGGATGATCAGCCTCAATGGTTCTAACTGGACCATATGGAAGGCTAAGATGGAGGACTTGCTTTATTGCAAGGACCTATATTCTCCAATTTTAGGCATATCAGCAAAATCCAAGGATATGACTGATGATGATTGGAAGAAGATGGACCGAAAGGCGGTGGGGTTTATTAGACAATGGCTGGATGATTCTGTGTTCCACCATGTGTCTACGGAAACCTCAGCCGCTAGCCTATGGCTGAAATTACAAGGGCTGTATGAGAGGAAGACAGCCGGTAATAAGATATTTCTGATAAGGCGACTTGTGAATCTCAAGTTCAAGGATGGTGGTTCTGTGGCCGAGCACATGAATGAGGTCAGCAATATAGTGAACCAACTCACCTCTATGAAGATGGTCCTGGATGATGAATTGCAGGCTTTACTATTGCTTAGTTCATTGCCTGACAGTTGGGAGACATTGGTGGTGTCTCTAAGTAACTCCGCGCCAGACGGAAAGATATCCATGGAACAGGTAACTAGCCGTCTCTTTAATGAAGAGACAAGGAGGAAGTCTCAGGGGTCTACTCAGCAAGAGGCCCTTGTGACACAGGAACGGAGGAGAGGAAAGAACAGGAAGGGCGGGAAGGCCCGAGATAAATCAAGAGGCAAGTCGAGCAACAGAAAAGATGTTGAATGCTGGAATTGTGGCAAGAAGGGTCACTATAAGCATGAATGTCGTAAGAACGACAAGAAAGGAAAAGAGAAGGAAGATGAATCAGATTCCACTGCGGTCGCTTCAGATGGCGACGTTGTTATTATTCTTTCAGCAGATCATGATGTGTGTCTCATAGATACGAGTCAGGACACCGATTGGGTGATTGACTCGGGAGCTTCTTTTCATGCGACTCCGCACAGGGACTTCTTCACAAGCTACAAGTCAGGCGACTTAGGGACCGTGAGGATGGAAAATTCTGGTGTATCAAAAATTGTGGGAGTCGGTGATATTTGTGTGAAAACTGATGTGGGCTGCACATTGGTTCTCAGGGATGTGAGGCATATCCCAGACCTTCGCCTCAACTTGATGTCAACGGGAAGGCTGGATGATGATGGCTATGAAAGCCGGTTCGCTGGTGGGCGCTGGAAGCTCATCAAGGGTTCGTTGATCGCAGCCAGAGGAAAGAAGTGTTGCACCCTGTACAAGGCAAGTGTCAGTGTATGCAAGGGTGGGTTGAACGCAGCGGAAGATTCAGCTATTGACATGTGACACAGGCGTCTAGGCCACATGAGTGAAAAAGGGCTTCAGGTACTAGCAAAGAAGCAACTCCTTCCAGACGTGACAGGTATGCCTCTTAAAACCTGTCTTGATTGTTTATCAGGGAAACAGCATAGAGTTTCATTCGTTAAAACTGCTTCTCATGTTAATAAAGTGCATGCATTAGATTTGGTTTATTCTGATGTTTGTGGTCCTATGAGGACAAAAACCTTGGGTGGGGCATTGTATTTTGTTACTTTTATAGATGATGCATCTAGGAGGGTTTGGGTTTATGCTTTGAAATCCAAGGACGAGGTCTTTGGTGTGTTTAAAGTGTTTCATGCTATGGTCGAGAGAGAGACAGGTAGACCATTGAAGTGCATCCGCACTGACAATGGTGGTGAATACATTGGCGACTTTTACGAGTACTGCAAGTCCCAGGGTATACGGCATGAACAGACGGTTCCCAAGACCCCCCAGCATAATGGTGTAGCTGAGCGAATGAATCACACCATTGTTGAGAGAATCAGATGCATGTTATCCCATGCGAAGTTGCCCAAGACGTTCTGGGGAGAAGCAATGCGCACGGCGGTGTATTTGATAAACAGGTCTCCATCAGCCCCGTTGAATGGAGAAGTACCTGAGAAGGTGTGGACTGGACAGGATCCATCGTACAGACATCTTAGGGTATTTGGATGCAGGGCATCCGTTCACGTACCAAAGGACGAGAGGTCCAAGCTCAATATGAAGATCAGGCAGTGTGTGTTCTTAGGGTACGGTGATGAAAAATTCGGTTACAGGTTATGGGATCCGACCGAGAAGAAGCTCGTCAGGAGCAGAGATGTGGTTTTCTTTGAAGATCAGTGTATCGAAGACATTGGTAAGCCAGAGAAGAACCAGCCTAGTTCAGGTGAGCTAGAGGACATGGATCCGATTACTCCTCCTGTGGTGCCTGATGACGGGGGAGTACAGCAAGGTGCAGAGGACGAGAGAGTTCCTTCAGAAGATGGACCAGGGGAGCAGCCCCCACTTGATCCACCTGTTGAGCCACAGGTGAGGAGGTCATCTAGGACAGACAGTCATCCAAGAGGTACTCGCCGCATGAGTACATTATGCTGACTGATGGGGGAGAGCCAGAAGATTATTCTGAGGCCCTAGCCGACGAGCATAAGGGGGAGTGGTTGAAAGCTATGCAAGAGGAGATGGAATCCTTGCATAAGAACCACACCTATGACATGGTGAAACTGCCTAAGGGCAAGAAAGTTCTAAGCAACAAGTTGGTGTTCAGGAAGAAAATTGAGCAGAAGAATTCACAGACGAGGTTCAAGGCCAGACTTGTGGTGAAAGGGTTTAGTCAGAGGAAATGTATAGACTTCGAGGAGATATTCTCACCAGTGGTGAAGATGACATCCATACGGGTGTTGCTTGGGTTGGCGGCTAGCATGGATCTGGAGATAAAGCAGTTAGATGTTAAAACTGCCTTTCTCCATGGTGACCTGGAAGAAGAGATCTACATGCACCAACCAGAGGGGTTCGAAGTCAAGGGCAAGGAGCATATGGTGTGTAGGCTGAGGAAGAGCTTGTATGGACTGAAACAAGCTCCACGGCAATGGTACAAGAAGTTCGACTCGTTTATGTTGAAACATGGGTATGACAGAACGGAGTCGGACCACTGTGTTTTCACGCGAAAGTTCTCAGATGGTGATTTCTTAATTCTGCTCTTATACGTTGATGACATGCTCATCATGGGAAAAGACATCAAGAAGATCGACAGGCTGAAACAGGAGTTGGGCAAGTCTTTTGCGATGAAAGACTTGGGCCCGGCTAAACAGATCCTAGGAATGGAGATAACCCGTGACAGAAGCAGCAGAAAGCTTTGGCTGTCACAAGAGCGGTATATTGAGAAAGTCTTAGAGCGGTTCAATATGAATGCAGCGAAGCCGGTCAGTACTCCACTTGATGGTCACTTCAGATTGAGCGACAGACAGTGTCCCAAGACGAAGACAGAGGTGGAAGAGATGCAGAAGATACCCTACGCGTCAGCTGTAGGAAGTTTGATGTATGCTATGGTGTGTACACGCCCAGACATAGCATATGCGGTTGGTGTTGTCAGCCGGTATCTTGCCAATCCTGGCAAAGAGCATTGGGCAGCGGTAAAGTGGATACTGAGGTATCTAAGAGGCTCATCCAGGTTGAGCCTATGCTATGGTGACGGTAAACCTGTGTTAGAGGGCTACACAGATGCAGATATGGCAGGTGACATAGACTCCAGGAAGTCTACATCGGGGTTCATGTTCACGTTTGCAAGGGGAGCAGTCTCTTTGCAGAGCAAGCTACAGAAGGTCGTAGCATTGTCGACGACAGAGGCCGAGTATATTGCAGTCACAGATGCATGTAAAGAGATGCTTTGGATGAAGAGGTTCCTACAGGAACTTAGCCTGAAGCAGGAGGAGCACGTGGTCTATTACGATAGTCAGAGTGCTATACACTTGAGCAAGAATCCAAGTCAGCATTCCAAGTCGAAGCACATAGAGATTCGGTATCACTGGATCAGGGATACTTTGGAACAAAAGGTGTTACAGCTTGAGAAGGTCCACACGGACGATAATGGGTCAGACATGATGACCAAGGCTTTGCTCAAGGGCAATTTGAGGTTTGTAGAAACCTGGCTGGCTTGAAGAAGGTGAATCCCTCCCGGGTCAAAAAAGGAGAGATTTGATGGGGTTTTTGCCCCGTGCTCGACCGGTCGTGAGCCCTGCTCGACCGGTCGAGGGCTGGTCACGACCAGTCGTGGAGTCAAGTCGTAGCTCGACTCAAAGTCTAGCGACTACGGACTATTTTTCTCCGGGGTTCTCGACCGGTCGTAGGTGACCCACGACCGGTCGTAGGTGGTCTACGACCAGTCGTAGGTGAGCTACGACCAGTCGTAGGAGGCTAAGACCAGTCCTGGAATTTCCAGGACTAGTCGTAGGTTACGCAGTTTGTTCCGCGATTTTGCGCGAAACTGCGGATTTGAGTCCTTTCGCAACAAGGATGCGGAAGGAAGTTTCCTAAACTATAAAAAGGGGTACCTAGAGCTTTTCTAGGGAATGCAAGTGGGTTTCCTAAAGCTTTGCAAGGGATTTGCTAAAGGGTTTAGGGCTATCAAAGGTGTGAGAGAAAGGGAAAGAGAGAGAGGAAGCTTATAGAAGGGAGGTTTTGCTTGTGGAGGCTATCTACTGTGCAATCTATATCTCAGCGCTTCTATGTCCTCGTAATCGGTTAGATCTCTCCGTTTTCTTTGTTTCTCTTATTGTTTATCCACTCCTGCGTGAGTGAAGAAGGTTGTAAACGTTCTACTTCATAGTGGATTGTTGATCTGGACGAGGTCCCGTGGTTTTTACCTCTTGGAGGGTTTTCCACGTAAAAATCTCTTGTGTGGTGTGTGATTAATGCTTTGATTTATTTCATTGCTTTATTATCCATAATTCTGGTTTGTTTCGGGAGGCTAGATCCTAAGGTTTGTACAAGGCATCCCAACAATTGACTCTTAAAAACTATATAATTTGACCAAAAATTTCCTTATTTGAAAACATGTAGTAAAATCATGATGCATTTACATTAATGAAATGTGCATGTTTGAACAGGAGCAATGATTATAAATTACTTTATAGGCTTGCATTTGATCACTAAATTACCGTCTAACAATCATTGTAAATCATGATGATGGCATTTTTATGTTACTTTACTGTCATAATTTGCAATTCGAACAGGCCTTTAGTATAGAAAAGTGAAAGCATGCCTAGCTAGGATTGTCTAAGAGAGACGAGTTTTAAAAAATGGGTCATCTATGAGAAGATCAGCAAAATGAACGGTTAGGATTAATGCATAACCCTACGACAATTTAGAAAGTGGCACCTGAGTACATCTCACAGTCCACCTCTTCTCTTTACCATGAGAACAGTTAAGAGTAATGATATTACCATAATGATATTGGAGTTCAAAATCTCAGAAGATTTTAATTTTTCACTATATTTAGGGAAAATTATTTAGGAGCTAATATAAATTAATTTGTGCTCATATTTTTTTAATTTAAAAATTATTTATTAATTTGTGAAATGTATTTATATATTTTATTTCAACAAGATTTTCTCAATAACATCACAAGAAAAGCGTCAAAATCTCCTGAGAAATTCTCTGGCTGTGAAATCTATGGTTAACAGCTGACAACTCTCACCTTCTATGACAAATATCTCTGAGATTTTGAAAATCTCACGATATTTATGCAATAAATCAACTAAACAGTAATATCACAATAATATTCTGAGATTTTCAAATGTGCCCCATTTTTAATTTCTTGATATTTTTATGTAATTATCCAGATATTAATGTAAAATTGTTTAAATTGTTAACTAATTCATGCTATAATTGTACATTACATTTTAAATTTTAAATTATTTTATAACAAAAAAAAAATTAATTATTTTTTAGAGAGATTTTCCCAAAGAAAGTCTCAAATTTTGAAAATCCATTTTTCAAAACCAAGAAATTCTTAAGAATGAGATTTGTCAATATGCTCCCACCTAAGAAACTCAATCAGAACTACTATTTTTCAACAAGGCTCACTAACACGACATGAGTTGTTTAGATTGCTTGTCTTTGAGCCTCAACATAATGCACCAATCAGGGATTTATTTCTTATTTTATTCTTGAGAAATGCTAATGTGATTTGCACTCTTATAGGTAAACATGTTGTGGGCTTCTTACCCTAGAAAATCTAACCGGCACTTACCGGTATATTGAGTTTTTCCTTCAGCATGAGTGAAAGAGAGAAGGTGATGCAGGCAGCATATGATCCACGCTAATCTCCACCGTTAATCTCATCATGAACCATGACTGAACCATCCAAGGGTCGAGATTTTTACTAATTCACAAGAGAGTCGTTATCTTTAATTGTGGATTGTACACATCATAGACTTTTTACCTTATGGGTCCCATCTCAAGCAAGAAACATTCACGAGTAAATTCATCAGTCCGGATAGTTTCATCATTTCGGCATGCTTGGACCCATTAAATATGACAATATAGATAGTTGCGAAATGAATTACGATATCATGCAACCAGGGATCAAATTTCAATTCCAGGACCTCTCACCAATAGACCCTGTGACCTAACCATCTATCCAAATCTTATGCAGAAACTTGCAGCCCATTTTTGGAGGATTAAATAGTATTGAAATGGCATGAGCACCATCTCATTTGAAAGCTTTTAGAATCAGCTTTCCAAAGAGCTCAAGAACACATGAATCCGACACCAGGTGATCAAGTTATAATCATTTCAAGAATATTCAGATCCTTAATTTGCTTGCAACAAACAGAAAGAAAAAAAAAAAAAAACATATTTGTTGCAATGTGATTGGACCACATCATCACATAATGCGTTTAATGTAACAATGCTGACAACGTAAGTGATGATGTGTATCAATCACAATGCAGAAAAACAGAAAAACCATATTTATTACAAGTAGAGGATCTGGATGCTTGTTTCGAAGGACAGTTGTTAGGAGCACACGTTTTTTCAGAGAAAAGAATTTATGCAAAAGACTCCAACTCAATTGCAACAAGTTTCTTTCGCAGCATGTGTTCCACGAAAAGTTAAGAAAGCTCAAATTTATGAGTTTACATTTCTTTTTTCTTTAATTTTGTTAGCTATTTTTAGTTTTCTATTTATCATTAGATTAGTAACTTTAATTTGATTAATTAGAGGAAACTTAATTCTTATTGGTGGATAGTTTTGGAGTCTTTGTACCCAATTGAGGATTGTTATTGGTTATTTTTCTTCTTAGTGGATAGTTTGGGAGTCTTTGGACCCTACTGAGAAATTGCTATTGGTTATTTCTCTTCTGCAAACATTGGAACTCATCAACATAGTGATGATTGATTATATGAAGGAGAAGAAAGAAGGGGCTCTATATCCTTTGGATTAGTTTTTTGGTTTTCATGTTGCCAAGCTGCTTGCAAGGTGACTATACCACACCAATCAAAGTAATTTGGTGTCATTTATTGGGCAGTCACCATCATTAATCTTTCAATATTCTGTCAATTTGAATTATATGATGGAAAGGGAGTTATTTGATACTCCAGCTAAGCATGACGCTTGATACGCAAGGAGTCAAATTCGAACACAAGGCATATAATGGCTCAAATTAAACCAACCAAATTCTAGAACTCACTATAGATTAATCACAAACTTAAGACTAGGTTGATTGAACAATGCTAACCTTTAGAGTGTCGATACTTGTTTGTTGGGACAGGACCATTAGATATTTTTTATTTATAGCCATCCAATAAATATTTCACCAATCCAATAATTACTATAATAAAATAAGCTTAACTTTTAATTCATGATACATGTCAGTTGGGATGCATAACATGGATGGTTTTAACTTAAATTACTTGTATTCCACTTATGCCTCGTTTACAGGGATGTCAACGGGCCGGGTTGAGGTCAGGCCAAGCTTTGTCTAAGCCCGGCCCATATCATTCAAGCTAAGCCCAAATCCAGCTTAAGCCCATCACAGGTCAAAAAAATCCAGCTCTAGCCCAGCCCAAAATTTTTACAGAGGGTCTTGCCCAGGTCCAAGTATGAACGAATTTTGTAAATTAAAGGGATGCACACCCTTGGTTGTTTAAGGGCCCAATGTAATGTGTACATGAGATCTACTCTGATGATTAGATGTGTAATTCCATATTAGGCCAAGGGAAAAATAATTAGGTTTCTTTGTTATTCAAGTGGGGCCACACAAAAGGAAATAGTTGCGAGAGAGACATCCATCCTTGATTATTACAAGGTCCATTGTGATAATCATATAAAATCCACTCCAACCATTGGATGCCACACCAATATTTAGGAATGGAGTCCAAAATTCAGGTACATCCAGGTACATTCATGTTTCAAGTGAGCTGCAGCAAGGGAAACAGTTCGGAGGGTGAACTTTATCCCATGTGATGTTTCCAATTGTGTGGTCTACTTGAAATACAAATGAGGTTTTTTCTTTTCTTTTCTTTTCTTTTTTTCCTTATTTTTGGGCCATAGACATAACATGGTGTGACACACCTTATGATCAACAAGGTGGAATGCACTCAAGGTGCCCGGCCCACGTTTTCGGAAGACACGTGAGAAAAACCCCTCTCCCGCGATGTAGAGATGTTAAATGGAAAATAAATCTTCTAGGGACTCCCACCTTGATGTGCATATGAGATTCACTCTAACCATTTGATTTGTAATTCTACCTTATGCCTATGGTCAAAAAACCAAGCTTACTCCTTAATTAAGGTGGGCCATACTAAAGAAACAGTTAAGAGAGAGAGACATCCCCCTTAATATTTATAGGCCCACCATGGTGTGCCAACCTAAGCCAACAACTCTCTTTCGAGGAACATGATTTCTCTACTACCCATTTATAAGCATTAATTAAGGCCCTGTAAGTCAGACTGGTTGCCTGGTGTGTACTATGTGTGTATTATATCCACACAGTCCATCAGATCATTTTAGATCATGAGTTCAAAAATGCGGCAGATCCAAAACTCAAGTGGACCACACTGTAAAGTAGTAGCGACAGTAACACCCTACCATCATGTTTATTTGCATCTAACCTGTTTATAAGGTTATACTGACCTAGATTAATGAAAACTACAAATATCAGCTTGGTTCAAATCTTCTGTAGCTCCTACGAAGTTTCAATGGTAGAAGTTCAATCCCCACTGTTTCTTATGGTGTGGTCCAGTTGAGTTTTGGATATACTTCACTTTTGGTCTTTTGCTCGAAAATGATATGGAAAAATGGATGGATGATGTGGACATAATACATACATCATAAAAGGTCTCAAGGAGCTTTTCCACGTCACTCTATACATTCTAAAGTCCGGATGTTCAACCGATTAGAAGTGGGCCTTGGAAATCCAACCGATTGGAAGTGGATGCAAGTTATGTGAGGCAAGGGTAACAGATTGGCAAGTAAGGCCATGACCATGGGCCCACCTTGATGTATGTGTTTCATATCCACACCGTCCAAATAAAGTGGATCCAAATCTCATGTGGACCATACAATAGGGATTGAACTCCCACCATATTAAAATGAGGCAGATCCTTTGTAAACCCTAATGGGCTGCGCTGAGCCGATGGGCTTTTGGACATCTGAGTCCAAGCCTAGCCCATTTAGAAGGACTTGAAATGTAAGCTTGAGCCTAGCCCACGGGCCTAATACTCCAGCTTAAGCCCGGCCCGATGAGAGACAGGCTCCATAACCTGGACAATGTAGTTGAGAAACCCACTAATATTTTGAAAATCTCACAACAATATGGCAATAATATCGTTTAGTTTATTTTCATAATATTATGACAAGATTTACAAAATCTAGGCTGAGTACCTTAGAAGGTGGGTTCCAACCAGTTGGACCATAACTTAGCTAATGACTTCCAACCTATTATTTGAATTCAAAATCCAACTTTTTCAGTACGTCGGCATCCCTAAGAGGGTTACCTTATGCAAAAATCAGCACTATCCACCCATCAGGTGGGTCACACTGAAGAAAATAATGCCTAGTCATTGGTAAATAACAAAAATATAACTATTGTTCACTCAATGAGTAGATATGTCTTTTTTTGTTATAATAAGTGATTCTCATAATGTAGAAAAGCTGTTGGATGGACTGGATGATACATGTATATGAAAGTTTAGAAGTTATCTGATGTGTAGACAGGAACTCCTGGTCCAACGGCCGGTTGGACTAAAGACCTTCTCCTATCTGATAAATGAAGTTTTCTCAAGAAATATCTATCTATATACCACTGATCAGAAAGCTAGGGCCACCAAATTAGAGAGATTTGAAAGTGATCTCTTCACTTTATAATGGGATTTTGTGTTTTTTTTTTTTTTAAGATTTTGTGTTATATATATATATATATATATATATATATATATTATATATATATATATATATATATATAAACAAAGGAATTGTTTCATTATTAAAATTCATTATTAAAATAATAATAATAATAATAAACAATGAAGCGCCTTTTATTATTATCTTAGAAGTTAGGATCTCACAATAATCATATGTACTTAGAAATTGCAAAACCAGTGAGCTAGAAAATGCTTCTGAAATCGTGCTAGTTTCCAAAAGAGAAACGTAGAAGAATATGGATGTAAAGGCCCTTTCATTTATTGTTTGATATTGAAGTTTTCGGTTTCAATCTTTCCAGTCAATCCTTCAAACCTTAGATATCAACAACACAAATAGCAAACGAAAATACAAACAAGCATTCATCTTAGTTTGATGCAAGATATTTCTCTCCTTTGCTTTATGTGTGAAAAAATATTTATTCCCAGCAGTTTTAATTTTTAATTGGCCCAATCCACTTTTGAGGCAGACCACACTTGTAGTTTGTTATTTATCAGAAGATCTTCTTTGTTTTCTTTAGTGGCTCACATGATGAGTGGGTGGGGTTGATTTTTACACAGGGTGATCCTCTCATGGTAGGGCCAAACTATTGGACTGGGTAAGTTATTCGTTAGTTGGTGGCAAATCGTTATCCAACTGGTTGGATGCAAACATGTCTCATTAATAAAATGGGCCAAGTTTCTAATTAGGTTGACAAAGTGTATATCCAGGACCATGGTTGGCCTATCCAAATCATTGATATAATAGTCTCATAAATGGACCATTTCCAAAAAGACTTCCACATATAAAGATCTTAGCAATTGAATTTGGTATTTCTTGACACGGTTGATGTAGGACAGGACAAGCTAAACCAAAAAAAAAAAACAGAGAGAGAGAGAGAGAATGGGTCAAGCCAATACACAAATGATAGAGAATAAATAAAATTAATAGACAAAAGGCACGGAGATTTACATGTTTGACAATATGACTACTTTATAAGGCAACAACATAAAATTTTCTTCTTCACTAAAATAAGAAAAATAAAAATACAAGACTCACCACTCTCCCACTATATAAGAACTTCCTACCGAGAAATATCTTTAAAAAATTAATACAAAATGCCCCTTTCCTTATACAGACAATAGGAGAGGGCACATGCTAAAACCCAACCTAACTAGACTTCATTGTATAAAAGACATAAGAGAAAAAGAGAGAGAGCATGTCTTCATTAGGAGACGTGATAGATAAGGATTGTTAGTGTACTGATTTTTGTACCCTATTTGTCAATCACGTGAGTCGTCGTGTCATGTAGTCGGTTGAGCCTTTGGAAAGTGAAGACCGAAGACACAAGATTAGTTGAAGCATTAAGGAAACAAGAATAAGTAAAACAGGTGCCTTGGTGAATCCAAAACAACTCATATACCTCTAGATGATCTTGACCTAATAGGAATACCTTATTGATCATCTCTTAACCTTAGGAGACCAAAAAAAAAAAAAAAAAAACATGATAAATAAGGTTAGAAGATGTGCAAATCTGTTATGTAAAAGTTAGCCCAAAACAGCAAATTTCGATTGATGTTCGACGGCATCGAGCTGTCATCGAATAGCCTTCGATGACATCGAAGGCCTGGCCGATGACATCGATTGAGAGTCAGGAATGTCCAGCAACTAACTAGATTTTTCTCTGAAATTCTCAACGGCATCGAGGTCCCTTCGATGACATCAAAGACACCTCGATGAAATCGATTGAAAGTCAGAATTGTCCAGCAAGAAATTTGATTTTTCTATGACTTTCTCGATAGCATCGAAGCTCCTTCGATGACATCAAAACTTAAAGTTCGATAACATCGAAACATATCTAGAAATGTCCAACAAGAAAATATCATATATTGTCTAGATTGTTCGATGACATCGAGTAACCCTTCAATAACATCGAAGGTATCTTCAATGACATCAAAGGACTTTTGTTGACATCGACATATCCGTTTTCTGTCCATTTTTTTACTGTTGGAGCTCAAATTGTTTATAAAGAGCATTCGATTCTTTGGCTTTTAATGGATTTTTGGAGCAACAGAAGATAGGGTGATTCCATATTCATATCCTCCATCCCTAGTTTCTATTTCATGGTGTTCTAAGAAATCGTCCTTGAGATTTTCACTCATATGAGGATTCCAACCTCTACATTATACATGTGCTTGAACTCTTCCATTTCCTAGAGATTGGACTTAAGCAATATTGGCAAACCACTGTCTAAATCATCTAGGAAACTCATCTAAGTGAATCTCCTATGAAAATAACTTCCCACTAGTTGTAGGAGATTTAACCATCCTCCTATCACCTTGGTCACCACGGAGGAGTATCATATGAAAGGTGGTTGATCGTGGACCTGAAGCCTTGGCAAAGCAGCAGCATCATGATTGGGAGAGCATCGAGGAGCTGATTGAAGCATGGAAGAGCGGAGATTAAGCAACCCAAAGAGGCGTTACAAATGGGGCTCAATCCAACAAGTAAGTTGTCATTGTAAGAGAACATGTTTACTCTTTTTCCTTGTATATGATTGTGGGTAAGAGTTGGTAAACCTAAACTCAAACTAGGTTCTAGTGTAAGACCTTGGCCTTTGACCTTAATTTCAGGTTCTTGTGTAGGACCTTGACTCTAGTGTGGAGTCTAAATTTTCAGGTTCTTGTATAGGACCTTGTGCTCTTGTGTAAGGCCTAAATCTTTGGGTTCCTTGGGTTCTTGTGTAGGACCTTGGCTCAGGAGTAAAGCCTAAATGACCAAGTTCTTGTGTAGGACCTTGGCTCGAGAGTAGAGCCTAAATTGTCGAGTTCGAGAGTAGGACCCTTGCTCTCGTGCAGGGCATAAAGTTTAGAGTCCTTATGTAGGGCTGTAAAGGTTAGAGATGAACCTGATTTAAAATCTTCGCTAATGAAATCCGATACACTCATGGTTTGAGTGCGTCCACCGAGAGTGGAGTAGGCAAGTAGTTGAACCATTATACATGCTTGTGTTTGGGAATGTTATTTGTGCACTTGTTTAATTAGGGCCGATTTGGGAGCATGGATTTGGAACCCCCTGGATTTGAAATCCTCCTATTATGTTTGGCACCCTAGATTGGAAATCAACTTTAATCCAAAAGTAACTATGCATGGTATATTCACAGGATCTTGAATTTAATTACTAAATCAACTTTAATATTTCTATTTAGTGAACATATATAATGTTTAACACAATATATGCTTTACCCGAAAATGATGAAACTACAAGTCTTGGATGGGCCACAACCACATAATCATGTCCGAGTGACTAACCAACGATTATTAATCATTGATTTACATGGACAATGTTTGGACAGTGTTAATCATCATATTAAAGTAATTATAATGATGCAATTGACAATCTAATTGTTTTGGGATATCATTAGTGGGCCATGTGCGCAATAGAATAATAGTTTGGTGATATACATGTTACACACGCAACTCTTGGAAGAATTTTAAATGTAATCCAAGCTCTCACCTTGGATTTCAAACCCCCTCTTTAAGGGGATTTGAAACCCCTTGGATTTGAAACCCCCGGTTACTTTATGGTGCCAAACAACCAGGGGATTTGAAATCCCCTCAAATCCCTTAAACCATGGTGTCAAATGACCCCTTATGCTATTATGTTCGAATGCTTAATTATATATGCGTGATTAGATGAATGCTTAAGTTGATAGTTAGCACTTCACACACACACATTTCACTATCATAATAGACCCTCATTCGCTCAAATGATTTGCGCAAATGGATAAAATTCTTTGCAACATTGGTTGATTTGACCACCACGTTGTCATTGTATATTTTCATGAAATTGCCAATTATATCATGAAAGATAGCGTTCATTGCTCTTTGATAAGTAACCCCTTGCATTTTTTAGCCCAAGCGACATAACCACCCAACAAAAAGTTCTCAAAGGTCTCGAGCATCTAAATGCCATTTTTGGCACATCACCAGGTATTATGTTGATCAAGTTACATCCTGAATGGTTGTCCACAAATGAGAGCATATGATGTCCAGCTGCTTAGTCAATCAGCTGATCGACTATTGCCATCGGATATTCATCCTTAGGCGTAGCTTGGTTTAGATTTATAAAATCAATGCATACTCAGAACTTACCGTTGTTCTTGATGACTAGAACTACATTGGAAATCCATTCAGCATATTTGATAGGCTTGATGAATCATGCCTTCAACTGTCATTCAATCTCCTCTTTTATTTTCTGGGTAACCTCTGTTGTCATTCGTTTGGGTTGCTGCATGTGCGATCGATACCCTTCTTTTATTGGTAAACTGTACTCGACCAGGTTTTGGTTTAAACCAGACATTTCACGGTAATCCCACACAAAACAGTCACCGAAATCTCTAAGTAAATTAGTAAGCACGGCCTGGACTTATGGTTCTAACATACCGCTTATAAAAGTCAACTCGGGGTTTGCTCTATCCCCATATTCATTTCAGCCAGGGGATTGTGGACCTAGACGAGAGAATCCTCTAGCTTTTCTAGAGCTTTCTTCAAATCTTTGATATCTAAATCTTCAGACACCTCATCGGCCGGTACTGTAACTTCGGCTAGGTTGACAAAGTAGCCACTACAATGCTCACTCGAGCTTTTCTCAAGCTTCTTTATTCTAGTTGTGAACTTGGTTGTCCTCCCATCAAATGATGGTGAACCTATCATAGAATTTCTTCTATAATACAGCACACAATTACCCGATAGGGTACCATAGCCTTCGACAACTCGTCATCTAGGTATATCACGGTGGCAATATCTTACACTATATACTATTTGGATTAATTGCAATAGATATTCTATTTGTTCCTTCCAATGAAACGTATCAGCCCAACCTCATCTCCATAAAAGTATGCCTCGATTGCATTTGATGTAGCCAAGAATGGCTTGTTATCAGCCAATACCAACTCAACCTTGTCCTGGTTCCAAAAAAAACATGAATTGGTGTAGAGATGACGAGATGCATGAGAAAGAGTTATCCAATCCCTTCCTAGCAAGGCATCGTAACTGAATAAGGTGTCAACCACGAAGAAAGCGGTCAACACTTTCTTAGTTCTAACCATCAACTCAAACGAGAAGACGCCACATGTTTTTGTTATTCCACCAATAAAATTACTAACCATGACATCGGTTGGAATTAAGTCAGCCTCGATTTTTCCCACTTTTTCCATCATTGTGGCAAGAACAATGTTCAAAGCTACCCTATTATTGACCAGGACTCTGGTAACTGGTCATCTCTCTAAATGAATTGAGATGTAAAACGGTTTCATGTGTTGGGTCATAATAATAGTGGGTGTTTCTATGACCACCTTCTCATAAGATACTCCTAACTCAACAATGACAGTTAATATATTTTTGGCTCCCTCTAGGTAGAATGAACCATATTATATTATCATTAGAGGACCAATTTTCTCCACATCTCCTACCATCTCGTTGGGATGAGATGGCTTGGCCTAAAAACTGGATGGGAGTGTGATAACCATATTGCAATCCACCACGACTAGTGGCAATTATTTAAACCTTATTACAGAATTTGGACATTGCCCCCCACGCATTTCCAAATTCGGTTGCCCTTTAGCATTTCTGCTAACGGGTACAGTACTTGGAATTCTCCCTCGGAGCTACCTCTACCTTTTCAAGACTAAGTGGGGTTTCTTCCAACAACTTTGATGTTATTAGAAGCTCTTTAATCAATAGGTCATCATCCAAGAAGCACTCATCACTAAGATACTCGACCAAGCCCTTAATATCTTCAGTGTCTCTACTATGTTCTACATTAACTGGCTGGCTTGTTATAGTTGAACCATCCAGGGGAGGCTTTACGACCAAATCAATCATGTTCACATCCAACTTCTCATCTCTCAACTAAGGAATTATTAGTGTTTGGCTTGCTCATGACCTATGGTTGCAGCTCATGTTTCATGTGGGCCAATTCTCTTTGCTTGGAAGCATATTGTCATTACCAAAGCCACTTCTGAGTACGATTCATCCTCTCAGGCATGGCTGAAAATTTATAGTGACTTACCCTCCTCCGGACCTCCTCCTGAGTAGGGCGAGGTCTAACCATCCTTTGTCTCAATGATGGGACCTATTAAGATTGATCAAAATGAGGCCGGTATGTTCTCTACGATTGATAAGAGCTCGATCCTTCGACTCTGTGCGAAAATCAAGGTTTGATCTGACTAGCTGATTCGGATAACAGCCCGGTTGGCTAGATCGCCCTTATGCATTGACTACATAGATGTGGCTCACGGTCGATGTGTGGTGCTACTATTGGCCACGCCTCTGCGCTTGTGGCCGTTTGCCAAGACATGTAGCTTCTCTTGTTAGATTGTCGTGCCACAACCTAGCAATCACATGGACCAAGGTCGACTTTCTGTCACGGTCAAGTTAGTTGCTGAAGATTGATTGTGGCCTTGTTAACCTCCAGATTAGGTGGAAACATATCAGCATTAATCAGCATTGCTTCCTTATCTTTATTAGGGAATTCCAGCAATCCCCAGTCGATGTTTTCGAGATGATATTCCTGAAAATTACACAATTTTTAATAGAGTGGGTGTAAGACCCGTATCCTAGTCCATACCACTTCGTAGGCTTCCGCGGTCCTCCCGGTCAAATTTCGGCAACCCTCGACCTGTACCCAACGTTTGCATGCGAACCTAAGCCGAGTCCTGCATACCGAAGTCGGCTCAACCCGAAACTTATATCATAGCGACTGCGCCGTCGCTGCGGTTCTAACGTTGCGACTCGCGCACCAATCCGATACCCAGGCTAGAAGATGTGGGCCCGTGTTCAATTCGAAGAAAACGCCACGCGTTGTGAATTTTGAGAGAATCTCTACAACATGTCCTATCAATCAATGTCAAGTACACACCTACCCCAAGTACATCACCCATCCCTCCTTTTTCATTAGTCAACTCTCTCTCTCCCCTCACCATTCCTCTTTTACCAAAATTTCAACTCAAACCATACCTCTCCTTACAACACCCATTCCACCCATCCACATCATCCCATCACTTTTATTATTCTCCTCCTCTCATTTCTCAAAAAAAAAAAAAAAAAAATCCCAAGCAACTAAGAATTTCCAACGTCCAAGCCTCCCTAAGCTTTCCCAAACCACAAGTGTGGCCCACCCTCTCATCTCTCATCCCCACCATCAAAACTCCATCAACCTCCATCAAAAGTGAAGGCAATGAGCATAGGAGCTCAAGGGATCAAGGAGGAGTGCAATAGGTGGGTGAACCACCGTTGATTTTTAATTTGATGGCCTACTTGTGATGGGACCCAATTTAATGTATGTGTTATAGTCATATGAGGGGCCCATAGTGGCGGGGCCCCTCCACTATGCCAATCTCTCTCTCCTTCTCTCTATCTATCTCTCTTCCCCTTTCCTTGTTGATGGCCCACCTAATGTGTGTGTGTGGCCCACCATGAAGCATGCATTCTATCCAGGCCGTCCGCCGAGTGGCCCACATGGTCGTCCGTTTGGACGGGCCTAATCAAAGGAAAACATAAACACCACATTGATCAAGTGGGCCACGTGGGCCACGTACATGTGGGACCCACCATGATGTTGTGTTTATCCATGCCGTCCAGCATCCCTAGACGCTGGACAGGTGCGGCTAACATGGAGTGCGTGTACTGACATGGGTGTGTACTAACAAGCTAACAAAAAAAATATATTTTTTGAACTTTTGGGGTGGGCTGGTCATGCAGGCCCCACCTTGATGTAAGCACCAAATCCACGCCATCCATTCCATTCTCCAGCCCATTTTAGGCTTTGAGTCAAAAAATGAGGCCAATGGGATAACCAAGCAGGCCATACCATAGGAAATAGTGGTATTATCGTTAAAACCTACCTTGATTCTTCTATTCGTCAAAAACATGTCACATATTGGTCTCATTTAGTCGATCAGAGGCCGTAGAATCCAATGGCTGGATTGGATTTTTCAGATGCGGGCCCTATATGTGAAAAACCATGAAATTTCAAAAAAATAAAAATAAAAATAAAAATAAAACACCACAGCAGACGCTGTTGCTACCATCCAGAGGACGGCGAGCAGCGTCCTCTGCCGTGGATGTTAGACGGGCAGGGACCGCGGGTCCCATTTGTAGGCCCCACCGTGAGGTGTGATGTACATCAACACCGTGTATTTGGTGGGCCCCACTTTTAACTATGGGCCACCACAAAAATTAGCCGTGTAGGGACTCGGGTGGCCCACATCATAGGGAACAGTGAGGATTGACGCCTACCATTGAAACCCTTTTTGGGTTGCAGAAGTTTCAGATCAAATATGAAATTTATTTTTCCTCTTCACCCGGGTCCGTGTGACCTCGTGAACAGATTGGGTGGAAAATAAACATTACGGTGGGCCCCAGGTCCGCGTGACCTTATCAGCAGGTTGAATGGAAAATAAACATTACGGTGGGCCCCATATATGTGTGATCTTATCCATAGGTTGGGTGGAAAATAAACATTATTGTGGGCCCCACATGGGACCCACTGATGTATGTATTGTAATCCACGCTTTCCATTAGTGTGGACCCCACCATGAGGTACGTAATTCATCTATGTCGTCCATCCTTATGAGACCCGCCATGATGCATGTGTTCCATCCAAACCGTCCAACCTTTGGCAAGCTCATTTTTAAGGCTTGAGACAAAAATAATAATAATAATAATAAAATAAGACAGATCTAGGATCAGGTGGACCACATTATAGAAAACAGTGGGTTTGAACGTCCACCATTAAACCCTTGGAAATTCTAATGGTGGAAATCCTAATCACCACTCATATTTGAGTGTGGCCCATTTAATATACATGTGGCCCACTTACCATATTTAGGGCCCATTATTGAGGCCCACCTTGATTGGTATGAGGCCCATTGTGATGTATGCAAGGCCCATGTGATTAGGCCCAACTTGATGTATTTGTGGCCCGCCCATTGAGGCCCACCTTGATATAGATATGGGGCCCATGCTTTGCGCCCTTGGGTCGAGGTCCAACAGAATGTACAGAAGGCCCAATGCAATGTGTGATTCATGGCAGGCCATGCCTTGGGAGCAATGATGGTTTGATGTCAACATTGTAAGGATGATGTTGGTTAAATGTCCGCATTGTCACTCTCCCTAGGGCCCATTGATAGATCCATACTTGTAGTGTGTAGGTCATCTAGGCCCATCTTCGTTATGAACAGAACCCATCACCATACAACATGATCAGTATAGATCCATGATTGATGATCATACGCATCATATGTATGGCTGATATGAGGAGCGACTGATCATAGCATATGCCTTCGGGCAGATTGTTTATGGGCTCCCTGATAGGCGGAGTTGCCCTACATGAGCGCGCAGTACGCGTAGGATTGTTGTTTGTCTGGTAGAGTGATTCATGCACTTGCATGTGAGTGATTATGATTATTGTATGCCCTAGTGACATCAGGGTCATACCCTCCATAGACACATCGTGGATGACTGGATTGGATACCGAAAATACTGTTTCTAGCATCGAGACGTCATAGATGTGTGAAAATCCCTAAACCCGATGGTAACAGAGGATGACTCCAATGTCGAGACCGAGTGGATATATGAGCGCACTAGGGCCGAATACCAGGAGGTCACGTCTCCCACTGTGTCGTAGTCGGTTGGAAAGGGGTGTGGCCTTACTCACCCAAGGGTAGGGGCAATACTAAGCTGAGTTTGATCAGCTCGTGAATGGGTCTGCTATCGACGTGTCGGATAGGTATTTACAGACTATTGGTCAGGCGAATAGTAAGGTTTCTTACGCTCACTTGGACTGTGCGGCTAGGAGAGCGGCAGTGTCATTTGAGTGTACTAAACCCTGGTGATTATCCAGACTGAGAACCGTACTGATTAGATGCTCTAGTGATGAGCTGCACTGATATGTGGATGAGGATTGGCATGCTTAACTTGCATTTTTGCATCGCATGGCCTTGATATGGCTGATAGCATTCATGTTCTGCACCGCATAGCCTTGGTACGACTGATTGCATTCATGTACTCATCAGTATGATTCTGCATTACTCTGACCTTGCATTCTGAGCACGCTTATATTGCGCACACACTAACACCACCCTCTAAGTTTTTTATAAGCTTATGCACGATTGATGTGTGCAGGTGACCCCAGGACGCAATCATAGCCTCGCCGCAGTTGGAGTGTGCAGCCGAACTTTTGGAGTTTCCTTTACTTTCATTACCTTGTATTTCCCTTTCATACGCATTGTACTCAAAGTTTTTTATCATAGTGGATTTTGTGATGGTGTTCTTGTGGTTATTGTTCGTGGGTTATGCTTATGGTTATGATCATTACGAATCAAATTGATATTAGAAATCCTCCTTGTGGGATCCCAGGATCGGAACCTGGTAAATGGGTGCCGGGAGCCAAGAATGGGGTTCTACGGAGGCTGTCGGCACCGGTTTCAGCGATCGAGAATTTTGTGAGCCCGGTTTCCGAGATCGGGTTGTGACAGAGGTTGGTATCAGAGCATAACTTAGGAATAACCGAGAACAACATCACATGTTTGCTATGAGTTTAGGACGATTAGGTTCCGAGTGTGAAACCTCCCGATTGAGTTTCCTAATGTGTGATTCTCAAGGTAGATTGACGTCCTTATTCTTCCAATAGGACATGCCGGGCAGGAGAGTGACCCGATCGACTCCTGCACCACCACTTGAGGCTCCCGCTTTACCACCTGCGAATCTCACTCCACCCCCAGAGATTCCTGCTTCCTAGCATGAGGATGTCATTCCTCCACCTGAGACTGGTGCGGATCCAACCGTGCCTGTGAGTGCCTCTCAGTTAAAGCAAATATTGCAGGCTATGACGGTTGCACTTCAGGGACAGGGCAGGTGCCCAGTTGTTTCGCCAGCTCAGGCCGAACAGGAGCGCGCAAGCGTCATTCTTTGAGAGTTCAGACAGCTTGATCCTCCTCGTTTTCAGGGCGAGCCAGATCCGGCTGCAGCCGAGAGGTGGCGCTCCGATGTGGAGAAAATTTTTGATACTATGGAATGTACGATCCTGCAGCGAGTCTGATTGGTTGTATTCCTTCTCCAGGGTGAGGCAGAGCATTGGTGGACCTCTATTTCCCATGTTGCAGGACCTGATTATGTCTGGATATGGTAGAGTTCGTGCGGGACTTCGAGCAGAAACTCACCGTGGATGAGCCATTTGAGAGTGTCGCGCACATTCGGGTGCGGCTACTTATTAATGACAGGATTATCGAGGCTCAGAAGGACGATGAACGATTGTCTGAGCTTCAAGAGCAGGCTAGCAGTGATGAGGGCGCCGAATGGAGAGTTGATACGGATGGGGGCTTACGTTACCGTGGCCGCCTATGCGTCCCAAATCTTCATGATTTGAGGTGGGAGATTCTCGAGGCGGCTCATAGTTCAAAATTGGCGATGCACCCTAGAAGCATGAAAATGTATCGAGATATGAAGAGATCGTATTGGTGGGACAACATGAAGGCCCACATAGAAGACTATGTGTCTCGTTGTCTCACGTGCCAGCAGGTCAAGGTTGAACATCGCCGACCTCCTGGACTACTTCAGCCCCTGCTCATAGCTGAATGGAAATTGGATTTTATCTCTATGGATTTCATATCGGGGCTGCCGAAGACGAGGAAGGGACATGATTCCAACTGGGTGATCGTCGACCGGTTGATGAAATCGGCTCATTTCCTTCCAATCAGAGTTTCGAACTCTGCAGATGAGTTGGTCAGGTTGTACATCAAATAGATAGTACGTCTACATGGAGTTCCCTTGGAGATCATGTCGGATCGAGACACTCGATTCACATCTATCTTCTCGACTCGTATCCAGGAAGCGATGGGTGTGAAGTTGAAGTTCAGTACCACGTTCCACCCGCAGACTAACGGGCAGAAGGAATGGGTAAACCAGCTGTTAGAAGATATGCTGCGAGCTTGTGTACTCGATTTTAAGGACAGTTGGGATGACTGTCTTCCTTATGCGGAGTTCGCTTACAATAACAGTTTTCAGGCGAGTATTAGCATGGCTCCCTATGAGGCCTTGTATGGGCGCCCTTGCCGAGCACCACATTGCTAGGCAGAGGTTGGCGAGCGCAGTTTGATTGGCCCAAAGTTAGTACGAGCGACCTCGGAGAAGATCGACATTATCAGGCGTCAACTTCTGACGGCACAGAGCAGGCAGAAGAGCTACGCTGATACGAGACGGCGACCGCTTGAGTTTGAGGTCGGAGACCATGTGTTCCTCCGAGTTTCCCCCATGAAGAGAGTCATGCATTTTAGCAAGAAAGGGAAGCTTACGCCGAGATTCATTGGCCCATTCTAGATACTGGATCGAGTGGGGGTGGTAGCATACCGCCTTGTTTTGCCCACACCACTCGCGGGCGTACACAACGTATTACATGTATTTATGCTGAAGAAATACGTTCCTGATCCTTCACACATTATCAGATGGGAGCCGGTACAGTTAAGCGAAGATGCTACATATATATTGCGACCGACGCGTATCCTAAACAGGAAGGAGCAGGTGCTACGTAGCAAGGTTATTCCACTTATGAAAGTGTTATGGACGCACCACACTGAAGAAGAGGTTACTTGGGAGACAGAAGCCGAGGTTCGAAAGAACTACCCTCAGATTCTCGAGGAGTACGAAAAGGTACTAATTTCGAGGATGAAATTTTTCTTTAAGGGGGGTAGATTGTAACGTCTCAGAAAAATCCGTACACAGACCAGAGTACCACCTCAGGTAGAAATCACTCAGGATCAAATCCTTTAGAAATTAGACGAAATTAACTAAGTGTTAAACTGGTTTACCTGTGAAATTAACACTAATCGTTTTAAATACAATCTGCAAGACCTAAAACTTGTTGAATCATTGGTGCTATGTTACCCTAAAATATAGGATCAAACTCTATTCCCGGTTGCTCTAGGGAGCACATTGAAACTTCGTATCGGACCTGGACCGCACGTCGAAAGTCCGATTACTACGAAATTATATAATTAAGGCTGCCTTGCTGGAATTGACCACCACCTCAGAAATCAAGTCCAGATAGTATCTCGAAGCTATTCGCTTGAGCCCGGAGTGAAGTGTGTGAGAAACGTGGATATCTTAGAAATGAAAATCTAAATTTAAGTAATCTGAGACTTGTCGCTTGCGAGCCGAATATAAGGATTCAAACCGTCAGAATCTGACCCAAATACACCCCCGGATCAGGAGAAATTTCTCATACATGGCAGCGTACTTGTGGCCCTGATCGAGTGTCGGTGACCGTTGAAGTGAAACTGGCCCGCCACGGTCGATCTGTAAATCCGATCGGACTGAAAACTTAACTCGACCTAGATACATGGTTAAGGAGCTTAAGTCTGACCTCACATAGAAAGGGGGCCTCCAGAAGTGCTCCGTTGGATCGGAACAAGCCTCCTTTGGCTATAACCCAAGTATACCTTAGCCCTGGGGCCATTTCCATCAGTTTTAGGCCTATATAAGGACCTTAAACCCTCTCTCATTCATTCCATACGAATTTGGGAAAAAATCTAGGAGAGAGAAGAGAGTAAAGAGAGAGAAGTTGGAGTCACTCCTTGGATTCGATCCCTACTACTCCATGTGCCTTACCACCACTTCCATATCGCTCTACCGGCGATACCGATCCCGTTCTTAGGTAAGAAAACCTAACCCTAATCCATTCTAGGGTTTCAAATAGTTGAAATGATGAAATAGCTAACCTAGTTCATGCTATATGTTGACATTCTGCCAGTGACAAGACTACGTGTTTAAAACGTATTCGTTACGCATTTACCGGCGTAAGGTGCGGACTATATACGTTTAGGTTATGGTTTTCAAGGATATCAATGTCAGTTAATGATTTATTACTGACGTGGGTGCCATTTCATATGCCAAATGCGATGTTTATTTCGTTTTACAGATTTATATGAACTATGTTGTGTATAGTGTATTCCAAGTGTTTGTTGAAATGTTTGAATAAGTTTGGAATTTGGACCTGGGCTTGACATGATTATCCGTCGTGGATATATGCTAGATGTATTTGTGACAACTCCCTAATGAAAGGATTTGCCCTAATACATGTTATGTCAACATACGTCATGTATGTTGTAGTGTGTAGCCTAAGTGTTTGTAGAAATGTTTGAACGAATATGGTGCTACGATTTGTGCCTGCTATGTCTAGAGAATGCAACTACATGATGGTTGTGTATGTGACAACTCCTCGCTGGAAGGATTTGTCCAAATATATGCTAAAATCAACTCACGTATGTATGTGATATGCGTAGTATAAGTGTTTGATAAAATGTCTATATGAGTTAGTATTTGGTGAAATGTACTTATATGGGTGTTGAGATAAGATTCTCAACTACCTTAGTTATGTGTATAAACCCTTTTGCATACTTACACTATAATGTCTGTTCTACTTATGAAATGCATATGTGTGAATTCATGTTATGTGTATTTCATAAATTGCTCAAATGGTTGTAGGATTCGAATCACTTATTCATTACTGCTTTGATTACCTCATATGCTTACTTGTTGGAATTGGATGTGTTTGGCACTAAGCTACAGCCAGGCAATCGGTAGTAGGCCCTGATTTGGTGGCTGAGGTTGTTTTCGCCACCTTGGATGTGTTCGATGAACTCAAGCCATACATTGGTCGTTGACAGTGGTTAGGCCACACGGAATGCTCATGCACTTCATGTCGATTAACTCAATGTGCGCTCGTGCTAGTCGAGCTTGTCAAGTAACCCGATTGGCCCGATGTATGTTCACCATGTTTGGACGCTACTGCTTAAACCTAGGGTACCAAACTCACCAGTGGAATTTCCTTTAACCTTAGTACCTCGATCCACTAAGACTCATGAGCCAGACATGGTGGTATGGGACACTATGGTCGAGCTGTCGGCCTACGCTGGGGCGACGGGCCTCCCCGTATGACCAGTGAACAACACTGCCTCGTAAGCCGAATACGGTGGTATGAGACACTGTATTCGAGCTGTCGGCCTACACTGATAAGGTGACGAGCCCTTTGTAGTAACCTCGAGCATACTCTGAACCTACTTTGAGGCGATGAGCCTTTCTGTAGTAATCAAGAATAAACTAGGTCTGCACTGATCAGGTGACGAGCCCTTTGCGGCGACCTAGAACCACAACATCGTATGAGAGTTACTAGGACTGACGACCCTAGGATGGATCATTGTTTGGGAAATGACATAAGGGAGGTACCTTAGTTTCCCAATCCTACTGTATGAAAATGACTAATAAGAACTTGGTAATCATGTGCATATACCGCATTACGTGTGCGTTTGGCGTAGCAGGTCAAGCACTGAGGAAGGGTTGCATGCGAGATCGTGAGATGAAGTCGTTGAGGGGGCGTAGGCAGGGCATGCATCATTGTTCATATCATTCTTGCATTAATAAGAGTATTTAGGGATGTTTGATTTTACTACTTTATCATTACTGCGTGACTGAATTGATAACATGTTAACCTTTGCGGTATAGTTCCACTGAGTTGATCACTCACTCCCACATTACGGGATGGTACTTTAAATACCAACCAGACTCTATCTTGATTTCAGATGACGACGTGACTCCTGAGGCGGAGCCGGACTTTTGTGAGGACGAGGAGGCATTCTCGTACATGCAGTATTCAGGCGGGTTCATGTGAGTCGTTCTGAATCGACGAGGCTTCAGGGCTTATATATCGTAGAGGACCATCATATTTTTGACATTTTGTATTTTGAATCGATATTTGTAATATTTCACCTGAGATGTGTTTCTACTCTAGGGACATACTACAACTTATATGTTTATTATCTATCTATGACAGTCTTCGGCTTGCGTGATTCAATTGTCTCTCGAGTATGATATACTGATTTAGCTTAATCTTACTCATGTTTAATGCACTAACACGGTCAACATTTAATCATCATTATCTATGTTGCATAAGTGATGAGTTGGAACTCGGGAGTCAAGCCTATGCTCGACCCCCTATTTTCAGGCGTTACACCGTTGCCTCGTGTATCGATCAATTGCCGGTGGTCTGTGATTTTTTCGATGTGTTCCAGGAGATTCCGGGATTGTCACCGTGCCGTCATATTGAGTTCCAGATTGACCTTGTGCGTGGTACCGCGCCTATCTCGAAGGCCCAGTACCGTATGGCACCGATGGAGTTGCGAGAGTTGCAGCGGCAGTTGGACGAGTTGCGTGAGTTGGGATTCGTTCGTCCAAGCAGTTCTCCGTGAGGAGCATCGGTACTCTTCATCAGGAAGAAGGATGGCTCGTTGAGGCTTTGCATGGATTACCACGAGCTCAACCGGGTCATGATTAAGAACAAGTACCCGCTCCTGAGAATAGATGATTTGTTTAATCAGTTGCAGGGTGCTCAGTTCTTTTCAAAGATTGACATGCGTTCCGGTTATCATCAGATTCATGTCCGAGAGGAGGACATCCCGAAGACAGCTTTCAGGACGCATTATGGTCATTTTGAGTTTCAGGTCATGTCCTTCGGACTGACCAATGCACCCGCAGTCTTCATGCAGTTGATGAACGAGGTCTTCCATCCATATCTCGATCAGTTTGTTGTGGTCTTCATTAACGATATTTTGATATATTCGATGACCTGTGAGGACCATATGCAGCATCTAGAAATCGCATTGCAGACCCTCCGTGCCCACCAACTGTATGGGAAGCTAAAGAAGTGCGAGTTTTGGCAGGAGGAGGTGAAGTTTCTCGGTCACATGGTGACGAGGGAGGGTGTCGCAGTGAGCCCCTCGAAGGTTGAGGCAGTACGTCAATGGGACTAGCCCACGACTGCATCCGAGATCCGCAATTTACTTGGTTTAACGGGATACTATCAGCGTTTTATTGAGGGCTTCTCCCGTATCGCAGCTTCGTTGACCAGGTTGACTCGGAAGGGTGCAGATTTTATTTGGACTGACGCATGTGAGCGGGCATTCGTAGAGTTGAAGGACCATCTGACGTCCACTCCTGTCACCACTCTTCCCTCTGGGAGTGATGGATTTGTCATATTTACTAATGCCTCACGTATTAGTTCAGGTGTTGTCCTGATGCAGCACGGCAGGCCTGTAGCCTTCGCATCTCGTTAGCTCAAGGTCCATGAGCTGAACTACCCCACACATGATTTGGAGCTGGTTGTAGTGGTCTTCGCATTTAATGTGTGGAGGCACTATCTCTATGGGGTCAGGTTTGAGCTCTTCTCCGACCACAAGAGCTTGAAGTACTTATTCTCTCAGTTTGAGTTGAACATGAGGTAAAGACGCTGGATGGAGTTCCTGAAGGACTATGATTTTGACCTCCAGTACCACCCAGAAAAGGTGAATGTGGTGGCAGATGCCCTCAACCGTCAGCCACGAGACCTGGTGGCACACATGATGATTCAGGAGTGGAGGATGCTCGAGGATATAGCAGAGAACGACTTCGATTTTGGTCTGCAGTCTTCTATCGTTCAGCTATCGAGCCTGTCGATTCAACCCTCTCTTGTCGCAAGGGTAATCAAGTCTCAGCAGGCAGACGAGTCGTTACAGGATTACCGAGCAGAGGCAGCATCTGAGAGTCAGACAGATTGGCAGATTGGTTCTAATGGTGGACTTTGCTTCAGAGGTCGATTATGTGTCCTGGATATTCCTAAGTTGCGCAGAGATCTTATGACTGAGGCATATCGATCGCGGTTTTCTATCCACCCTAGCTCGACAAAAATATATCTTGATATGAGGAGGCAGTATTTTTGGGCGGAGATTAAGCACCAGATTACCATTTTTGTGGCCGAGTGTGACACATGCCAACGTGTTAAGGCCAATCATCAGAGACCCCCTGGTCTATTACAGCCGTCGAGCGTCCCGACGTGGAAGTGGGAGCACGTGTCGACAGATTTTATTATGGGCTTGCAAGGACTCTGCACGGTCATGACGCCATCTGGGTTGTCGTTGATCGTCTGACAAAGTCGGCACATTTTCTTGCGATTCGTGCGACTTAGCCTTTGGACCGGCTTGCGAGGTTATTCATCGAGGATATTGTGAGACTGCATGGCATTCCGGTCTCAATTGTTTCTGACCGAGACCCGAGGTTCACGTCTCAGTTTTGGAGGAGCTTTCAGAGAGCGATGGGCACTGATTTGCAGCTCAGCACCGTGTATCACCCGCAGACCGATGGCCAAACCGAGAGAGTCAATCAGATCCTTGAGGACATGCTTCGTGCCTGCGTGATTGACTTCGGGGGAAGTTGGGATGAGCATCTGTGATTGGCTGAGTTCGCATACAACAACAGCTATCAGGCGACCATTGGTATAGCTCCTTTTGAGGCATTATATGGCAACCGTGCAGATCTCCGAGTTGTTAGACCGAGGTTGGAGAGCTGCGTCTCCTAGGTCCCGAGCTTGTGCAGAAGACATCAAAGGCTATTAATGTCAACAGGCAGAGGATGCGCACTGCTCAGAGCCGGCAGAAGAGTTTTGCTGATCGCCGACGTCGTCCCTTGGAGTTTGATGTAAGGGACCATGTGTATCTCAAGGTCTCGCCCATGAAAGGAGTAGTTCGATTTGGAGCGAAGGACAAACTTGCCTCGAGATTCATAGGACCTTTTGAGATCACTGAGCGCATTGGCGTCGTGGCCTATCAGCTTGCCTACCATCTCAATTGTTTGGCGTCCACAACATTTTTCACGTCTCCATGTTGAGGAAGTGTGGATCAGACGTAGTTCCTGTTATCGATTGGCAGCCGTTGGAGGTTCGTGAGTATGCTTCTTACATTAAGCAGTCAGTTCGTATCCTTGATCGGAAGGAGCAGATCCTCGGACCAAAGTCATTCCCTTGGTGAAAGTTCAGTGGGGTCACCATTCTGTTGATGAGGCGTCTTGGGAGTGCGATGGAGAAATTCGAGAGCGTTATCTCTATCTCTTTGATGATTGATTGCATATTGTATCTTGTATGACGTCTCCGATTTTATATGACGATGCCTTGATTCCCTTCTATTATGAGTTATGTTTACTTGCAATGATTGTGTAAATTTCGAGTACGAAATTTTTATTTGGAGAGGAGAGTTGTAAGACCCGTATCCTGGTCCGTACCACTTCGTAGGCTTCCGCGGTCCTCCCGGTCGAATTTCGGCAACCCTCGACCTGTACCCAACGTTTGTGCGTAAACCTAAGCCGAGTCCTGCATACCGAAGTCGGCTCAACCCAAAACTTGTATCATAGCGACCGCGCCGTTGCCGCGGTTCTAAGGCCGCGACTTGCGTACCGATCGGATACCCAGGCTAGAAGATGTGGGTCTGCGTTCAATTCGAAGAAAACGCCGCGCGTTGCAAATTTTAAGGGAATCTCTACAACATGTCTCATCAATCAATGTCAAGTACACACCTACCTCATGTACATCACCCATCCCTCCTTTTTCATAAGTCAACTCTCTCTCTCCCCTCACCATTCCTCTTTTACCAAAATTTCAACTCAAACCATACCTCTCCTTACAACACCCATTCCACCCATCCACATCATCCCATCCCTTTTATTATTCTCCTCCTCTCATTTCTCAAAAAAAAAAAAAATCTCCCAAGAAACTAAGAATTTCCCAACGTCCAAGCCTCCCTAAGCTTTCCCAAACCACAAGTGTGGCCCACCCTCTCATCTCTCATCCCCACCATCAAAACTCCATCAACCTCCATCAAAAGTGAAGGCAATGAGCATAGGAGCTCAAGGGATCAAGGATGAGTGCAATAGGTGGGTGATCCACCATTGATTTTCAATTTGATAGCCCACTTGTGATGGGACCCAATTTAATGTATGTGTTGTAGTCATATGAGGGGCCCATAGTGGCAGGGCCCCTCCACTATGCCGATCTCTCTCTCCTTGTCTCTATCTATCTCTCTTCCCCTTTCCTTGTTGATGGCCCACCTAATATGTGTGTGTGTGGCCCACCATGAAGCATGCATTCTATCCAAGCCGTCCGCCGAGTGGCCTACATGGCTGTCCGTTTGGACAAGCCTGATCAAAGGAAAACACAAACACCAGATTGATCAAGTGGGCCACGTACATGTGGGACCCACCATGATGCTGTGTTTATCCATGTCGTCCAGCGTCCAGGTGCGGCTAACATGGAGTGCGTGTACTGACATGGGTGTGTACTAACAAGCTAACAAAAAAATATATATTTTTTGAACTTTTGGGGTGGGCTGCTCATGCAGGCCCCACCTTGATGTAAGGACCAAATCCACGCCATCCATTCCATTCTTCAGCCCATTTTAGGCGTTGAGTCGAAAAATAAGGCCAATTGGATAACCAAGCGGGCCATACCATAGGAAATAGTGGTATTATCGTTAAAACTCACCTTGATTCTTCTATTCGTCAAAAACATGTCGCATATTGGTCTCATTTAGTCTTTCAGGGGCCGTAGAATCCAATGGCCAGATTGGATTTTTCAGATGCGGGCCCTATATGTGAAAAACCATGAAATTTCAAATAATAATAATAATAAATAAATAAATAAATAACACGACAGCAGACGCTGCTGCTGCCATCCAGAGGACGACGCAACAGCGTCCTCTGCCGTGGACGTTAGACGGGCAGGGACCACGGGTCCCATTTGTAGGCCCCACCGTGAGGTGTGATGTACATCAACACCGTGTATTTGGTGGGCCCCACTTCTAACTGTAGGCCACCACAAAAATCAGTCGTGCAGGGACTCAGGTGGCCACATCACAGGGAACAATGGGGATTGTCGTCTACCATTGAAACCCTTTTTGGGTTGCAGAAGTTTCAAATCAAATATGAAATTTGTTTTTCCTCTTCACCTGGGTCTGTGTGACCTCGTGAACTAATTGGGTGGAAAATAAACATTACGATGGGCCCCAGGTACACGTGACCTTATCAGCAGGTTAAATGGAAAATAAACATTACAGTGGGCCCCATATATGTGTGATATTATCCACAGGTTAGGTGGAAAATAAACATTATGGTGGGCCCCACATGGGACCCACTGATGTATGTATTGTAATCCACGCTTTCCATTAGTGTGGACCCCACCATGAGGTACGTAATTCATCTATGTCGTCCATCCTTATGAGACCCGCCATGATGCATGTGTTCCATCCAAACCGTCCAACCTTTGGCAAGCTCATTTTTAAGGCTTGAGACAAAAATAATAATAATAATAAAATAAGACAGATCTAGGATCAGGTGGACCACATTATAGAAAACAGTGGGTTTGAACGTCCACCATTAAACCCTTGGAAATTCTAATAGTGGAAATCCTTATCACCACTCATATTTGAGTGTGGCCCATTTGATATACATGTGGCCCACTTACCATATTTAGGGCCCATTATTGAGGCCCACCTTGATTTGTATGAGGCCCATTGTGATGTATGCAAGGCCCATGTGATTAGGCCCAACTTGATGTATTTGTGGCCCGCCCATTGAGGCCCACCTTGATATAGATATGGGGCCCATGCTTTGCGCCCTTGGGTCGAGGCCCAACAGGATGTACATAAGGCTCATTGCAATGTGTGATTCATGGCAGGCCATGCCTTGGGATCAATGATGGTTTGATGACCACATTGTAAGGATGATGTTGGTTAAATGTCCGCATTGTCACTCTCCCTAGGGCTCATTGATAGATCCATACTTGTAATGTGTAGGTCATCTAGGCCCATCTTCGTTATGAACAGAGCCCATCACCACATAACATGTTTAGTATAGATTCATGATTCATGATCATACGCATCATATGTATGGCTGATAGGAGGAGCGACTGATCATAACATATGCCTTCGGGCAGATTGTTTATGGGCTCCCTGATAGGCGGAGTTGCCCTACATGAGCGCGCAGTACGCGTAGGATTGTTGCATGTCTGGTAGAGTGATTCATGCACTTGCATGTGTGTGATTATGATTATTGTATGCCCTAGTGACATCATGGTCATACCCTCCACAAACACATCGTGGATGACTGGATTGGATACCGAAAATATTGTTTCTAGCATCGGGGCGTCATAAATGTCCCTGGGTGAAAATCCCTAAATCCGATGGTACCAAAGGATAACTCCAAAGTCGAGACCGAGTGGATATATGAGCGCACGAGGGCCGAATACCAGGAGGCCGCGTCTCCCACTGTGTCGTGGTCGGTTGGAAATGGGTGTGGCCTTACTCGCCCGAGGGTAGGGGGCAATACTAGGCTGAGTTTGACCAGCTCGTGAATGGGTCTGCTATCGACGTGTTGGATAGGTATTGGCAGACTATTGGCCAGGCGGATAGTGAGGTTTCTTACGCTCACTTGGACCATGCGGCTAGGAGAGCGACAGTGCCATTTGGAGTGTACTAAACCCCGGTGATTATCCAGACTGAGAATCATACTGATTAGATGCTCTAGTAAGGAGCTACATTGATGTGTGGATGAGGATTGACATACTTGACTTGCATTTTTTATATCGCATGGCCTTGATATGGCTAATAGCATTCATGTTCTGCACCACATAGCCTTGGTACGGCTGATTGCATTCATGTACTCATCAGCATGATTCTGCATTACTCTGACCTTGCATTCTGAGCACGCTTATATTGCGCACACACTTACACCACCCTCTAAGCTTTCTATAAGCTTATGCACGATTGATGTGTGCAGGTGACGCCAGGACGCAGCCATAGCCTCACCGCAGTTGGAGTGTGCAGCCGAACTTTTGGAATTTCCGTTACTTTCATTACCTTGTATTTCCCTTTCATACGGATTGTACTCAAAGTTTTTTATCATAGTGGATTTTGTGATGGTGTTCTTATGGTTATTGTTCGTGGGTTATGCTTATAGTTATGCTCATTACGAATCAAATTGATATTAGAAATCCTCCTTGTGGCATCCCAGGATCGGAACCTGGTAAATGGGTGCCGGGAGCCAAGAATGGGGTTCTACGGAGGCTGTTGGCGCCGGTTTCGACGATCGGGAATTTTGTGAGCCCGATTTCTGAGATCGGGGCGTGACAATAGGAACCCGTTTCATGCCACTTGCAATATTCAATCTTCTTTAACTCTTCAACCATGGGTATTTTCTAGTTAATGGGAACTTTAATGAACTTCCCAGCCAATATGATATCAAAGATTTCATCAGCCTGGGTAATATCGAACGTACATAACTTATGAATTATTTGTATAGTCGATGTAGTGGCCTCAATTCTAACCAATGCCGAACATAATAATGACTTCTTGGCCACTACTTGGGCTGCAGCCACCTTATATTTAGGAACATAATAATATGTCACAGCTGATGAGTTCTTTTGTATCAATCCCTCTTAAAGAAGGGCTTCATATCGAGATACTTTTCTTATCAAATCATATAAATCTACAAACTCCATCTCGATAAACTTTTTGCGAAGTTTGTATTTCAAACCATCCTGAGTGACCTATACAAACTCAGCTTCAGCTATGACCACCTTGCAACAACTCTTTGCTCTCTTTAATCGAACATCTAGTTTTCGACCGATTAACCAAACAACTGCTTGAAATGTGTAAGATCGACCATAGAAATTTCTTTGTCCTTGTAGAAGAACTTAGCGTGGAATTTCTCTTCCATCTCTGGTCAGGTTTAGATAGAATTTGGCAGCATGTTATAATACCAAGTAAAAGCCACTGCATTTAAGGAATGGTCAAACAATTATAACTTATGATAGTCATTGTTGGCTAATTTGCCATATTGCATGGTAAATCGACCTATATGCTCTATGATCGATTGACTAGTGTCTCCAGTGAAAAGTGTAAAGTCTAGTCAATAGTTTTTAGGTAATGGATGTTGTCAGTCGATCCATTTCAGATATGATTTGTGATATATTGGGGTAGTAGTGCAACCGAGAACTTGGCCTGCCACTTTCTTGAACTAGTTGCATAACCTAGTCACAATCCATACGTTGAGGTTCAACCAATGGTGGCGGATCCGGACCTATTGGGTATTGTGCCACGTGGTAAGGCAGATTCCTAGGGAGAGGGTGCCCCTAGGCATTCCTTGATTTCAAACTTCAGGAATAAAGTTTCTAACTTCCTGCTCATGTCATTTGAATTCAGCGGGCAGAGGCACAGTCCATACACCTAGTCATCCATTTGTTGAAGGATTCTACCTGAATTCTTTGTTGCTTTGCCTGATCTTGTGCTTGCTCGACTTGAGCCCTCCCTTGCTCCATGATATGTTGGATTCTCAATTGCATGTCACGCATCCCAACTAATATGGTCTCAAGAGGGTCACTCCAAGACGTGGGTACTTGATCCTGGTTTGAACGATTGGCCATTAGATTTGATGGTGACCCTAGGAGTTCGGGTGTTGCGCCTGCATATGCATATCCTTGAGTGGAGGTAATACAGAAGGTGTTACGGGATCGTTAGTCCAGGAGGAACTTCAGATAACCCTTCTACTCATATTTGGATTAATTAATCACTCTTATGGCACACCAATATGTATACCAAATCAGGTGTCCCACCGGAGTAAAAAAAAAAAACATTACTCCCAAGGATGCAAAATTCAATCACGTGTAATATTTGTGAGCGTGCTAGAATTGACAGTGCAGCTCGATTTCAACCTAACAACTTTGACCTTAAGGCGCCAAGATACAGATACATCAAATTGCTTTGGCCTCAACACCGCTTTCTCTCGATCACATCTTGTATTTGAGCTTCTTGGTCGCGCTATGTCCATTGATGACGTGTAGCACTTTGAGAGCACCGGCAGTAATTCCGCAACACGCATTCGCGATATCCTAAAAGATCCTAGACGTACTTTATACTTTCAGGTAGTGACACATGTCATTTCTTAATTGGTTGTTTTACACACACCACACATCTCAAAACAGCCAACTCTACGATATCAAAGTTGTCCATCAAGTAGGTTCAACTGTGAAGATATAGTGGCCAAAGCATTAAATTGTTATATTCATCGGTGGGCCATGATTAAGGGCAGCAATGGGTCTAGCTGGGGCCAAAGCTTGACCTTAGAGCCCAACTCTGAGTTTAAAACGTAGGCCTAGGCCTAACGTTTGGGCCAATGCCAACAATGAATGGCCCAGCACCATGGCCAGGTCCAATGATCAAGTGGGTCACTATTATAAAGAAGAATGGATGATTTGAGGACACTTGTAAGTGGTCTCGTTTAACCTATTTTGAATTTGGGGTCTTTTTTAATCAGGTTTAAACAGAGTTTGTCATACCACTAAGCCATGGAGCCGAACCCAATTTGAGGTCACGTTTATTGTTGAAAGGATACTACAAACAAATTTCTTAAATTCAGACCAGTTTTAAATCTTGGATCATATTACTCTGATTAGGGCCAAGGGACAGGGCTTAAGGGATTAATGTTGGGACAGGACCACCTCGGGGCCATTGTCACCCCTGGACATGATGTTAGAAACAAGTGGAGGTTTAGAAATCTTGGGCCAATTTTTAAGTTATGTTGTTTTTCATAAACAGTAGCCCAAATCATGAATGTGCGCTTATAATCTTTTGCCCACACCATAAAACATATAATAGGCCCCCATGATGGATGGTTTGGATGTCCTATATATGTTCCATGCTCACAAGTGGTGCCGGGACATGTGCTGCCCATGTCCAACTGGATCTTTGCCCATCCAAAAAGAATTATGCAGGTTTTTTCATCTGCTGAGCCCCACCTACAATTCAAATGCCTCTCACATGCAACATGTGTGTTTTACTGGTCCTTGTAAAATGACTCAATTTTGATTATAAGGAAATGGGCCCAGTGGATGCTTTGCTTCTCTTGGGAATCGAATTATAGTTCAAAAGAGACTCCTTTTAGTTCTTGATGACCGAAGAAAAGATAATAATAGCATTTAACATTCGACACCACTCCAATTTTTGCACGCTCTACTAGACCTATCAGCCATATGACTTAATGGGCCCAGTTAGGGTTGAAGTCAGCCAAACCCAACCTGTTCACTGAATAGTACACAGAACCCATTACCCAGTAGTTACAACTCACCAAGCCCAATTCCAACCCACAACCTGATTAATTGTACTCAGATTGGGTATATAACTAATCAAATTCAAGCTACGTTAAAGGTACACCCAACCTAATCCAATTAGCAGACACATACACACTTCATATTACAAATCAAGCATAGTCCACATGGGCTACATTTTTAACACATGTACAACCTCCTGCTAATTTAGCTTAGCATGTACCTTGGACCAAACACAAACATAGCCTATTAACACCCACAAAGATAAAGCAATTGAACTTCAAGCTAAACCAAGATACAACCTTGAGCACAAGCTTCCAATTTCTAAACATTCATGCACATGGCAAACATTTTGTCAAATTACTACTCATGCCATGAACTAAAAGATAAAAAAAGTTCCGAGTGCAGCAAACCAAACATGGGCTGGTCTCATTTTCATTACAAACTATCACCAAGTTTCAGCATGCTTGTATCAACACACGTTGGGTAGGAAGCATTGTGACTGAAACTTGAATTTTAAAAAGACAGGGAGGATTGAAAATCCTAACTATAGAAGACTTTCAATCCTAATGAGTCATTTGGATGGTTGTAAGTTTTAAAGTTGGGACTTTCAAATGAATTTCCCCTCCCAAACCACCTACATATGATGTTTGAAGATTTAGGTGAGAAGTTCATAGACAGATTAGAAGTCACTTTCCTGTATATGTCTACATGTGTTTGGATGCTCCAATTCACTAGTAAATCATTTAGTATTTATAAATTACTAGCAAAGCCCACTTTTCATTTACCAATAAAAAGTGAGTTTTCATTTACTAGTAAATGAGGAGCTGGCAATGGTTCTTAATTTTTTGAATGAAAGCCTGCAAAGCAGATTTAATTTACTATTTACAAGCTATCCAAACACTGAAAATAATTTAATAATAAATCATTTACAACTTAAAGCTAACAAAAAGGCTGTAAATCATTTACAGCCTATAAGTGATTTACTAGTAAATTATTTACAATATAAACCATTTACCACCATCCAAACTTCCATAAGCAACTCCGCTAAAAGTCACCTTTTAGCAAGTAAACAACCCCAAATAAATTTTAAATACTAAAATTAAATTTTTTTAAAAAAAAAATTTGAAAAAAAAAAAAAAAAAAAAAAACTACTCAGATCTACAAATGCCCAAAATGCAAACTGGCAACCAACTTTTGAAAGAAATGGGAAACCAAGGCCTTTTCTGGCTCTTTTATAATGTCCTAAAAGAAGAACCAAAAAGAACGGAAAAACAGAAATATGAAAGGAAATAATAACAAAATATAAAAGGATCCTTGTATTCATCAAGATAAAATCCACCATAGATGCATCCATTCAACTCCCATACTTACATGAAACTAAAACAAGGAAAGAAAAACCAAAACCCTAAAACAAACCCACCAAAATCCATCCATCTTCTCATTTCTTGACCGCAAGACTTTCATCAAGAAAATCCCCCTCCTAACCTCCAAAACCATACAAAGTCCTTCCTTGCCTCTTCAGTGCATACACCACATCCATCGCAGTCACCGTCTTCCTCCTTGCATGTTCCGTGTATGTCACTGCATCTCGAATTACATTCTCCAAAAAGATCTTCAACACTCCCCTCGTCTCCTCGTAGATCAGGCCACTGATTCTCTTTACACCGCCCCTTCTTGCCAACCGCCGAATCGCCGGCTTTGTGATACCTTGGATATTATCTCGCAGGACCTTGCGATGACGCTTCGCCCCGCCCTTGCCAAGCCCCTTTCCTCCCTTTCCACGGCCAGACATTGTCTCTCTTTATACCTTCAAAAAGAGATTAGAAATCAGAACCGTTAATAATGCAGTGATTGATGTGGACTGTCTACTGGTATCAAGATCCACCGTTTGATCGATCCAGCGGACCCACAGCCTTTCACACGGCCGATTTGAAAATCGATTAGCCGTGCCGCCCCGTAAGGCGAAGCTGCGTGGACTACCATTTTGGATAGTCATGCGTACTAATTTGTTAGATTTGAAAGCATTATTGCAAACCCTAGAGCGATCTGATTAAGCAAATAGAACAGAAGAGAAGAGATCGATAGGGCATTCGAAACCCTAATATGAGAGAGAGAGCTGACCTGAAATTTCAAAGCTTCGAACTATCAAGCGCGGAGAAAGATGCGGTGCTGGGAAAATGGGTTTGGGAGACTTATATAGAGAGTGGTTGGATCGGGAAATGGCGGGGATCGAATTCAGCGATGGATTTTCGGACGCTTTGGCAACCGTTGATTGCTGTGTGTGAACGGGCGAGATTATCATTGTAACTTTGGTGCGGATCGATGACGTGGCAAGGGGCGTGAAATTTTTAAAGGTGGCCCGCGCATTTTACAAAACCCAGCTTTCTGTTTTGAAACGAGGAGCGGTAATGGGTTACCCGCCTACGCAAGGAGCCATGGTCGACCCGAGCCCCTCCCATTTACTAAACGGGTCCAACCAAATATTCAGACCCGAGACTGACTCCGAGATGTCTTGACCGGACCCACCTCATTTTTAGGTCGGTTTAATCATATGATCCTAGCCATCTTGGTCTTCACTGTTCATCGCATAGGACACACTTTTGATTGATCGTCTCTCTTAAAAGTCACTTTGATTAGATTACCCTAGCCATCCAATCAATGGTTATAAATGATAATCCATATTTAACTATCATCGAGAAGGTTGGATGAACCATGGTTTTGGCCATCCATCGTGTGAGGCCTACCTTTGACTGACCATTTGTCTCAAATGAGCACTTTGATTCGATGATCCTAACTATCCAATGGATGGTCTGTTGCTGACAGATGTCTTAAATTTGTTAATGAGGGTTCGATGACATCGAAGCCATTGATGTCATCGAGTATTTTTCAAATTTTCGCCCCCATTTGCTGGACATATTTTGTTATTTTTCAATGACATCAAAATTAGTTCGATGTCATCGAAGGTTTTACGCAGATTTTGCGAAATTTGTTTCTTATTCCATTTTTGCTTCTTTCTAAACATATATAAAGGGGTGTATACATGATTGGGATGTATTCTAAGGTTTCTAAATGGGTTTTAAGGTTTCTAAAAGGGGCCTCTAGGGTTTCAAGGGGTGAGAAAGGTAAGGTTTGAGAATTGCTCACGTTGAGTAAGTTCTCTATCTTTATAATCTCTTCTTTTATAGTGGAATTTTGTCGCTTTGTGCAGTGGTTTTTTCCCGCAAAGGTTTTCCACGATAAATCTATGTGTTCTTCATTAATTTGTTTGGTGCTCTTGGATTGCTATCCTAGATCCTTCTTTGTGCGATTTTGCAGCACAAATCCCAATAAGTGGTATCAGAGCTATCGTTGTGGGGACAGATCTGGATCTGAAGGATTAGAAATAATGGGAAGTACTAGGTATGATTTGAGAAGTACTCAGACAAAAATTGTTTTGAGTTATGAAATATCAAGATGATCAGTTCTTTAACTAAGCAAGGTGAGGATGGCGCTCTTAAGCCGAAAAAGTCTACTATGACTGATGATGAATGGAATACCTTAATAAGAAGGCCTTTTCCTCAATCTGTTTATGTCTCACGGATGAGGTTCTTTATAATGTTTTGAGGGAGAAAACTTTAGCTAGTTTATGAGCGAAGTTAAAGGATATATATGCGAAAAAATCTTCTGAAAATAGCCTACACTTGAAGCTGCAGTAGTAAACTTTAAGATAGCAAAGGGTAGAAATCTTGAGGCCCACATCAGTAACTTTAATAAATTGGTTTGCAAATTACTGGATATGGAGGAAGCGATCAAAGATGATGAACAAGCATGTATGTTATTGAATTCTCTTCTGGTATCATATGAGTCATTCAAGGACACAACGTGTACCGTGAATAAAGCCCTGAGTGTCGACATCATTATCTCGGCCCTTCAAAGGAAGGCCATGAGAAAGCTAAACGGCGACATGGGGAAATCTTCTGATGCACTGATTACAAGGGGCAGGAATACTGATCGAGGTACAGGATCTTCAAAACCTAAATCCAAATCCAAGGGCAAGGGTAAAGAAAACTAAAGTGTTGGAACTGTGGAATGACTGGACACATGAAAAAGGATTATACCAATCCTAAAGAGAATAAAGTAAACTCAGTGGCTTCTTCCAAGGAGGCCAATGTTGTCACATTTGATGAAGAGACAAGTGGTGGTGATGTTTTGTCTGTGTCCTTAATTGGTCACTTGCACGACGATCATAAAGATAAATGAACCCTTAACACAGGAGCATCACATCACAGGACGCCTCATCGGAGTTGGTTCGCCAGTTACAAGGAAGGCGATGGTGAACAGGTTTTTATGGGCAATGACAATGCCTGTAATATTGTGGCTATTGGTACTGTGAGCATCAAGATGTTTGATGGGATGAAGCATACCTTGACTGATGTTAGGCACTTTCCTGATATGAAGAAAAGTCTGATTTCTCTGAGTGCACTCAAGACTATAGGGTGCAAGTTCACTGGCGTCAATAATGTCCTTAAAGTAACAAAAGGGGCACTCATGGTTATGAGAGCACAAAGACACAGAAATCTTTACAAGTTGATCGGAAGCACTTCGATAGGTGGAGTGACAGTAGCTGTTGCAGATTCCACATTTGTAAGTATGTGGCATGCTCGTCTGGGTCACATGAGCGAGCCGGGCATGAAGGTACTATCTAATCGTTGTTTGATTCCAGCTTTTAAGAATTCTGATTTAGATATATGCGAGCATTGTATATATGGTAAACAATCTACATTATCTTTTAAAACTGGAAAACATGTATGTAAGGGAGTGCGTGATTATGTGCACTATGATGTATGGGGGCCATCGACAGAGGTTTCCATTGGGAGGACGTTATGGTTTGTTTCATTCATTGACGACTATTCTAAGAAAGTTTGGGTTTACTTTATAAAATGTAAATCCAAAGTTTTCACCATATTCAAACAATGGAAGGCAATGGTGGAAAAACAATCAAGGCGAAAAATAAAGGTTTCAAGGACTGACAATGGTAGAGAATTTACTTCCACTGAGTTTAATGAATATTACAAGGATAAAGAGATTATTAGGCACAACACAATGCACCACACGCCCGAACAAAACGGTGTGGCTGAAGGAATGAATCGGACTCTCTTGGAGAGGACCCGATGCATGTTAAGTAATGTTGCATTGGGCAAGTGCCTATGGACTGAGGCCATCAACACGACCTGCTATTTGGTGAACCGGTCTCCTTATATAGCAATTGAATGTAAGATCCAGAGGAAGTATGGAGTGGTCATAAGATTGACTACTATAATTTGCACATATTTGGTTGTGAAGTTTACTCTCATGTACCGTCAGTTGAGAGGGATAAGCTAGACCGTAGAGCACCAAAAAGTATATTTTTGTTGACTTTGGTGTTGGTGTGGAAGATTACAGGTTATTTGACAAGGTCACACTCAAGGTCATCTCTAATCATGACGTTAGATTCGATAAAAGGTCCCTATTCCGCAAGAATGATCAAGAGGAGCAAGAGGAACCAGAAAGGTTAATCGTAGATGTTCAGATTGACACAAATGATACTTAGGCAGAGATAGATGCGCAAACAGAGTTACATGAATAGGTGGAGCAGCCACCTGTGAGAAGAAACTCACCACGTGATCGCATGTTACTGGTAAGATACAGGGACGACTCTAATATTGCATATGCCCTCGTTACATATGAGGGAGACCCGTCTACTATTCAGGATGCTCTCAGTGAGCCTGGTGCAGAAAAGTGAAAGGTGACTATGGACGATGAGATGGACTCGTTGCACAAAAATCACATATGGGAGCTGGTGAAGCTTCCAGTGGGCCAAAAAGTGATCGGATGCAAGTGGTTATTCAAAAGAAAACAGGATATATAGAAAGCTAGATTGGTAACGAAGGCTTATGCTCAGAGAGAAAGAATCGACTTCACAGAGATATTCGCGTCGGTGGTTAAGCAAGTGTCTATCAGATTCATGTTGGCGCTGGTTGCCCAATACGATCTCAAGCTGGAACATATAGATATCAAGACTGCATTCCTACATGGGGAGTTGGAAAAACAGATCAACATGAAGCAACTAGATGACTAAGAAATTAAAGGGGCAGAGAAAAAAGTTTGCATGTTAATGAGGTCATTGTACGGCCTAGAACAATCGCTTAGGCAGCGGTATAAAAAAATTGATTATTTCATGTTGAGTTAGAAATTTACTCTGAGTGAATACGATCACTATGTCTATTACAAGACAACGAGTGATGGCAGATTAATCATCCTAGTATTGTATGTCGATGATATGTTGATCGTCAATCACGATATATTTGAAATCAACATACTGAAGACTCAATTATCAGGGACATTCGAGATGAAAGATCTGAGGGCTATAAAGAGGGTTCTCTGCATAGATATTCATAAAGACATGAAGAGGAGCAGGCTTTGGTTATCACAGACAGAATACCTTGAAAAGGTGTTGATCAAGTATGAGATGGATCAAGCAAAGCCGGTGAGCGTTCCCCACGCGGTTCATTTCAACTTTCCTCAGAACAATGTCCTCAATCAAATGAGAAAAAGTAGGTTATGTCTCATGTGCCTTATTCGAATGCGGTTGGTAGTTTAATATATGTCATAGTCTGTACGAGACCAGATATTTCACAGGCAGTCGGTGTTGTGAGTAGATACATGTCAAACCCCGACAAGAAACATTGGAAAGTGATGAAATGGCTACTTCAATACATTTGAGATATGAAAGACTATGTCTTAACTTTTGAGAAGACTGGAGCAAAGTTGATAAGGTATGTAGATTCAGACTACGCAGGCAGTGTGAATTCCAAAAAGTCTACTTCAGGATACTCGTTTGTACTAGAGGTTGGAGCAATTAGTTGGATGTCGAAACTTCAGTCTGTGGTGGTGTAACACTCCGTACTTTCCAGTACTCGAGTGTTACTAGGTAACCTAATATAATATAAATACAAAAATAATACAACATAAACATATACACCATGGAAGGTTATTTATATATACTTGTAAGATTGAAGAATTTCATATTGATATGTAACCATAATCCATACTATGTGTATACACTTACAATATCATAAATATAAATTACAAATTATAGGATTTATAATATATCAAAATAAAATATACTAGAAAGATTTATAGTGGATGACCTATTTCAAGCAATTTAACAACTTGTATATGATTTAAAACATAACACACATATCACCATACAAATGATACACAAATAATATATAATAAGCTTTGCTTACTTAATTTCATACATTTTATGCATATTAACAATCTGTGAAAATATAAATTAAATATGACAAATTATATAAATGATAATAATAATATAAAATCATAAGTGGGACCCACAACATGACTAAAATGCATGCATGCATGGGGGAAATAATAATAGAGAATATGATAATAATAATAATAATAGTATAATATTATTAAAGGTAGTATAACATAATATTTAGTGCTATAGAAATCAAAACAGGCCATATTTCGATAATCTGATCATTGAGTCTTAGCCTAAATAGTCCCTTAGGCCATTTTAGCCATTGATGTTCAATTTCGGGCTGATCCGACCAACGAATCAGTGGAAAATCCATAAACGAGACCTGAAGTAAATCGTGGGGCCCACCTGGGCTTGGGTCTGACGATCTTCGGTCGGAGGCCTTTAGTGAGGCCTATAAAGGGAATGGACGGAGTGGATTTCCCACAAACATCACGGTGGACCCCACACAGCCGTTGCGTGTGCACCAGGGGTGGTGCAGCCGCTGTGCACTGATCAGCCCTGTTCGGTCAGCACGGGTCTGACCCATGTTTTGCTTAAAAAGGAGGGATTCTCTTTCTCTTCGTTTTGCGCCAGCCGACGGACACCATGGCCCACCATCTTGGATCCAACGGGTGATTTAAACCGTCCATTTTGTTCAGGGCGATGAGCTGGCCAAAACCCAACTTGCCTCACATGCTGGTATGCAAGCACACGAACACGATCTCCAGCGAAAGAAAGGCCTGCAAACACATACTTTCCTGAAACGGAAATTTCATTTCGTTGCTGCCACGAGGGCGATCCGAGTAAGATGGAATCCGTCAATCTCAGCCATCCATGAGGTGTTATCCTAACCGTCCATTCCAAACCGCCCTAGGGTTTTCTACCCACGGTTAAGGGTGTACACGGGTCGGGCCGAGTCGAACTGGCCTCAGCCCGTCCAGGCCGGTTCAACAGCGACACAAGGCCCGAACCCGATCGGGCCTGGTCACCGGGCCAACATCTCCAGCCCGAACCGGGCCCGACGCGAGTTCGGGCCAAGTTCGGGCCAGTTTCGAACCTTCAAGTTCGGGCCAGTTTCGAACCTTACAGCAAGTTCATGGGAAGGGCTTTGGCAGGTAATCTGCGTCCCATTACAAGGCCCTCGATCAACAGTTTAGATAGTTGAACTATAGACTCCACAAAAAATCTAACTAGTCAGGACATTTACATACATTTATAGACATTTGACAAAGCATAAAATAAAACATTTTATACAAATTAAATACAGTCATACACGGGTCGAGCCGAGCCGGGCCGGGCCGGGGCGAGTCGGATTTCGAACCGAGATGGGCCGAACTGGGAGGTATCCGAACTCGGTCTGAACTCACTTTCGGGCCTAGAAAATTGGCCCGTCCTGACCCGAACTCAGTTCCGGGTCAGGCCGAGTCGAGCTTTTTCGAGCCGGGTCGAGCGAGCTAACCGGGCTAGCCTGGTTTGTGTACACCCCTACCCACGGTAAAGAGAAACCACGACCGTTTGGTTATACTGGCTGTATTGAAGAGTGCGGCAAAACATCGCGATCCGGACCGCCCACTTTAGATATTGCGGTTTCGAGTCGCTGGGAAAGCTCTATATGAGCATTTGGAACCAAGTGTATTAGGGCCTCTCCCTGTTATTGCGGCCGCTCAAGAGGAAGCCCAGCCGTAACCTTCTACCTTTGAACCCACTAGGCAAATCTCTCCCGAGCTTCAAAACCACAGGCTTGTAAGCTTTTTAGAGTCCATACAGACCTTCTGAAAGGAGCCGATCGGAGGTGGAAGCGTTCGTTTGAGGTCTGCCATTAATGGCAGCTTCTTCTTCCTCGTTGGAGCTGCACCACCTCGTCCGAGTCGCGGTCCGAGTTGGGCCGGTTCGTGCCACGCTATGTCTACAGCACGATAGGAAGAAAGAAGCAGAAATGAGAAGGAGATCCAGAGAGCAGAGAAAGAGAATAGAAGAAGAAAGAAAGAAAGAAAAAGAATGAGGGAGAGAGATGACTGTGCAGCTGTTGCACCACACCACCGTGCCACACTCCCACTCGAGCTCATGCCAAGTCAGACCGAGTCTGTGGGTTTGGACTTGCTCCTGGCCTTGCGAGAGCTCCAACAGATGAAGAAAGATAGAGAGTGTGTGTATGTTGTGTGCATGTTGTACTAGCTCGGGTCGAGTCGACTCGCTGGGATAAATCAGGCCAAGCTTCGGACTGAGTCAGGCCAAATCCCGAGTCTGGCTGCGTCTGGACTGCCATGAATCAGAGAAGAAGAAGTAAAGAGAAGAGAGAAGCAGGAAGAGGGAAGAAGGAGAAGGAGGGAGGAGATTTGTGAGAGAGGCGAGTGGGGCTGTCCCGGTCGAGTCAGGCCGAGTTGGCAAGTTTTGTTGGGTGTTCCCAGCAGCTGGGAAGAAGGAAGAAAAGAGAAAAGAAAGAAGAAGGAGAAGAGTGGAGAAGAAAAGAGAGGAGAAGGAGGAATGAGGGAGTTCGGGTCAACTCGGGTTGAAACCGAGTCAACTAGCTGAGTCAGTGCTGACCGAATCCCATGTCATTCAGGGACCTTGCTAGGTCAGCGGATCAACTACATTGGGGCTCCCAATCCCAAGCATAATGCTAGGCATCGTCATTAGGTAACCTTTCCAACCGAGTCCAAATCGACTCAGTCGACTCGATGAGTCAATGCTTTCTTTCTAAACTAAACATGTCTCATTGTATTAATATACTTGTTAGCACTCTTATTTATTGGGATTGTTAATATTAAATATGACTAGACGTTAGTGGAACATTTATGCTAGGACTAATTATTATACACAAGTTTCAATTTTAAATAATAGTATTTTATTTACCATTCTTAAATATTTGTTATTGGTAGGGGATTGTGCCAATTGGGGTCATCATAATGATTATTAACTAATATTAACTATAACGCTAATGTTAATAAATATTCTATAATGATTAAGTTAGCATTAAAATTAACTACAAAAACTCTAACCTAGACCTAGACTCTAAGATAGAATTTTAAACCTAAGTAACTCAAACCCTAGGCCTATACTTAAGACATAAAAGGTAGGTTAAAGTATGAATCTAACCGGGGAATTCCATAATTCATGATAGATCATGGTATCCATTATCATGATTGGGATTGATAGTTATGATTTAAAATCATTAGGAAATATTATCATTTCCCTTATGGGATTAGTCAAATACTTATTAATGTAATTATTAGTGTTAGTCCTTATTGTATTATTATTAGAAAATGCTCTATTATTATTACTTGTATTATCTAAGAGATTATTAGTCATTATAAAGATATTAGATAATGTCGGTATATTTGAACATGAACTTGTGAACCATCGATATTGATATATAAATTATAACGCTAACACTAATAGTTATCTTATAATTATTAAGATTAAGTTGTAACTGATATGCCAACTAAAGTTCAAATCCTAAAGTCTAAATTTAAAACTAAACTCTAAGGTAAAAATCCTGATTTCACATCAAAACCCTACGAATAAGCAATTTAAACCCTAGGTTATAATCTCAACCATAAGGAGTATGTATAACTTGATCTAACCATAGAATTTCGTAATTCATAATAGGACCTGATCCTAAGGGCGCAAGCACTTAGCGATACTAGGAGGCAATTCAAAGTATAAGGTGATGATTCTTCCCCTTGAGCTTTCCATCTTCTCATTAGCTTAAGTTATAGTTTTTATTTAAATTCATAATTGATGTCTCCCTTTATAATCACATATGTTAGCTGGTGGAAATTGAATTGTGGTATTACATGCTTTATGATTATCCTGTATAATTGTTCATGCTTGTGGATTGCTTACGGAACTTAAACCGGTATATTAGTGGGAAATTCCCACATCTGAATGTACACCCATACTTGGGATGTAACTTGACTAGTTGTGATCATAATGGACCTTCGACTTGGTGGTTATTGAGTGGTGGTCTAGATGGATCATTGATGTGGGCCTACCATCCAGGGTTGTTGTGCCCAATGGTTTTTAAAGATAGTCTTTATCGTATAGTTTTGATATTCGCCCTATGTGGTATATTTTGATATTTGCCCTATGTGATTTTATTTGATTTTCCCTATGTGGGTTCGATGTTTTATACTGTGCAACCATGCGATGATAAGCCCCATATACTGTAATATGATTAGCCACTAATCGATGAGTTTCCATTAAACATCCTAAGATGGTAGTCTCATGGGCCGGGGATGGTAGTCATGGGATATTATGCCTGAGCCGTCGGCCTACGTTGGGCCATGTGCTCCCCATAGTGACCGTGAGCTCATTTAAATTGGCTGGTTGTAATTGGATTAATAATGGATTGGCTAATCATGCATCTATAGTATGTTGGCGATGACAGGTGGCTATTCTAGATGTTGTAGCACGTACCCTTAGGATCTTCAGGGTATCGTTTCGCTAGCTCCCAGACCACCGACTATTAACCCCTTTCCGACTGGATGATGTTTCCCAGGTTTGATGATTGCATGAACGACGGCCCACTGTCCGCACGAATGAGCATCCCCAGGGCGATGATTGCATTCACGCATCCATGCACCTAATAAGACTACATTTACTCTATTTTGGTTGTCTGGATGTTTTATAACTATGCTTACCTAATGCGGCGGTGTGTAATCTTGAGGGGAATTCACACTGAGTTGGCCACTCATCCATCAAATATACAACCGTATAGGTAGTACAAGTGGCTTTAGTGATATGTGTGTTTAGACTTGATGAAGAGCAGGGTACGATCGCTAGGGATGCATGACTGTATTTGCCTGGAGAACCTGCGTGATCTTGCAGCTTATATTTATATGTTTTCTATTATTCTTCATGTATTAAATTCTTGCAAATCTTGTACTTGTTAAATTCAGAGGCATTGGTTTGTATAAGTCATTATGAGCAGCTTCTTGTATATTTGAATGATAATAAAATTTACCTTTATGTCGATTTGTCCACACTATGCTCATTTGCTTGCTTTGACTCTGATAAAAGAAAAATGTAGACTCGAATTTAACCATCATTTAAGGTCAACACTCGGGTTTTTGGAACACGGGTCATATACTCGGGTCCTGAAAAGTCGGGGCATTACAGGTGGCTCTTTCCATAACAGAAGCAGAGTATATGGCAGTGACGGAAGCGTTTAAAGAAGTTGTTTGGTTCAGAGGTATGATAAATCAGTTGGGACTTCAGCAGGAGGTCGTGCCGATTAACTGTGATAGCGAGAGCGCTATCAATTTGGCTAAAAATTCTGTTTATCACTCACGTACTAAACACATTGATGTACGTAACTATTTTATCTGAAGGTGCTCGAGGAAGGAGGCGTAACACTGGAGAAGATTCACATTAGTGTGAATCTAGCGGACATGCTCACCAAGGTCGATCCTACGGATAAGTTAAAGTTCTGTACAACTTCTTTGGGCTTGGCGATGGCGTAAAAGAAGGACGAAGTGTGCACGAGAAGCGTTGATGAAGCTACGATGCGATACGGAGATAAGAGAAGAGGATAAGAAGCTACACATTTGAAGATTGAAGACATGGTGGAGATTGTTGCTGATAGATGTCTTAAATCTGTCAATGAGGGTTTGATGACATCGAACCAGCTTCGATGTCATCGAATCCAGTTCGACGACATCGAAGTCGGTTGATGTCATCGAGTATTTTTCAGATTTTTACCCCTGCTCGCTATACATATTTTGTCATTTTTCGATGACATCGAAGCTAGTTCGATGTCATCGAAGGTTTTACGTAGATTTTCTGCGGAAACGCAAATTTTACGAAATTTGTCTCCTATTCTGTTTTGGCTTCTTTGTAAACTTATATAAAGGGGTGTATATGGGACCGAGATGTATTCTAAGGCATTCTAAGGTTTTTAAAAGGGTTCTAGGGTTTCTAAAAGGGGGCTATAGGGTTTCAAGGGGTGGGAAAGGTGAGGTTTGAGGATTGCTCAAGCCGGGTAAGTTCTCTATCTTTGTAATCTCTTCTTTTATAGTGGAATTATGTCGCTTTGTGCCGTGGTTTTTTCCCGTAAGGGTTTTCCACATTAAATCTATGTGTTCTTCTTTGGTTTGTTTAGTGCTCTTGGATTGCTATCCTAGATCCATTTCTGTGTAATTTCGCAGCACAAATCCCAACATGGTCCATATCAATTACAATTGGCAAGGTCCTTCAATGCCTACTTGGATTACCCATTAGTTACACCATTCTCACAAGGTGCACTTCCAGCCATGGATATATGTAAACAACCATTACCACTGTTGAAACCTTTAAAGAACCCCACCATAATGTTTATTTGCCATCTAACATGTCACACAGGCCCAGGTGAAGGGAAGAGACTAATATCAACTTGGTCCAACACTTTTGAGGATCCCAATAAATTTTCAATAGTAGCCATTCAATTACCCCCGCTTTTTATGGTATGGTCCACTTTAGCTTTGAATCTATTTCTTTTTTTTTTTTTTTGCTCATTTCATAAAAAGATCTTGCAAAATGAATGGATAGTGTATATATAATACATGTGTCATGGTAGGGTCCACATCAACACATATCGACAATCTACATCTCTACAGTGATTAAGAAAGATTGCCAAGATTTGACATTTTTGCCCTTAATGATTGGTTCTTCCATTGGGTTGAACCCACTTTTAAATGATATCTATGTTAACCTTTATCATTTTAAAGAGCTTGTATTTAGAATGCATTAGCTTTTAAATCACAAATTAAGGTGACTCTGAATCCCCAATTGTGTCATAGGTTATATTTGAAATACACTCGAATCCAAAAATAATAATACAATGAAATTTTGTAATATATTGATTGAATAAGAATTTAATTTCCAAATCAGCTTTAATATCTTTAATTATTGTACATATATTATAATGACATCATGAAAATATATATCATGGCAAAACATGATGAAATTTTGAGCCTCGACTGGGCCATAAGCATAGGATCACAAACGAGTGAATCACCGACGTCTTCTAACTGTCGAATTACAAGGGGTAATTGTTGTGCAGGATGCCTTAAAAATTGTCAATATGTTATGTAAAGGAACCTTGCTTCTACTCAATCGAAGTTATTTTCGACTTACTGAAAATAAGTGGATTATCAGTTTAAACGTTGTGAAGATTTGCACTTTTTCGGTTCAACAAAAAGTGCGGTCAGGTTGGTTTGGTCCGATTGAAGGTCTATTCGGTCCGACTGGACATATTACACATATTTATGGAAATCAGGTTATTTAATTCCAAAGTGCAATTAAGGCTTAGTAATACGGGTGTTTTCTCTATAAGGGTAAGGGTTTGGATGATGTTTTGTGTTATTTATCTTGGTCACGTTGCATTTATAAGGTTGGCATTCCACCATATAGGGTTATCCTAATAAACGCGTGCAAGCTCGTCTTATTTTGGATACTATTTCATGTTTAATTTTGAAGTGCGTATATCAAGGCTATTACTAGTTTGTTTGCTTATTGTTCTATGATTTATTTTAAATTGTCACAAGGATTTGATGTAGTATTATGATATTTCATTTTACAATTAATATTTTGATTTTGAATTAGTAGTGATGGGATTTGATACTAAATATTTTGAAATATTTAAGTCATTTATGCGATGACGATGGTTATTCTTTTATTTGATGTGTGGATGTTTATTTATTTTTAATGGATGAATGCGATGTTTAGAATTATGCGTTGAATAAATCATGTGTTCTCGGGATTTGGATCTTGGATAGTCTTACTCGGGGTATTAGGGTATGACATGGCTTTTCAACCTGTTAAGTGAGCCTCAATGTTGTCAAAGAGAGATTGATAGGCGCACCTTTTGATTTTGCAATATAGGATTGAGAAATCATGGTATTGGGTCGATTTCCCTCCAAAAGATATTCCAAGTGAGTGCTTTATTTTACTTTATGTTGGATATGTTTACACTCGGGATTAGATGGCCCAGAAGATGCCACATGACAACCATGTACACTATGTGGAATAGGCAAACTTCAAAAGGAATGAACTAAAGACGTGTGTGAGAAGCATTAAATGCTAGAGTCCCGTCAAAGCAACATTTAGTAAGCATTAAATGCTAGAGTCCCATAAAAAATAACTCTCTTCAAAGTTAATATTCCAATAATGTAAAGACTCAAGCAAAGCTTCCTATGTAAGAGTTTAATGATGCGAAGACTCTAGCTAAACTTTCTATCATGTTGCTTAACTATAATAACAAGATGATTATGTTATCTCTCTTGTACAAATGACCGAATGTAATAGCTATACTTACGTGGAAGGATCAACGAGAGTTGCACGAGATCTCTCACGTTGCTAAATGCTATGTATGGTCACCACATTTTAAAGTCTATAAAAAGCAACATGCGAATAAGAACTTTAAACTACATGCTAATACATTCACATACAAACTTTCAATTATAGATTGTTTATCTTTTTCATCCTCCGTGGACATCTATTAGTTTCTTAGCTTAGTTTTCTCCAATTTTGTCTAGTGTCATACTACAATAAGACTGGAGTTCTCAGTTTAGTTTCACTGTTGTCCAATGCACCACTACAGTACGCCAGTAATATAAATATCCATGACCTCATCGTTTGATCCCTAGATTATTGAGTTCTTACTTAGTACATCTCTAGTAACATCCTTTTGACCTCTTGCAATGATAGTCTCACAATCATTTGGTATTTTGCGCGACCGTCTCATAATTGTCTAGGTTTAGAGCATTGTTAAGACCATAGCCGTTTTTGCTAGCATAGACCACCATGGGTAATCTCTTTGCTTATTTACTTTTCTTCTTTGTCGATTTGACTATATTAATATTTTGATTAATAAAATCCATGGTGAAGCCATTTTTTTCTTTTCATCTTTTACTATTTTTTATTAAGAAACACTATCTACACCATCATTGTTAAAAGAAAAATCCTTTGTCTTGAAGGAAAAAATGACTCGTTCAGAATGACTAACAATCTCCTTCCTAAATTACCTAATCGCTGTAACAATCAGTGTCTAAATAGTTAAGTCAATCTTCACATATTGGGTCTTAATCCAGCTAATTCAACGCTTGGGGTCACAAGCATTCAGTTTTATTTAAGTTGAACACGACTTAACACACTCAACATCTAATCTAATCGCACACGTTTAATTGAAATAGGGTCATTCGTTATACATGTGGCTGGTGCTTTAAATATTGACAATATCAGCTGATATATCCCACGACATATCTAAGATCCTTTTTTGGCTCTCTCTTCAGCCCTATGTCTCTTATCCCTAGGAGGTCTTCCTCCATTACCATTTTTTTTCAGAAAACTCTATCTATTTTGGTGTGTATGGCAGGTAGGCCTATATTTCTTGGTTTTAATACGATTCCTTACGAGTGTTATATCCTACCTGTGCGATACGAAACGCACAAGTAGTGGGCAATATCCCACATGTTCGATCCAGTGAACATATTCAATTTTCAATTATTTTTTCTTTAAATCATGTTTAATAAGTGTTAAATTATTACAAATCCATGATTTTCATGAAAATTCATGGATTTGGAGCTTCAATTTTGAGATTTGGATGAGATGGGCTGAGTTGCGAAAATTTGAAAAAAAAAATTAAAATTTTCAATTTCTCGCAAATCAGTTGCAATCTTTATGTCCAACTATAAAATTAATTATGTATGCAACCCAATATTATGATTCTTCTTTTGCTTTTTAATGTATTGCTTATTTTTTCGCATGTCTTCTTTCATTTATGAATTATATGAATACACTTTGAATATACTTGTATCATTTTAGTTATACAAAACATAGATTAGGACCCCATACAAAGAAAACCTATAATATGCAGTTTTTTTTGTAATGTTTTGATTTATGAGTCTGTATTGATGTCTTTTTTAACAATCACTCAAGTTTCATTGAAAAATTAAACCAATTTCTAAATGTTTCCTCATATTTCCAACGACTGCAATTTATTACGTGATTCAACTAATATATCCCATGTGATAACTGATACAGGTGCGATATGTAACGCAATACCGATATTTCGAACATTGCGTGTGGTCATTTGTCCAAATTAAACAATTACAATATATATATATATATATATATATATATATATATATATGTAATGCCCTAGTTTTTTGAAACCCGAGTATATGAATTGTTTCCAAAAACCCAAGTGTTAGCTTCTAAAATTCGGTATAAATTTGAATTGCTTATCATTAATCAGAGTTAGCAGCAAATGTTGGCAGAGTAAACCATGTGTAACATCTCGAAAAAATCCGTACAAAGACCCGAGTACCACCTCAGGCAAAAATCACTAAGGACCGAATTCTTTAGAAATTAGACGAAAATTAATTAAGAACTAAACTGAATTAATCGCCGGTTTAGCTTAAACTACTTTAAATACGAACCGCAAGACCCAAAATGAGTAGAACCGCTAACGCTACTATACCTAAAAAAGTAGGATCAATCTCAAAACTCAGTTGCTCTCAGGAGTAGCTTGAAACTCCGTTTCAAACCTAGACCGCGCGTCGAAGTCCGATAACCGCGAAACTATACAGTTATGACTGCCTTACTGGACTTGATAGTCATCTCAGAAATCAAGTCCAGAGAGTATCTAGAAACGCACAACTTGGACCGGGAGTGAAGTGTGTGAGAAACGCGAATATCTTTATAAAACGAACTCAGATTTAAGTGAATTGGGTCATTCGCTTTCAGGCCAAAATTAAAGTTTCAGACCGTCAAAATCTGACCCAAATACACCCTCGGATCAGGAAAAATTTCCTACGCAGGTCAGTGTACTTGTGGCCTTGATCGAGTGATGCTGATCGTTGAATTGAAACTGGTCCTCCGCTGTCGATCCATAAATTCGATCGGACTGAAAACTTAGCCTGACCTAGATCCAATGTCAGAAAACTTCCTCTGGATAGTATGCAGAAAATGGGCCTCCAAATGTGCTCCGTTGGACCGAAACAACCAACTTTTGGCTATAACCTAAGTATACCATGGCCCCGGGGCCATTGAGACCAGTTCTTAACCTATATAAGGACCTTTACCCACCCCTCTCTCATTCCATACGAATTTCTAAACCCTATGAGAGAGAAGAGAGAAGAAAGAGAAGGAAGGAGAGAGAAAGTGAGAGAGAGAGTGAGGGATTGTTGAGGGATTCATCCATGTCACTCAACGTGCTGAATCACCTCATCCGTATCGTTATACCGGCGATTCCGGTTCTGATTTTGCGTAAGAAATCATAGCTCTAATTTGTTTTAGTGATCCAAATAGAATAAAAGGTGAAATAGTTAATTTATTTCAGTGATTAGGTAGTCGTTGTGCCGTAAACAGAGACGTAGGATTCAAACTGAGTTCGATACGAGTATATCAACGAAAGGTGCGGACTATAAACGTTTAGGTTATGATTTTCAAGGCTTTCAATGTCAGTTAATGATTTATAACTGACTTGATTGCTATCACACATGCTTAGATACGATGTTTCCGCGTATTACACATATATATGAACTAAGTTGAAATTAGTGTATTCTATGTGTTTGTTGAAATGTCTGAATGAATATGGAATTATGATTTGTGATTACCATGATTGTTATTTGGGAATACTTGATTGTTGTACGTGTGTCAACTCCTATGTGGAAGGATTTGCTATAATATGCATTTTAAATAAGTTATTACATGTATGTGATATGTGTAGTCTAAGTGTTTGTAAAATGCCTGAATGAGAAAATGCTTGTTGAAATGTTTGTAATGAGGGTGTTGAGATAGGATTCTCAATTCCCTTATTTATGGTTATAGTTTTCTTTATGTGGCCTATCTTACTACCATGTGATTTGTGGATAAAATGCCTATGTATAGTAACATGTGTAGTATGTGTTTTGTTAAAATGCTCAAATAAGATTTATATTTAGATTTGGTTGTCGCCTGTTGTCTTCGGTTGTTTGTTCACTCCCCAAGTATATGGTTGTAATGTAGTAATAAACTTGGTAAGATCGATGTCGAATCCCACGAGGACTGGTCGTCACAATTCAAATATGTGATTCTCACAATTTTATGGAAAATAACTATTGAGAATAAGGAAGAAAATTTAATCAGAGGAAGAGCACTAGGACTTTCGAATCCACCCCTAATTATCCTAACCGTTGTTTTGTCTGTTAATTTACCTTAATTTAGATTGATCTAACTTATCTAGAGAAAGCACAGTCTGTGTCCTTAATCGGGCATACAGATTGTCTAATTCCTTTTAAGCAATGCCATGAAGAACATATCCCATGTCCTTAATCGGGCATATGGAATATGCAGTTCATTAAAGCACCCCGTTTCTTCCTCTACAGGAACCTGTTCATGATCAGATACAAGCACCTAGCATAAGCATCCAGACCACATCCATGCATAGACTCTGATCAAAGTTCATAGATGGAGAAGTATAGAATTTAAAATCAAGCACACTAGGGGAAGAAACAAATCAATCTAATTAAAGTAAAATTAACATAGAACAATGGATGTTCAAATTAGGGGTTTCATCTCAGCCCTAGCTGAGAGATTTAGAAATCCATGGAATATAAAAGAGATTCAACTAGAAAGAAAAATACAATTGATAGAGATGCATCCCTTTGATGAGAAGATGAAGATGTCGTCAAGCAATCTCCTTTTCTTCCTTCTCTTGATCTCCCTTGCTCTGGATCTGGAATCCCAATTTCTGAATGCCTTTCCCATGTCCAAGACTCCTTTTTTATAGCTGCTGAAAGCTGGATCAGTGGCAGAGTTGTAGCAGGAATGGAATGAAAATTTTCGCAGCCATGATCGGTGGGCCCCCCGAAGTGTTTTCTGGAAAATCCACCCCCCCATTGGATTCAGGACGAAATTTCAGTCAAGAATGGGTGGTTTTGAACATCCATTAACGCGGCCCAAAGAAGAAAATACAGAGAAGATCCGATTTGAACGTTGTAGGGCAGCCCTTTTGTGGCCTCTGTATCATGCACGTGTGTATGCATGGGAGTGGAATATCAGCATGGGTTTGTAGTGCGCGGCCCTCTTCAAGATGAACGGTTTGGATCGGCCGTACAGGCCATGGGTGGGGCCCACTGCCGTTCGCAAAAACGGACAGCGTCCGTTCGTTACGCGGACGCGAAACAGGGACGCGGTTCGCTGTGACAATGGTGGGGCCCATTTTGTAGTTATTTTGGGAAATCCACTCCGTCCATTGGATGGAGGGGAAAATTTCGGTCAGGAATATGTAGTTTCCACCTTCTGTTGACGAGACCCTCACGTTATCTCTCTCTACCGTTCAACCTGCTTTTGAACGGTTAGATTTCCATAGTCGCTCTTATTTGAAATTCGGCCACCTACACCTTGGTAACATTTACCTTAGACAGAGAATGGACGGATTGGATTGTCCGTTTGGACAATAGGTGGGGCCCACAACTCGTCCGAAACCAACCGGTGTGCGAACGCTGTTTGCGAACGCGTTTTCGCAGAAGAAGTCGGTCAAACCGACTTTTGACCTGGCGTCTTGGTTCGGTGTGGCGCGGCTACACATGCGATCAGTGCACACGCTGCTTGGATGGGGTCCACTGCGATACTTTTGTAAAATCCAATCCATCCATTTGTTGTAGCATCTAGTTTAAAGGGCTGACACCAAAGTTGAAGTACTTCCAGATATCAGGTGGGTCCCACTTAATGAGTCAAGGGGCTGATATGACTGTTGGGGCACTTTCCGAGATATTCAGAGGTTGAAATTTAATATGTACGATTAATTTATGGCCCTCATCCCATATATGAAGTTTTGAACTGATCGGATGGCGGGAAACATGTGATCTTGCATTCTGGACCTTTTTCGGGCCCCTTTGGCTTGCTTTCCTCAGATCCCAGGCGTGAAAAATCTTCCTTATTGGTTTTCTGGAGTCCATCCCGAGCTCTGATGATTTTGGATCATGAAATCCATGCTTTTAATTCTCTTTTTTCAATTAACACTCCTGATTTCATCCTGTGACAGAAACACAATTAATACACCCCATTAAGCCTTATCATGTACGTAAATTTAGGCAATTACTGGGGTCTGATATGCAATATTTGACCCTGATCACAACCCCCAACCAGCATTTTGCTAGTCCCAAGCAAAACATGAGAAAAAATAATTTCAGAAATAAAAGATAATTCCTGTAAACTCAAGTGACTTGTGAACAGATAGTTGAGATGTGAAATTTCTAAAATTCATGCATGGTGAGTGGGATTTTCTCCCGGAATCAAGTTCACTGTAAATTTCATAATCAAGTTCAAAATATTAAACCATGAATTAGAACATCCTAAACATTAAGTTCCATTAGTGTATAGTGTAATCTCAGCTTACGATCATTAAGAGATCCAATTGTTAATTTCATGATATCATTGGTAATTAACAACGGAGTGCATGACGACTAAACCTGAATCCAACACTTGCCTTTCAGATTAACTTTTCATTCTACCATCATTTGATTTTCTTTATAAATAGTAATGTCAAAGAGGGGAATCAAATCTGCACCTATAGGGAGCAAACCTATGGTGAAAACTTGTCGCCTAACTCTTTTCTCATGTCAACTATGGGGAATCGAATCTTCATCTATAGGGAGCAAACCTATGATGACGATTATGCGACTTATTCTTTCAATTCTTCTTTATAAACTGATGCTAAAATTTTATTTTTCAGGCTGGTTCCTTTCATGCTTAGTGATTACCATGTTACCATTTAATATCGAACTGAAAACTTAATGTGTAAGTGAGATCTGACATGTACAATCCTGGCTCAATTAATGTTTACAACTTCTAATCATGGATTAACAATTCAAACTTAAGTGTGAAATCTGCCAGACAACCGAATCCAAGAGTCATAAATTACTCACATTCTGTATCTTGTAATTTCAAATCACAACTATCCTTCAAAATCACTTTGAATTCAACAGAAATTCCAGAAAAATTTTAAAATTGTTAAAATTTTCACAATTTTGCTCAAGATCAAGAAAATACTGATTAGGTAACCTAATCTCCCACCCCCAACCTAAAATCTACATTGTCCTCAATGTAAAAGAAATAAGCATGCGATGTAGATGAGACAACGAAAAGAAAAGAGGAGTGAGGAAAGATAGTACCTAGATGAAGAATCAAGAGGCTTTCCCAAAAATATCAACGTAAAAGTAGGTCAGCACAAGAGAGAAATCAATAAAATAAAATAAAATCACAAAAAGAAAACCCTACCTATACCACTTTCGCAGGTGCTCGCGATTGCATTTAGCGTATGCAACAAGCCTTTAAACCCCTAGGTTACCCCTAGTGGACGAGTTGTAGTCTCGTGAGGGTTTGCAATAATGTTACCCACAAACATTGAACTAACTAACTAGGAAAATAAAATGAAACGCTGGGTTGCCTCCCAGGAGCGCTAAGTTTAACGTCTTCAGCCAGACACAAACGGACCATGAATTCATTAATCTTTTAAGACCAGGGTCCGCCAAAGAACTTACCTCAACACTGTGGTTAACCAATCCCAGACAAGTGATGCGAGTTCCCATAAACTGTGCTATCTGAAATGAGGTAATTGACACTATCATCAAACAATTTAAGGACTTCTGCTCGAACAACTTCCTCCATGTTAGGATCATGCTTCCATTGCATTTTACGTGACATTTTCGCAACATGATCCTTACATACAGTGGGGCACACTCCTTGTATTTCTGCTATCTTCTGTTCAATTGCTGCCTTATATGTTCGAAGAATATTAAGTAACCTGCTCTTCTTTGCCTTCTCAGAGTTAGGAACTGTGCTGTCAGGTAGAGTCTTAAAGGGATGAAGGGGTTCCACTTTTGCTTTCCATTTTTCAGTCTCCAATATAGGAGTAGAGTCGAGCAGTGCATTGACTTCGTGGATGGGACTATCTATGTCAAAATCCGTGCCATGTTGTGCTAAGCAGGTCTCAAGTGGATCTTCAAAAGATTTGAGGAAGGAGTCCTGTACTAGACTATCGATCATGTCCACTTCAAATATGTCGTCCAAATCTGCGGATTGTTGTCCTGCATTAAAGACATTGAGTTTAATATTCATGTTACCAAATGACAACTACATAACTCCATTCCTGCAATTTATAATAGCATTAGATGTGGCCAAAAATGGACGACCCAAAATGACTGGGATCTGACTATGAGGATTCTGGACAGGCTGAGTATCTATAACTATAAAATCCACTGGAAAATAATATTTATCAACCTGGATTAGTACATCTTCAATAACACCCCGGGGCACCTTGACAGATCTATCAGCTAGTTGTAATGTTATTTTAGTCGGTTTCAACTCACCAAGTCCTAGCTGCTCATAAACCGAATATGGTAACAAATTGACGCTCGCCCCTAAATCAAGTAATGCCTTCCCGATTTTATGATCTCCTATGCCACAAGAAATGGTGGGAGCTCCTGGATCCCTAAATTTAGGAGGGGTGTTATGTTGAATCATGGAGCTGAGCTGCTCTGCAAGGAAGACTTTCTTATGAACATTCTGTTTACGCTTTTGAGTGCATAAATCTTTAAGAAACTTAGCATAAGCAGGGACTTGCTTAATAGCGTCAAGCAACGGGATGTTGACTTGCACTTTTTTAAACACATCCAAGATTTCATCAAAGTTGTTTCTTTTCTTCATTGGTGTCAGACGTTGAGGAAAGGGTGCCTTGGGCACGTAGGGTGGCACATTAGTGTCTCTTGGAGAGTCAGAGAGCTTTTGGACTTTAGATGCATTGGTGTTTCTCTCTGCTTCACCTTGATCTTCTGTTTTAGAATTTGATTCATCCCTAGGCATCTCTATTCTGTTGTCAATCTGTTTGCCTGACCTAAGGGTAATGATCGATTTGGCTTGCTCATGGTATTGCCCTTGGTTGGAATTAGAGTCAATCTCATACTGTCCCTTTGGATTAGCCACAGGTTGGCCAGGGAACTTACCCTTCTCTCTCTCACTCAATGTGGCAGCTAGTTGACACATTTGTACTTCCAGCTTGGCAATGGATTACGCATTTGCATGTAAGCTTTGCTGGTTGGCTAGTAAGGTTTGTTGGGTGTCTTTTTGGAATTGGAGAGAACTCTGCATAAAAAAGGAGTGTATCCTCAAGAGATGGTTTCCTTGATTGTGCAGGCAGTTGTTGATATTGCGAAAACTGCTGAGGTTGCATAGGAGGATTTTCAGATGGTCCTCCTTGTTGCGGTCCTTTCGCCCACGAAAATTTGGATGTCTAGCCCACCCTGAGTTGTATGTGTTCGAGTAAGGATCATTCCCAGGTTTCTGAAAGGTGTTCAAAGCATGAACTTGTTCAGAGAGGAATTCTGGAAATGCTGCACCAGATGGGCAAGATTGCGTAGGATGGGCAGGACTAGAACATATGGCACAAGCCTCGGCTTGAGTTGTTTGTGGAGGTCCATTATGCAACATCAGAGCATCAACCTTCTTTGTCAGGCCATCAATCTTGGCATGGAGATCTGGCGTGACTCCTATCTCATATATGCCACCTCTCTTTTGTGGTTGGGAACTTCTTTCACCTCTATCTGAATAGTCTCATTGCTGAGAGTTTTCACACAAGGTTTCAAAGAATTTTCACGCTTCGGTATCGCTTTTGGTCATGAAGGACCCTCCACTGGTGGCATCAACCATGCGACGGTTCTGGGGTGTCAGACCGTCATAAAAGTATTGCACTTGTTGCCACTTCTCAAAACCGTGGTGTGGACATTTAAGAAGCAAGTCCTTCCATCTTTCCCAACACTCATGAAAGTGCTCTCCCTCTTTTTGTGTGAAATTAGTGATTTCTCTACGGAGAGCATTAGTTTTGTGAACAGGGAAGAACTTGTTTAAGAACTTCCTAGACAATTGGTCCCATGTAGTGATAAACCCAACTTCTAGAGAATTCAACCATGCTTTCGCCTTATCCTTCAAAGAAAAAGGAAACAGGCATAGGCGGATCGAATCGTCTGAGAAGTTTTGGAACTTAAAGGTGGAGCAAATGTCTAGGAATTCTTTCACATGATGATATGGGTCCTCCTTGTCTAACCCATAAAAGGAAGGCAACAACTGTATGACCCCAGTCTTGAGTTCAAAGCGTGCTGCCGTGGTGGTGGGCAAGACTATGCATGAAGGCGCATTGAATTGGACAGGAGCTGAATAATCTCTAAGAGTTTTAGTTCCATTCTCTTCTGCCATTTCAAATAGGATGTTTCTAGCTCTTCTACGAAAAGTTCTTTCTATTTCAGGATCAAAAGGTGCTAGTTCTTTATTCAGAGATTTACGTCCTAGCATAAACTAAGTAACAACCTAAGAGAAAGAAAACTAGAACTAGAAACTATGATATTCAAAAACAAGTTAAAACTATGTAAGTAAGAATGGGAAGAAAGAACTCGGAAAAGGAGATGATTGATGTCAGAAGATTTAAGAAGCTCATCCTTCACTTAGTAACTTTCTTCCTCAATTCCAAATTAGAAGTTTATCTCAGGACCCTACAAAACAGGAAATAGGTTAATTTCTAAAATAAAGAAAAAAACTCTAAGTTAGTAAAATCCTAAGCTATGAATTATGATAAGAGAGAATCCTAAATTCAATTTGGACCGAAACAGTCCCCGGCAACGGCGCCAAAAACTTGTTCACTCCCCAAGTATAGGGTTGTGATGTAGTAATAAACTCGGTAAGATCGAGGTCGAATCCCACGAGGACTGGTCGTCACAATTCAAATATGTGATTCTCCTTAACTAATCCAACAATTAATGTAGCGAATTACTAACACAATTTTATGGAAAATAACTATTGAGAATAAGGAAGAAAATTTAATCAGAGGAAGAGCACTAGGACTTTCGAATCCACCCCTAATTATCCTAACCGTTGTTTTGTCTGTTAATTTACCTTAATTTAGATTGATCTAACTTATCTAGAGAAAGCACAGTCTGTGTCCTAATCGGGCATACAGATTGTCTAATTCCTTTTAAGCAATGCCATGAAGAACATATCCCATGTCCTTAATCGGGCATATGGAATATGCAGTTCATTAAAGCACCCCATTTCTTCCTCTACAGGAACCTGTTCATGATCAGATACAAGCACCTAGCATAAGCATCCAGACCACATCCATGCATAGACTCTGATCAAAGTTCATAGATGGAGAAGTATAGAATTTAAAACAATCAAGCACACTAGGGGAAGAAACAAATCAATCTAATTAAAGTAAAATTAACATAGAACAATGGATGTTCAAATTAGGGGTTTCATCTCAGCCCTAGCTGAGAGATTTAGAAATCCATGGAATATAAAAGAGATTCAACTAGAAAGAAAAATACAATTGATGAGAGATGCATCCCTTTGATGAGAAGATGAAGATGTCGTCAAGCAATCTCCTTTTCTTCCTTCCTCTTGATCTCCCTTGCTCTGGATCTGGAATCCCAATTTCTGAATGCCTTTCCCATGTCCAAGACTCCTTTTTTATAGTTGCTGGAAAGCTGGATCAGTGGCAGAGTTGTAGCAGGACATGGAATGAAAATTTTCGCAGCCATGATCGGTGGGCCCCACCGAAGTATTTTCTGGAAAATCCACCCCGTCCATTGGATTCAGGACGAAATTTCAATCAAGAATGGGTGGTTTTGAACATCCATTAACGCGGCCCAAAGAAGAAAATATAGAAAGATCCGATTTGAACGTTGCAGGGCAGCCCTTTTGTGGCATCTGTATCATGCACGTGTGTACGCATGGGAGTGGAATATCAGCATGGGTTTGTAGTGCTCGCGGCCCTCTTCAAGATGAACGGTTTGGATCGGCCATACAGGCCATGGGTGGGGCCCACTGCCGTTCGCAAAAAGGGACAGCGTCCGTTCGTTACGCGGACGCGAAACAGGGACGCGGTTCGCTGTGACAATGGTGGGGCCCATTTTGTAGTTATTTTGGGAAATCCACTCCGTCCATTGGATGGAGGGGAAAATTTCGGTAAGGAATATGTAGTTTCCACCTTCTGTTGACGAGACCCTCACGTTATCTCTCTCTACGTTCAACCTGCTTTTGAACGGTTAGATTTCCATAGTCGCTCTTATTGAAATTCGGCCACCTACACCTTGGTAACATTTACCTTAGACAGAGACTATTGTCCTTGTTGCCTTGGGCCACCGGACAATAGGTGGGGCCCACAACTCGTCCGAAACCACCGGTGTGCGAACGCTGTTTGCGAACGCGTTTTCGCAGAAGAAGTCGGTCAAACCGACTTTTGACCTGGCGTCTTAGTTCGGTGTGGCGCGGCTACACATGCGATCAGTGCACACGCTGCTTGGATGGGGTCCACTGCGATACTTTTGTAAAATCCAATCCATCCATTTGCTGTAGCATCTAGTTTAAAGGGTTGACACCAAAGTTGAAGTACTTCCAGATATCAGGTGGGTCCCACTTAATGAGTCAAGGGGCTGATATGACTGTTGGGGCACTTCCCGAGATATCCAGAGGTTGAAATTTAATATGTACGGTTAATTTATGGCCCTCATCCCATATATGAAGTTTTGTACTGATCGGATGGCGGGAAACATGTGATCTTGCATTCTGGACCTTTTTGGGCCCCTTTGGCTTGCTTTCCTCAGATCCCAGGCGTGAAAAATCTTCCTTATTGGTTTTCTGGAGTCCATCCCGAGCTCTGATGATTTTGGATCATGAAATCCAAGCTTTTAATTCTCTTTTTTCAATTAACACTCCTGATTTCATCCTGTGACAGAAACACAATTAATACACCTCATTAAGCCTTATCATGTACGTAAATTTAGGCAATTACTGGGGTCTGATATGCAATATTTGACCCTGATCACTGTTACATGTGAATGTTATTTGTTTGGAGTGTGATTGGGGCTACGATGTAGTCCATGCAATTGGTAATGGTTTACGATCGGTGGCCGAATTGTTTAGCCATGACGGATACGTCCGATGAATCTGAGTTGTACGGTGATTATCGATAGTGGTGAGGCCACGAGGAGTGCTTATACGCTCCATGTCGACTAATTTAACGTACGCTCGTACCAGTTGAGCTTGTCAAGCAACCCGATTGGCCTAATATATGTTCATCATGTATGGAAGCTACTGCTTGAATCTAAGATACCAACTTACCAGAGGAAAATCCATTTAACCTTGGTACCACAATCCGCTAAAACTCATGAGCCTGGCATGGTGGTATGGGACACCGTGGTTGAGCTGTCGGTCTACGCTGGGGTGACGAGTCTCCCCGTAGTGACCAGTGAGCAACCCAAACTCGTGATTCGAATACAGTGATATAGGACACTGTATTCAAGCTGTCGGCCTATGCTAAGGTGATGAGTCTTTCCCGTAGTGACCTCGAGTATAAACTAAGGCCGACGTTGAGGTGACGAGCCTCTTCATAGTGACCTGAACTTGCCTATCCACTGCTTTAAAATCAGGGGTGACGTTGCCCTATAACTTACCTATTGTATGAGATTAACTAGGATTGACGACCCTAGATGGATCATTGTTTGGGTAAATGATATAAAGGGAGGCGTCTTAGCTTCCCAAACATGCTGTATGAATAAGTCTAATTAAGAACTTGACTAATTACGTACATGCACCGCATTTGCATGTGCCTTTGGCATTAGAGTTGAGCACAGAGGAAGGGGTGCATGCCGCGATCGTGAGATGATGTCGCAGAGGGAGTGTAGGCGAGGGCATGCATCATTAACTCATATCATCCTTTCATTAACCAGAGTACCTAGGAATGTTTGTTGTATTACTTTATCATTACTGCTTGACTGAATTGATAACATGTTAACCTTTGCCTTATAGCTCCACTGAGTTGATCACTCACTCCCATTTTGGGACGGTGTTTTAAAACACCAACCAAACTCTGGTTTAGTTGCAGATGATGACAATGCTTACGAGGCGGAGCTTGATTTTTATGATGATGATGAGGAGTTCTCCTACATATAACTCTCTGGCGGGTCTATATAGATCTAGAGTTACGCCATCGGGGCTACAAGGATTTGGACTAGATGACATCACACTTTATTATTTTGTAAATTTTTGGAGTTATACATGTAAATGCTTAACCTGGTGACTTTCATACTCTGGGGACGTACAATCACTTATATGCTTTATATATCTATCACAGTCTTCCGCTTGCGTAATTTAACTGTCTCTGGAGTATGATATGCTAATTTGGTATAATCTTATTCATGTTTAATGCACTAATACAGACAACATTTAATCATCATTATCTATGTTGCATAAGTGATGCGTTGGAACTCGGGAGTTGGGCTCTTGTTCAACCCCCGATTTTCAGGGCGTTACACTATGTATTGTATAAAAACATTCCGTTCGTCACAAAATTCCAAATGTAGCTCCCATACAAAACTTATACAATTCTAAATAAAAAAGTTCATTAAACAAAGATATAAATCTATCATCTAAAGATGGAGATCAATATGGGTCGCAGGGACCCCGTCTAGCTCCTCAGCTACCCGATCTGCTCCAGCAACATAGTGAACAACATCGACTCGCTCTACAACTGCATCAACTGATACGGTTTGATAGCGTCAATGGCTATCGCAGTAAAGAGTACCCTGTAAGATTACACACTCATCATTCATAATCCATAATAGATCGCAAGTCATAAGAATGAATATATGAAGCAGTGCAATTCATATTCATGATCATATACTCAAAAAAATTAAGTCAGTTAACATAATCTCATCATTAGTAAAATATAATAGCAATCGCAATATAAGTGAATGTGTTCAGATAGTTAAGTAATCAATCATACGACTTTCTATTGCACTCAGAAATCATATCGTACGTTAACTCTACAAGATGGCTAGAAAATCGATAAGTGAACTCCCGCTCCACCCGAAAATCACAGTACAAGTGAACTTTGCAAAGTGAATAGAAAATCAAGCTTTAAACTTCTACTTCACCTGGAAATCATATCGTATGTAAACACCGTAAGATGGTTAGAAAACCGATAAACGAGCTTCAGCTCCACCCGAAAATCACAATATGATTGAACACCGCAAGATGAAGAGATAATTAACATACAAACATATACTTCACTCGGAAATCATATCGTACGTGAACACCACAAGATGGCTAGAAAATTGATAAACGAACTCCCGCTCTACCCGAAATCACACTATGACTGAACAACGCATGATGAAGAGAGAATCAACATACATACTCTAGGCCATTTGAAAATCATATCGTACGTGAATACCGCAAGATGACTAGAAAATTGATAAGTGAACTCCTGCTCAACTCGGAAATCACAGTATGACTGAACACTGCAAGATGGAGAGAGAATCAACAAGGGGTATTCCAACATTATCCGAAAATCGTATGAACTCCGCAAGATGGCTAATAAATCGATAAGCGAACTCCTGCTCCACCCGAAAATCATAACGAACTCTGCATAATGGGAATCAACATACAAACATCTACTTCACTCACAAATCATATCATACGTGAACTCTGTAAGATGACTAGAAAATCGATAAGCGAACTTCAGCTCTACCTGAAAATCGTGGTATGTCTGAACTCTGCAAGATAAATAGACAATTAACATACAAACTCTAGACCACTCGGAAATCATATCGTATGTGAACTTCGCAAGATGGATAGAAAATCAATAAGTGAACTTCAGCTCTACTCGGAAATCATGGTACGACTGAATACCGCAAGATGGCTAGGAAACCAACATACAAACATCTACTTCACCCGAAAATCATACCGTATGTAAACTCCGCAAGATGGCTAAAAAATCGACATAGGAACTCTGACGTCATTCGAAAATCGCATGAACTCCGCAAGATGGCTAGAAAATTGATAAGCGAACTTCAGCTCCATCCAGAAATCATAACGAACTCCGCGTAATGACCCGAAAATCAATAAGATATGAGAATATAGCCAACAAGCCATAAAAGGGCGCCAATGTTCCATCAAAGCTACGACAGGCAAATAAGCGGTCCAAGCCACGTAAGGAAAATATGTGATCCAAGCCATGTAGGGCAATGTGCGATCCAAGCCATATAAGGCTGATGTGCGATTCAAACCGCTAAGTTAAATATGGACCACAAGATGGTAAGTTCATGACAGGTTCCGTGCATTCCATCACTTAATCGCAAGCAACAAACATACAATTAATTAACAAATGTATGACTAAAGATAACACACTATTATCAAATCATAAACATTTGTGCATGCTATAATTAAAGAAAGATGTTTATCATCTAACACAGGAAATAAATTGTGCAATAATTTAGCATATTCTATAATGAGGTAAATAACTCAATGAGAGAAATCAAGCATCATCTATGACTAGATTAATGAATTTAAGTGGGAAGCTCAAAGGGTGAGTCCTTACCTCCAAGACGATTTCCATTGATCACACAAGCCTCAATGTAGAGATCTCTCAATTCCCTAGATCGATCGAACTTTGACGTAACGAAAGGTTTTCAAATGGCACAATGGAGTGGTTAGGAAATGAGTTTTCCTATGCACCATGCATTGAGTCACTTTGACTCAAATCTTTGTCAATTGGGCTCCCAACTCGAATCTTCCACAATCCCACTGTTCTAAGGCAATCAATTGAAAATATATGGAGAATTGGTCAGCCCTAAGATTTATTGGGTTGGAACTGAGTGAGGGTTCAGTCAAATGGGTTACCTTAATTAGGATAAATTTCTAGTTATCGCGAAGGGAATCGATTCTAATTAGTTAGTAAGTTAAAGCCAGAGCATGGAATAACAAGGTTCCACCGAGCTCGTGTTCACAAATATTGGATACTAGCATGAATCCATCCTGGTTAAGCATGCAACCGAGTCAACATGGTAACAAGCTACGCGACTCAGCATAAGAGTTCTAAAGATATACCTGATAGGGTGGATTCACAGATAACATGATAAAGGGAGGAACATATCAGCTTGATAATCAAATGAGACACCCCAGCTCCAGAACGAACGGAGATCTGAACCGATTAAACTCAACAATCAACTAAGTTAACCTGATAGATGTGGCAGCCCAAGAAGGAAACTAGCCACTTGAAATGTTACAGCAGCCGAGCCAGTCAGCGAGTCGACTTAAACTCGACTCGACAACCCACACCCAAGTTCCCTTTCTCCTTCCTCCTTTCTCTCATTTGTTTCCTTATTCTTTCTCTAACCACACCCAACAATGGGCCTGGACAGATCAGACCCGAGACTAGACTCAGCTTCATGACTCAGCGAGAGACTCGGCCCAAACTCAGCTACTGGGTCAGCTGAGCTTAGTGCGACAGTAGTAGCAGCTCCCGCCTCTCTCTTTCTCCCTCATTTCAGCTTCTTCCCCGCCATTCTCTCCTTCTTCCTCTCCCTCTCACTCTTTCGTTCTTTCTCCTGTCATCTTCCCTTCTCCTTTTTCCTTCTTCCTTCTTATTTGAAGGTTCAAGAGGGGTCAACCGCATCCAAGCTTAGATGGAGGCTTGGTGCAACAACCCCTTACTCGCGTTCAAGAAAGAGTGCGACACTACTCCTCCCTCTCTCTCGCATTTTCTCCCTTTCTCCTGCTCTCTTTCTCTCCATTTTCTTCTTCTTCTTCTTCTTCTTCTTCTTCTTTTCTTTGGACAAGGGACCCCCCCTACTCAAACCGTGGATCGATCGAGTCTGCAACCCGGTGTGGTAGTGGACAGCAAGAAGAACGACACTCTCTCTCCTTTTCGTATTCTTCTTTGGACAAGGGCTGCCCTAAAAGGGTGGCTTTTATAAGCCACTCTAATCCCTTTATAACTTTCGAATGCTAATCAATGGTTTAGCTAAAGATCGTATTTTCATTATAGTTAAACGCCTCAAGAATTGCTGACCGTGTGGATTCCTTTGTGCATAGTTATGATCTAACATCACAAGTAGATTTCTGACATCATAGTTGTGAGACCCGACCCGAGTTCGCATGTGTGCATGTGTGTGTGTGAGTATGCATCTCGTTCATCTTGGTCCCACGGTCCTACCGGTAAAATTCTGGCGACCCGCAACCATCGGATAGTGTTTACGGTCATTCTTAAGTCCAGTCACGTAGACCCTACTCGGATTGAGCCGAAACCTGTGCCATCTTGTTCGCATCACCGTTGCGGTTCCGATGCCGCGTCTTATACATCCATCTGACGTGTAAATCATAAGTTATGTGCATTTCATTTTTGACCCTTGATCATGGTCATGTGGCCCACCTAGGGATAGTATGCACGGATTTCTAAGTAGGTCCCATCTCTTGGCACTATTTCCAACACACACTACACATACATTACCTAAGCCCTATTCCTATACCACCTACTTCTAAACACTACCCACAAGCCTAGAAAACCTACTAACCCTATAACTTTGGTTGTATCTTCCTATTGCAATCATCATTTTTCTTTAACCAAGGCAAGAGAGAAATGATTACTTAGCTTAAAAGAGGTTTCTCTCTCTTTCTCTCTCATTCTCTCTACTCCTCTCTCTCTTCTCTCCTTCTCATTCTCATTTTCTCCAAGCAAGAAGGGTGGGACGTCCACCCCATTCCAGCCCCATTTTTCCTCTAATCCTCTAAATATAACCAACTAAATTCAATCTCACCCATTGATATGGATCCCTTGGTGCACTAGGAGCTAGGAGGTCCAAGTTTGGAGCAATCTAAGGTGGGTGTACTCATAGGACTTAGGATTTCTATTTTCATGTTCTTAGATCTCTTTTCTTTTATGAAAAGTGTAGGACCCACCAATCAATGGTGGAGATCCTACATCATCCCTTAGTTGTGACCAAATGGCCTATTTGATGCATGCATGCCCATGCATGGGGTTTTCCCTCTATGTGCCCCCATCATGGAGGATTATTTGGATTTCATAGCATGATAGGTCATCTAGACCTTAGAATCATGGTTGGGATGACATCTCAACCATTGATCTTGAATCTAGGACATGCATGTGGTGAATCTTTGTTGTAACATATGAAAAGAAGGAATGTATGGTGTGATTGATGAAGGGGAGGGCCTCAATGTGGCAGAGTCCCTCCTCTTGTGGCTGATTCTTTATTTTTCCTTTATGATAGAATTCTGATCTTGCATGTATGGCCCACCTTGTAGGCCAACAAAAATCCAGACCAACCATGGAGCTTGGACGCCCATAGCGGTCCATCCATAGACATGTGGCCCCAAAATCCACCTAAATGGGACACATACAAGGGGTATTTGATGATGGGGAAGGTATGGACATTTGTGGGGCCCACTGGGGTGGTCCACCACACAAATTTCTGGGGTTAAATCCCATGGCAAATAATGTTTATATTTCAATTCTTTCAATTACATGTTGCTGTCCAAATCTGTCTGGACAAATTTTTGGGCCAACTTGAGGTCAAGATTTGGGACTTTTGATGGGGAATTGTATACTAAGTAAAATATGATTTTTGAATATGGGTATCTCACCTATAAGCATGCCAAATTTCAGCCCCAACTGACCTCATTTGGGTCCCCAAAAAGGTGGGCCAATATGGGTACTTGCTGAGTTTTCTGCTATAATTCCAGCAAGGTTGTAATTTGGAAATATAAAATTATAAAATAGTTTCTGATCAGGTGGGCCACTTTGGTGGACCCCACCTTATACTACATATATGAGAGAAGGTTTAAATTTAATGTCCCCAATTTTCGGACATCCAAGGCCCACCCCATTGGGTGCTCAATCATGATCTATACAGAATTCTGCATTTAGCAAAATTTCTGGATAGATTGTAATTCCGAATTTAATTAAAATATTTCTGAGTATCCAAAAATCACAAAATTTTGTGGAGGTGTGTTCCACCCATGGTAAGACCCACTTACCAATATTTGGGGCCAACGGACCCCTTCTCACACCGTGGCAAGGGCTGGACCGGCCCACCACGTTGGGATGTTTAGGTCAGACAGATTTTCTGGAAAGACTGTTTTCTTTAAATTAATTAAAATACTTCTAGTTATCCAAAATTTATAAAAAAAATTTGGAGGTGTGGCCCACCCATGGAAGTACCACTCTGCAAATTTTCAGGTCCATCGGGCCCCTATACCATCCGTAGTGCGGCCTGGAGTGGCCCACCAAGCTGGGACGCCTGGGCTGGGGCGTCCAGCCTTGGCTGATCGTCCAGGCCACGTTGTGGGCCCACCTTAATGTATTTTATATCCCACCGTTCATCCATATGGGGTCCATAGGGGACTTGATCATCCTCCCCTTCAGTAGCATCCAATTGGGGCCCATTGGATAAGTTTTGAGGTCAAATACCCAGGCCCATAGGACTGCCCACCATGGGACGCCCAGCCCGTTGGGCTGCTACTGGACGTCCAGTTCAATAGCATGGCCCATCTGATTTATGAGTTAAATCAACTCCCTTCATCTGGTGGACCCCCATGTGACATGTATGGGTCACCAGGAACTAAAATAAACATATAATTTAATTAATTTTTGAATTTTCAGGAATGCTAGATTGTGGGTGGGCTGAAATTTCAGCAATAGGCCCATGGTTACTGCCCATAAATGGATGTTTTGGGGCAGCATGGTCCACCAAATTTGGGGACATTTTTACACATATCTTGCCCCATTTTAATTAGTTTTTTAGCTTAATTAGTGCATATTTAAGGCCCATTCCAATTGGATTTTTATTGGGCTAGTCTTCTTAGTTAATTGTTAGGTTTTCCTAGGCCCATTCTCTTGAAACTTTTTAATAGGCTCATGACCTTTGGCCCTATAATTAATACACCATTGTGATGAGTTTTGTGGGCCAAAATATTCAAGTAGTTGGGCGCTTACTTGCCCATTAAAATAAACCCATACTTGGGCCAGGATGTGAGGATCAACTTACTTGTTTTAAATATAAGGATCACCCATATATTGGAATAATGAACTGCCCATTAGGCCCACCACACTGAGTGAACTCATGACCTTTGTGGTTGGGCCCAAAACTTGCTTGAAGGCCCACCATGTTGCCTAAGTGTTGGGCCTTGTGTATGGCTCACTAGGCCCGAAATGTTTAGGCTTTGGGCTTTGCCTTACATGCGTGTAGTTAGCGGGCTACCTTTTGGGACCCAGTTGAGGTTGGATGTCCTCCTTGGTGGCCCTAAGGTAGGCCCGTAGGCCCTTATAAGTGGTTGAAAGCCCACCTTGGACCTTTATTAGGACTGTTTTTTCCTTTGACCTTTATGACTCTCTCTCTTAGCTTGTGGGCTACCCCAATGTATTGGGCCCCCAATAGAGGACTTTGCTTCTCCTTAGAGTACCTGTCTATCTATTTAGACCTTGTCCCTCCTTGGGAAGGATGAATATATTCTACAGGTAACGCACTTACATCATTGTGACCCATATGCATCATCTGTGTGAATTGATTACATTGTGTGGTGGTTATAAAGAGATGAAGTTTCTCCCCTTGTGCACATTGAGTGTCTGAAGCTAGTGCATGATCTGTATGCATGACTCATGCACTGGCATCGCATTTCATGATAATTCTGCCCTTGCTTCATCAGGGCCTTACCTCCACAGGGGTATACGTGGATGACCGTATGTGTGGACACCGGAAATATATTTGAGCATATCGGGTTTATAGGATGCTCATGGGTGAAAATTATAAAACTTCCATGATACCAAGGATCTGCCCCAACTCTGTGACAGAGTGAAAACTATGAGCGCACGAGAGCCTTATACCGTTAGGCCGCGACTCCCACTGTCGTGTAGTCGGTTGGGTAAGGATGTGGTCTTATCCGCTTGTGAGGGAGGGTAATACTAGGCTGAGTCTGACCAGCTCGTGAAATGGGTCCGCTGCCGCCGAGTCTTGCTGGTGGTTGGCTGTCCATAGGCAGGTGTTGAGGTCTCTTACGCTTGTTTGACTATGCAAGTCTGTATAGCGGCAGTCATTCCGCAGTGTACTGGACCCCGGTGATTTCCTTATGATTGGAAATGTACTTGATATGTGGATTGGATATGAGCACTGGCATCACTTTGCATCGCATTTGCATCGGCTGTATAAGCCCCTTTATGCATCGCCTTGGTAAGACGCTCAGTACTCATTGCATCGTATTCATGATAAGCCTTGGTAAGGCTAGTGATATTGTCATTGAGCATGTTTCCCTTCCTATACCTCCTACTATTCTTCTGTGTACCTTTATCACACACCTTCACCACCCTCTAAGCTTCTATAAGCTTATGCACGATTGATGCGTGCAGGAGATCCTAAGCAGGCGTCGTAGCGGCGGAGCTTGGATTAGAGTTGAGCTGAGGACCCCCAGTGTTGCAGATCTTCTTCCTACCTCTTTTGCTATCAGATGTATTCTTTTCCTGCTTTGTACTTGTAAAAGTTCAAATTCATAGTGGATTTTGTGATGCGTGCCTTTGTTATTCTCAGATATACTTACTGTGATCTTGGGTATGCTCGTATTGGAAATGATTATACTGTTATGGAAATCCTCCTTGTAGGATCCTAGGATCGGAACCTGCCTCAAGAGCCGAGAACGGGGTACTACGGAGGCTGTTGCGGCCAGAACCGGCTATCGGGTTCCTTGTGAGTCCGGTTACCGAGTCTGGGGTGTGACAATGGTCCATTAGATGGACGATTCCGATCAGAAAATGGGACCCACTAAATGATGTTGGGTTTCCTGGATAACCGAATATGAGGATGGCCATAATCATGGAAAATTTTGATCAGGTGGCCCATCCCTCGTTCTGAGGCACATGGACGGTGTGGATGGGTCCCATGATCGTTGTGGGACCCACCAAACGGAAGGTGATTAGCATCTTAGCTTAATGGGCTCGGTTTTGTCTTGCGGCGGCGGCCGGAGAAAACCTGAATCATTGATAGGGAAAGCCCTGGTTTGGAGGGCTTCGATGGCTCTAAGTGGAGGACTGGGATGCTCCAGAGGCAATCTACGCGGATCGCCAGCGTGGAAAGAGAGAGAAAGACGGATCTTTCCTTTTTCGGCAGATCTGTCCACGCATAACGCTGTTGCGCTCGAGTTTGTGTGCACACCTGCGTGATCCAACGGGTGGATCAACCATCTTTATGATCGTCCATGACTTCCCAATGAAATGGACGATTTAGATATTCAAAGGGGCCCCTAATGGTGGGCCACATTCAAGCCAAACAGAGGTTGTCTGTTTGAATCGAACTCGGGCGGGAAAGCTTCCCTGCTTTTTCCCATTTTCATCGGGTCAAACTCGATTGACCGGGTTTCCAGGTCCGGTGCGGCGTCGATGCACCCACACTTCCCGTGTACATGCACTTTATAGTGGGGCCCACAATTTCGACATTTAGAATTTGGCCCGTTCATCAGATTTCATGGGTCCAGGTATGAGCCTTGACCAAAGAGCAGGCAAAACAAAATCTCCGGTGGGCCACACTTTAGAATTTCAAACTTTAATCACAAATTACGCTGATCTTATGGTCAGATTTTCTCCTAGACCTAATAATCACTTATCCAAGGGTTTTAAGGGTCCAAGGACCATCCACATAGTGGTTTATGGCTGAATTTGAGGCCCAATTCCTATAGTCTAATCGTGTATCGTTCATGACCCATTTCTAAGGGTAAGGATTGATGGATTCGATGATCTAATACTATAAGTTTCTAGTGGATGGTTTGGTTTAGTAAAGAAAGAGGTCCTCCAAATAACGTGATACTATATTTTGAAAATCAATGGATGGATTGTTCTAAGGTCGATGCCTTCTTTCCACCGGCTAGATACAATTTTAAAATGTAGCTTCAACAGTAGTGTTAAGCTTATTTTAATAATCTCATTCGTTGATTTGTGAGACTTCGTTCACATGGTAACATGCAAGTACTGAAAAGTACGGGGTGTTATAATATATATATATATATATATATTATATATATATAATATATATATATATATATATATATATAGGGAAGGTTCTATGCGGTCGAGCTCATGGGAACTTCCCATGAGGTCGAGCTGTGTGGGCCCCACCGTGATGTGTGTCGATCATCAACCCCATTAGTCAAATGCACCATTCCATGGTGGGGCTGGGGCTTAAAAATCAAGTCAATCCGTGACTTGTGTGGGCCACACCACAGACAAAAGTTGGCAGGGGTTACCCTCCATTAAAACATTCATAATCAATTGTTGGGCCCACCGAGATGTGGTTCACAAATCCAGCCCATCCATTATGTGTGTCCCACTTGGATGAGGGGTCAAACCAAGTTTCAAACGTATCCAAATTTCAAGTGGGCCCCACCAAGTGTTTTTATATGTTTTATGCATGTCTTCACATGATTTTAGATGGTATGGCCCACCTGAGTTCCGTATACCACTGATTTTTGGGATATCCCATAATTTAAAGGGGACCCATCAAATGCACGGTATTGATGTTCGACACACATCACGGTGGGGCCCACACAGCTCGACCTCATGGGAAGTTCCCATGAGCTCAACCGCATAGAACCTTTTCCTACACACACACACACACATATATATATATATATATATATATATATATATATAGAGAGAGAGAGAGAGAGAGAGAGAGAGAGAGAGAGAGAGAGAGAGAGATGGGCTTGATTTTTGGAAGTTGATTTATTGGTTTGCTTCCCGCAATAAAGATCAAGGGCTTGTTTGATTACACTAGTTGTCCATAAACAATTATGGCAGTAAATCATTACATTGTCAACAAATAAGAGATAAGAAATGAGAGGGCCGTTATTGGATTGAAAAACTGGTTCAGTGAGGCCCACTTAAGATAATGTGTGAAAGGATGATGATGGAACTTTAGTATATAAGATTTTAAAAAAAAAAGTAAAGTAAAATTAGGTCTCATTGCCGCAAACCATGAAAGGGGCAAAATGGAGGGGTGGGCTTCCATTTACTGTTACGGAAAAGGAGACCGTAGTGATGCAGTCCGTTCCAAATGAAAAGGTGGTAATTGAACATCCACCATTAAAAACTTTTTAGGGCCCACTATCCTGTTTATTTTTTATCTAACACATTGATAAAGCTATATAGACCTGAATGAAGGGAAGACATAAATATTAGCTTGATCCAACTCTTTTGTGGCCTACAAAAAGTTTTATTGGCAGGATTTAGTCACCACGGTTTTGTGTGGTTTAACCCATGTGAGATTTGATTTTTTTAGCTGATGCCCTATACTAAGCTGACAAAACATACATCAGGGTGGGCCCCATAGTCTAACCTAAAATTTTTATTTTATTTAATTATTGCTTGTCAACGTGGATTAATTTTATTTTATTTATCCATCCTGAGTGCAGTCCAGTCCATTAAGGGCCTTATACACAAGTGTCATTGTTGTTTGATTATTTATATCCATTACTAATTTATTATGTTATTTTTGCATTATTGTTATGTGCTACGGATTACGATATGTGAACTACACTTGTACATTTGATATACACAGACTTACAAAATTTATAGAATTTTCGTTTTTTTTTTTTTTTTTCATGTGCGCTATGACGGAGAGTAAATAATTTGAACAAGTTCACCTTTTGTTATAGCATATGATGTCAATATTTAACATGATGAGTGACGAATGATACTATTCGATGATTTTAATCCTCAACTTTGTTTCCAATTTCTTGTTAGAAACTTTTTTTTTTTTGATGATAACGTTTTGATCCTCAATTATTGTATAGCTTGGTCCAGTATTTGATTTTGTATATGTGGACATATGAGTCACCTGATTTCACTTGAATATGTTGGCTCACTTGATAATTGATTTAGCTAAAGATTTGACTTAAATATTCATTTAGATAAGTTTAATAAATGACATATTTGTGCCAAACTTATGTGAGTAAAATTTTAGAATGATTCTCTATTTTAAGTCATGCTTGGTGTTAATATATAATTTATTATGTATAACTAACCCATGGTTATTAAAAAAATAAAAATAGCTTATCTATATTATTTATAAATTACTTACAAGCTCATATGAAAATAAAATTGATTTATCTTAGAACTTAAAAAACGTGAGGCACAATGAAGTGTGAACTGACAGTGGGGTGTACTAACAAGCTAACAAAAATTTAAAAAAAAAAAACCTTGGGGCACAGACGGGACCTTAGAAAAAAGAGTCAGGATCCTCTGTTACCCGGTCAACAGAGAATTCCTAATACCCTAAAATTCATTGGTCCACGTCAACACTCACTGAAAAAATAAAAAAAATAAAAAAAAGCTTCGGACGCCAAACCACTAGGGTAACAGGAAAATCCTGTTGACCCGATAACAGAGGATCCCGACTCTAGAAAAAAAAGTGGGGTGAGGTTAGACAGGTAAGGTGATGGAAAAGCACTTGGTTTTGTCAGAGCATTGTGGTAGTATGGTTGATTTCTACACCCGTGTTACATCTAAACCATTCATGCTGCCAAAACCACCGTACAGATCATCCTTATATTGACATGAGCCATTCATGCTGTTAAAACCACAGTAGAGAAGCTATAACCTTGGGTAGTTTGGCCCCATGGATTTGGGAGGATTTTTGGGGATTTCAAATCACTTAGGTTGTTTTGCACCATAAAGTAAGGGGGGGTTTCAAATCTACAGTAAGAGCTTGGATTACATCTAAAATTCTTCCAAGAGTTGCATGTGTAACATGTATGTCACCGCACTATTATTCTATCGAGCACATGGCCCACTAATGATGTCCCAAAACAATTAGATGATTAATTGCATCATTATAATTACTTTAATATAATGATCAACACCGTCCAAACATTGTTCATGTAAACTAACGGTTAAAATTTGTTGGTTAGTCACTTGAACAAGATTTTGTGCTTGTGGTCGGAAGCAGATTGGCTGGTGTACCACACACCAGCTATATAGTTGTTGTAGGCAGGTGTTGTGCCAAGACAAGCACTAACGCTCCTCGGGCTCCAAGTTGTTAGAATGGTTCAAAGGAGATCAAGGTTACATGGGCCCCACAGTGATGTATTTATTATATCTACACCGTTCATCTATTTTTAGAGCATTATCCAAAAACTGAATTATATCCAAAGATCATTTGGACCACACCACAAATAGCAGCGGAGATAATGATTTTCACCGTTAAACAATTCATAGGGTCCACCATGACGTTTATTTTCCATCCAATCTGTTCATAAGGTTATAAAGACCTAAATGAAGAGGAACAACAAATTTCATGTTGATCCAAAACTTCTGTGACCCCAAAAAGGGTTTCAATGGTAGATGTTCAATCCCCCACTGTGTTTTGCACTATGGTCCATTTGATGGTTATATCTGTCCTATTTTTCATCTCAAGCCTTAAGACAAGCTCACCAAATGAATAGACGGTTTGGACATAGAACTCACTGACGTCAATACAACAACTATATAGCCGGTGTGAGGTGTACCAGTCAATCTGCTTCCCTTGTGGCTCATCCCATTTTGGAATTTCATCATTTTTGGGCAAAGCATATATTTCAGCGGGCTTATTGTAACCATTGTATTAAACATTATGTACTTATATTAATTAGAGATATTAAAGTTGATTTAATAATTAAATTCAAGCTCCTGTGTATATACCATGTTGAGAAGTGGAGTCACATGCGCGGATTTCGTGTCGCAAGTCCTTTTACAACTGGGATGCGTAAAGGAGTTTCGCGGATTTCGTGTCGCAAGTCCTTTCGCAACTGGGATGCGGAAAGGGAAGTTGCTAAAACTATAAATTGGGGTCCCTAGGGCTATTCTAGGGTTAAAGTGAATATTGGGAAATATTTCTAAGGTGTGGGCAAGGGATTTTCTCTGTACTTCCAAGGGAGAGGTTAGTATATTGCCTTGTAATATTCGTTCTTTATAGTGGAAGTTTGCATCCGTGGTTTTTTACCCTAGATTGGAGTTTTTCCACGTATATCTTGTCTTGTGGTTTGTTTTGGATTGCTTTGATCTACTTCTAGTTTATATTTCTTCTTGTTTATCGTTTGTGGGTGAGGCCTAAGATTGGATCTAGGCTCACTGTGTTGTTGGCGTGCTACGCAACAACTGGTATCAGAGCTATTGGTTTAGTTCTATTGGGAGCGATGGCGGAAGATGGAAAAACTAGAATTGAAAAGTTTGATGGTTCAAACTTTGCCTTCTGGAAGATGCAGATGGAGGATTATCTGTATCAGAAGGACCTCTACATTCCTCTAGGAAGAAAAGAGAAGAAACCAGAAAAGATGACAGATGATGAATGGTTTTTACTGGATAGGAAGGCTTTAGGAACGATCCGACTCTCTTTGTCTAAGAGCATCGCCTTCAATATATCCAATGTGAAAACTACAAAAGAATTAATGGAAGCCCTAGCCACCATGTATGAAAAGCCCTCAGCATCCAACAAGGTTCATCTTATGAAACAACTATTCAACATGAAGATGTCAGATGGTGGGAACGTGGCTGAACATCTAAACGAGTTCAATATAGTCACGAGCCAGTTGGAATTCGTTGACATTATTTTTGAGGATGAGGTCAGAGCGTTATTGATCTTATCCAGTTTACCAGACAGTTGGGATGGTTTGGTGATTGTTGTGAGCAATTCTTCAGGGTCGACAAAGCTGAAATTTGATGATGTGGCCGGTCTAATTCTTAGCGAAGAATCTAGAAGGAAGGCATCATGAGTTTCAGGGGATTCAGGGAATGCTCTAAAAGTTGAAGGAAGAGGAAGATCGCTGAACAAAGGAGGCAATAAACATTGGCGTTCTAAGTCGAGGAAGAAGTCCAAGGGACCGAAAGACAAAGACGGGTGTTGACATTGTGGCAAGAAGAGGCACATGAAACGTGATTGCAGGGCGCTTAAGAAACAAGAAGGAAGCTCTCAAGGCGGGAAAGATTCGGTGAATCTATTTGAGGAGAGGCGTTGATCTTGTCTCTTGATGCAAGGAATGAGTCTTGGGTTATAGACTCGTGTGCTTCGTTTCATGCCACTTCATGTAAGGAAGTTCTGCGTAACTATGTATCAGGTGACTTCAGGAGAGTCTACTTGGGTGATGATGAGCCGTGCAGTATTGTTGGAAAGGGAGACGTTCATATAATTCAGAAAGACGGAACAACATTGAAATTGAAGGATGTCAGACATGTACCGAGTTTGAGAAGGAATCTGATCTCAGTAGGGCAGTTGGCTGATACCGGTTATGTGACGACATTCACCAGTGATCCTGGAAGATCATAAAAGGTGCCTTGGTGATATCTCGATGCAAGAAAGAAGGTACTTTGTACGTGACTTTAGGATCGTATAGTTCACTTGCAGTCGTATCAACTGGAGTGAATGGGCAGTTATGGCATCAGAGGTTGGGACATATGAGTGAGAAAGTGATGAAAGTACTATTGTCAAAAGGGAAACTACCAGGGCTGAAGTCTATTAACTTGGAATTCTGCGAGGACTGCGTGTATGACAAGCAGAAGATGGTAAGTTTCAAGAAGACGGGACGCGCTCCAAAGACGCATCTGTTGGAGCTTGTACATACTGATGTGTGGGGACCGACACAGGTATCATCTCTTGGTGGCTCACGTTATTTTGTTTCCTTTATTGATGATGCTAGTAGAAAACTGTGGATTTATTTCTTAAAGCACAAATATGATGTATTTAATGTATTTAAGAAGTGAAAAGTTATGATAGAAAATGAGACAAGTAAAACAGTAAAGTGTCTCAAATCTGACAATGAGGGAGAATATTGTGATAAGAGGTTTGAGGAGTATTGTGCAGCAAATGGAATCAAACATCAGAAAACGATTCCAGGGACACCACAGCAGAATGGTGTGGCTGAGCACATTAACAGGACCATCCTTGAGCGCGCCAGGAGCATGAGGTTACATGCAGGGTTGCCCAAGACATTTTGGGCAGATGCTGTGAATACCGCCGCATATCTCATCAATAAAAGTCCCTCAGCACCATTGGATGGTGGGCTAGCAGAAGAAGTGTGGACTGGGAAAGAAGTGAACCTTGCACATCTCAGAGTGTTCGGTTGCACTTTATATGTTCACATTGATGCAGAGCACAGAAACAAGCTGGATGCGAAGTCCAGGAGGTGCACGTTTATAGGCTACGGGCAGCATGATTTTGGCTACAGGTTTTGGGATGAAGAAAACAGGAAAATCATCATAAGCAAGGACGTAGTCTTCAATGAAAAAGTGATGCATAAGGACAATGCGTAGGAAAATAAGGCCGAAGAAAAGGAATTCGTAGAGTTGGAAGAGTTACCGGACATGGGTGTTACAACGTCACAGGATGATCATGCACAAGAGCATTATGAGGCAGAGCCACATACACCGGTTATGAGGAGGTCTACTCGGGAGAGGAGACCCACGGTCCGATATTCACCCTCCTTATATTATTTACTGCTGACAGATAATGGTGAGCCAGAGTGTTTTGAAGAGGCATTACAGTCAGATACACGGGTTAAGTGGGAGCAGGCCATGGACGAGGAGATGGACTCTCTTGAGTCTAATCGTACATGGGAGCTAGTCACTCTCCCTAAGGGTAAGAAAGCTCTTCATAACAAGTGGGTTTACAGATTGAAGGAGGAGCATGATGGTTCGAAACGGTACAAGGCTAGACTGGTTGTGAAAGAGTTTCAACAAAAGGCAGGTATCGATTTCACTGAAATATTTTCACCTGTGGTGAAAATGTCTACAATTCGCATGGTCTTGAGTATATGGCTACAGAGGACTTACATCTAGAGCAGCTAGATGTTAAGACAACCTTTCTTCATGAGGACCTTGAAGAAGAGATATATATGCATCAGCCGACAAGATACGCGGCACTAGGAAAGGAGAACAAGGTGTGCAGACTGAAGAAGAGTTTATATGGCCTGAAGTAGACCCCGAGGCAGTGGTACAAGAAGTTCGACAGTTTCATGTCGGGAAATGGCTTTAGGGGATGTCATGCAGACCACTGTTGTTACTTGAAGAAGTTTGATCCGTTATACATCATTCTTCTTCTGTACGTTGATGATATGCTTGTGGTCGGTTCAAGCATGAAGGACATCTCATATCTCAAAAGACAATTGTCTAGAGAATTTGCCATGAAGAATTTAGGAGCTGCAAAACAAATCCTAGGCATGAGGATAAAGCGTGACAGGGAAAACAAAAACTAGTTTTGTCACAGGCAGAGTACATAGCTAAGGTACTTGACCGATTCAATATACGAGGTGCTAAGCCGGTTAGCACTCCATTAGCCAACCACTTCAAGCTATCTAAGGAGCAAGGGGCAAAGACGCAGGATGAACGAGACTAATGGTTAAAGTCCCATACGCGTCAAATATTGGCAGTCTCATGTATGCTATGGTGAGCACGAGGCCAGACATTGCTCAAGCAGTGGGAGTTGTTAGCAGGTTCATGAACAACCCCAGGAAGGAACATTGAGAAGCCGTGAAGTGGATCCTTAGATATTTGGTAGGTTCTAAGGATGTAGGGCTGTGCTATGGTGGATCGGAAATCAAGTTACAAGGCTATGTGGATTCAGATTTGGCAAGAGATATCGACAGCAGGAGAAGCACTACAGGTTATGTCTTTAATCTGGGTAGTGCTACAGTCAGTTGGGTCTCTCGGTTACAGAAGATAATATTTATCAGTACGACAGAAGCATAATATGTTGCGGCTACAGGAGCATGCAAGGAGATGGTGTGGATGCAAGGTTTCGTGGAAGAGTTGGGTAAGAAGCATGCAGATTGCAAATTGTACAGTGACAGTCAGAGTGTAATACACTTGGCCAAGAATTCAGTCTTTCATTCAAGGACCAAACATATTGCCATCAGATATCACTTCATATGTTCGTTACTGGAAGATGGATCGATTGCTCTGGAGAAGATTTATACAAGTGAGAATCCTGCGGATATGTTGACCAAGGCAGTCACACGAGAGAAATTGAAGCTCTGTTCAGCTTTGATTGGTCTTCAGGGTTGAAGACGGGGAGGTGGTGCACTCCGGATGAAGAAGACAGGTTTATGGCGATGTGTCTCCAAGTGGGAGATTGTTGAGAAGTGGAGCCACATGCGCGGATTTCGTGTCACAAGTCCTTTCGCAACTGGGATGCGAAAAGGAGTTTTGCGGATTTCGTGTCGCAAGTCCTTTCGCAACTGGGATGCGGAAAAGGAAGTTGCCAAAACTATAAATTGGGGTCCCTAGGGCTATTCTAGGGTTAAGGTGAATATTGAGAAATATTTATAAGGTGTGGGCAAGGAATTTTCTTTGTACTTCGAAGGGAGAAGTTAGTATATTGCCTTGTAATATTCGTTCTTCATAGTTGAAGTTTGTATCCGTGGTTTTTTTTATCATATATTGAGGTTTTTCCACGTATATCTTGTCTTGTGGTTTGTTTTGGATTGCTTTGATCTACTTCTAATTTATATTTCTTCTTGTTTATCGTTTGTAGGTGAGGCCTGAGATTGGATCTAGGCTCACTGCGTTGTTGGCGTGCTGCGCAACATACCATGCATAACTACTTTTGATATAACTACTTTTGGATTAAAGTTGATTCCCCCAACACAATATGAGGATTTCAAATTCAGGGGGTTTCCAATCAAGGGTTCGAAATCCACGCTTCCAAACAGGCACTTATATAATCATATCCATTGATTTTCCATACCTTTGAATTTTGGATTTGATTGTAAGTCATTAAATATCCATCTTCATTCTCAACCACCAGTTCAACAAATGTTTCTTACCATGGACTTGGTAGCATGGAATCCAGAATAAGGACGGTTCAGATCATCATTTAAAATGCATTGTGGCGTGGGGCCACCGTACCCTAGCAAAACGACATCCATGGACGTCCCTGTCCACACATTCAAACACAAGATCTCGACATAGGCATCCGGGACCAGCATTAACCGCATCCAAACGACCCCCTCTTGTAAGTAATTCATCAGGACCGCCATCAACCCTACCAGGAAGCTGCGGAGGAGAAAAGCCCGATGTGGTGCGTGTCACGAATCTCAACCGTCCGTTTCCATCGCTCCAGTATCCTTCTCACTCCCTGCCCTCGCTTCCAGCTCGCAAATGCAGTTTCCTTGTCTCAGGTTTTCTTTCAAAATCCTCTCCATATTCTTTTTCCTTCTCTCTGATTACCGCTTTTTCATTCGCTCTCACTCTCTCTAATTCTGCAATTTCCATTTCTCCCAAGGAGGTAGACTCCTGTCCTTGGGGTCGTTTGGATGCCTGTAAATGAGGCAAGTTGTAAATGATTTACAGTCAGGTTGATCCAACACTTTCGCGTCCCCCAGAAATTGTTAATGTTTGGCGTTCAAATACCACTGTTTTCTGTGTGGTGTGGTCTACCTACGAATTGGATCTGCCTCATTTGTGGGGCCCAAAAATGATCTGGAAAATGGTTGGACTGTGTGGATAAAACAGATACATCAGGGTGGGGCCCATGGCTCAAAAAAATGTGAATTTTCCTCTTTTTTGTCTTTTATGATTGAAGGCCTGTCGTTTAAAACTTCATGGGGCCCACTGCTTTGTTTAAGTTACACAGACCTGGATGAAGGTAGAACACAAATATAAACTTGATCAAACACTTTCATGTCCCCCAAGAAGTTTTTAATGGTGGGCGTTCAAATACCTATGGTGGGGTCCACCTATGGTTTTGGAATGATCCGGAAAAAATGGATGGTCGGAGTCGATAAAACAGATAACATTAAGGTGGGCTCATGGCTCAAAAAAATTGAATATTTCCTTTTTTTTTTTTTTTTGTTTTTCTTATGATAAAATCTCTACATTCGATTGGACCTTTTTTTAGGCCCAAAATTTGATTGGACCAGATTTTATAATTGTGGGCCCAAATCCTGATCGGATTTTTTTTGGGGGCCCACATCTTGTTTGGACATCTTTTAGTGGGCCCACATACAGATTGATCCATAATATTTTTTTGGGCCCAACATATTTTACAAAATTCAAAATAAGGAGGAATTATAGGATGCTTGATAATATTTTTTTTGGGCCTACATCTTGATGGTGCATCATATGGCGCTTGATATGTAGGCACTTGGAAATTATACACCTATTATGCATTAAGTAGAATTAAACTGACTAATTTGTGGAAAGCGTGGTCTCTCAATCACAATCCCAAAATCACATTGGTTGAGAAATTAGAACCTTTCATTTGTGTACACTCATTTTTGATCCACGATGCATGTAAAGTAGGGCCCATAATTTTTAGTGTTGATGTGGAAATGAAGAAGGTCAATCATCGATGTCGCAGCTAAACATGGCAATGCACTAAATGTGGCAACTCACATGCGGTGCCCAATCGACCATGCTCATGAATCCAGGCCATCCAGATCATGGGCGTTTTTATGGATGTTGTATTGGAGTGCCTTTTGAAATTCAATAATAATTTTTCTCCAACATCAGGTTAACATGTCAGACGATTCCAATTTTGGCACCTCCTGCTCCGTCTTGGAAGTATCCGACATTTCGGATGGTCAGGTGGATATTCGGCATACTATAATGGTTGCCGCAATCAACGCTTCTACAATGGTAGCAAATTGGTATGAAGAGATGGAAGAAATTCCAGGAGCATGATGAGGACATCACGCGCGCACGCACACGCACGCCCCCCCTACGTACGTATGCAAGGAGAAGGATGACCCCACCGTCGATCTGGATCGATGACGACATCCAGGGAGGGCCTCTTAATTAGAAGACTGAGTTTTGGTTCGTTGGAGTGGGCCTGGTAGTCAAGTAAAACCCATCATGGGATCTCATGATCGTGACCCACTAGTCTGATTAATCTCATATTTGAGGTTTTGCTTATTAATGTTATTTAGAATACCATGGACGCTTTAGATTTCTTTGATTAGTTTTTATTTTGGTTTACTTCATCGCAAGTAATAGGTTACGCACATGGCGCGAGTTTTGAGGTATATGGTTTTCTTATAAATAGGCACCCCTTGTAGTTTTTTGGATTATTGAAGATTAATAAAATTTCTGCGTTTTCCTACTCCTCTGAGTTCTTGAGTTGTGAAAATCCAATTGGGTGCGAAGCCCTCCCTTCATCGAAGGGTTAACTACTGTGGTACGAAGCCACATCTATCCCGATCCGCCCCTATCTTCTATTATCCATACTTCTCACCTTCTACATTCATCCTTGCTTCGAATCCGTCAATTTTTGCAGCCGTTCTTCTCCTTACAGCCAGTTTCCAGATCTGACCCTGTAGGAAGGCTGAAACTTCGGCGAAGCACCACGCATAGACCGCGAATCCGATTGACACACAACTTTGGGGTTTTGAAGTCCTCCCCTGGTCGACCAGAGCCAAGGAGGTGCTTTCCGCGTTCGGCGCCCCCTTGCACGTGCAGCCTGGCCCGTGCGCACGTGCGACAGGCCTGGCCCGCTGTCCTCGTTCGGGAACTGTCTCCAGGTTCAGATTTCCTGCCTATTTCACTCCCCTCATACCTATTTTTCCTAACCCTAACCCTAGATTGCATTACTTTCAATTTATTTACCCCTTTTCTAAATCTAGGGTTCTCTGAACTGAAATTGGTGAATCTCTTGTATTAGGAACTGGTTGCTGTGCATGTGTGGATTAGTTTTACTTCCCTTTGATTATCGTTTGGCTAATAATTTATATTGATCTAACCCTAGCATGTGTAGGCCTGGACCCGCACAAATTCCCCTTGTTTGAATGTTTGAACTTTTGTGTGGGATGTGGAAATTTATGTGCATGTTTCTGAATTAGTTTGATCTAAAGCCTGAGATCTTGCATATCATAGTTAATTTTCATGTCCTGCATCAAATTCATTAGCGAGATTGGACAGGTACTCAGTTCGCAAACGTGGGAACGTCCGCTCCAGTACGCAAGAAGAAGAAGCTAACTCCCCAAGGTGGTGTAATGCAAAGAGTGGATCGCCTTTGTGACACAATTGAGGAATCCCAAAAAAATGAGAGGAATTTTCTGGTCTAGGTGTGGAAGGAGTTACAAAACCTCACAACCATCAACAATGATATGATGTGAAAGGCTGCCAGCTATCTTGCAAAGCGACTGGGTTTATCCAAGCTTGTTCTTGGAATTGAACCTGAGCTTAAAGCTGAATGGTTGGAGAGGACCATTCATTGGTAGACTTATTTTCAGTATTGTTGTCTAGAGTTGATATGTATTTGGATTTATGAAGACATGTTAACTATGTTTATCTTAATGTGTTTATGGTTTGAGTGTTAATATTCAGTTGTTTGGCCTTATAAAAGAGCATTTGAATTCATGGCCCCACTTCTATGGCTCACCTAATGCTTGTTTTTCTGCGAGGATCTACCCTTGACACCATGGATTTGGGGGGATTTCAAATCCCCTGTTTGTTTGGCGCCATAAAGTAACTGGGGATTTCAAATCCCCTCAAAGAGAGGGTTTGAAATCCAAGGTGGAAGCTATGATTTCACCTAAAATCCTCCAATGAGTCGCATGTGTAACATGTGTGTCACTAGGCTAATAATCTATTGGGCACATGACTCACTGATGATATCCCAAAACAGTCAAATTATCAATTGCACCACTAAGATTACTTCAATAGGATGATCCGCGCAGTCCAAACATTGTCCATGTAAATCAACGATTAAAAATCGTTGGTTAGTCGCTCGGTTGTGATCCTATGCTTGTGGCCCATCCGAGACTTGGAATTTCATCATTTTCGGCCAAAGTATATATATTTCAACGGGTTTATTGCAATCATTGTGTCAAACATTACACATGTAGACTAATTAGGGATATTAAAGTTGATTTAGTAATTAACTTCAAACCCTTACAAATATAATATGCATGGATTTCTAATCCGAGTATTCCAAATCCATGGTGCCAAACGAGGCCTAAGCTTTATTGAGATGGGCTTAACTCAATGATCCACTTTAAAATCCACTCTTTTAAGCCATTTGAATGTTTTTTGAGGAATTATTTCTCTAAACTATCTCAGGTGTGAATACCCAATTACAGGATATAAACCATTTGCAGGCTATCCAAACACTATAAATGATTTAGCTTAAAGCCAAACGGATAGGCTGTAAATGTAAATGATTTACAGGCATCCAAATGACCCCTTAGTTTGGCACTGTTCCAAAAATGGTGGTGACTCAAACGCACACGTGGTGGCGTAGTCATCCGAATCGTCCAAATTGCCGGCCAAATTGTCAATGGAGCATAACCAAAAATTTGCACTGAGATGATAATGATAACTGTCCGCTTTTTCCCCTTTGATTTTGGATGCTTCAAATTGCCATTACTTGGGTTATTGGGATTGCTTGATCATCATGAGTTTAGATATATGGTCCGTCCACAATGGGACCCACAACCTGGATGGTCTGGATGGCTGTAGTGCCATGTGCGAGGAGGATAAGCCACCACCATTCTTTTAAATGGTGAAAAACTAGCATAGGAGTCTAGCTCATTACCTGTTTGCATTCAAAGAATGAACATCAATCCATGGTTGCTTCATGAGTTTTGTGGGAAGATCTACTTCAGGTAAGAGGGACGAATGTTGAGCTTCCCAGTGCATTTTTGTGCTGACAAACCCAACAAGGAAAAAAAATAAAATCTTATGGAGCCTTTCTCCTTAGAAAATATCTTGATAGATTCTTTCGAACCCCTCTTGCGAGCATCATCAAAATATAGTTTTAACACCCAAATGCCGTAAGGTAGTTGGTTCTAGGATACCCTCTTGTCCCAGTGCATTTTTTGTGCTGACAAACCCAACAAGGAAAAAAAAAAAAATCTTATGGAGCCTTTCTCCTTTGAGAATATCTCGATAGATTATTTCGAACCCCTCTTGCAAGCATCATCAAAATGTCGTTTTAACACCCAAATGCCGTAAGGTAGTCGGTTCTAGGATACCCACTTGTCCATAGTAGCTGGATGATGGAATTTGTTTAACGCACCCCAATGTAACCACTCTTTCAGAATCTATGAGAATGGTATGTTGAAACGCAACGACAATGTTTGGATGAAACCCATTGAGAACCTTGAATTTTGCTCCTACCAATACCCCAAAGTTCAATTGAGAATAGTATTAGCCATAAGCACATTACTTGAGCATTTGAATTTAAATTGACAGTTACCGCCCATTTTGGAAATTCATGAAGAATTAGCCAGAGATTCAGACACATACATACATATAGTTGGAAATGGAGTTACTTCGCTGGTTTGTACAAGTATTCTTTTTTCACTAATTACTACTATCTCAGATACTTCATGGTACGAGATTATTTGGACTACAAGATCAAACCAGATTATAGAACATGACCTGACAAGTAATGTTCAACAAATTGGAATTCATTTATCAACAAAATTCCCTAATCCTAGCGTAGTAGTTCCTCCAAAATCCAATGAACAACAACGATTACGTAGGATCGACTTGCGAATTTGTGTCACTACAGTAGAATCCATTGAATAAATCGAAAAGCTTAAGAATCCTTACCTAATTAAAGAAAATAATAGTGTACACTTTTTCTATTAATTTAAATGAAAACGAGACTGGTAGTTAATTTGCTTAGAGGAAGTGCCAAGCAAGGGGGACAACGAGTAGGGGAAATAGAAGTTTGGGCTCTAGAGGGATTCGGTGTTGCTCATATTTCACAAGAGATGCTTTACTTATAAATCAAATAGCCCAGCCCTTTTCAAAATTCCCATAAAGTATGGAGCCACTAACCCAACCCCCCTTTTATAATCAATGAATTCTCTAATCATCATGCTTAGTCATCGAGTCATAACGCTTCTCTCTTTTCGTCACCGTAGCTCGTTCTTTTTGAGAGATGTAGATTTGTAGAGCATTAGAAGGAGAAGAGCCTTACCAATCCCGCAACTTCTGGACGATGTGGTGAACAATTTCTTAATGAAATGTTGGTTTTCTGTTATAATGTTATTACTCCATTGACATTGCTCATTTGATTGTTTTAGGAATCACTCTGATTGGCCTACTCATTGACGAAAGGCCCAGCCAAACAGAGTCAACCTACTAGGTAATCTATTATCCTTATACATCAAGGTGATAAATTCGATCGTTGTGGTTAGACTCTATTATGGATTTCTGACCACATTGTTGATGGGGCCCTCTTATCTCTTCCTTCTCCGAGCTTAGGTTATGGTCCTTATGGAAGAAGGAACCGAGAAGGAGGTATCAACAATGACTGGTTTTATTACGGGACAACTCATGATGTTGCTAGAGTGGGACCATCGTCTCTTGGATCAAAGTTGTTCTGACAAGCATGCTTGTCAAAGGATTTCTTCATTCGATTTAGGGACAAGGGATTTATGAGAAAGGAAGTTAGACGTTCATGCCGTATCGAGACTCACTTGTTATGGAATCAACCGTAAACACATACCTTAACCAACGATAAACCCACATGATTGGCGAGTGAAGGCGTACCGGGTTTTGAATGGATCAAACTAAAGATTTGGTAGGCTCTCGGAAATGCAAGGAAACCAACGATAAACCTACCTGTCTAACGAGTGAAGGTGTAAAAGTGTTTTGAATGGATCAAACGAAAGATTTGGTAGGCTCTTAGAATTGCAAGGAAACGGAACTGCATATTAATCAAAGCATGCATAAAAGAGAAGACTGGCGAGTGGACGTGTAGTGGGGTTCTGAATGGATCGAACGAAAGATTTGATAGGCCCTCAGAATTGTAAGGAAACGGAAGTGAATACGAATCAAAGCATGCATAAAAGAGAAGGTTGTGTGTGCACGCAAGGAAACGAAAGTGAAGTGGCAGTGCATACGAATCAAAGCATGCATGAAAGAGAATGTCATGTGTGCACGCGTTACATCTCCATTTCTTTCACCTAGCTTGAGTTTTGTGGGCAACATCCTTTTCAATTTCTCCACTCTCATGAATCATTGGTCCAAGGTATTAGAAGTGGTCATTTTGGGAAACTTTGTGGTAAACAATCTTAACTAATTCTCCTCTAGGGGAAAAAAAAACAATCTTAACTAATTCCTTGTTTTCACTCCTATTATTACTAAAATTACACTCCATATACTCCTATTATTACTAAAACTCCTTAGAGGAGGAAGACCCCATTATCGATCTGGATCGATGATGACATCTATGGAGGACCTCTTAGCTAGGAGGCTGTGCTATGGATCATTGGAGTGGACTCGATCATCATGTGGATCCCACCATTGGATCTCATGATTGGGGGCCCACTACCCTAGATGATCTATGATTTTGAGTTTTGGTTATTATTGCTATTAGAAACATCATGAACGGTTTTGATTACGTTGATTAGTTGTTATTTTTGTTACTTCGTCTCTAAGTCTTAGTGTGTGCACATGGCGCAGCTTTTGGGGTTTAGGGTTTTCCTATAAATAGGCAACCCCATGTAGGTTTTTTTTCCATTGAAGCTTATGAATAAAATTTTACTTTTTTTCTTCTCAATCCCTCTGAGTTGAAGAAGCTAATTGGGTGCGAAACCCTCCCTTCCTCGAAGGGCTAACTACCGTGGTGTGAAGCCACAGCTATCCCAAATCATCCTCATCTCTTCCATCCTGCATCCACCATCTTCTACAACCCTCCTTTCTTTAGATTATCCTTTTTTTTTTTTTTTTTTTTTTTTTTTTTTTTTTTTTTTTTTTTTTGTGTGCCCAAGTTCTACCCTACAACAGATTTTCAGATTCTGGCCTACCAGAGGGGCTGAAACGTCGGCGGAGCACCACGCACACACCGAAAAGAGAATTGTTGCGAAACTTGGTGTGAGAGTGAGCCTCACCTGGCCGACCACACCCAAGGAGTCATTTTTCAATTTCGTGGGCCCTACACACATGCGGCCAGACAGCCACGCACATGCGCCCAGGTGGGCTTGCTGTCCACACGTAGAATCCTTCTCAGGTTCTTTTTTCTCATCTGTTTCTCTCTTCTCTCGCCTTAAATCCCAAGCCCTAACCCTAGAAAATCCCAGATTCTAAGTATTTCCAACTTTCGCAAACCCTAGGTTTTCCCTATTTGAAACATGGTGAATCTCTTGGATTGGGGAACAGGCCTTTGAAGGATTTGATGAATCTACACTCCATTGGGTATTGTTTGGTTTATAATTTTACTTGATCCAGCCCTAAACGTGTGTAGGCTTGGACCCCCATAGATTCCCCTTGTTGAATGTTTGAACGTATGTGAGACGTGATTTTTTTGTGATTGTTTAGAAATTGGTATGATCTAAAGCTTGAAATCTTGCACCTCAAGGATTAATAAGCGACAACGTAAGTTAGTCATATCGAAGGTTTTCAAAGGATTTTTTTTTTTTTTTTGGTTATTTTTAGGATTTATTTGATAGTTGAGATTTTTCTTATTTTAGATGATGGACAATTTTACTTGTGAGTGGCATAGTTGTAATTATTCAGAATTTTTAATTATAAAAGCACATGGGGGGTGGAAGTCCAACCCTTGTGGAGTTATTGAGAAGAAGAAAAAAGAGAGAAGCTCTCTTGTGTGAAAGAATTTTCTTCGTGTTTTAGGGTTTGTGAGAAATCCTCCCTTCCAATTGAATTGTGGAAGGGTAGAGGCTTGTTTGGTGGTGGATTCTCTAAGGTGCTTCATTCATCTTTCTTTTATTCAAAAGGTTTTCTTATTATTCTCGTCTTCCTCCTTCCCCCTCCATTACAACCTTCTAAGCCCATCAAAACCCTACTCAATCCTCCCTCTCTTTCTTTCCCTTTACCTAGCCATGCGTGGATTCGCATGTGAACATGCACGCACGTACATGTGTCCATATGGGCAGCCACGTGTGGGCCCTTCGTTTGGGGTTTATCCTCTTTCATTTCCCTCTAAAACTTCCTAAACCCTAGATCCTTTGAATTCCTAAAAACCCCATTACTAAATCTCCATCCATGAATACAAAACCCTAATGAAAATTTGAAAATTTTGTGAAACTTTCTCCAAACCAGAATTTTGCTTGCATCGTTGTCTATTCACGTGGTTGTTACACTACCCGCGCTAGATTGGTAGTTCTTACTTCCAAGCGGGTCACTCTTGAATTATTTTATATTTTTGTGCACCGCGTATGTGATAACCTAGGATATTCGTGTTATAAATCTGAATTTTCGAATCTATTATGTGGATATGCTTGGTTTTACATGTTGATTGCTGAAGTTAATGTGTAATTGATCTCTCATCTTGCATCCTACGATAGTTTCCATCATCCTACATCATCATAGCCTTAAGGTTTAAGAAGACAATCTCTAGGATTATCTTGGAAAACTAGGGTGCTTTTGTGCTAGATAGGCAAATTCTGGACAACGCCCTTGTAGCCCTCGAGTGCATTGATCTCAAATAAAAAGAAGAAAAGCGGTTTGGTTTGTAGACTGGACATAGAGAATGCCTATGATAATGTAGACTGGGATTTCTTTGATTACATGCTCGGGAGGCTGGGGTGCGGGATAAAGTGGAGAGGGTGGATTAAATCATGTATCCAGTCTGCTTTATTTTCCATCCCGAAAAACGGTTTGCCCAAAGGCTATTTCAGATCTTCTTGTGATCTCAGTAGGATGCTTCGTAAAGGAGAGGAGAACAATCTATTTTCTTCGTTAAGGATTGCAGGTCTCCAAGAAAGTGTTAGTCACCTTTAGTAAGCGGATGATACACTTCTCTTCTATGAGGCGAATGCGGAGTTTGTTCGAAACTTGCGGAAGATCATGATGTAATTTGAAGTGGTTTCGAGTTTGAAAATTAACATGGCGAAGTCCGAGATGTTGGGAGTGCATGTTGGAGATGATGATCTTTTACGGTTTGCTAGCATATTCGGTTGTCGGGTTGGCTCATTTTCGTCGTTGTATCTTGGGCTGCCTTTTTGTATAGGGAAGCCAGCTAAACACTTAGTGGGAGAAGGTGATTGAAAGGATTGAGAGGAGCTTTTATACTGGAAGTGTAGAATAAGGCTCTTCCTAGGAAATGGATATGGAGATTTAGTGTAGAAGAGGGCAGGCTTTGGAGGAACCTTGGTAGGTAGGGCATTCAAGAGGGTGGTTGGTTTGTGAAACGATCTTCACTTTATAGAGCTTTTGCGGTAACATATTGTGAGTAGGGGTATCTCTCTTAGGATTGGGAAAGGATCGCAGTCTTGCTTCTAGGTAGATGTTTGGTGTGGGGATAGGGCGCTTTTAGGACAGGTTTCCCTTGATTGCTCGGCTAGCCCTTGATTGTTTTGTTAGGGTGGCGGAGTGCTTTTTGGTGGTTGGTGAGCAGGTTGTCTGGTCCCCCTGTTGAAGAAACTTGTTGAATGAGGAGTATGCTGAGTTAGTGGTCTTGCTGAATACACTTCGTCTATTAAGCCTGATTTGCATCAAGAAGACCGGATTACATGGTTAAGACATTGTTCTGGAAAGTTTTCAGTGAAGTCACTTTTTAGCTTAATCTCTGATAGCTCTCATAGTATGCCGACCCTTCCTTTTTTCCGTTGGTTTTATGGAGCTCCCCCTCGGGTTGCGGCCTTCGTGTGGTTAGTAGGGCGGAAGAGGATCCTCACTATTGACAACTTACAAAGAAGAGTGCTCGTCCTTCCTAATATACGCGTATGAACAATGAGGAATCGATTGATCATCTCTTCATTCATTGCTCTTTTGCTGCGAGAGTCTGGGCCTATTTTCTCTGTTTGTTCCACACCGATTGGGTAATGCCGAAAATGGTGGAAGATCTATTGTGGGCTTGGCATGGAGGTGGAGTGGGTAAGTCCGGGGAAGCTGTTTTGGTGCTTGCTGATTATGGCAGTGTTTTGGGTTATTTGGGGATCTAGGAATGGGCGTTGTTTCCGGAATGAGGAGGGGGTAAATGAGGTCATCTTCAAAGTTAAAAAGTCTCATTTTGAACTAGGCAGTTTTTGTTTTGGCAGCTTCGGTTGTCCTATTATCTTGAGTTTCTTCTACTTTCCTTTGTCGGGCTGTATTCTTTTCGCGTTCATGAGTTTTTTAATTAAATTTTGTCATCTCTCACAAAAAGAAAGAAGCTATAATAAGACTTCAGAAAAGTAAAATAGTAACAGGAAGCAAATAATATTAAAGAAAGTAATTTGAAAGTCTACATTATACGCATTAACAACACTCTTTTTGTTACTATGCCATGCTCTCATTATCCCTGGCATTGTAATAATCAAGAATTGGCTATAGCTGCCTAGGTTACACTGGCTTAGATAATTGCCTGGTTGTGCAGGCAGCACATTACCTAAAGATAGTTTATTGACTATGAAATGCAAACTAGCGGCCCTGTTTGGTTGCCACTTAAAAATGAGTTCATCTCCTTTAAGTTGTCTTATTATTATTATTATTATTATTATTATTATTGGTTAGGTAAGCTGGGCTTGAAACCGAGACCTCAATGTTGAAACATGCCCTGTCTTTGACTATCAGTGAGTTACAAGCTCGAATTCTCGAACCCAGTTCATCTCATTGTAACTAACAGTAATTATGTATTAGAGATCATAGTTTACATAAAGACCCATGATTACACATTCTGGACTCAAAATATTATAAAAAACTACTATACATAGTAGGTCTGTATAGGGGCCCAGAATATTAATGCATTGATTTTTAAGAAATAATGCAATAGTTCAACACATATAATACACTAATTCAAAACATCCCTAGAGAGTGATCCCCCAATTTGTTTTTGAAAAAAAAGTCAGTTTTATTTTTTATTTTCTGGAAATTTGCAGGTATTGTTGGTATCATCTATAATAAAGAGATCCCCCCACAATAATTTGGAAGAATGAGTTTTTAATGGTTTTTTATTTTCTAGAATTTTGCAGGTATTGTCGATAATATCCGTGATATTATCACATATCTTGATGACTCAATGCATTTATTTCAAAGAGTTGTCACCGATTATCTCATGATATAAAAAAAAATCGTTCGATGTTGGCCATATTATCAATAATATTGACCGATAAAATGTTTTTTTATATTACATCCTGTTCCTGCATTGCTGACTTGGTATACAGATAATATCGGTGATACCAGGAACACTTCTGTGCTTGCCCACCTAGTGGGGCTGATAGATTATCTTGACAATGTTTCCCATTTTCTTGCTTTCTCTCACAAATCTTCGTAAGTTTTGACCTATGGCATTTTGGCGTACTGCTCTGATCTAACAATGAAAAGCAGGATTATGCTAACGAGCCATCTTAAGCCTCTTTGGTCTGGTCTTTCCAGATCATGTGCATGTTCTCTGATGTATGATGCCTGTCCTATATAAAATATGGATTGGTTCTCTTGTCATTGGTATTAAGTACATCCCTCTATTATTACTGACACTTTACTGCATGATATAATGTGTATGTTCTAGGATTTTATGACCACTATTGACGATACACACGCACATATGAATGGGTTTATGCCTTTATTATTTCTTCAAATATTATGGCAAAATCTTTTAACTTCATCTTTATGTCATTACCTCAGGTTTCCCTGTGCTTAAATGTGGACTCCGTTGATTTTTTGTCATGGTTACAGCAGAAGGCCGGCATTGAAATATCCTCAGCTCTTTCAGTTGGGAATTCCGTTTATGGCAGGTTTTCTCATATCACAGCTTCACTCTAGTTCAGTTTATAAATGGACTACAGGCGTTAGTTCTGCCGCCTGCTGCAAAATATTATTATTTTTCATGCTTGCTTGAACTTGCGCATTGGTGTGCACACACATCCTTGTGTTTGCATCTTTGGATTCATGTGTCTGTTTGTGTCAGCAAAGAAGTTATTGATTCCATGTTTTGGAGCTTTATATTGGGTTCTGTTATGCTTGATACCATTTTCTGAAACTTTCATGCATCTCATGTCTGCAGGATGACAACTTCTTGATTCACCGAATTACCGAGGATTCTTGAAACTATAACATTAACTAAACTTGACAAGGTCTCTCAGTTTATAACATTGATTTAGATACTCATGTGCACCTCATTTTACTGGGCAGCATCATTTACAAGGTGCCAGCAGTCTACCAAAATATACATTCCCCCCAAATTTGTTTCAACATGACCTAAAACTCCAATTCCTAATTTTTGCAATGTGAACCTCAATAGAACACATAATCTGCTATTTGCATTTGTTTTTGAATCATACTGGAAACTGACCCTCTACTTCTCTTTCTACAGAGCATTAACATATACCTTACAATCCAGATCTTGAAAAATCGAGTTGAAAGCACACTTACAGCTTACAATTTGAGCTGCACTATAACCTAGTCTGTGGTGCTTTTCTCTCAGATGAAGCGATTTTAATCCCTTCAAAGAGTCCTTCGTTCCTTTATCTCATTTTATGATCAAAATTCCCTTCAAAGTGTCCATCGTTCCTTTTTCTCATTTTACAATCAAAATCCTTTGGGAAAGGATGCACATTCTCTACATTGGGTTTGGAAGTTGTTAAAAAATGTGTCTTTAGTGCGCTCACAATAGACACAATTTGATGTTGTAAGCAATTTTGGTTTTCTTCTTAGTAGCTAGTGATGATAGATTCTCCTCCCTTTTCAAGATGTTAAAGGGTGTCTACACCAATTCCTGATGGTTACTGATTTCCTAGATATTTGGTAGTCCCTTCTCAAGACTAACTAAACCCGAACTTTGATTGTAGAAATGAGGTAAGCCATTCCATACTGGTTATAGGATGTGGTTCTTTTCACTAAGAGGTTCTTTTTTGTTTTGTTGGCTTGGTGTGAGAGACTGGAATAGAAGTTGCAGTAATATTAATGTTACCACTGGGACTCACGTTTCACCACTATCCAACCAAATTATGGATTTTACTATTCTTTCTTGGGCAGCAAACAATCTGCATAATCTCATAGCTGTTTGTGATTTGATGTGGTTGCCGGATGGGGTTATTGCTCCCTCCATGGAAATCCACGGCCTGTTTGAAGAAACATATATTTATGTAGGTTTATCATTTTTTTTTTTTTTTAAAAACAATAGATGCATCCTTGCAAAGGAGAATACCATTACTGATGGACTTGCTTACTTCACTTGACAATGTCTGAGTTTGCTGTTTGAATGAAATTCTTGGTAGCCATAAAAACATAAAAGGTCTGAACTGGTTGTTTGGGATTCATCTCTAGGCAAATGCAATTAACCCAAAATTTTATTCATTTCTTGGTTTTGTGTCTGGTTCAAGCTCGAAAATGGAAAATCCTTTAAGCTTTCTTTTGAAGTAGAATCTTTAAAGATGAATAATGTGTCAGTAGCAATAAGATTATACTGTAGTTTCACAAAGTGTGAAGCAAAGTGCCAGCAGATTCGTGCCCGCTTGCAGGAGCGTGAGTTCGAAGCGTGATTCGAGGCAGGAGTGGCTCCTAGTCAGAATGGTCATGCAACCAAGGATTATGCTATGCCATTATTTTGGGCCATTCCTTTATCTGTTTTAAGTTCGTAACACAAAATCATTCTACTATGTCATCCACTAATATCTTATTCTAAGCTTAAAGAAAACTTGATAGCTCAATTAGATCATTCTGATGTCACCTGTCTAATTTCCAACAATCATCTCACATATTTTATATGTACATGTACATATACATATACATACATAGATATATAGATACATATACATACATGTTTGTGTGTGCATGCGTGCGTGGGTGTGTGCCTGGTTTAAATCTTGGCAGATATGCATTTAATATCTAAATGCTTTTGCCAAACTGCTTTTAAACACTTCTAATATAGGTTTCATTCTGAACTTGTTTCTTGAAATGTAGGTCGTTATTTGCATCAAAGTTTATCCAAGCTGGAGATTGCATATTGAAAGTTCCCTACAGTGTTGTATGTTATCCTGGTTAACTTTGATAAAGGTGCAAATTGCAATAAGGTGCATCCTACAGTTGTATGGATCCCAAAATTTATCATAAATTCCTTGTGATTCTACAGCAGATCACACCAGATAATATCATTCCAAAACTTGCTTCTTTCTTAAGTGATGACATTGGTGGTGTTGCACGGCTTGCTGTGGTTATTTTAGCAGAGCACAAAAAGGGTCAGGTATAATTTTCTGAGCTGCTATCTTAACTTTCTTTGAGTAGCTAGACATACTTTTGAGGATGGGAAATGATGGGAAATTTTTTAAATGTGGAATATGATGCCATGGAAATAAAATGTTAATGCCAGAGAGAGATGAAGAACTGAGCAATTCTATTTCTTCTTTTGTGCAGGATTCTGAATGGGCTCCCTATATCAATTGTCTCCCTCGGACTGGGGAGCTACATAGCACGGTACACACATATATACTGTAGGGTAATGCTACAGATGCTTAAAGGGTGATCTTAACTCGTAATTGCACAATGTGTATAGTGCGGATTTTGGAGAGAGAAACCCGAACTCCATGTTTGTGCCATGTATTTGGATGCAAGTATATGTATTATGCACTAAACTTGAGTAAGGCGACCTTATTCTTTAATTAATATGCTATAGGAGTCGCTAAAAATGGAAAATTAAAGTTCCGCAATAGAATGTATACCCAGGTTTAAATGGCCGAAATCATAGAACTAAGGTAAAATTCTAGGTTTCCCCATGGGAGGAGCGATAGGGACTCAATACTGAAAAGAGTGTCTCACCATGAAAAGAGTGGTCAGGTTGTAAAAGATTAATATGTATGGTCTTGCAATTTGCCCAATTTTTATCAAGTATTTGTAGTTATTTCTGTGACCCCCATTCTTAGATGTGGTTTGTAGTCATGTTTAACAGTTTATGTGTATGTTAAAAACAAATTACTGGTTGTTCACTAGTTTTCTGGCAATAAACTTTTGTTGGCCATGGTGTTTTCCCCTAAAGAGCCTTCACATCACCCTGTTTTTTGACCTTCTTCCCTGATATTCTCTGAAATCTGCCTCAATACAAGTGCTCTCGGCCTCTCGTATTCCCTCAAGCATTCTGATAGGTTAAGCTTCCCTTCTGTTGACAGAGGGATCCACTTTTGAATTGTCATAGTGACTTCTATCTTAATGCAGGTAACCTCCACCTCTTTACTGCAGATCACCTTAGAGTCTACCTCGAAGACTTCTCCTCACCGAGAACTCGGTGTCTGGATGATGTCTGGCTCCCAGGCATATATAGTGAAATAACAGACCCAAGTTGCTCTCCCCCCTTGTCTACATGAAGGGTTCCATCATTTCAGATTCACCGGGGAGAATTTGTTGCGCTTCACCCACAATTGGCAATCTCAGAAGAACTCTTTCAACTGGAGAACTCCCATTAGAATTGCAGACATCCAGTTCTGATTAACGCACTGAGTAATTGACTATCTATAGGCTTTCCCCAAAACTACTACTCTAATCAAGCAAGCTCAAATGAAACCCCTTGTCCCTGTTGCAACTTTGTCAATTCCTAGTCAACTTTTCCTATCTTCTAGCCAGGGTCTGGCATGATAAGCAACTTCCCTTTTGTAGAGCTTCCTTGAAGGAAGCTCCAAAATAGATTTGGTTCTGGTGAGCACTGGTTAGTTGGCTATTAAAAGCGTCTCTGACTATCCTGCACCCTACTTTGCAAGGCCAACCAACTGAATTTGCTGCAAATCTCCTCTCATTGAAACTATTCCTTTGAAGCTTCATCAACATACTCGAATGTCATTATCATCACCATCACCATCACCATTACACCATCACAATCACCATCACCATCATCATCATCTAAGCCTTATCCCAATTAATTGGGTCGGCTACATGAATCTTGTTCCTCCATTCAACTCTATCAAGGGACAAACTTCCAGTTAGACCGTAGGTCATCAAATCTTTTCTTACCACCTCCATCCAAGCCCTTTTGGGCCTTCCCCTAGCCCTTTTAGAGCCTTTAATTTGTACCAGCTCGCTCCTAACCAGCAGGGTTCTTGGTCTTTGTTGCACATGATCAAACCATCTAAGTCTACTTTCCCTACCTATTGGTGCTACTCATAAGTTCCCTCCAATGCATTCATATCTAATTCTATCCTTCCTCGTCTTGCCACTCACCATCTCAACATCCTCATTTCAGCCACACTCGTCTTACGAACATATTGTTCTTAACTGGCCAACATTCTCTCTCATAAAGCACTGGTGGTCTTATTGCTATCCTATAAAAATTCCCATTCAGTTTGAGTGGTACACGACAATCACATAAAACTCCAGAGGCATATCTCCATTTCTTCCACCCAGCTTGCATTCTAATCAACATACTCAAATATGAAGAAAGCAAATCCATGCAGCTTTTGGGAGACCCTATCTCTTGGAGTGACAACAAGAAGTTTTTGGCCTTTTTGAGGATCTAATAGAACTCCTTGATGTCCTAACTTTGGTCAAAGATTTTCAAGTAGAGGGAAAAGAATCCTCTAAAATCTCCTTTCATGATCACTTTATTTCCTTTGTGCGCCTAACATTCTCCTTGCCATGTTTGTCACAATCTTTGCATACTCATTAGTTGGCCACATATTTATGGAAAAAAAGTGAATACTTTAAAATTTTCCAAGGATCCATGTTCAACATACACGTGTGGTCGACTTGATGAGTGGAATAGCCTGATTTTGGGGTTAGGTAATCTGCACATTGGGATCCACCTTATGTATGGCTTGTATGTGGTCACATGTAAAGGTGCATGTGGGCTTAGCAGAACTCCAAATTCTGATGGTAGACATTGTTGGAAGGGCCAGCCAAGGTATTATGTAACGATATCGACCAATGTATCGGTAGCTTGCTGGCCACTATGATAAGGCCCTGTAACGGCCAATTTTTTAAAAGAAAAATCTAAAAAAAAGAAGACAGTGCGGAATCCAAATATGATTTCTTTTTCGGTTTGGACATGTATTTGATGGTGTAACGGGCTATTCTTTGGTAAGAATGTTGTTTGTTGAACAATGTTAGCTTGACCTGCTGAAAGTCGACCAGGTGAAAAACTGAAGAAAGTGATGGTTTGCCCCTTTTGATATTTCCCAAAATGGTCACTCCGCTTCGATTCATTGAATCCTATTCAAAATTTGTGTTTTGATCCTCAAAATAGGTGTAGATCATCATCTAGTTCAACATTAGTTTCTAAGCTTCCTTCATGGTTGAAATGGAAAGAAGTGGATAACGAGAAAATAATTGAAAACAAAAGTTCTCAGAATGGGCCCTTCATGGTGGTACTGGAATGTAATGGCCGTATCGCCCTCATAATGGTGCTGATGCGGGGCATATTGGCTCATATCTTCTTATACGGGCTGAAACGGTCCATTTTGTTCATGACAGACTGATTCACCCCCATATCACTAACGGACCAAATTCCTTTTAGGGCCTGTTTGATTTTCCAAATCCTTGGTAAATACCCTGTAAATGGGTAGTAATTATTTCCTTATGTATTTATAGCATTCTTCCCGATGCTTGATTTGACTGCCTACTTTTTAGACGCAAAAACCAAGAACGCTGCCAAATATTTGTGGGTCCAACCGTGATGCATGTCGCTTATCCACACCGTTCATCCATTATGCCAGCTGAATTTATGGCATGAGCCAAAAAAAAGAGGTACATCCAAAGCTCAAGTGGACCATGCCACAGGAAAAAGGGAATCAAACACTTCCCGTTAAAAACTTCTAGGGGCCACCGTTTCTTTTGGTGTGGACCACTTGGTGCGGCCAACACTTCAAATCCTTATGAAGTGCTTTCTTGCATTTAGTAGCAATATGTTTTTGGAATTGGATAACCACCATCCTCCTCTTCTCCATTTGTTTCAGTTTTAGCTAGGACAAGGCTGTGATGATGACAATCATAATGATGTCATGTACCTAGTTTGACTAATAAAAAGACACATTGACAGATAGTTGTTTTCAAGAACTGTACCCATATATCAACATGTTATCACCTGAGATCGTTACCTTCCAATTGGGTCTTTGAAGGATGAGAGCTTTCTGCTAGATATTTGACAATAAAATTCATGTAAATCATTCCATGTTAGATACTGACAAGAAATTGTTAACTGATTTCAGATATTTTGGACCAAAGATGAACTGGAGATGGTTCGACAGAGTCATATATATCAAGAAACTATCAACCATCGAGCTTACATTGAGAAAGAATTTTCAAAAGTCAAACCAGTATGTGTATTGGATTATGTGTCCTTGCCTCATGTCACTTCATTTATTCACATTCAGATGAATTTCAGGGTCAGTTGTGTTATCTTGAATTCATGATTGTGCTGGTTACTTGGTTTTAGATTATTGATGTTGTGAAAGGTGAAAGGCTTCTCACTTTCTTACCTTTGGAACTTTTTTACCCTTCATCTTGGAATACTTAGTGGTTCTGATTTTGTATTTTTTAATTGAAAGTAGGGTAATATGTTTTTAATTGAAAGTAGGGTAATATGTTTTTAATTAAAAGTAGGGTAATATATTTACCAAGGTTTGGTGTATCGTCTAATACGGTTACATTGGCCCAAAACAGCCTGATATAGCATACGGGGACGATACGGGGTGATATGACCCCGCATTGGTGCTGAACAATTTGATATGCAAAATCCAATTTGCAAAAGAAATGGGCCATGCATTTTTTTAGAAAGATACGTATATTATTGAAGTCATGGATGAGGAATCTACACCAGAAGAAAACAAAAGAAACAAAAGCCAAATAGCCTAAGAAAATACAATGACAAATTTAAAAGACTCCAAACCGCCTGCCTATGATATAATATCCATTTTTTCCCTGCTGAAAACTGCCTCTGGACCCTTCCACCTATTTTGAAAGAACATACCATTCCTTTCTACCCAAATGGCCTAGTGGTTCGCGAGGAGGGATAGGCCTCCCCAACATCCTCCACTTATCACCCGCACCACCACCATGCCAAGCAAGAAGCATCTTGCTTATACCTTTGGGCATTCACCCAACTCACTTCGAATAGGCTTAAAACCATATAGCCGACTTCCTTGGCCAAAGCACAATGGATAAATAGATGATTGATTGTCTCGGGCCCTTCACATCCTGCAAACACATGACGCATGCATTGGGAGTGATCAACTGCCTCTTCTAGAGATTATCCACCGTGAGGACCCTGTTTTTGCCCATAATCCAAGCAAACTTTGGTTAATTTATTGTATGTTGTTAGTGTGGTTTGTCAATTCATGAGGTTAATCTATCATAATGAAAATATATCCTAGATTTACTTGCAAAAACAAGTCCTCTTGGAGCTAAGTCAGCCAATATAACAATGGATCTTGATCATAATCTGGAGAGTGATGAAGGAGACGTAGTTGAAGACCCAAGAAGGTATAGAAGATTGGTTGGAAAACTTATTTACTTGACTATTGTCAGGCCATATGCTGTTAGTGTGGTTAGTCAGTTCATGAGTTTTCTAAGAATTTCACAATTTGACACAATCGTTCGGATTTTGTGGTGTCTTAAGGGAATTCTATGTTAAGGAATCTTATATAAGTGACAAAATCATCTCTAGGTTACCGGGTATTCTGATGCTGATTGGGCAAGTTCTTTCTCTGATAGGTGGTTTACAACTTGATTTCGTACGTTTGTGGGAAGAGATTTGATCATGTGGAAGAGTAAGAAGCAAAGTGTGGTAGCAAGATACAATGTAGAAGCAGAATATAAGGCCATGGCACATACCATATGTGAGCTTGTAAGGGTAAAGGTGTTATAATAACAGATGGGTTTTGTTTAACTTTGCCAATACGATTGTTTTATGATAAGCAATAGCTCATATTGGAAACCAGTGTTTTAAATAGTGAATAGCGTGTAGCATAGCATTCCCTCCTCTGAAGCGTGAGGCTTAAGTGCTCTATTTCTAGATTTTTATTAAGGTTGTGCCAAATATTGTGAAATTTGATGATATTTTGCACTAAATTAGTTTGATTAATAATGAAATTTTATGACATTTGGTGCAACAAAAAAATATAAAATAATAGAATAAGCAAAAATTAAGCATCAAGGTAAAGAAAGATCAACCTAACTGATTTAATACTATTACTTATATTATTTTACTAAAATCATTGAAAAGATTAACTACTTTTTACTAAAAAATAAAAATGTAACAAATATAGAAAACATTGATTGATTTTAATGTTTTAGTGAAAAATAAATTGTAACGTAAGCTGAGGAGAGTGTACCATAAGCTATGTATCGTGTAGTGTAGGCTACACATGGTCGATGTTTTCAATATCAGTATTGAGAGATGTATCACACCCTTGGTAAACGGAAACATATCAGGTATCGCATACACATCTATCACTGTTTTTAGGAAACATTGGGAAGTTGGTCGATTTTACAATGAAACTTTAGGGGAAGTTAAAAAAGACATCATTACACACTAAGAAATCAAATCGAAGCTAAAAAAAGTGCACATAATGATTTTTCTTCTTTGTATAGGGTCCTAAACAATGTGTTGTCTGACAGAAGTGATGCAACTATATTCAAACCAGTTCATATTATTTATAAATCTAAGAACACAGGCATGAAAATACAAATAGTACATTTAAAAGCCAAAGAAGAAGTAGAAATATACTTGTGATGTGCCTCAATGCATATGTGCAGTTGTGCCTCAAACCCACATGTTGCGCTGCTGCTCAAAGTCATCTCCATCTTGACGGGGCTGAACATAATATCGCTCCTCCATTAACCAACAATGCTATGCCCAAGCCATAGTAGAATGATACCAACACAGATACTGTTTGACATACGGTTGATACTCATCCTCTCCAACTAGATTAGTATGCCCATCTGTGTGTACCACACAATCGTCACAGTTTATAGCTGATATGGATTTAAATCTGGATATGAGGTGGGAATATATGAAGTTCCTGAATACATTTGCTGCCCATATCCATACACTGGATATCCGTGCCCGTATGTGGAAGCGTACTTCTGCCCGTAATCGAATAATGTGTACTTTGGATTCGCTCGTTGCATATCCATGTGGTCCATAACCATATGATCTATATGATTCATAATCATACATGACATAGTAGAATGATACCAACGAAGATACTCTCTGACATACTGCTGATACTCATCCTCTCCGAACTGGATTAGTATGCCCATCTGTGTGCACCACACAATCATCACCGTTTATAATTGATATGAATTTGGAGTTGGATATGAGGTGGGCATATATGAAGCTCCTGAATACTTCTACTGCCTGTAATCAAATAATGTGTACTATAATGGAGTCGCTGGTCGCATATTCACGTGGTCCATAACCATATGATCCATAATCATATTGTGGCATAGAACTAGAGCTGCCTTGCCCACTATCGATGTCCATGGACTCCATGCTCCATGCTAAAAAGTCCTTAGTGCCACTCAGTTACTTCTTCTTATGATGATTGTAAGCCCTATTTTGGACAATATGAGAACGAGAACCATGGTCTTCGTCCTGCGTGGCATTCTCAAAATCACTCTTCCCCAGTGAAGGAGATAAGAGGCCCGAGTCCAAGTCCGAGTCTGAGTCTTAGTTTGACTCTCATCACGTACGTCATTGCAAGTTTGCAACCACCAACTTCATCACCACTACCAGGCCCGACTCCTCCGTTGCTCTTCATATCATGCTATCGGTGTCAGATAGAGTATGATCACCACATATCCCATGAGATGGTGATTATTGCTGGCTGCATTCTGTACTTGTCGTCAGTGGGTCGAAAGCTTTAGGGGAGATTTAGGCTCTTCTACAACTGCATCAACGTCGATACTTTGTGATGCTGCCTCCTCTACCATATTCGATTCCGGTCGACCAGCTGCTTGATCCGGGTCATTTGAGTTAAACCACTCGAAAAGTGGGCCATCTTCATCTCCTTCGTAGAATGTATGACGATCGATCATCATTAAATCCAACAGGCTCTCGTTTTCTTTTCTTGCACCTTTTGCCCATAACAATCCCTCTTGAAGCCTGATATTGTAGTGGCATAATACTAAGTTTTAGAGCCTCTCATAACCCAATCCATTCCCCCCCTTCGTGTGAATGAGAGAGAATGTGCTCTAGTTTTGCTCACATAGTGATGAAGACACCGTCTGTGCTAGTACGTGAATAGCTAATCGTTGCAATGTCTTATAGTTGCTCCTGTACATGCCCACCATTCGACCGCGAATTGATCATTTTTTTTCTGTTACATTCACATGTAATTTTAAAACATGAAAACTAACTTTTAACTAATGCAACAACTCGTATGGCATCATCGTCTTCCTTAACTCTCTCACGGCCTCTCGCACCTAAACATGCCCTCTGCAATCCTGAAAGGTGACAACCTTTTGATGAAGTTTAATAGTAATTGTCAGTGTAAAGCATTGTAGGAACTTAGCAAAGACTTAAATGCAAAAAAAATGTTTACCTCGTTCTTGAAATGGGCTTTCCCCATAGAATTGGGGAACAACTTCTTGTAGATTTCATGCAACGCCCTATTTAAGCTATTATCCTCGTTGAGCCTACGACTGTAGTTGTACTTGAAGTTCAGGAAGTATGCTGAAACCCAATACGGTGCACATACTTACGTATTAGTGTCAAGAAAAGAACAATACAAGTCGATACTATGCAAGTAATTAGTAAAGTATTGAAACATATAGAAAATTAAATCTAATTACTTACCAGCCTTATGAAGTGGGTGCTTGGGAATCCTTTTATAGTGGTCATCAATTATTTTGTTCTCCCATTGATATGAATTTGGGGAGTTAGCCTTGATGGCCTCTTTCATGTATTGCATGGACTCATATGTGGAACCTATCAATGGATGTCTTATCATCCACCGTCCTTAGCTCTTTATATATAGGCTCTAAAATACCCACCACATCACACATGTGGTCTCAGAACAATCTCTTCAATCCTCCATGCTGCCTTTTGGCATTCTGAATTCATTGTGAATACTCCCTAGAGCTAAAGTGCTATCTCAATTCTCAGCCCTGCCTGTGTTTAGGAGGCTTTCTAAGGCGATGAAATTTATGGTGAACCGTGTCACCTTGGGCCATAGTAAATTGCCACCACACCTCTCCCACATCTCGGCTAACAGCTATGTGTGATTGTTGATGAAATTTGTAATTGCTCAAGCATCGACAATCACAGTTGTAACTGTAGGCCTCTGACCTATTTCCTTGAGCATCAAATCAATGCAGTGGGCTGTGTACGGGTTCTAGTATAGGTTGTAGTTTTTCATAAACTCCACCTTCACAAATGCGCTCCCATTGTTTGTGACAAACTGTACCACATTCTCTCTCAACCTCCATCAGCCCATAGATGCAACTTGAGTTTTATTTATTTATCTTATTCGATGCATCAATAGACTTTAGGAATATGATCATTCCCTTGTAGTAGACCATAAAATTTATTATGGACATCTTCATCGTTCCCGTCCACCCGTCACACATTAGCATTGCCTCATATGTCTCCTAGATGGCTCAACCCGTTAATATATCGACGCATGTCATCAACCTTGTTGTTTAAGTACTGCCTCATAATCCTACGTGGCATAGGTGACACCACACCCTCACCCCCACGCTGCACTTTAGTGGCCATATTCTTGAAGTGCGGGCTTTCTGTTGCATTGATTGGAACATGGTCATTTTAAAAAAAAAATTGTCACAAACTTCCTTACCCTCTTTCTCACATTCTCTCCACTAACAAATCCTTCGGCTACTTCTGCTTTCCTCCCTTCTCTCTATACATTGCTAGATACAAAGGTATATCCGACATTGCTTACTACCACCGCGGCAAAAATTACCCAACCCTTGAACCCCCCTCCTACTACCATCACTCCCTCGACTGTTGCTCCTTGCTACTACCCCCACCAACCTCCTGCATAGACCCCTCAAAAGTGGCACACTCGTCTCACACCGCCTCATTTGATCTAACCCCACTTCTCCTATAGCGATTCATCAATAGCACATCTATGGTTGGGATCCTTATACTTGTCTACCTCCTCTACTTCCTTGAGGCTTTGCCCTAGCCATGTTAATTCCTCTCTAAACTCCCCCTCATGTCCAACATGGTCATCTATGATTTTCACCCATTTCCTCAATATCTCCTTTATTTTCGCTCTCACCTCTCTTGGAACCCCTCGGCAACATTCCGAAACCCACCCCCCCCTACACCCCTTCAAACTCTCAACTAGGTGTTCCTTCAAAGGACACCCCTTTGCTCTTCGACCCATACCCATAATATTTACTGTTGGATCCGTGTCGATTGTCAAAAAGTGAGGTTAGTCAATGTTGGGTGGACTCCCTTTTCCAAACATTTTCTACCTGCAAAACTACATTAAGCAAACATGATGTTAGCACATTCAATATACGAAATACGTAAATATTAGGCATTTATAACTGCTGGTCAATCCAATTTTTGTCAGTTTTTTATTTATTAAAAATTTTTAATTAAATTTTTTTTTTTCTAAAGCGATGCTTTCGGATTACCCCCAGTTTCCCCCAATTTCCCCAAATTTGAGAATAGTTATTGATCAATCTAAAACTTATGAAAATACTTGAAAACACTTGAATATTAAGGCTAAATAACCCCTAATCAATTTGATTTTAAAAAATAAAATTTAATTATCTTTTGATATTTTTAATTTTTTTTCTAAAATTCCAAAAACTTCCGTCAATCTATACATCAGCCTTTAGCTACTCTAATGTGATTTTCCACTCTCAAATTGCAAGTTAAATGGGCAAAATTGGGGTTTTGGATTTTTTCTAAAATTCTCCAATTTTGGAAATTGGAGGTTGAAATCCATGATTGAGCATGCAAAACATGCAAAGTCATGGATTTTCTTCTTCATTCTACTGATTCCAACTGATTTACAGTAAAAAGAAAGATTAAAATCGAAAAAACTCCACTGTTTGCAATTCGGGCCCACTTGCTCTTTAATCTTAATTTCCGCCCCCAAATATCCCCGTTTCTCTAAAAAATGGAAGAGGTTTGGTTAAAGTCAGCTTAGGAATGGATTACAAGCAAAAGATTTTAGGAAAAACTATCATTTTTGAGATTGTTTTAAGCTATAAAGGGGACTTGTGGTTGGAATGTATCACATGGTATCGTTTATACGGGGGAGAATTTAACTGTGATATTTTCAATATCGCAGCGATATTTGTTGATACAATGCGATATATCGGGCGATACCTGGAAGTTACTAGATTTTTGGGTTGTTTGTATCCCCTCGATAACATCTATGCTCCAGCTTGAGGAGAAGTGTTAAAGCTAATTAATATGGGTCGTATGGTCTTACGACACAACTAATCCTCTCTTTCCATCCTTTGGTTCCTGTCCTTATGCATATTTTATATTTTCAGGGGATTATAATGTAAATTGTATAAAGTATGGGGTATTTTTGGTATTTTGGTTTTATGACTAAAGTAAATAAAAACAAGAGGTGTCTAACCCTAACCTCTCCTCTTTTCCATTCTTTTTTTTTTTCCTCCTCATGCCGCCTCTTCTCTTTCTCTTATATCATAAACTTTCACTTCTCAATTGATTTTTGTGGCAAATGGCAAACTAAATTGGTTTAGTATTAAGTCATGTCCTATGCTTCAGGCTCTTGAACACTTCCATCAAAATTTTGAAGATGTAACAATCGAGAGCTTCATGCACGCATATGCGACAGGTATGAATCTTTATGTGATTGCACATGGAATTCAAAATCTTCTTCGATTCCTTTATAGGCATGCAATTGTTATAGTACTTGTCTCCTCCACTTGCATCCTTGTCTTCATTTGCTTTTGCATCCATTCTTGAAGTTTTTTTACTTATGGTGAAATCTTTCATTCTTCTTATTGCAAGATGTTTTAATTATTATGTTCTAGATGAATCATGACTCATTTGAATCTTGTTGTGTTTTCGTCGCATGTGACATCTAGATGAATTTGGTAGTGGTTTTTCTAGACAACCATGACTTGGGTGTGATGCATTATAAACAACTCAAATTAGGCTTTGCTTCCGTTCTACTATGTTGCCTATGGAGTATGAGCTAGTTTGTACTTCGTATCCTTGTGCTCTTTTTAATGTTATTAGTTTGTTAACAATGAAGTCAACTTTTCAACATGTCAAAGAACTTAGAGAGTTCTTGAGATTTGGAGATTTCAAAGCTGAATCAATTGATTCTTTCTTGGCAAAAGCATCACTTAAGATTACAATTTCTTCAGATTTGCGTTTTGTGTCCATATTCAAATATCAATTCACATGTTTTGTGAGAAACTCTACAAGAGGGTTATAATCAAAGGCATAGGTAAGAAAATAATTGGTTGGTAAAATTTAAAAGCTTTAGAAATGGTTAGAGTTACATGTAGTGGTAGTACTACGCAAATTACATGCCTATAATGCCATTGATTGGTTGGGAAACTACATCTTCTTAGCTGATACTTTAAACCTTTTTCTAAAGACTTGGGCTTCTACAAGCCTTTGCTTTGTATCCGCTTTGCATAATAAACACAACGGTGGCCATGGTGTCATGATGATTTCCATTTTGCCAATATGTGCCGTTGTGTTTTAGCCATTTTACATATGATAATCACCAATGTTTGAAATATCAGTATCGCGCAATGTATCGTACCCTTGGAATACAAATATGTATCGGTAATCGCACTGGATATATCGTTTGTATCGGATAATTTATCGCACTTTTTGGGAAACATGGGGAAAACGATTGAATTTTTCAATGAAACTTCAGGATTGTTAAAAAAGACCTTAATACACACTTTTAAAATGATAACATTTCAAAAAAAAAAGTGCACATAATAGGTTTCCTTTGCATAGGATCCTAAGCTATGTGTTGTCTGACTGAACTAAGGCAACTATATTCAAATATAATGCATAACATTTATAAATGTATTAAGACATGTATGAAAACACAACCAATTCATTCAAAAGCTAAAGATATAGTAAAAATTGAAAAACATACCTATCAATGATGTGACTGGCTATAGCCTAGACCCACAGAGTTGCACGGTGGCTTGTAATCATCATCTCCATCTTGACGGGGCTGGGATTAATAATGCTGCTTCATAAATCAACATTACCGTGCCCGGGTCATAGTAGAATGTTACCAATTAAGATACTCCCTGACATAACATTGATACTCATCCTCTCCAAACTGAACCAATACTCCCATCCGTGGGTACTGTGCAATAGTCACAGTCTGTGGTTGATATGAATCTTGGATGGGCATAGATGCAGCTACTAGGTTATCCATTTCGCCCTCCATATCCATATTGCTGCTCATATCCCTGCCCGTATGTGAGTCTTGACCGTAATCGAAAAATGATGAGCCATAACTGCTGGAGTTGCCCCCCGCATATCCACTGGCTTCATACAGTGTTTTAAATAACGTGTAGCATATAATGTAGTGTTTGGCCTTCTATAGTGTATATCGTAAGCTATATAGCATGTAGCGTAAGCTACATAATACTTACTATTTTTTAATTAAAATAATAGAAAAATATGATGAAATTTACAAAATGCATAATTTCTATGAGTTCTTGACTACGAATCTGAATCATCAACCACATATTTCCATGCAAAATCTCTTTTTCTCTCTCTGCCTTTAGACATCTAAGTGTGACCTCTTTTTTCATTTATTGAAACATCACAAATTCATGATATTGACTACAATTTGGATGGTCCGGATTGATCTAAGTGCTCTATCCACGATATGGACCATAATTTGGATGGTTTGGATTAATTTAATATAGTACGGCCTACGTGTGATAGGGATAAGTCATCACCATTTTAAAATATGTGATAAACTAATATCGAAAAACACTTTAAAAAGGAGATTTCAAGTAGCTTACGCTATCTACGTTATACACTACGCTATGCTACATGTAGCGTACGCTACATGCACTGTAGCTTATGCTACTAGGGAGTTACGCTACCTGCGTACGTTATGTAGCATTTTAGCTACGCTACGTAGCGTACGCTACATGCTACGCTACGAGCGGACATGTAGTGTACGCTACATGCCCTGTAGCTTACGCTACTAGGGAGTTACGCTACTTGTGTACGCTACGTAGCATTTTAGCTACGCTACATGCTATGCTACGAGCAGCACTGAAAACATTGGCTTCATATCCATACGCCACTGAAAACACTGGCTTCATATCCATACCCATACTATGACACATAACTCGAGCTACTCTCATGTGTTTGTGATCCATATCCATGCCGTGGCCTATAACTCGAGCTCCTCTCCCTCATCTGGAATCCAGATCTTGAGCGACCTCACTTCTCACGAATGATTGTGCCCCTCATGCATGTTGCCAGTATCTCCTCAAAATTAGAAAGCTTATGGGGTTTTTTTTTTTTTTTTTTCTTTTGTTGCCTCTGACGCTCATGTCTTATTGTAGATAAGATGGGGCCGTGGTTCTCCTACACGAGAACCATGGTCAAGGTCTTGTGTGGCATGATTGATATCGCCCTCCCCAGTGAAAGGGTTAAGAGGTATCTGAGACTGACTCCCACCCTCACTGCCACCATCCTTGTCACCATCATCACCATCATCGCTACTGTTATCAGAGTCACCATCAACGGACCCACCCCCTGCATTACTCTTGGTGTCAGATAATGTCTCCCCACCACATGGCCCATGTGATAGTGACTGCCGCAGATTGTCCTCCGGACTCCTCGTCAATGAGTTGAATGCCTCATCAGGAGATCTTTGCTGCTTCACATGTACATTAATATCGATCCCTTTTTTCGCTGCCTTCACCGCAAAATGCGGTTTCAGTCACGCATCCGAAGTATCTAAATCATCCGACCTAACCCACTAGTAAACTGGGTCCTTGTCCTCATCTTCAATATATGAATGATGTCTGATCGCCATCAGGTCCAGTGGGTCCTCTTGTGATTTTCTTATTCTTTCAGATCAGAGCAGCCTCTCTCGTAGCTTCATATTGTAGTGACAATACACTAGCTTCTGAAGCCTATTGTACCCCATTCTGTTGCGCTTATTTGTGTGGATGAGGGAGAATGTGCTCAAATTTCTTTCACAAGGTGAAGAGGAGACCGTCTGTGTGAGTAGACAGACAACCAGCTGCTATAAAACCTCGCAGTCAGTCCTGTTGATGGCCCACCATTCACTTGCAAAATTTAAAGTTATTTCATTAGTTTCAAATTTACAAAAAAAAATATGTAAACTAACTTTAAATGTAACAACTCACATAACATCATGGTAGTCATCGACATCATAGCGGCTTGGCATCTGAACATTCCTACCGTGTTGCGGAATTTAAGTATCTTTTGATGGCATATCAGAAGTATCTAAGTCATCTGACCTAACCCACTAGTAAATTGGGTCATTGTCCTCATCCTCAATATATGAATGTTGTCCTATCGCCATCAGGTCTAGTGGGTCCTGTGCTTTTCTTCTTCATTCGAATCGAGCAGCCTCTCTCATAGCTTCATATTGCAGTGGCAATACATTAGCTTATGAAGCCTATCGTACTTGTCTGTTGTGTTTATTTGTATGGATGGGGGAGAATGTGCTTCAATTTCTTTCACAAGGTGAGGAGGAAACTGTTTGCACAAGCACACGAATAGCCAACCATTGTAAAACCTCGCAGTCAGTCCCACATATGGCCCACCATTCGCTTGCGAAATATAAAGTTATATCATTAGTTTCAAATTTGAAAAAAAATAATAGAAAAGCTAACTTTAAATGCTACTCACACGATATCATGGTAGTCCTCGACATCATCGCAGCTTGACACTCGAACATTCTAGCTGCGTCGCGGAATTTAACAATTTGTTGATGGCATATAACAGCCAAGGGTAGATATGAAATCATTAAGATGCAGATATGGAGAATGTAAGTGCAGAATATATTTACCTCAATACCGAATGTGCCTTTCCTTGGCTAGTCGCGGAATAAGTGCTTGTACACGTCATGTACAACTCTTGTGCATTGTTAGTGTAAAGTTTTCGACTGTAATGGTATTTTGGATTTAGGAAATACGCTAAAAGCCAAATGATTCAAATATTTAGGCATCAATAACAAAATACTGACGGATATAGAAAAAATCATACAAGTACTTACTAGCCTTATTTAGTTGGTGGGAAATTGTCCTCTCCCAACGGTAGTTTATTATTGTATGCACTCACTTATATGCGTTGGGGGCTTTAACATTGATAACATCTTTCATCAGTTGTATGGAGGCATACAATGACCCATTGATGGATTTGTCTCATTGTCCACTATTCTCAACACTATATAAATGGGCTCCAGAACCCACTACACTGCGCATGCGATCTCAAAACGCGTTGCTCAACATAAGCTCTTCAATTCTCCAGGTTACTCTATTTCCCCTCCTATTCTAATTTGCATAGTCCTCTCCCAATGGTCCGTTTGAGTGGTAGCATGCAGATGCCAGATCTACAGTAAGTTTCGAGGATATACATGGAGGCGAGATGGAAAAAAACTAAAAAAAATTAAAGGATATGTTTAATGGAGGGAATGGAAGGAAAAAGGTTGGGAAGTATTGGGTTGATGAACACGAGGGGATGAAGAAATATGCGGATTCACGTAAGTAGTCATGGGAGATGAACTGCTGCACAGTCATGTGTCACAGACTCACAGTTGGACTGGACCAATGAGTATGTCGGTCATAAATTTTGTGGTCTATTGCGCGGGACATGAAATGTTCCTAAAGTCCGTAAATGCGAGCGATCAAATTAAAAATGTGGACTACATTTACAAATTAATGCACCGTGTCATCAAAGATGTCGGGAAGAAGAACATTGCGCAATTTGTTACAGATAATGGGAGTGCACTTTTCAAGGCGGGGAAGGACATACAGAACAAATATCATATGTGTTGGACCCCATGCGCAGTGCATTGTATTGATCTCATGCTAGAGGCGATCGGGGATAGGTCGTCAGTGAAGACCGTTATTAGTGATTCACGGCTCATCACTACCTTCATATACAACCACACATGGTTATTAGTCGCGATGCGCGAGAAGTGTGGTTGGGATATAGTGCACCCCGAGGTGACATAGTTCGCCACATTCTATCACCCTAAATAGCCTCCTCAGACACAAGCAAGGGCTATGGGACGTTTTCACCTATCAGGACTACGTAGATTGAAATAGGAGAGGGAATAGAGTAACCCGGAGAATCGAAGAACTCGTGTTGAGCAATACGTTCTGGGATCGCGTGCGCGGTGTAGTGGGTATTCTGGAGCCCATTTATGTAGTGTTGATGATAGTGGACAAAGATGAATCCATCGATGGGATCGTTATATGCCTCCATACAACTGATGAAAGATGCTATCATGGTTAAAGCCCACAATGCATATAAGTGGGTGCATGTAATAATAAACAATCGTTGGAAGCGGACACTTTCCCACCCACTACATAAGCCTAGGTACTTATATGATATATATATTTTTTCTATATCCTTCAGTACTTTGTTATTGATGTCTAAATATTTGAATAATGTTTATTTTCAGCGTATTTCCTAAATCCAAAATACCACTACGGTCGGAAACTCTATGCTGACAATGCACTACAGAGTGTTGTACATGACGTGTACGAGCACACTTATTCCCCGATTGTCTGGGGAAAGGCACATTAGATATTGAGGTAAATATATTCCGCACTTATATTTTCGATATTTGCATCTTAACGAATTCATACTTGCCCTTGGCTGATATATGCCATCAACAAATTGTTAAATTCCGCGATGCGACGGGAATGTTCGGCTACCAGACTGCAATGATGTCGAGGACTACCATGATGTCATGTGAGCTGTTACATTTAAAGTTAGTTTTCATATTATTTTTTGCAAATTTAAAACTAATGAAATAACTTTAAGTTTTGTAAGCGAATGGTGGGCCATGTACGAGACTGATTGCGAGGTTTTACAGCGGCTGGTTGTTTGTTTACTCGTGTAGACGGTCTCCTCCTCACCCTGTGAAAGAAATTTGAGCAAATTCTCCCTCATCCACATAAATAAGCGCAACAGACTATGGTGTGATAGGCTTCAGAAGCTAGTGTATTGCCACTACAATATGAAGCTACAAGAGAGGCTGCTCTGATCCGAAAGAAGAATAAAATCACAGGAGGACCCACTGGATCTGATGGCGATCGGACATCATTCATATATTGAGGACAAGGACGAGGGCCTAGTTTATCAGTGGGTTAGGTCGGGTGATTTAGATACTTCGGATGGGTGACTGAAACTACATGTTGGAGCAGATGTAGTGAAACAAGGGATCGATATTGATATACATGTGGAGCAGTAGAGATCTCCTGATGAGGCATTCAACTCATTAACGAGGAGTCCGGAGGGCAGTTCGCGACAGTCATTATCACGTGGGACACGTGGTGGGGAGACATTGTCCGACATCGAGAGTAATGTAGGGGGTGGGTTTGGTCCGGTGATGTTGACTCTAATGACAATAGTGATGATGGTGTTGATGGTGGCAGCGAGGGTGGGAGTCCGTCTCAGAGGCCACACAGGACCTTGACTATGGTTCTCTTCTAGGAGAACCACAACCTCGTCTTATCTACAATACGACATACGAGCGCTATAGGCTACAAAAGAAAAAACAGACCTAGAAGCTTTCTAAATTTGAGGAGCTACTAGCAACATACATGAGGGGCACATGCGTTCATGAGAAGCAAGGCGGATCTAGATTTGGATTTCGAATGAGGGAGGGGAGCTTGAGTTACAGGCAACAACATGAATATGGATCATAGACACATGAGAGTAGCTCGAGTTCTATACCACAATATGAGTATGGATATGAAGCTAGTGGATGTACGGGGGGGGGGGGGGGGGGGGGGGGGGGGGACTGCAATAGTTACGGCTCATCATTTTTCGATTACAGTCAAAACTTCACTTTTGCATACGGGTAGGTATATGAGCGGCAATATGGATACCCAATAGTTGTATCTATGCCTATCCCAGATCCATATCAGCCACAGACTAATTACAAATGGACGTATTTGTTTAGTTCGGAGAGAATGAGTACCAACGTTATGTCAGGGAGTATCTTAATTAGTACCATTCTACTATGTCCTAGGCACAATACTGTCGATTTGTGGAGCAACATTATTATTCCTCGCCCCGTCGAGATGGAAACAATGATTACGAGCTACCACGTAACTCTATGTGGGTTTAGGCCATAGACAGTCACATCATTGATAAGTATGTTTTTCAATTTCTGCTATATCTTTTGCTTTTGAATTAATTGGTTGTGTTTTCATACATGTCTTGATACATTATACATTCATAAATTTTATGCATTATATTTGAATATAGTTGCCTTAGTTTAGTCAGAAAACGCATAGCTCAGGACCCTATATGAAGGAAACCTATTATGTGCACTTTTTTTTTGAGATGTTATGATTTAAAAGTGTGTATTAAGGACTTTTTTATAACAATCCTTAAAGTTTCATTGGAAAATTCAACCATTTCCTCAATGTTTCCCTATGTTTCTCAAAAAGTGTGATAAATTATCCGATACGAATGGTGCATCTCGTGCGATAACCTATACGTATATGTATCCCAAGGGTGCGATACATTACACAATACCGATATTTCAAACATTGATGACATCAATGATGCAATATTTGACAAAAAAATAATTATTAATATTATTTTTTTGCCCATATATGTTTTTGGGGGATGCATTTTTGGTGTGTTTTAACAACTCTGCTTGAGTTGTTTTGCATGAAACCATGAATTTGGTGGATAATCACAATCCAGGGGTGTATATCGGGTGGGAATCCCAAAGGTGGGAAATATATGACTTTTTAAAACAGATTAGGAAGAAAATGGGTGGAATTCCATAACTATGTATGAGTTTCATGCATTGTCATAGATTTCAAGAAGGAAAATTCTATTTTGAAGGTGAAAATAGAAGAAATTGGGAAAATCCGACTTTCTTCTGTTTTCATCCTTTAAAATTGCAATCTTAGTGTGGAAAAGTATATGTTGATGACTGTAGTTAAAAAAAATATATGTTGAGCGTGGCCCTCTATAGATTAGCCTCCATAACCCCTAATAGCGGTAGTCAATTTTTTTTGGCAATGGAACTTCAATAACTTTCTAAATCAGTATCCCAAGGGTGTGATACATTGTGCGGTACTGATATTTCGAACATTGACGACATCAATGATGTGACATTTGACAAAAAATTAATTAATTTTTTTCCCATATCTGTTTTGGGGATTGCATTTTTGGTGTTTTAACAACTCTGCTTGAGTTGTTTTGCATCAAAACATGAATTTGGTGGATAATCACAATTAGGGCTGAAAGTCCGGCGGGTTGGGTCGGGTTGGTGCTCAACCCTAGCCCAACCCAAGCTTCCTATACCTCAACCCTAACCCAACCCAACCCAACCTCACCTCGGGTTGGGAATTCTCAACCCAAGCCCAACCCAAGCGGGCTCGGTCGGTTGGTTGGTTGGATACATGCTAATATTTTTGTTATTATATTAGTCTATTATATTTCAATACATGTCTTATTTTTCATACCTATGATTTTATTAATTATATATGTAGTTATTTATCGTAAATAATTTCATTTTTTCTAAACAAATAAGATAAATATATAAGACAATTACTTCTTTAAAAGTCGTGTTGTGTAGCACGCAATCTATCTAGGAGAGAAATCCAGTGTATCTTGTTAGCTTGAGTCATCGAAAATGACATGGACCAATGAGACCCGATGGCACTAGAATTTCCCGTGCCTTTAACACAGAGTATCTGCATTCAATTATAATTTATAATATATATCGATCGGGTTCGGGTTGGGTCGGGCAACCCGAGACCTCAACCTGAGCCCGACCCAAGTTTTATCGGGTTGGTGTTTTTATAGCTCAAGCCCAAAATTAAACCTAATACATCCTGCCCAAGCCCCACCCAATGTCGGGTCGGTCACAGGTCGGTCGGGTTGAACCTGTCCGACTTTCAGCCCTAATCACAATCCAGGGGTGTATATCGGGCGGGAATCCCAAAGGTGAGAAATATTTGATTTATTTAAAAGATTAGCAAGAAAATGAGTAGAAATCCATAACTATGCATGAGTTTCATGCATTGTCATAGATTTCAAGAAGGAAATTTCTATTTTGAAGGTGAAAACAGAAGAAATTGGGAAAATCCAACTTTCTTCTGTTTTCATCCTTTAAAATCGCAATCTTGGTGTGGAAAAATATATGTTGATGACTGTAGTTCGAAAAATATATGTTGATGAGTGTGGGCCTCTATAGATCAGCCTCCAGAACCCCTAATAACAGTAGTTGATATTTTTTGGCAATGGAACTTCAATACCTTTCTAAACCTGTCAAAATGCCAAAAGAATCTATCTCTGTCCATCCCTTCAGAAAGTGGGAAACAAAGAGAGAGCACACTTCATCAAAGGATTTTGCAAATCGAGCGACTGCTTATTTTACCTTCTTCAACAATTACAGACTCCACCCACTTATTAGCTTCAATCTCTGACAAATGAATCATCTTGGAGGTTTTTGGAGGTTACTCAAAACTGATGTCACAATTGCTGGATGGAAGAAGGTTCACTGGAACTAACACTGGAAAAGTTATCATCACTGAGATGGTCCGCCCCACTGAATGTCATCAACCACTTTAGTACGCTCCCATCTGATATGATTTTAAATTGTTATCTGTTATTTTGAGTTTTAGGATGGGCTATAACATTCTGTTCTTTGTCAAGTTGTCTGGTGCGAGCAGCAGTCGCAAGTGATGTGCTCTTTTGGTGCTATCTGCTACATATTACTGCTGTTGTTGTCAATTGTCATATATTTATGTATCCGTGGTGGCAGCATTTAGTTGATATTACATATTTGTATAAGCCATTATGTTAGTTGGATGTAGATATCATTTATTCCATCACGCTCTTTAAATATTTCATTGATGAAGAAGCACCGTTTTGTGTTTTTATGCGCAACTGATGTTCAGTTGATATATTTTCAAGTCAGACGCTTTAAGTTCTTGTCCTAATACGATAAGTTTATGCTCTTATGTTTAACATGAAAATCATACATCTTTCTCGATGTTCTTGGTTTTGTTTTGGTTGTTCCTCCTTATGCTTATAGATGACGCTTTAAGTAATATTTTCTTTATTTTGTTCACTTTGTTTTTGTTATGTTTTTTTGATGTAAGCTGATGAGTTATTCGTCAATGTTACAGTTGCATCTCGTGCATGGGAAACATCAAAGGGTCAATCCTTGGTACCATTCATTTCATAATTTTTGAGTCATCAATTTTTTTAGGTACATAGAGCTAGAGGGTATTCACATCTATTATAATGTTTTCATCCTTTTGTAGATTCCTTTTGCAGATTTTCTAAATCACAACGGGGTTTCAGAGGCATTCTTATTAAGTGATGATGATAAAGAAGTCTCAGAGGTGCCTCTCTATTAAATTATGTAATTACAGTAATGTCTAGAAGGTATAATCAATGTTTGAAATATCGGTATCGCTACCCCTGGGATACAGATACATATTGGTTATCGGATGGGATATATTGGTTGTATCGCGTAATGTATCGTTGTTGTTGGAAACATGGGGAAACATTTGGAAATTGGTCGAATTTTTAATGAAACTTCAGTGATTGTTAAAAAAAGACATCAATAGACACTTATAAACCAAAACATTACAAAAAACAAGTGCACATAATAGCTTTTCTTTGTATGAGGTCCTAATCTATATGCTGCCTAACTGAATTAATGCAAGTATATTGAAAGTCTATTCATATAATTTATAAATGTAAGAAGACATGTGGAAACACAAGCAATACATTCAAAAGCAAAAGAAGAATCACTAAGTCAGGTTACATACTCAGGTTACATACATGTTTGATTTTATGTTCGGACACAGATCGCAACCGATTTGCAAGAAATTGGAAAATTTTGATTTTTTTTTTTCAATTTTCCGCAACTCGATCCATCTCCTCTGAATCTCGAAATGCTCCTAATCAATGATTTTTCATGGTTTTGTAAAAATTTGACATTGATTTAACATGGTTTACAAAAGAAAAAAAAAGGATCGAAAATTGACAATGCTCACCGATTGAACATGTGGGAGATATCCCACTGCTTGTGCGTTTTGTATTGCACAAGTGGGGTATATATATATATATATATATATATATATATATATATATATATATATATATATATATATATATATATATATATCTATATATATATATATATATATATATCGGCCGATCACTGGGTATGAGTATGGTACTTCTGTTTTTTGCATAGATGTGTGAGGTCAGCGATCATACAAGAGAACCTACCCTATGCATACAAGAGTAAAAATGAAACAATGATTTCAACCAAAATGAACAAATGACTTGCATCATGTCAGCAGGACCGAGAGCTGTGGGTAGACCAATCTGCACAACATGAGCTACTTAATCATCTGATTAAAATTCTTTGAACTAAGCGAGACCTTGATATCAACATCTACTGTGTGGTGCTATTTTAAACTCCAAAATTAATGAACACAGTATACAAGCTTATTGTGGAAGGCACGTGGATACATAGAGATCATCTCTGCCATCCAGCATACATCTTTTACATGTCACAACAAGGGAATCTTAGCCATCGTGCATGCATCATTTACATGTCACAGAGAAAGCATCTTAACCATCCATCATAGGCTTTTAACATGTACCGGTTGCACATAGATTAAATTCATTGATCGAATGAACAAGTGCATGTGAGTGTGGATGAGCATCAATTATTGGTATCCTAGAAAAGTTTTTGCCATTACGGTATTGAGATCTAAACTGGAACAACGGCTTTCAGTGTTTGAATTCATTGATCTGGAGATGGGATCATCATCACCACCATCAAATCGAAGCCTTACCCCAACTCACTGTGGTTAGCTACACGAGTCGTGTTCCCCCTTGTGACTCTATCAGGGACCATATCCTTAGTTAAACCATAGGTCCTCAAGTCTTGCCTTGCAACCTCCACCATGCCCTTTTGGGCTTTCCCCTTTGCCCTTTTAGAGCCTTCAACTTGAATCAATTCACTCCTAACCATCTCCAACTCTAGACTTGGAGATGGGATGATTGCTTTTATTTTTGTGAATGGCAACTCAATTTATTAGAAAAGGAAGCAAAAAGCGGAACAAAGAAATGAGATGATTGTAGGATGTGATACCCCAGGTCGGTCTGAAAGATCACTTGTTTGCCCACAATGAAAGCAAGGAATCCAGGACAATCGATCTTGCTGGTTTATTGCCTTAGATTTGTGATCCCCCACTGTTTGAACACTTAGCAAACAGATTACTATGATTGATTAGATTGCCTCTGTATGCAGGTATATTTATAGGATCTCACTACTGCAACATAGCTGGCTATGTTCAAGCTAATTTTGATGAATAAAAAGATAAGAGGGGTCTTACTGATCCTACTGATTATGAAGCATGGGAGAGAATTATTCGATCAATTATGCTTTGAAAGGGATTGGTCCATCGTATTGGATACCCTTTAAACTCCCTTGATCTAAAACTGGTTTAGATGCATTTTGAAAGTCGTGATGTATGAGCATGTTCTTTGTGCATACGCTAAGAAGTAATCTTTTGAAAAGACATTCGGCTAGAGGTGCTGGTGCTACCTTTTTTCTTTTTCTTCTTCTATTTAAAATAAAAATAAAAATAAAAACCTACTTTTTGATAAGCTTTCCAATGGCTAGATTTGGGGCCCAAATTGACATAGAAATAGTGCACACCACATGCGGCAGCCGAAATTGTAAGGAGGGGATCTCAAAACTACAACAAGCGGGAAAGGCTGGAACCACAAGAGGAAATAGAATCAGGGGAAGATCAGAGGCTAAACTTCCCATTTTTGGACCGCTTCCATTTTTTTTTTCTACTTGACCTTTGCTTCCCATTCTTGGACCATTTCCAAAATTTTCTTGTACTCGACCTTTGCTTCTTTATTGGCTAAACAAAATGTGATGGAAAGAGTCCTTGTATCAAAGGGAAAAAAGTAAAAAACCAAAAAGAAAGAAACAGAATAAGAGGAATAAGAGGGACAAGATCCACAACCCACTTGAGCTACACAAATGTGTCTACAACCTCTATACATAGCCCACAACACCAATCTAATTTCATCTTCATCAAACTCCCTTTCAAGTCAATGCTATATTGGGAGATTTGTTTCGAAGGCATGACATTGAGCTTTGGTCTCGACTCTTGAGGTGTTTCTTCTTTAGAGTTCAGTTGGGACTAAAAATTGACGACTTCTACTTTTTAGCAAGATTCTCTAACTCATATGAACCTTATAAATGTGACTGCCTTCTTCTTCCGTTCGCTGGCTTGGGAAAAAGTGGCATTTTCATCTCCTTTAACTCTAGGGCTCTAGACTTTTGCGTCCATGCCACTGCCTCTTTCCTTAGGATCGCTTAATAATGAACTTGAGAACTTCTCTTTACATCCTTGCTCTTTCCTATCTGAAGATTCTATCTTATTGAGGATATCCTCCCTTTTCATGTCACCTTTTTTCACCTTCGATTTGAGTTTTTTTTTTTTTTCATAATTCTGAGTTCTACTTGTTCTTGGACCTTTTATTCCTCCCACCACGAGGCGACTGAAGCAAAAAATCATCCTCTAGCTGCCAATTCTGAAAACAGAACGGAGATGATGGCCTAGTTGTGATGCCGGACGATTCCAAACTGTTAAGGTTAATTGAAATTAGGGCTACATCTTTCCCCTCTCTCCGCAATTTGCATTAATCAACTAATAAGGGAAAAACATATGGTAGTCCATAGCAATGTTCGCAATATCGGTATCGCGTTACGTATTGCACCCTTGGGATACATGGGTAGTGGCAGTAGATCCTCTGTTTGGGGACACCGAATCTAGTAGGTGTCTCGATGGCATGAGGTGGAGGCCTGACTTGCAAAGGTCCTATCGGCTGATGGATGCGTGGTGCTCAATGGGTATTAATGGCGGTGTTGCTAGCGTGATGGGTTCGCAACGGCGGTGGCTACAGCGTGGCAAGTGGACGATGGGGCAGAGGTATGGAGTGGTAGCGCCGAATAGACGACGGAGATAATGCCGCTGTTTGCACCTCTGTTTGTGGCAGCGAAGGGGTGGTCAGGAGATGGGTCCGGGTTAATAAAGATGTTCAAGCTTCATGAAGGTTAGTGGAAGGAGAGACCTACTGACAAAACCGGGTTCAATAGCAGGGTTTGAAATTGCTCTGGAGGATAAATCTTGAACTAGGTTGTTCTCAGCAACCATCTTTGGGAGCACACTTTGTGAGGGAGCTTCATGAAGGTTAGTGGGAGGAGAGACCTATTGACAAAAGCGGGTTCAATAGCAGGGTTTAAAATCTTTCATGAGGATAAAGCTTGAACTAGGTTGTTCTCAGCAACCATCTTTGGGAGCACACCTTGTGAGGGAGTGGAAGGCACCACTTCACCTGAAGAGGTCTCGGATATGAGATGACTAGCAGGAGGAGAACAATCAATGGAAGGAGATGATAACTTAGTCATGGAATCCTTCTAACTAGGTGGTGCTGCCGCTTCGAATCCCTGCTTCAGACTGTCAATTTTGCTCCTGCTTCCTACTTTTTTACATGTGTCTACATTTTGAAAGAGACGTTTCCCGTTCCAGCACCCAAATTTGTTGCCACTTCACTTCGAGCTTGATGCAACTATAGATGAAAGTTGAACTACCACGGACAGGTCTTCATCAACGTACGTCAAAAATTCTTTGGGTATGACTTCAAAAAAAATAAAAAATCTTTGGGTATGGTCTCATCTTATAACTGCTTCATTTCTAAACTCGGGCAGACATCCTTTGGAACATTATTTAAAGACATTTTCACAAGAACTTCAATGAGATTGAGATATTGAGAATCAATGGGGAGGAGAGCTTGCTTTCGGAACTGCAAGTTAGCCCAGACTCGATCCCAAAATATAGTGATTGCTGCCATCATCCTGCACTCCTTTTGATATCATACCCTCAATAACTATCTCGAGCTTCTCATGATATGAAGGCCTTTTAAAAATAGAACCTTATTGAGTTATGAAATTAGATAACTGCTGTAACATGGGTCCAATTTAGTGCTGCCAGCCTCCCCACTAAGACACATGTCTGCCATTTTGTAAGGGTTAGTGCCTGTAATGTGATAGAGAATCTGCCTGTGATCGTCTTCATCATCATGTGGTGCTATCCCTGCCCCATGAGACAACTCACAACAGCCTTTTCTTCTGAGTCTGAACCACGTCTCCATTCCTTGCTCCTGTTTCCAGGATAACGTGTCATTGGCAACATCACTTAATTGTCTCTATCCCTTCTGTGCTTCCTGCACATGGAATGATACCAATACCCTTTGCTTCACCGCTGGCACTTCTGAATTACACTGGCACCAGAGATGGACATTGTCTAGAACAGGAATCTGAGCTTTCCCTGTCTTCCCTGCTGACTGTGTATGATCTGCCTTACACAATCAAAGGGATGGACATTCAGACCCATCAATGATGACCTAAACTCTGCCTATTTCCATATGTTCTTTGCAAACCCTCATCGAATCTACCTCTAGAACAGTTCCAATGCAGGGGTCTAGAGCCTTGAATGTCTCCTCATCCTAGGCATGAAGAGGAACCCCCAATAGGTTTGGCCATACCAATCTACCTGACATCCCCACTTGATCATCCCAATGTTGCCGATTGGAGACCAGGCCTCCTTGTCTTCCCAACCCTCTTCCAGAATTCTGACTGCTTCCCCAATTTGGCTTCTCCCAGAAAGGCAGAAAGTTTCCCCACCTTGTGTTTGTCCAGATCTGAATTGATTCCAAAGAAATGATTTAAAATCCACCATACTGACAGGGCACACTTTGAGCAGAGTTCTGTTTCAGCCAGTGGAGAATCTGATAACACAACCCATCCATCTTTTTGGTTGGATGGGAGAATGTACAACTCCAATACATGCTTCTTTGAATGATCGACTAGCCTACCAGCTGCTTGCTGAATCCACCACAAGAGATGACAATTGAGGAGTATGCATCTTTCCTCCCATGCCTCTTCTCATCTTCCCCTTTTCCATCCTGCTACTGCCGTCCCATAATCCCATTCAATGCCTCAATTCCTTTCATAGCTTTATCTCTGTACTCAAAACGAATTAAACTGCATCCCAGCTTGCCGATGGTCTTGTTTCTAGGTGTGACTGTTTCTACCAGAGATCCAAATTTATCAAAGATTGACATTCGCCCCCCAGCTGGACTCGAAACACAAGGACCTAATTTCACCTTTCCTCATTGTTGCTATATTTTCTTCACCCGCTAAAAGTCAACTTGGACAGATATGCAGTACCTAAATTGTAATTCTTTGTGGTTGAGTGTAGTTTCTTCAAACAGACGTAGCAACAAGGTTTCAGAGAATCTGGTTTTCTAAATTATTAGTTCGACACACCAAAGAATGCTGCTTAAATCTTGTTGCAGAAAATGATGGAAAAACTACAAATCAATTATTGGGTCACCTCTGAGGCTATCCCTACATAAAAATCATTTATGTCAGGCATTTGGCATGGTTTATTGATGAAAATAACAATCTATTTCCATTAAGGTTTTAATTGATTCCTTAGCAATGGAGATTCCATAGGAAATGATTGTTTTAGTTGTGATAATGTATGTACTTGTTTGGACGTGTCCATGTTATCGTTCCTAATGTAGGGTGCATTCTGTACCACTAAAATTTGAATGCGGAGGTTGAAGAAGGAGATTGTAACTACACTAGTATTGTTACATCTCCGATATCTTTGATGTTGAACTATTTATACTTTGGCTGTACTTGTGTTAGATTTGTGGAAAAAGAAGACTATTTGTCTGCTCTCTATGGTGATGTTTAAATATACACATTTGTGGAAAAAGAAGAAGACTATTGTCTGCTCTCTATGGTGATGTTTAAATATACACATTTGTGGAAAAAGAAGAAGACTATTGTCTGCTCTCTATGGTGATGTTTAAATATACACTAGAGAGTATACACAAAATGAGACTGAGTTATCAGAATTCACTTGCATCTTTCTTTTCTTTTCTTTTCTTTTCTTCTTCTTCTTCTTCTTCTTCTTCTTCTTTTTCTTCTTCTTTTTTGACTTTTGATGCAGCCAAAGATCAAATTGGGTTATAGATTGAGCAACATTCGCAATAGTCCACAAAATATCCAAATTGAATGTATTACAGCAAGTAATGGATATTACAGCAATATTTCAGCATCCACTTGCAATAATTAAAAAGGGAGAAGATCAATTGTAAAAATACCCACAGAAAGTGTTGCAAAGCTAGTCCCCCCCCCCCCCCCCCCCCCCCCCCAAACAGAGCTGCAAAGCCTGGTCTACCCCTCCCAAAATAAAAAAATCCCTTTCATAAAAGTTACTTCCACTAAATCCTACCAATTCCGGAACAATAAACCAATCACAACCCTGCATCAATCTAATCCTAACCATATTGAATCATGATTCTAAGTATTGTAATTCTCCTCACTTGCCTGTAATTTTCTCGTTACTAGCTAACTCTTTGCAGAATTTCACATTCTTGGGGTTGCTAGAAAGGTGAATCTGTAACGTTCCGAATGTTACAGAATTTGTAATGTCTCAAGTGAAAATTTTACACCAAAAAAGGGCCTGATCTTAAATGGCGGTAATCACAAGTTTGACTTCTCTCAAATTGATTCCTCATGGATTCTTGGCTTTGACTAATGTTTTAGGAACCCAAGCTTGATGAATTTTGGGCCCTGCTTTCATGTTGCTTCTGTGTGTGTGTGGTGTGTGTGTTTCAAAATAAAATTACTTGAGATAAGGTATACTCTGAAACTGTTTGATATCTATTGTAGTTGATTCTAACCATATACTGACCATAATGGATAGTTTCTTCATGTTCTGTGCCCCGTGCATGTACAATGAAATTAGTTATTACGGGGAAAAAGAAGCAATTCCTTGGTTTTATTCTTTACTACTATTTTTGCAGGTTATCGCTGACCGGGATTATGCTACTGGTGAACAGGTCAGATAATGCTTGGAAAAATCTTTGGTTCAATTATACATCATTCAATGCTGCTGAGGAATTACCGGTCTTTCTCATGTTGTCTTACCCAAAACCAGTTTAACTACGTTAGTTTATAACCCATTCTCATAACTGCCACCATTTTATCCTTCAAGTTAAGTCTTTATCTACAGTCAGCTCCTCATTCCTAGTATTTATCCTACCCCATATACAACTATTTACCTTAGCCAATCTCTTTGGCTGATGCTCCTTTCCACATTATCTTGTGCAGGTATGTTATATGGATCCTCCTTTTCATTGTATGACTAACTCTGTATTCTTACTTGATGAAGGTCCCACATCGATGCATTTTTCCTCATCCAGACATTTTGGTCTATTCCTCAATTAGTACCACTTTAATCACCATCATACTTGTACAAGAAAAAAACTTGGTTTGCTCCTCAACTGCTGACCATCATTGCTTCTTCATTATGGATCTTGTGTCAGTGTTTTTTGTCAAATAGGTTAATCACGATGATTATCTTATGCCAGTCTTGTCATGTACTTTCTGTTTTCGCACCATCTGCCTTACAGTTATTTGTTGCTTTTCTAGGTAGATAAAATATGAGTTCTTCATATTGGAAATTCTGTTAAAGCGTTTTGATTGCCTTTTCAGGTTCTAATAAGCTATGGGAAGTTCCCAAATGCTACACTTTTACTGGATTTTGGTTTTACCCTTCCTTATAACGTCTATGATCAGGTTTGACTCAAGTTTCTACTCTAAGAAGTGCTTCAAAGATCAGTGTTCTCAAGCTTCTATTTTTCACAACTATTATCAATGTGCATATCTGGTTATACTTAGTTTTTACTTGGGTTCCGACTGTTTTAATCACTACCTGTGAGTAGGCTAGGATTTGTTGCGTAACAATGCTCCAACTTCGGTACTTACTGACTCCAGCAAGGAGAAGAGCACAGAGTCCTCACCCTTCCAAAAGAAAAAGAAAAAGAAAAGAAACAGGAACAGGAACAGATTGTCCTGGCTTATGCTTAGACCTGATCAATAATATATTGGACAGAAGTTCTAGGGCGATTTGTGTAAGGAGAGATTCAAGAGGCGATTCATGCAAGGACAGAAGTTCTAGTATTCCTTAATTCATTTTTAATTCCAAAACTGACGCATTCTATTGTTGTGCTTTTTCCCCTTTCTCTTTTTGTGGTTTCTGGTGGGATGATTGTTGTTTTATCTAGAATACACGATTTGATGCCGGGTAGTGTTTTTTATCTGGGATTTTGGGTTGCGAAGATGGCTTTCATTTTTTGGGTTTGTATTGTAGGAGAACGAAACATGAAAACTATCTCAACAAAGAAAGGAAATTAATTTTTTTTTGAGACCAATGTTGGATTGGAGCCTCCCAAAGTGATTGGTCACCATGTGAAGACAACTGAAAACTTGTTATTCTTCAACGAAGAATGGATCAATCGACTTGGTATCATAAAATAAAGCAAGGAAAATTTCATGGTCATTATAAACAAAACTGCATGGGTACTCTGGGATGTAGTAAGGAACAGTCTAAGTAAAGAAAATTACAGCTTATCATCCAAATGTATTGCTGCATTTTTAAGAATTTTATGTTTGTCTTGGGAGTTGCTTAAGAAATTTTGGAAATGATTGAAATATCCCTGATTCTGTCATGTGGTTCAATAAACTCACCAAAACTTTCGGAAAATGGGAAAACATAATGGAGATTCACGTCTTGGCTCAAACTTAAAACTTTTTTGGTCTGAGTTATGGTCAAACCAGGTCTGTTGTTTCAACTTGGCCAAGTTTTGACCCACTGTGTCATTACAAGCTGAAGGAGTCTATTTATTGCCTTTTAACATTTGATGAGGGCACTTTGATATTAGAACTTACCTATTAGAAGAGTAAACCCTAAACAGTGACCTCTTTCTCTAGTCCTGATCATTTGGTAAGTGCTGACTTTCTTGATGGGATCATTGGGCTATTAGTCAATTGGCACTGAACTCTTGAAAACATATTGTGCTGCTTCCGATTTATTAGAGAAACTTCAATGTCTATTTGGAAGATGGACTGAATCCATGAGGAATAATAGATATTGAAGTGATGGAATCTCTTGTTTATGATTGATTTGCTTATCTTAATCCACTTTTTAGGAGAGTGGGTTGGCATATAGATCTCAATGTTAATTTTATTCTTAGCCTACTTAGGACCTAGGTTTTTCACATATCTAGATATTTTCTTTGGGAGGTCTCCTTAGTTCGTGTTGCAGATTAGTATTATGTCAATCACCTTTGATATGTTAATGAAGTTGCGAGAAAGATATGGTGTTTAGGACTTCATGATCTTCAATTGGTGCTGGATTGGTTTGTCTTTTCTTTTTTACAATTCACGGGTGGTGGTGGTGGTAACATGGAAGCGTAAAACTCTGCAAAATTCCATATTTTAGAATCTATATATGATCCCCTTCTCCTAAAACACACAAACCAATGGCCAAGATGTTACTTAGATTTGTGTACCGTGATTGCTACAGAAGACTGATCTCCTTGATCTATCCTAGTGAAATGAGAGAGAGCGTAGAGCCGTGTCACATGCCACTATAGGGCTAGGCGCGTGCATCAGAGAGTTGTCCACAGGGTGGGACCCCACACATCCACACACATGATCAAAGGTGGAGAGAGATTTCTCTCTTCTTCTACCCTTCTTTTCCTTTCTCATTTCCCTCACACACCGGATGTCCCGATGGGGAAGGGAGCTGATTCAATCTTCCACTGTCACGTGACATTCACTCTTAATCATAATCCCATGCCATTCTACGAGATGGGCCACAAGATCTCAACAATCAAATATCCATTAAGCACAATAAAACACTTTTAACAGTTAAAACAAAAGATCAATGGTTAAAAACCTTTGATTAAACATTTAAAACCTTTTTAAGTATCAGGCACAACTAAAAAACCACCTAATAGATGGGCTGATTACTAAGATCTAGGCTACAAATAAGTTCCCTAGGTAACTGGTGGTCCCATGTTGGAGCATATGGACCATGACTGCATCCTTGATACACGTACCCAACAACACCTATTTGCTAGCCACTAACGTAACCTTGTAGGGTACATTAAAGCTCAAAATACCATGAGCTCGAACTCCCCATATGCCCTTAGGTATTATGGGTCTCCTAGATCAAAGACGATGCGATCCTCCAACACAAGTGCTTAGCCATGGCCCATGCCTAAACACAAGAGCCTGCATCCATGAACACTCATACTCCCATGTGGGGTAGGGCAAGACACGGGTACCCAATGATTGAAACCTTCCATCCCTACTCATTTGTGGTTCCTACACACAGGATGACCACTTAACCTTTTATAGCTTGCCAATCCCGCTATTGAGGGCATGGAATTTAGGGTACTAAGATATGTGAAACACAACTTCCCCTTAGCCAGTGGTTGTTGTATCCAAACTCACCTTCCCCTAGGACAACCAAGGGAATCCCTCCTTGTAACCCATAAAATCATAGCTAGTGTAAGTTTCCCACACATCAAGTATGGCATCCATGGTGTGAACAAACCACATGTAATCATCTATATACATGATTATAGTCATCATCATTGGTGGCAGAGGTGGAGGTGCTTGTCAAAGGAGGAGAGAATTTGAGAAATAGAGGAAGAGAGAATATGAAAGAAAGAGAGCACATAGGGTTGGGATGTCCAACCTATCTTATTTATAATAATAGGAGGGAAGGTACAATTACATATATGCCCTTCTTATGAAGGAAAAACTAAAGAAAGACTAGAGGGCAAATAAAGAAAGCATAAAATAAAGAGAAAAGGCTAAGACTAAGGCCCATAACACAAGGCCTGGGTGTATGTACTTGTGGGCCCCTTGTATTATCGATAATATCCCCGATATCATTTGTATCTCCAGCCCAACGATACCAATAACATTGGTAATATCAGAAATTCCAGTTATCGGCGATACATTGCTAAGTATATTAATGCTGGGGCATTTCACACTGGGCTCGAGTGGGGTAGCCCGTGGGATGTGGGGACACACTCAGGGTAGGTGACCCATGTGATTTGGGGCTCACGGGGGAGGTCTTGTGTTCGAGACTCCTCATTGGGGGTGATTAATGCAGGGGCATTTCACACTGGGCTCGAGTGGGGTAGCCCGTGGGATGCGGGGACACACTTGGGGTGGGCGGCCCATGTGATTTGGGGCCCACGAGCCCACGAGTGGGGTTGGTCGAGGTCCTAACTCATGAGATGTGGGGCCCGGGCTATGAGATAAAGGGATTAATTCGCCATACTCTTAACAGTTCGAGCTTTTAGAGCAAGTGGTTAATTGTCCTGCATCAAATTGGTATCAGAGCGGGAGGTCTCGTGTTCGAGACTCCTCACCAGGGGTGATTAATGCAGGAGCATTTCACACCGGGCTCGAGTGGGGTAGCTCGTGGGATGCAGAGACACACTCGGAGTGGGTGACCCATGTGATTTGGGGCCCACAAGCCCATGAGGGGGGTTCAGCCGAGGTCCTAACCTAACCCATGAAGTTGGAGCCTGGGCTATGAGATAAAGGGATTTGTAAGACCCTATACCCCAGAAATCTGGTTTGTACACTGGATAGCCGTTGGTTGTAGGTCCATTGGCCCCGAGAATATTTTGACTTGATCATAATGTTGTTCCATTATCGAGCCGCAAGCCGTATGTCAACCCAACGTCCGAATGTTAAGATACGGACTTAAAATTAAACAATATGAGAAATGACCATTATGTCCTTATTTTAGGTGGGGCTCCGCCAACATCGAGTTTTCAAATCCGTTAAGTCGGAGAGCCTAACCGTTGTGGTCGTAGTCAAGTTACGGAGTTACTGACGAAAACGGCATGTCAATATGACACCTGGATTGTAAGTTACGCATCGATATGTACATGTATAGTTTAATAAAATAACTCAAATGACCTCGGTTTTTTTTTTTAAATCCTTGGAATACTTTTTGTTAAATCAGTTACATAACATTTTGTTTATTGCCACCATAAGTTAAAACTTCTAAAATATTATCCCAAAACATCCCATAACCCCCTTTTTAGCTAAAAGCCATTTCCAAGTCTATAAATAGGTTAACCTCTTTCAAACATTTCATTTCCAGCAAACACTCTAGTTGAAGAGGAAAAGAAGAAGAAGAAGAAGACAAAGAAAGAGAAGCTGAGGTTAGAGAGCCAAACCTCTGATACTTTCAGGTGAGTGCATAGATTAGGAGCACGCATGTGTATGTTGGGGTTGCCTTCAAAACCCTTTTTGCTGGAGTTTCATGTAGGGTTAGAAACTTGTTGATTTTACTGTGTGAGAATTAGGTTTATGGTTTATGCTGGAATAAGTAATTGCTGTATTAGGGTTAGGTATTGCTGGAATTGCTGTATGAAGGTTAGAATATTGCTGGAATTAGGGATTGTTGGAATTAAGTATTGCTGAAATTAGGGTTAGGTATTGCTGGAATTAGGTATTGCTGTATTAGGGTTAGGTATTGCTGGAATTTTGTATGAAGGTTAGAATATTGCTGGAATTAGGGATTGTTGGAATAAGTATTGCTGAAATTAGGGTTAGGTATTGCTGAATTAGGTATTGCTGTATTAGGGTTAGGTATTGCTGGAATTGCTGTATTAGTGTTAGGTATGGCTGGAATTGTTGTATTAAGGTTAGGTTATAGCTGAATTTCATTTAGGGTCAGATTCTTACTGGATTGGTTGCTGGAATTGCTGAATTTAGGTTCGAATATTGCTGGATTTTCGTTTGGGTTATGTTCTCATTGGATTTAGGTTCGCATATTGTTGGATGTTCGTTTGGGTTATGTTCTCGTTGGATTTTTCTGAAGGTTATTGCTGGATTTTCCTGATTTAATTAGTGAGATTATTAATGGAAGGTTGGATGATAGAGATGAGTTAGTTTTGTTTAGTTGTCCCTTACAAAGTCCGTCCGCCTACTTGTTTGACAAAATATTCAAAGAAAGATCCTTCATCCTTGTAATGTATTACTTCCTGAAAAGCAAAGCATGTTTGTGGCATGACGTCTTATAGCAGAATGAATTTTTAGATTGGAGTTAGATTGGCTAAGTTTGTGCATATCAAATGCATGGTTCATAGTTGATGTATCATTATATGATTGAGCATGAATGATTCATACCATGGTATAGTGATCTTAGTGGGTTGTGTTGCGACAGACGATGTGTAGTCTGTCAACCGTCTGTGAACCGTCTAGATACAGGATGCATTACAGGAGACTCCTATGGGGAACTTAAAATATGAGGGGACCTCATGAGGAAGGTCGTCCTCTGTTTGCCTTTAAAAAAAAAAAAAAATGAAATGATCTGTTATGCTTGTGTGGACTCATGCATACATACATACGGTGATTGTAAATGCGATGAAACATACGTTGTTATAACTTGAGTTGGACACCACACCGGAAATGTGTAATTCGACAGGACATGATTAGAGGGTCCGTGGGTGAAAGTCCCTAAACCCCGATTGGTACCATTGGGAGCGACCAATGCTTAGACCGGGTGGAAGAACAGAGCGCTAAAATGCTGAAATACCAAAGTAGGCAGTGACTCCCACCGACGTGTGTCGATTGGTTGAGAGGTTTGACCTGACCTGCTTATGGGCAAGCAAAGATAGGTTGTGTGTGACGAGCTCGTAATTGTCCGCTATCGTTTTGCCAGGCGATTTATGACTTCTCGCTGTAGGCAGATAGTGAGGTTCAATACAAGTGGGTTAGACTAGTTTAGCCCGTAAACTATGTAGTCCCACCTCTGTAGTTGACCACGGTGGAAAAGTCTATACAAGTGGGTAGAAGTCCCATCTCTGTTTTAGACTTTGGTGGGATCCAATTGGGGAATATGAACAGTTTGTGCATTCATGTGCATTAAATGAGCATGCACATGAAAACATACATTTTCACGGCACACACGCACTCACTGGGCTTAGTAGCTCAAGCTTTCCTTTCTATTTTTTTCAGGTGAGAGTAGGGAGCTGCAGGAGTAGAGCTACAGACTCCAGTTGTCCTTTTTGCTTTGTACATATCAGTGTATATTTTTTTTTTATATACCCTGCATATGTACATCAGGTATAGTAAATATGATGTGGTTTATGTTTTGGTTTGCCCTGAGGTGCTCAGTTGTACACAGTAATATAATATTGTATATGATGAAATTTTGAGAAATGCAATATGTTTGTTGGTTTTACTTTCAGAAATCCTCCTTGTGGAGCCCCGCTTATGGGACTTAGTATGTGTTACTTGAAAGTCCCAAGAATCGGAGTTCTACGGAGGCTGTCAACCAAAATCTGGTGTTTAGTAACACTAGATTGAGGGTCGTGACAGAAAATGGTATCAGAGCATGATCTGGGAACTATCTACATAAATCATAATGTATTTACTATATGTTGTTGTGTTAGAGTTGTTAGGTTCATGTTTTGCGACGTAAATGAGTTGTATGGTTATGTATTAGTATGTATCTTGTATAGATTTACTTGTTCTGGTTATGTATTAGTATGTATATTGTATAGATTTACTTGTTCGTTTTAGGCTAATTTGGTGTTTTATCTATAGGATGCCGCCTAGAAAGAATCCTGTTCAGACTCCTCCAGTGCAACCTAAGTCTAAGTCAAGATCTACGTCAAAACCTGTTCAGACTCCTCCAGTGCAACCCAAGTCTAAGTCAAAATCTACGTCAAATTCTGTTCCAGATCCAATTATACCTATTCCTGCAACACAACTTCAACAACTGTTGCAGACTATGTCAACTATTACAGCTAATCAACAGCAGCGATCTAGTTCTACTCCTGAGACATCAGCGCAGGAGCGGGCCAGTGCTCTTTTTATGGAGTTTAGACGTCTAGATCCACCTGTTTTTCTGGCAAGCCAGATCCTATGGCAGCCGAGTTATGGAAGTCAGAAATAGAGAAACTTTTTCAAGTTATGGGTTGTACTTCCAAGCAATGTGTTACCTTAGCGACTTATCAATTGCAAGGAGAGGCAGAACAATGGTGGAAGTCAGTTGTACGTTCAGATCCAAAAGTAGTGTGGACATGGGAAGCGTTTAAAGACCAGTTCGATCGTAAGTTTTTCCCCGTAGCTGTTCGTCGTCAGAAAGCACATGAATTTGAGTCGTTGGTTCAGGGTGAGCTGTCTGTTGCTGACTATGAGGCTCGTTTTATAGAATTATCTCGTTTTGCTCCACATTTAGTAGCCGATAATGATCTGAAGGCGAGGAAATTTGAGGATGGTTTACGTCCTAGTTTGCGATCTCGAGTGAGAGGGTTTGAGTTGTCAACTCTTGAGGGAGTAGTAGCGAAGGCACAGATTTTTGAGTCTGATTGGAACCAACAACAAAGTATGCATCCATCTACTTCTAATCAACAAAGGAAGAGGAGATTTATGTCAGAGAGTGGTAGTTTTCAGCCCTTTTTATCCCCAAAGAGGCCTACATTGAGATATGATAATGCAGCCAGACCTGATGTAAACCCCTAGTATCACCATCTGTTCCTCCACGACAGGTTTTAGCCAGACCTGATGTCAGACCCCCAGTATTACCGTCTGTTCCTCAGCGACAGTTTTTCGGAGCCTGTTATAATTGTGGTGGTATAGGGCACCGTAAAAAGGATTGTCCAAATCCGCAGAAACAGCAGCAGCCAGGTCCACCACTTAGACATCAGCAGCCCCAGCAGCAAAGGCCACCATATAGGATACAGTATAGGCCTCAACAACAACGGTCTCAACAGCAGTCACAGCGGCAGCAAGGTAAACAACCCGTACCCCTTCAGACGCAGCCTCGTGTTTATACAATCCAGAAGGGAGATTCTCAGACTAAGGGAGGAGTCATAGAAGGTATTCTTGTAGTATCATCCCTTTTTGCACGTGTCCTTTTTGATTCTGGCGCATCACATTCATTTATAGCAGATAGTTTTTGTCAGTCGTTGGAATTGCCGAGAACATCGATGACCAAGGGATTAGAGCTCTTGACTCCTTTAGGGAAACGAACAGTGTTGAGTTCTATATGTCAGGACTGTCATGTTTATATAGCAGAGCATGCCCTTCCAATCAATTGTTATGTTTTGGAGTTGTTAGAATATGATGTGATTTTGGGAATGGATTGGTTATCCAAGTATCATGCAGTGTTGGACTGCACTGCTAAGACAGTCACCTTTTCTATACCTGACCATCCTCGATTTCAGTTTGTGGCTGATCCTAAAGATAAGTTTATAGAGACTTTGATGTCCTGTGTTCATGACGAGTCCAAAGATGTAGGTATTGAACAGTTGCTGGTAGTACGTGTGTAGTCGTGATTTTCAGATGTTTTTCAAGAAATTTCAGGTTTGCCACCTGTTAGGCGTACAGAATTTCGAATAGATCTTATCCTTGGCACTGCCCCTATAGCAAGAGCCCCTTATCGTATGGCACCATTAGAGTTGCGTGAGTTGCAAAGACAGATAGATGAATTACGTCGTTTGGAGTTTATTCGCCCGAGTACTTCACCTTGGGGAGCGCCTGTGCTTTTTGTAAAGAAGAAGGATGGTTCTTTACGGTTGTTGTGTCGATTATCGTGGACTTAATAAGGTTACGATTAGAAACATAGTATCCGCTCCCAAGAATAGATGATTTATTCGATCAGTTGAGTGGTGCGCAGTATTTCTCGAAGATAGATTTACGGTCTGGGTATCATCAGATTCGGGTTCGAGAGGAGGATATCCCGAAGACAGCTTTTGTGACTCGTTATGGACAATTTGAATTTCAGGTCATGTCATTTGGTCTGACTAATGCACCGGCAGTCTTTATGCAGTTGATGAATGAGGTCTTCCGTCCTTATTCGGACCATTTATGTTGTTTTTATTGATGATATTTTAATCTATTCAAAGACAAGGGAAGATCATGAGTGTCACTTAGAAATGACGTTGCAAACCCTTCGTGTTCACCAACTATATGCTAAACTGGAAAAATGTGAGTTTTGGCAGGAAGAGGTAAAATTTTGGGGCACACAGTGTCGAAGAATGGAGTTTCAGTTGATCCAACTAAGGTTGAAGCAGTTTTGCAATGGAAACAGCCAAAGAATGCATCTGAGATTCGGAGTTTTTTAGGGCTAGCAGGGTATTACAGACGTTTTGTTAAGGATTCTCTCGTATAGCTGCCCCACTGACTCGATTGACTCGAAAGGATGTAATATTTGTTTGGAGTGGAGCCTGTGAGCAGGCATTCGCGGAACTAAAAACTCGTCTTACGACGGCACCGGTTCTCACTCTTCCATCTGGGAGTGAGGGATTCGTTGTTTATACAGATGCCTCGCTTATAGGTTTGGGGTGTGTCCTAATGCAACAGGGAAAGGTAGTAGCATATGCATCTCGCCAGCTTAGGCCTCATGAGCAGAATTATCCCGTACATGACCTAGAGTTAGCAGCAGTAGTTTTTGCCCTCAAAGTATGGAGGCATTACGTGTATGGGGTTCGATTTGAACTTTTTTCGGATCATAAGAGCCTGAAATACCTCTTTTCCCAAGCCGAATTGAATATGAGGCAAAGACGTTGGATGGAATTGATGAAAGACTATGATTTTGATCTTCAGTACCACCCAGGAAAAGCTAATGTGGTGGTGGATGCATTAAGTCGTCAGCCGCAAGCCCAAGTGGCACAATTGATGATGCGAGAGTGGAAAATGGTAGAAGATATAGCTGAATTCGATTTTGAGATGACTCTACAGTCCTCAATTGTACAATTAGCAAACTTGACGGTTCAGCCCTCTTTGATATCCCAAGTAATAGAAGCCCAACAGTTTGATCAATGGGCGTTGTTTTGTAAAGATGTGATAATAGGGAAAAATCAACCGGAGTGGCAGATAGGTTTGGATGGTGGACTTCGGTTTCAAGGCAGATTATATGTTCCAGATATCTCAGAATTGAAGAAGACCCTTATGGATGAGGCACATCGCACTCAGTTTACTATCCACCCAGGATCTACGAAGATGTATAAGGACATGAAAAGGCAATTTTGGTGGACTGGAATGAAACGTGAAGTTGCTAGGCATGTGTCAGAGTGTGATGTATGCAAACGAGTAAAGGCAGAGCATCAAAAGCCGGCAGGGGAATTGCAACCTTGGAGATACCAGTATGGAAGTGGGAACATGTAACTATGGATTTCATTGTGGGTTTACCAAGAACCTTACGTCGGCATGATGCTATATGGGTTATTGTAGACCGTTTGACAAAGACAGCCCACTTTCTTCCTTTTTGTATTTCTTGGTCTACAGATCGACTCGCAACTTTATTTATCAATGAAATTGTTAGATTACATGGTGTACCTGTATCAATTGTATCTGACCGAGATCCGAGGTTTACATCAAAGTTTTGGAAGAGTTTTCAAAAAGCAATGGGGACGGCTTTAAAATTTAGCACAGCATATCACATATCATCCACAAACAGATGGGCAGTCCGAAAGAGTTAACCAGATTCTCGAGGACATGCTTAGATCATGTGCCTTAGATTTCTCTGGTAGTTGGGACGACCACTTGCCGTTAGCAGAATTTGCGTATAATAATAGTTTTCAGGCTACTATTGGCATGGCACCCTATGAAGCGTTATATGGTAGACCTTGCAGGTCCCCAAGTTGTTGGACTGAAATTGGTGAGCGATGTCTTTTAGGTCCTGATATTGTCCGGCAAACGTCTGAAAAGATTGATCTTATTCGACACGTATGCTTACAGCTCAAGTCGACAGAAGAGTTTTGCAGATCGCCGGCGTAGACCCTTAGAGTTTGTCGAGGGAGACCGAGTATATCTCCGAGTTTCACCAGTAAAAGGTGTAGTACGATTTGGTGTTAAGGGAAAGTTAGCCCCGAGGTTTATAGGGCCCTTTGATATTGTTGAACGAGTTGGCCCTGTAGCTTATCGTCTTGTTTTGCCACCCCAATTATCTGGAGTTCATAATGTTTTTCACGTTTCGATGCTCCGTAAATGTGATCCGAAGATAATAGTACCCGTTATTGACTGGCAATCCTTAGCAGTTCGAGAAGATGCATCCTATATCGAGCAGCCAATTTGTATCGTGGATAGAAAAGAACAAGTTCTTCGTACGAAGTCATTCCCTTAGTTAAAGTCCAATGGGGTTATCATTCTGTAGAAGAAGCAACCTGGGAACGGGAAGCAGAGATACGCAGTCGTTACCCTCATCTATTTAATTCCTAGGTACGTATAACTCTGATATGGTTATTGTTATATTGTACTGTTATGATATGTTTTGAAATAAATTTCGAGGACGAAATTGTTTTAAGGAGGGAAGAGTTGTAAGACCCTATACCCCAGAAATCTGGTTTGTACACTGGATAGCCGTTGGTTGTAGGTCCATTGGCCCCGAGAATATTTTGACTTGATCATAATGTTGTTCCATTATCGAGCCGCAAGCCGTATGTCAACCCAATGTCCGAATGTTAAGATACGGACTTAAAATTAAACAATATGAGAAATGACCATTATGTCCTTATTTTAGGTGGGGCTCCGCCAACATCGAGTTTTCAAATCCGTTAAGTCGGAGAGCCTAACCGTTGTGGTCGTAGTCAAGTTACGGAGTTACTGACGAAAACGGCATGTCAATATGACACCTGGATTGTAAGTTACGCATCGATATGTACATGTATAGTTTAATAAAATAACTCAAATGACCTCGGTTTTTTTTTAAATCCTTGGAATACTTTTTGTTAAATCAGTTACATAACATTTTGTTTATTGCCACCATAAGTTTAAACTTCTAAAATATTATCCCAAAACATCCCATAACCCCCTTTTTAGCTAAAAGCCATTTACAAGTCTATAAATAGGTTAAACCTCTTTCAAACATTTCATTTCCAGCCAACACTCTAGTTGAAGAGGAAAAGAAGAAGAAGAAGAAGACAAAGAAAGAGAAGCTGAGGTTGAGAGCCAAACCTCTGATACTTTCAGGTGAGTGCATAGATTAGGAGCACGCATGTGTATGTTGGGGTTGCCTTCAAAACCCTTTTTGCTGGGTTTCATGTAGGGTAGAAACTTGTGATTTTACTGTACTGTGTGAGAATTAGGGTTAGGTATTGCTGGAATTAAGTATTGCTGTATTAGGGTTAGGTATTGCTGGAATTGCTGTATGAAGGTTAGAATATTGCTGGAATTAGGGATTGTTGGAATTAAGTATTGCTGAAATTAGGGTTAGGTATTGCTGGAATTAGGTATTGCTGTATTAGGGTTAGGTATTGCTGGAATTGTTGTATGAAGGTTAGAATATTGCTGGAATTAGGGATTGTTGGAATAAGTATTGCTGAAATTAGGGTTAGGTATTGCTGAAATTAGGTATTGCTGTATTAGGGTTAGGTATTGCTGGAATTGCTGTATTAGTGTTAGGTATGGCTGGAATTGTTGTATTAAGGTTAGGTTATAGCTGAATTTCATTTAGGGTCAGATTCTTACTGAATTGGTTGCTGGAATTGCTGAATTTAGGTTCGAATATTGCTGGATTTTCGTTTGGGTTATGTTCTCATTGGATTTAGGTTCGCATATTGTTGGATGTTCGTTTGGGTTATGTTCTCGTTGGATTTTTCTGAAGGTTATTGCTGGATTTTCCTGATTTAATTAGTGAGATTATTAATGGAAGGTTGGATGATAGAGATGAGTTAGTTTTGTTTAGCTGTCCCTTACAAAGGTCCGTCCACTACTTGTTTGACAAAATATTTCAAAGAAAGATCCTTCATCCTTGTAATGTAGTTATACTTCCTGCGAAAAAGCATGTTTGTGGCATGACGTCTTATAGCAGAATGAATTTTTAGATTGGAGTTAGATTGGCTAAGTTATGTGCATATCAAATGCATGGTTCATAGTTGATGTATCATTATATGATTGAGCATGAATGATTCATACCATGGTATAGTGATCTTAGTGGGTTGTGTTGCGACAGACGATGTGTAGTCTGTCAACCGTCTGTGAACCGTCTAGATACAGGATGCATTACAGGAGACCCCTATGGGGAACTTAAAGATATGAGGGGACCTCATGAGGAAGGTCGTCCTCTGTTTGCCTTTAAAACAAAAAATGAAATGATCTGTTATGCTTGTGTGTGGACTCATGCATACATACATACGGTGATTGTAAATGCGATGAAACATACGTTGTTATAACTTGAGTTGGACACCACACCGGAAATGTGTAATTCGACAGGACATGATTAGAGGGTCCGTGGGTGAAAGTCCCTAAACCCCGATTGGTACCATTGGGAGCGACCAATGCTTAGACCGGGTGGAAGAACAGAGCGCTGAAATGCTGAAATACCAAAGTAGGCAGTGACTCCCACCGACGTGTGTCGATTGGTTGAGAGGTTTGACCTGACCTGCTTATGGGCAAGCAAAGATAGGTTGTGTGTGACGAGCTCGTAAATTGTCCGCTATCGTTTTGCCAGGCGATTTATGACTTCTCGCTTTAGGCAGATAGTGAGGTTCAATACAAGTGGGTTAGACTAGTTTAGCCCGTAAACTATGTAGTCCCACCTCTGTAGTTGACCACGGTGGAAAAGTCTATACAAGTGGGTAGAAGTCCCATCTCTGTTTTAGACTTTGGTGATCCAATTGGGAAATATGAACAGTTTGTGCATTCATGTGCATTAAATGAGCCATTCATGAAACATACATTTTCACGGCACACACGCACTCACTGGGCTTAGTAGCTCAAGCTTTCCTTTCTATTTTTTTCAGGTGAGAGTAGGGAGCTGCAGGAGTAGAGGCTACAGACTCCAGTTGTCCTTTTTGCTTTGTACATATCAGTGTTATTTTTTTTTTTATAATACCCTGCATATGTACATCAGGTATAGTAAATATGATGTGGTTTATGTTTTGGTTTGCCCTGAGGTGCTCAGTTGTACACAGTAATATAATATTGTATATGATGAAATTTTGAGAAATGCAACATGTTTGTTGGTTTTACTTTCAGAAATCCTCCTTGTGGAGCCCCGCTTATGGGACTTAGTATGTGTACTTGAAAGTCCCAAGAATCGGAGTTCTACGGAGGCTGTCAACCAAAATCTGGTGTTTAGTAACACTAGATTGAGGGTCGTGACAGAAAATGGTATCAGAGCATGATCTGGGAACTATCTACATAAATCATAATGTATTTACTATATGTTGTTGTGTTAGAGTTGTTAGGTTCATGTTTTGCGACGTAAATGAGTTGTATGGTTATGTATTAGTATGTATCTTGTATAGATTTACTTGTTCTGGTTATGTATTAGTATGTATATTGTATAGATTTACTTGTTCGTTTTAGGCTAATTTGGTGTTTTATCTATAGGATGCCGCCTAGAAAGAATCCTGTTCAGACTCCTCCAGTGCAACCTAAGTCTAAGTCAAGATCTACGTCAAAACCTGTTCAGACTCCTCCAGTGCAACCCAAGTCTAAGTCAAAATCTACGTCAAATTCTGTTCCAGATCCAATTATACCTATTCCTGCAACACAACTTCAACAACTGTTGCAGACTATGTCAACTATTACAGCTAATCAACAAGCAGCGATCTAGTTCTACTCCTGAGACATCAGCGCAGGAGCGGGCCAGTGCTCTTTTTATGGAGTTTAGACGTCTAGATCCACCTTGTTTTTCTGGCAAGCCAGATCCTATGGCAGCCGAGTTATGGAAGTCAGAAATAGAGAAACTTTTTCAAGTTATGGGTTGTACTTCCAAGCAATGTGTTACCTTAGCGACTTATCAATTGCAAGGAGAGGCAGAACAATGGTGGAAGTCAGTTGTACGTTCAGATCCAAAAGTAGTGTGGACATGGGAAGCGTTTAAAGACCAGTTCGATCGTAAGTTTTTCCCCGTAGCTGTTCGTCGTCAGAAAGCACATGAATTTGAGTCGTTGGTTCAGGGTGAGCTGTCTGTTGCTGACTATGAGGCTCGTTTTATAGAATTATCTCGTTTTGCTCCACATTTAGTAGCCGATAATGATCTGAAGGCGAGGAATTTGAGGATGGTTTACGTCCTAGTTTGCGATCTCGAGTGAGAGGGTTTGAGTTGTCAACTCTTGAGGGAGTAGTAGCGAAGGCACAGATTTTTGAGTCTGATTGGAACCAACAACAAAGTATGCATCCATCTACTTCTAATCAACAAAGGAAGAGGAGATTTATGTCAGAGAGTGGTAGTTTTCAGCCCTTTTTATCCCCAAAGAGGCCTACATTGAGATATGATAATGCAGCCAGACCTGATGTAAGACCCCTAGTATCACCATCTGTTCCTCCACGACAGGTTTTAGCCAGACCTGATGTCAGACCCCCAGTATTACCGTCTGTGCCTCAGCGACAGTTTTTCGGAGCCTGTTATAATTGTGGTGGTATAGGGCACCGTAAAAAGGATTGTCCAAATCCGCAGAAACAGCAGCCAGGTCCACCACTTAGACATCAGCAGCCCCAGCAGCAAAGGCCACCATATAGGATACAGTATAAGCCTCAACAACAACAGTCTCAACAGCAGTCACAGCGGCAGCAAGGTAAACAACCCGTACCCCTTCAGACGCAGCCTCGTGTTTATACAATCCAGAAGGGAATTCTCAGACTAAGGGAGGAGTCATAGAAGGTATTCTTGTAGTATCATCCCTTTTTGCACGTGTCCTTTTTTATTCTGGCGCATCACATTCATTTATAGCAGATAGTTTTTGTCGTCAGTTTGAATTGCCGAGAACATCGATGACCAAGGGATTAGAGCTCTTGACTCCTTTAGGGAAACGATAGTGTTGAGTTCTATATGTCAGGACTGTCATGTTTATATAGCAGAGCATGCCCTTCCAATCAATTGTTATGTTTTGGAGTTGTTAGAATATGATGTGATTTTGGGAATGGATTGGTTATCCAAGTATCATGCAGTGTTGGACTGCACTGCTAAGACAGTCACCTTTTCTATACCTGACCATCCTCGATTTCAGTTTGTGGCTGATCCTAAAGATAAGTTTATAGAGACTTTGATGTCCTGTGTTCATGACGAGTCCAAAGATGTAGGTATTGAACAGTTGCTGGTAGTACTGATGATTTCCAGATGTTTTTCAAGAAATTCCAGGTTTGCCACCTTTAGGCGTACAGAATTTCGAATAGATCTTATCCTTGGCACTGCCCCTATAGCAAGAGCCCCTTATCGTATGGCACCATTAGAGTTGCGTGAGTTGCAAAGACAGATAGATGAATTACGTCGTTTGGAGTTTATTCGCCCGAGTACTTCACCTTGGGGAGCGCCTGTGCTTTTTGTAAAGAAGAAGGATGGTTCTTTACGGTTGTGTGTCGATTATCGTGGACTTAATAAGGTTACGATTAGAAACAAGTATCCGCTCCCAAGAATAGATGATTTATTCGATCAGTTGAGTGGTGCGCAGTATTTCTCGAAGATAGATTTACGGTCTGGGTATCATCAGATTCGGGTTCGAGAGGAGGATATCCCGAAGACAGCTTTTGTGACTCGTTATGGACAATTTGAATTTCAGGTCATGTCATTTGGTCTGACTAATGCACCGGCAGTCTTTATGCAGTTGATGAATGAGGTCTTCCGTCCTTATTTGGACCAGTTTATTGTTGTTTTTATTGATGATATTTTAATCTATTCAAAGACAAGGGAAGATCATGAGTGTCACTTAGAATGACGTTGCAAACCCTTCGTGTTCACCAACTATATGCTAAACTGGAAAAATGTGAGTTTTGGCAGGAAGAGGTAAAATTTTTGGGGCACACAGTGTCGAAGAATGGAGTTTCAGTTGATCCAACTAAGGTTGAAGCAGTTTTGCAATGGAAACAGCCAAAGAATGCATCTGAGATTCGAAGTTTTTTAGGGCTAGCAGGGTATTACAGACGTTTTATTAAAGGATTCTCTCGTATAGCTGCCCCACTGACTCGATTGACTCGAAAGGATGTAATATTTGTTTGGAGTGGAGCCTGTGAGCAGGCATTCGCGGAACTAAAAACTCGTCTTACGACGGCACCGGTTCTCACTCTTCCATCTGGGAGTGAGGGATTCGTTGTTTATACAGATGCCTCGCTTATAGGTTTGGGGTGTGTCCTAATGCAACAGGGAAAGGTAGTAGCATATGCATCTCGCCAGCTTAGGCCTCATGAGCAGAATTATCCCGTACATGACCTAGAGTTAGCAGCAGTAGTTTTTGCCCTCAAAGTATGGAGGCATTACTTGTATGGGGTTCGATTTGAACTTTTTTCGGATCATAAGAGCCTGAAATACCTCTTTTCCCAAGCCGAATTGAATATGAGGCAAAGACGTTGGATGGAATTGATGAAAGACTATGATTTTGATCTTCAGTACCACCCAGGAAAAGCTAATGTGGTGGCGGATGCGTTAAGTCGTCAGCCACAGCCCAAGTGGCACAATTGATGATGCGAGAGTGGAAAATGGTAGAAGATATAGCTGAATTCGATTTTGAGATGACTCTACAGTCCTCAGTTGTACAATTAGCAAACTTGACGGTTCAGCCCTCTTTGATATCCCAAGTAATAGAAGCCCAACAGTTTGATCAATGGGCGTTGTTTTGTAAAGATGTGATAATAGGGAAAAATCAACCGGAGTGGCAGATAGGTTTGGATGGTGGACTTCGGTTTCAAGGCAGATTATATGTTCCAGATATCTCAGAATGAATGAAGAAGACTCTTATGGATGAGGCACATCGCACTCAGTTTACTATCCACCCAGGATCTACGAAGATGTATAAGGACATGAAAAGGCAATTTTGGTGGACTGGAATGAAACGTGAAGTTGCTAGGCATGTGTCAGAGTGTGATGTATGCAAACGAGTAAAGGCAGAGCATCAAAAGCCGGCAGGGGAATTGCAACCTTTGGAGATACCAGTATGGAAGTGGGAACATGTAACTATGGATTTCATTGTGGGTTTACCAAGAACCTTACGTCGACATGATGCTATATGGGTTATTGTAGACCGTTTGACAAAGACAGCCCACTTTCTTCCTATTTGTATTTCTTGGTCTACAGATCGACTCGCAACTTTATTTATCAATGAAATTGTTAGATTACATGGTGTACCTGTGTCAATTGTATCTGACCGAGATCCGAGGTTTACATCAAAGTTTTGGAAGAGTTTTCAAAAAGCAATGGGGACGGCTTTAAAATTTAGCACAGCATATCATCCACAAACAGATGGGCAGTCCGAAAGAGTTAACCAGATTCTCGAGGACATGCTTAGATCATGTGCCTTAGATTTCTCTGGTAGTTGGGACGACCACTTGCCGTTAGCAGAATTTGCGTATAATAATAGTTTTCAGGCTACTATTGGCATGGCACCCTATGAAGCGTTATATGGTAGACCTTGCAGGTCCCCAAGTTGTTGGACTGAATTGGTGAGCGATGTCTTTTAGGTCCTGATATTGTCCGGCAAACGTCTGAAAAGATTGATCTTATTCGACAACGTATGCTTACAGCTCAAAGTCGACAGAAGAGTTTTGCAGATCGCCGGCGTAGACCCTTAGAGTTTGTCGAGGGAGACCGAGTATATACTCCGAGTTTCACCAGTAAAAGGTGTAGTACGATTTGGTGTTAAGGGAAAGTTAGCCCCGAGGTTTATAGGGCCCTTTGATATTGTTGAACGAGTTGGCCCTGTAGCTTATCGTCTTGTTTTGCCACCCCAATTATCTGGAGTTCATAATGTTTTTCACGTTTCGATGCTCCGTAAATGTGATCCGAAGATAATAGTACCGTTATTGACTGGCAATCCTTAGCAGTTCGAGAAGATGCATCCTATATCGAGCAGCCAATTTGTATCGTGGATAGAAAAGAACAAGTTCTTCGTACGAAAGTCATTCCCTTAGTTAAAGTCCAATGGGGTTATCATTCTGTAGAAGAAGCAACCTGGGAACGGGAAGCAGAGATACGCAGTCGTTACCCTCATCTATTTAATTCCTAGGTACGTATAACTCTGATATGGTTATTGTTATATTGTACTGTTATGATATGTTTTGAAATAAATTTCGAGGACGAAATTATTTTAAGGAGGGAAGAGTTGTAGACCCTATACCCCAGAAATCTGGTTTGTACACACTGGATAGCCGTTGGTTGTAGGTCCGGCCCCGAGAATATTTTGACTTGATCATAATGTTGTTCCATTATCGAGCCGCAAGCCGTATGTCAACCCAATGTCCGAATGTTAAGATACGGACTTAAAATTAAACAATCTGAGAAATGACCATTATGTCCTTATTTTAGGTGGGGCTCCGCCAACATCGAGTTTTCAAATCCGTTAAGTCGGAGAGCCTAACCGTTGTGGTCGTAGTCAAGTTACGGAGTTACTGACGAAAACGGCATGTCAATATGACACCTGGATTGTAAGTTACGCATCGATATGTACATGTATAGTTTAATAAAATAACTCAAATGACCTCGGTTTTTTTTTTTTAATCCTTGGAATACTTTTTGTTAAATCAGTTACATAACATTTTGTTTATTGCCACCATAAGTTTAAACTTCTAAAATATTATCCCAAAACATCCCATAACCCCCTTTTTAGCTAAAAGCCATTTACAAGTCTATAAATAGGTTAAACCTCTTTCAAACATTTCATTTCCAGCCAACACTCTAGTTGAAGAGGAAAAGAAGAAGAAGAAGAAGACAAAGAAAGAGAAGCTGAGGTTGAGAGCCAAACCTCTGATACTTTCAGGTGAGTGCATAGATTAGGAGCACGCATGTGTATGTTGGGGTTGCCTTCAAAACCCTTTTTGCTGGAGTTTCATGTAGGGTTAGAAACTTGTTGATTTTACTGTGTGAGAATTAGGGTTATTGCTGGAATTAAGTATTGCTGTATTAGGGTTAGGTATTGCTGGAATTGCTGATGAAGGTTAGAATATTGCTGGAATTAGGGATTGTTGGAATTAAGTATTGCTGAAATTAGGGTTAGGTATTGCTGGAATTAGGTATTGCTGTATTAGGGTAGGTATTGCTGAATTGTTGTATGAAGGTTAGAATATTGCTGGAATTAGGATTTGTTGGAATTAAGTATTGCTGAAATTAGGGTTAGTGTAGTGCTGAATTAGGTTATTGCTGTATTAGGGTTAGGTATTGCTGGAATTGCTGTATTAGTGTTAGGTATGGCTGGAATTGTTGTATTAAGGTTAGGTTATAGCTGAATTTCATTTAGGGTCAGATTCTTACTGGATTGGTTGCTGGAATTGCTGAATTTAGGTTCGAATATTGCTGGATTTTCGTTTGGGTTATGTTCTCATTGGATTTAGGTTCGCATATTGTTGGATGTTCGTTTGGGTTATGTTCTCGTTGGATTTTTCTAAGTTATTGCTGGATTTTCCTGATTTAATTAGTGAGATTATTAATGGAAGGTTGGATGATAGAGATGAGTTAGTTTTGTTTAGTTGTCCCTTACAAAGTCCGTCCACTACTTGTTTGACAAAATATTTCAAAGAAAGATCCTTCATCCTTGTAATGTAGTTACTTCCTGCGAAAAAGCATGTTTGTGGCATGACGTCTTATAGCAGAATGAATTTTTAGATTGGAGTTAGATTGGCTAAGTTATGTGCATATCAAATGCATGGTTCATAGTTGATGTATCATTATATGATTGAGCATGAATGATTCATACCATGGTATAGTGATCTTAGTGGGTTGTGTTGCGACAGACGATGTGTAGTCTGTCAACCGTCTGTGAATCGTCTAGATACAGGATGTATTACAGGAGACTCCTATGGGGAACTTAAAGATATGAGGGGACCTCATGAGGAAGGTCGTCCTCTGTTTGCCTTTAAAACAAAAAATGAAATGATCTGTTATGCTTGTGTGTGGACTCATGCATACATACATACGGTGATTGTAAATGCGATGAAACATACGTTGTTATAACTTGAGTTGGACACCACACCGGAAATGTGTAATTCGACAGGACATGATTAGAGGGTCCATGGGTGAAAGTCCCTAAACCCCGATTGGTACCATTGGGAGCGACCAATGCTTAGACGGGTGGAAGAACAGAGCGCTGAAATGCTGAAATACCAAAGTAGGCAGTGACTCCCACCGACGTGTGTCGATTGGTTGAGAGGTTTGACCTGACCTGCTTATGGGCAAGCAAAGATAGGTTGTGTGTGACGAGCTCGTAAATTCCGCTATCGTTTTGCCAGGCGATTTATGACTTCTCGCTGTTAGGCAGATAGTGAGGTTCAATACAAGTGGGTTAGACTGTTTAGCCCGTAAACTATGTAGTCCCACCTCTGTAGTTGACCACGGTGGAAAAGTCTATACAAGTGGGTAGAAGTCCCATCTCTGTTTTAGACTTTGGTGATCCAATTGGGAAATATGAACAGTTTGTGCATTCATGTGCATTAAATGAGCATGACATGAAACATACATTTTCACGGCACACACGCACTCACTGGGCTTAGTAGCTCAAGCTTTCCTTTCTATTTTTTTCAGGTGAGAGTAGGGAGCTGCAGGAGTAGAGGCTACAGACTCCAGTTGTCCTTTTTGCTTTGTACATATCAGTGTATATTTTTTTTTTTGTAATACCCTGCATATGTACATCAGGTATAGTAAATATGATGTGGTTTATGTTTTGGTTTGCCCTGAGGTGCTCAGTTGTACACAGTAATATAATATTGTATATGATGAAATTTTGAGAAATGCAATATGTTTGTTGGTTTTACTTTCAGAAATCCTCCTTGTGGAGCCCCGCTTATGGGACTTAGTATGTGCTACTTGAAAGTCCCAAGAATCGGAGTTGTACGGAGGCTGTCAACCAAAATCTGGTGTTTAGTAACACTAGATTGAGGGTCGTGACAGGATTAATTCGCCATACTCTAACAGTTCGAGCTTTTAGAGCAAGTGGTTAATTGTCCTGCATCATATTGCCAATGTATTGAGATTGCCAATACTTTCGACCATGTAAATTCTAGGTGTTGCTTGTATCGCCAATGTGTTGATGATATTTCGATCACCAATGTATCGATATCGGAAAAAAACTATTTATTAAAACAATTTCCATTTCAAAATTTTTTATGGGAGCATGGTTCTGTGATGAAATGCATGTTTGTATGTGTATACATGTATCATGCACGAGTGGATGGATGATTGGATGGTTGTATGTGTGTGTGTGCGCACGTGCGTGTGTGTGTACACACGCATGCAGGGATGGATGGATCATGCGTGTTTGGATGTATGTATGTGCATGGATGGATGGATGGATGGATCCACCATTTTCCCCATGTTTCCCTAATGTTTCCCTAAGTCAACGATACATGCTTTTAGGCTCATTAAAGGGAACCTTATTATTTGATTATTAAATATACAAATATGCGTCTTTTTCACTATTATTTGATTCTTAAATTTGCAAATATGTGTATTTTAGCATCTCTTAAGTATCATTGAAAATTTTCACCATTTTTCTCACGTTTCTCTAACGTTTCCCTGAGTCGGCATTTCATATTTTTAGATCCCCATTAAAGAGAAGCTTATTATGTATGCGTCTTTTTTGCAATTATTTGATTCCTAAATATGCAAATATGTGTATTTTAGCATCTCCTGAAGTTTCATTGAGAAATTCCACCATTCCTCTTCTTTCCCTAATGTTTCCCTTAGCCAGTGATACATTTGCTGCTATCAGCGATATTGATGAATGTTCCCGTCTCCCCAGCCAGCAATACCTGTAACGATACCGATACTACGAACATTGGGCCCAGTTGTAGGCCCACATGCACATACACCTACAATGCTTATGAGTTTTCGATAGTTACTGGCTGCTGCTTTTGTCCCCATGACTTTTAACTTTCAGAAAATGAACTAATCTCTGACTAGCTTGAATTTTGCTGACAAATATGGCAATCCGATGCCTAGGGGTTGCTAAAAAACTAGTGCTTATATGCTTCAAACTCAAAGTAGTTCAATTCATAGATTAGTTGTCATGATATCCTCATCTTGACTTTGACTGCACCTTTCTATTGGTCCATAGGTTTTATCTTTTCACGTCCCGTTTTGGAATGTTTATTGAATGAAAATAACTACAGCATCAATGATATGAGTTCTTCATTTTATCAATGTTTATTCATTTTCTTATTACATCCTCCTCATATCTAGGTTAGTTTCAATGTTTATTCATTTTCTTATTACATCTTCCTGGTGTCTGGTTAATTTTGTCAATGTTAAATTGTTAATACATTTTCTTATTATGTCTTCCTAGGATTTTGGTTAGTTTCATCAATGTTAAGTCCTTTTCTTATTATGATCTTCCCAGTATTTTTGCTTTCCTTTCATGGTAAATCACATACTGTGCACAGCAACACTATATGATCTAATGCATTATCTTCTGCATGTGTTTGAGGCTGAATCTATCCTTTAGCTTCTCTAAAAGATGCCTCTAGCTTTGACAAATCAATGTTGGTTCTTCCCAGGTTCAAATTTGGATGAGTGTGTCTCAACATGATCCTTTACGTGCAATGAAATTGGAACTTTTGCATAAACATTGGAAGCCATCCATTACACGAGGCCATGGCTTTGACTCTTCTGGAAATTCATTTACGATCAAGTTGGTATTGATTTCGTGCCTCTTTACTATTTTCCATACTTGTTTTTACTTCTCTGGAAGTTTGTGTTCACTATTTGAATATAATATTAGAAACATGTTGTTTGGCTTCAAGAACCAAAGTAAATAGATTTGTATTGAGCAAATGAGAGATATTAAGTTAGTTAGGAGACGAGTTTTCGTCATCATAATCATAATTGTGTTGCCCCAGCTATTTGGGGCGGCTTCAAGAATCATGTTTTTCCAATCATTCCTAAGGTCCATCCTCGGTAAGTGAACTCATCTTCATTTCCCTTCTCATTACCTTGATCCCAGTCCTTTTTGGTCTTTCCCTCATCCTCCTTTTAGGCCCTTCAACCCTGACCAATGCTTCTTATTTCTTGGCGGTATCTTCTGTTTTTGTAGCACATGATATAACCATCTCAATTTGCAGTTCATCAGTTGATAAGCTATAGGGCTACTCCTACACTGCTTCAGTCTCATTCTTGATTCTCTCCTTGTCTTACCACACATCTATCTCAACACCTTCATCCTTGCAATGCTCATTCTCCACTCATGCTACTTCCTAATTGCCTAAAGTTTTGCCCTATATAGCGTACCTAGTCAAATAACATTTTTTTTAGAAGTTCCCTTGAATTTGATTAGCGCGAGGCATGCACATAGCTCTCCAGAGGAACATCCTCAATTCATCCACCTGACTCTAATTATATTGGAAACATGCTAATCAGTCTTTCCATCCTTTTGAATTATAGAGTCACAACAAAACAACTTGCTGATCATCTTGAGGGGAGATGGGGACATCACGCGCATGCATGCCCCCCTCCCCACGCACGTACGCAAGGAGAAGGAGAGCCCCACCGTCGATCTGGATTGATGACGACGTCCAGAGAGAGTCTCCTAGTTAGAAGACGGAGTTTTGGTTTGTTGGAGTGGACCCGATAGTCAAGTTCATGAGATCTCATGATCTTGGCCCACTAGTCTGATTGATAACATATTTTAGGTTTTGCTTAATAATGTTATTTAGAATATCATGGATGGATTAGATTTCTTTAATTAGTTTTTATTTTGGTTTATTTTATCGCCAAGTAATAGGTTGCGCACATGGTGCGAGTTTGGGGTATAGGTTTTTTCTTATAAATAGGCACCCCTTGTAGCTTTTTTATTCATTGAAGATTAATAAAAAAATTCCTGCGTTTTTTCTACTCCTCTGAGTTCCTGAGTTGTAGAAAAATCCAATTGGGTGTGAAGCCTTCCCTTCATCAAAGGGCTAATTACCATGGCGCGAAGCCACATGTATCCCAATTCGCCCCTATCGCCTATCATCCATACTTCTCATCTTCTACAACCATCTTCGCCTCGAATCAATCAGTTTTTGCAGCAGATTTTCTCCCTACAGCCAGTTTCGAGAATCTGGCCCTGCAGGAGGGCTGAAACTTCAGCGGAGCACCACGCATAGCCCGTAGCTCGGATCGACCCGAAACTTGGGGGGTTTGGAGCCCACCCCTAGCTGACCAGAGCCAAGGAGTCGGTTTCTAGGTGTGGGACCCCCTCGCACGTGCGGCCAAGCCCCTGCGCACGTGCGTCAGGCCTCCCGCTGTCCGCACGCGGGAACTGTCTTCCGGTTCAGGTTTTCTTCTTATTTTACCCTTTCATACCTGTTTATCATAAACCCTAACCCTATATTGCATTATCCTTAATTTATTTACCCCCCTTAGGGTTCATTGAATTGAAATTGGTGAATCCCTTGGATTAGGGACTGATTGTTGTGCATGTGTGGATGATTATTACTTCCCTTTGAGTATCGTTTGGTCCATAATTTTACTGATCTAGCCCTAGCCTGTGTAGGCCTGGACCCGCACAGATTCCCCTTGCTTGAATGTTTGAACTTTTGTGTGGGATGTGGAATTTTATGTGATTGTTTCTGAATTAGTATAATCTAAAGCCCGAGATCTTGCATATCATATTTAATTTTCATGTCCTGCATAAGGGGGTTTGTGTGTGTGTGTGTGTGTGTGAATGCATGCATGCATGCACGCTCGCGATTGCTTGTTAAAAGTTATCCAGTTATATCTTTTTAGCCTAGTGAATAAAATTTTGGAATTCCTAAAAGAAGTTGCTTTGAGAAGTCGCCTGCCCATTTAATTGAAGTCTTGTCTCCTCTATTAACTGTTTCTACTAAAGTTGCATTCCAGTTACCCTATCTTGATTTTGCTAATTTTGAAGCCTCTAGACTAGAGAGTAGAGCTTTCCTCCAAACCTCCAAATTTAGCATTGACCCCTCTCCGGTCCCGTTAGCCAACACCACATTATCCGCAAACAGCATATATCAAGGGACCTTTTCCTGTATACTAGTGATTATTTCATCTACAAGTACAAAGAAGGTAAAGGGAAAGACTAAAAGAGGAAAGTTACACTTACATGAACCTCTTAACTACTAATAATCAAGAGTAAGGACCGAAAGACTCTTTAGGCTTGACGTGGACAATAAAGCTCATCTTCATCTTGAACTGTTTGAAACTTTTCGAGTACTAGACTAGGGTACTCAAGTGCTCTCTGCCTTCTATGCATGATTTGAACTCTAGACCTACTAGCTGTTTAGAATTAAATGCGACATATGCCATCTTAACCATAAGATCATTTTGTTTGACTTGTTTTTATAGGAATACAAGAAAATATTTAACTGGAATAGTTCGGAAACATTGTAACACTAATAAATTGTAACCAATCCTTGGCGTACAATTCTTATGAGAGTTTTGGTTTTGAGGATCCCTCATATCTGTACTCAGTAGGGATGCAACTTGGGCAGGTTGGGTCAGGTTTAGGGTCAACCTGAGCCCAACCCGTCCTCAGAGGACCTAACCTGCAACATGACATGACGTAAATTTCAACCTGAGGTGCCCAACCCAAACCCAACCCAAAGTCCTCTATAGTCGAGCCGAGCCGAGCAATCCGACCCAAATACATGTGACTATTCCCAAACTGGTCTAACACGTCTGAATTCTCTCAACCCGAACCTGACCCGAATTCAAATCAGGTTGGCATTTCCCAACCAAAACCCAACCTAAGGACGTTGACAACCTGACCCAATCTGACCTGAAATCGGGTTGCGTTAATTGGGTTCGAGTTGAACCGAATCAAGTTGGAGCACTAGTACTCAGGTAACCGTTACTTTTTCAGGCCAAGATGGGTTGCAATCCAATCCCTGTGTTTTTGGAAAATCACCCACACATGTAGCGGCTTTTCAGATATACAGTCCCAATCACCTAACACGTTTGCAATGTCTGCCGTGAAGAGGGAGCTGCATAGTACTAGTGTGACACTGTATATTAGCATTCCATTTTATATCTGCAATAATCAATATGTGCTCTATTTCATTTCTTTATAATTATTGTTTTTTCCCTAAGGCTATGGGAACCATGGATCCATGCCAAACAATGGAAAAGGGTTTTCCTTTGCTGTGACAATTTGTGTTGTTTGGATAGCAAAGAACTCAAAACTGGAATCCTTGTTTTACTAGTTCTCATGGCACAAGAAGCTAGGTGAGCATTGTGAGAGGGATATGAGATATCCACTTGCTACCCAAGAACTCAACACTGGAATCCCCCCCCCCCCCCCCCCCCCCCCCCCCCCCCCCCCCCCTTCTATTCCCTTGGATTCCCCGTATTCAAACATGCCCTAAGTTTGACATGTGAATAGGGAAGTGAAATCTGCTAAGGGAAAGGAAAGGGCATGCCGCAGGCAGTCCGTGCATTTGCTCGCGTTTTGTTTGCCACCTCTGCTCAAGGTGTGGTTCTATTCCTTTTCAGTTTCTTATCATTTTGGTTTTTTTTTTTTTTTTTTTTTTTTTTTTTTTTTTTTTTTTTTTTTGTGACAGTTGAATTTATTGTTGATGATTATGCTCATTCTTGCACTTGGTTTCTTGATGAAATTTCCCTCCTCAGAGCTGAAAGATTTGGCCATGGAGGCTGCTCAGAATGATGGTCGATTGGCAAGACTTCCATTGAAGGACATGAGTCATGAGATAGGAGCACATCACATGCTGCTTTCACAAATTACACACATGATTCGAGAATATGATGCTTCCATTAAGGTAAACAACCAACCAAAATTTTCTTGGTTGATTGAAATATTACGTTAACCCCACAAGCAACTCTACATGCAAACTTAACTGACGCATCCAACCTGTCTGCCTTGGCAACCTGGTCCAGGAACCAGGTGGCCCAGCATGTACAAAAAACAATGGACAATTTGAGAAGTTGCCATCCGTACATTGTGGTCCAGGCAGCTGATCCTGAGCCATGTCATCAACTGGTAAGGTCCACCTGATGCATATGGCTTGGAGTCCCACATGCCAGATGCACGGGAGTTTAGTTAACCTTGTAAAATTAGTAATTCCCACCCAAATTTCATCAGAAGCTGACAATTTTCACCAGACAAAAAGCTCACATGAAATTAAATAAAATAGAAAAGCTTCAGCTTAGGGCTTTGACATCAGCTTTCATTCCATAGAAAATCACATTAAGGCATATCTTATAGAAACCACAAACACCACTTAATTTTTGTGGATTTTTCACTGTTTGTAGTTGCTGGATTCCCCAAACTCTCACAACAGCAGGCAATTTGTTCTTCGAAGGCAAATGGCAAGAGATCTGCTTTCGGGAGAGCTTCGAGTCCTGAAATCTGCATCTGCGTGGCTGATGAATTACTGTGGCACTTTATCTAGAGACACCGGCCATCCATGATGAGCAAAGCTGGTTTTGCTGAAAGCATGCTGCTAACCTACTTCTTCCCCAAACAGGTTTGTGGATGAGTATATTATTCAAAAATTCAAAACAATTAAATCTCCTCGGGTCATCTAATATGGAATGTATCTTAAAAAAAAGGGGGAAAAAAAAAAATCTTTATTTGTTTTTCAAATTTTATGTGCATATGCATGAGATTGGCAATCAGAGAAGGATCGGCTTAGCTCTTGTATATGACTGTAATTTGTTCTTGTATACTGGAAAAGTAAAGAAACAAAAACTGCATGATGGAAAATACTCCCAATGATATAGGGGCTATTGTAACGAGCACAGGGTGTGAATGTGCACTTGTTTTGCATACATGTGGATACATGCATGAAGATAGGTTAGGTCCTCAACCGAACCCCCTCGTGGGCCCCACATCACATGGGTTCCGCCTCACACGAGCCACCCGCCCCAAGTGTGCCCCTGCATTCCACAGGCCACCCCACTCGAGCCCGATGTGAAAATGCCCTTGCATTAATCACCCCCAGTGAGGAGTCTTGAACATGAAACTTGCTGCTTTGATACTACTTTGATGTAGGATAACTAACCACTTGCTCTAAAAGCTCAAACTGATAGAGCATGATGAATCAATCCCTTTATCTCATATGGCCCAGGCCTTACATCCCATGGGTTAGGTCGTCAGCCGAACCTCCCTCGTGGGCCCCACATCACATGGGTTCTGTCTCACACGAGCCACCCGCCTTACACAAGTGGGGCCCGCCTCACACGAGCCACTCGCCTCACACGGGCCTCCCACCTCAAATGTGCCCCTGCATCCCACAGGCCACCCCACTCGAGTCCGGTGTGAAAATGTCCCTGTGTTACCGACGGCCGTAATTTTGCGACTAGTTATTTGATTCACACGTATAATATGTTGCCTGGAAGTTGTTGACGAGCTCTACAACCTGGTAGCTGATGGAATTCGTTGGCGTTGAGGGATTTCTCAAAAGAAAAAAAAAAGGCTGTTCTTTGGGTCAAATTCTTGTTTTAGTTCAAAAATTATTATCTTTTAGTAAGTTCCTTTTTGGATATTTTTAGAGTCTTAAGAGTTCGATTGTGGTTCAAAGTCTTTATTTTGGTAAGGGTTCTTTATGAGTTTAGGAGGGTTACATGCCTTTTACTATTTTTAGTAAGTTTACTATTTTGTAAAACATTACTATTTTGGGAAAGTTGTCTAGTTTGCATTGGATTAGGAGTCATAGGGCATCTTTTCTTGTATAAGCACATCAGATAAGTTGTAAGCAACACTTCATTCAAGAATATTATTTTTTATTCTTGTTTTAAGAGATTTCTCTCCTTGTAGATTCAAGGATTATTGTAGGGAGAGGGATGGCAATCTTCTCTCTTCTCCATTCACCCACTATGCATCATCAATGCACACTCTTGCATGGTTTGAAGGCACTTGGGTTGCAGAAATCATCCATCAACAACTAAAAATATCATCATCATCTAAGCCTTAGCCCAATTACTTGGGCTCAGCCACATAAATCCTTTTCTACCATTCCTCTCTATCAAGGGCCATTCCTTTAGTTGGACCATAGGCTATCAAATCTTTCTTACTACCTCTATCTAGTGTTCGAAATATTGGTATCACGTTACATATCACATCTTTGGTATACAGATATGTATCAGTTATCGCACGCAATATATCGTTTGTATCGGGTAATTTATCACACTTTTTGAGAAACATAGGGAAACATTAGGAAAATGGTTGAATTTTTCACTAAAACTTAGGGATTGTTAAAAAAATACCTTAGTACACACTTTTAAATCAACATCTCAAGAAGAAGTGCACATAATAGGTTTCCTTTGTATAGGGTCCTAAGCTATGCATTGTCTGACTGAACTAATGCAACTATATTCAAATTGAATGCATAACATTTAGAGTGTATGTGGTGATCATTTCATCAAACACTCCTAAATACTTCGAAATTAGTCTCAATTGACAGTTGGTTGAAGGGAAATTTCAAAAAAAAAATAATATTTTAATATTTTAAATTAAAAATAATTTTTATTTTTCAAAAATTGACAAAGACTTGACAAATCAATAGATAAGTCCTCATACATATTTGATTTCATGTTCGGAGTATAACATTGCAAGCAATTTGGGAGATTAAGAAATTTTCCCCAAATCATACCGCCTACACCTAAAATTTGAAATTAGAGTGTATGTGATGATCGTTTCATCAAATACTCCTAAATACTTCGAAATTAGTATCAATTGACAACTGGTTGAAAGAAAATAATTTTTTTAAAAAAAAAAAAAAAAAAAAAAAAAAAACATAAAGAACATGAAGAACTATGGATATCGAAATCAAAGCTCCAAATCCATGATTTTTCATGCAAAATATGAAGAACCAATGTATTTATAACCATTTGACACTGATTTAATATAATTTCAATAAAAAAAAGGATCAAAAATTGAAAATGCTCACCGGATCGAACATATGGGATATATCGGCACTACCTGTGCGTTTTGCATCGCATATGTGGGATACAAGATATATCGTGGGATATATCGGCCGATATCGTCAATATTTAAAACATTGCCTCTATCCACGTCCTTTTGGGCCGTCCCCCTTCTCTTTTAGAGCCTTCAACTTGTACAACTCACTCCTAATCGGCGTAGTTCTCGATCTCTGTTGCACATGACCGAACCATCTAAATCTACTTTTTCTCATCTTACTACCTACCGATGTGTTCCTCCTAAGTTCCTTCGAATGCATTCATTTCTAATTCCATCATTCCTCATCTTGCACTCATCCATTTCAACGTCGTCATTTCAGCTACACTCATCCTTTGAACATGTTGTCCCATTGGTCTTGTAGCTATCCTATAAAACTTCCCTTTCAATTGGAGTGGTACATGACGATTAGAGCTGGACATGGGACGACTCGACTCGGAAAACTTGACTCATCCGACTCGTTCGGATCCGACTCGATCCAAACCGAGTGGGTAAGTCGATCTGAATCGAGTTGACTTCATCCAATCCGAACTCAAACCGAGTCAAGTTCAAGTCACCCATTAACTCAACTCGATTCGACCCAAAATCCAACTCCTTATTGACTCGACTCGATCCAAAACTCGACTTGTACATATATATTATAAAAAATCAGATATGACGTTTCAGATCTGAGATGTCGTGTAGCTGATGGAGAGGTTGCAATTCTGGCAAGTGAATCAGGCTTTGAGTGGTGATTTCAGCCCGTGAACATCCACTGCACTCGACTCGACTCGGTGCGGACTTGACCTGACTCGATACTTGTGACCGGGTCAGACTCGGTCCGGATTAGTCTAGGTTGGGTCAGGCATGCTGGACTCGGTACCGAGTCGGTTCGAGTTCGGGTCAGGCCTATTTCAAAACCGGATCGAGTCAAGTTAGCACTAACTCGACTTTATGCCCAGCTCTAATGATGATCATATAAAACTCTAAAGGCGCGTCTCCATTTCTTCCACTCACCTTGAATTATATGGGCAACATCCTTCTCAATCGCTCCACTCTCATGAATTATTGACCCAAGGTGTTGATAGTGGTCATTTTGGGAAACTTCTTGACAACAATCTTAACAAATTCCTTGTTTTCACTCTTATTGTTACCAAAATTACACTCCATAAACTCTGCTATAGCCCGACTAATTTTAAATCCTTTAGATTCTAGAGTGTTAAACGGATACATTGTGCTAATCTTGAGTGCCTATGAGAAGCTACAATGAGAAGAAGAAGAAAGATGAGAGAGAGAGAGAGAGAGAGAGAGAGAGAGAGAGAGAGAGAGAGAGAGATGCCTAGGGCTAATTGGAACCGAAACCCTCTACTCTTATTTATAATAATAAAAATATGAATGGGACATATGAGCCTTATTACATGGAGTTGGGCCCAATGAACCTTATTCAACTATCAACCTTTCAACACTTTAGTTCAAGCTGGAGCATCCTAGTGAGGCGTAGCTTGGAATAAGGGCTAACGTAATCAAACCTAAGAAAGAAATTTTTCTCTAACACCCCCCTCAAAAGAGCATATTGAGTTTGGAGAGGAGCATAAAAGATTTTATAAAAACAGAAAATAAAAAAAGTAGCACGAATGTGGAGATGAGTAGTGTTGGCTGTGACGAGATGTGAACGAGCTTATGAGAAGTGGAGGCTATGAGACCACCAATACCTTCAGGTGAGCAGGCACTTATGCAACTTCAATGATGTGAGCCACCCGAACAACCATTCGGTGCAAACGAGCGTGGATCAACTATTCAGCTTACCAAGGTTGGAGGCAACTGCCCAACGCAATCATAAGTTCGAACAACAATTCAGAACAAATAAGAATGGGCCAACTGCCCAATATAAATGAGTTTGGATCAACTATCCAACTCAACCAAGGTTGGGCCAACTGCCCAACACAATCATAAGTTTGGACGACTACCCGGAAACAAATAAGAATGGACCGGTTGTCAAAGATAAACACCGAGTTTGAGCCAACCGGTCAGAATTAACAAGCCCAGTACAATAAGTATGAGTTAAGGTTGGGACAATTACCCAGTTTAAACAAGCCTGAACCAACAGTTCGATGCATTAGTGGGTTCATGCCAACTAGGTACATAAACGAGTAAGGCCAATTGCTATGAATAAATACTGGTCACATCACACATCTTGGCAAGGAGAGCCTAAAATGAAGAAGCTGTCAGGTTGTTGAAGGAGGAGTTGGCGGCAGTGTTTTAAATATCGACGATATCAGCGGATATAGCCCATGATATATCTTGTATCCCACCTATGCGATACGAAACACACGAGTAGTGCCGATATATCCCACCTATTCGATCTAATGAGCATTTTCGATTTTCAATCCATGTTTTTTGTTGTAAATCATGTTAAACCAGTGTCCAATGGTTACAAATCTATCATTCTTCATGTTTTTCATGAAAAATCATGGATTTGGAACTTCGATTTCGAAATTTGGGGGAGATGGGTCAAGTTGTGGAAAATTGAGAAAATTTAGAATTTCTCGATTTCTCGCAAATTAGTTGCAATCTTTATATCCAAACACAAAATTAAACATATATGTAACTTGATCCGGTGATTATTCTTTGCTTTTGAATGTATTGCTTGTGTTTCCTTACATGTCTTCTTACGTTTATAAATTATATGAATAGACTTTGAATATACTTGCATCAATTCAGTTGGAAAGCGCATATATTAGGACCCCATATAAAGGAAACCCCTATTATGTGCATTTTCTTTTTGTAATGTTTTGATTTCTAAGTGTGTATTGATGTCTTTTTCAACAATCCTTGAAGTTTCATTGAAAAAATCAACCAATTTCCCAATATTCCCATGTTTCCAATCAAATGAAGAAGCTGCTAGGTCGTTGAAGGAGGAGGTGGAGGAGAGGCGATTACACGTCACAAAATAAGAGACAATCCAATCAAATACCTCCAACCAAACAATGGAACAATTAGCAAGGGCTTCAACTACACATCAAAGAGGCTTCAAAACCAGCAACACATGAATCAGATCATCAAAAACTTCAACCGATCAACAAATGGGCTTCAAATCCAGCAACACATTTAAAACCCCAAAAATTCCAGCCGCAAGCCACCCCTCTCATGAATGGCAGTAAGTGAGGAGAAGGCATCATGACGCTCAAAACAGGAAAAAAAAAAAAAAAAAAATGAAAAAGAAGAATGGAGGATGAATTGGAAATGAGTTAATAAGAAGTTGTTGTGTAGGGAAGGAAAGAGGGAAAGAGAAGAAAAAAGGAAAAGAAGATTAGGAAGGGAAACAATACTTGTTGAGAAGGATTAGAATAGAAGAATAAAATTAATAGAGTTAAGAGGAAGAAAAAGAAGGAAAGAGGGGAACCACTTAGGAAGGAAAACACAAAAATACCAAAAAATCTGCTCTGGTAGAAAAATTCAGCAAATCCTAGCCAAGGCAACACACAAATATGCTTTAACAGAAAAAATCCAGCAAACCCTACCCAAGGCAACATAAAAATCTGATCCAATAGGAAAAATCTAGCAAAATCTAGCCAATGCAGCATAAAAATCTGCTTCAATAGGAAAAATCCAGCAAATTCTAGCCAATGCAACATAAAAATTTGCTTCAACAGAAAAAATCCAATAAACTAGTCAAGGCAACACAAAAATCTGCTTTAACAAGAAAAATAAAAATATGCTTTTATAGGAAAAATAAAAATCCAGCAAACCCTACCCAAGGCAACATAAAAATCTGCTTCAATAGGAAAAATCCAGCAAACTCTAGCCAAGGCAATATAAAAATCTGCTTCAATGGGAAAAATCCAGCAAACTCTTAATCAATGCAACATAAAAATCCGCTTCAACAGAAAAAATCCAATAAACCAGTCAAGGCAGCACAAAAATCTGCTTCAACAGAAAAAAATCCAGTAACCCAAAATCCGCTTCAACAGAAAAAATCCAATAAACCAGTCAAGGCAGCACAAAAATCTGCTTCAACAGAAAAAAATCCAGTAACCCTAGTCAAGGTAACATAAAATTTTTATTTAACAAGAAAAATAAAAATATGCTTTTATAGGAAAAATAAAAATCTGCTTCAACCGGAAAAAACCTTAGTCAAGGCAATACAAAAATTAGAAAGTCCTTCAGAAAATCTTCAAAAAAAGAATTGAAGAAGAATAAGAAAAAAATGAAGGGAAAAAAAGAAAAGAGAGAAGAAGAAGAAACCCTAGGAGTACTTAGGCTCTGATACCATGTTAAACAGCTACATCATGCTAATCTTGAGGGCCAATGAGAAGCTACAATGAGAAGACGGAAAAAAATGAGAAGAAAGATGGAAGAGAAACAATGAGAGAGAGAGAGAGAGAGAGAGAGAGAGAGAGAGAGAGAGAGAGAGAGAGAGAGAGAGTGTGTGTGTGTGTGTGTGTGTAACACCCCGGGTTTTCAGGGGTCGTGTAGAAACTCGGCTCTTGAATTCCCAGGTGCCACAGGTGCCCTAATGGGCTTCAAATTTTAATTACATTTGGATGATCTCACAAATAATTGAGAGTTTAGCAAGGCATGAAGCATAAGTAAGTCATAAAGCAATATCAAGTGCCACTAAATATAAAAATATCCAAACCACAAATTTCAAATCATCTAAATAGGAAACTAGTCCCACCCATACATGACCCAAAGTGACTAAAGACCTGACCTATAACCCGCGGTAGCCCAAACACAGACTAAAAGGATCCGCCAAAAGTCTGGAAGTAGGGAAGCTCCTCTTCCTTATCCACGCTCACCCCGCTCGGCTCGTCGAGCTCCGCCTCACTTGCATCTAGTAAAGGGTTTAGTTGGTGTTTTAAAACACCGTTCCAGAGTGAGTGTGAGTAGCTAACTTAGTGGGTGTCATTAGCCCTAAGTTACATCAAATAACAATTCCATAATGAATTTAATGAAAAACATAAATTCATAAATCACTAACTAGTCTTTGTTAATGCGTATGCAGTTATGTATGATGCATGACCTCACCCACAACACTCCCTCGAGCGACTTCGTCTCACGGTCGCGCATGACAAATACTCCCTCATTGCGACCTCAACTGCCGAGTCGCCATATTATAGCTAATGCGATGCATGAATAATGTTAACCGAGTATTTAGTTAATTCCGTTCATCCAGTTGGTTGGAAAAACTGGTACACCCCAACGATATCAATGCCCTCATCCATTTGTGAGGCTAGGACCCTTCAATGTGCCAAGCCAAGACCCCGTGATCTTTGATCCCATCGGAGTCCCCACCCCCGATTGCAAGCACGTGGGGAGTGCTGGGAAGCGGGATCGCTCGTGGTCACTATGGGGAGGCTCGTCACCCCAGCGTAGGCCGACAGCTTGGACATAGTGTCTCATTCTACCATGCCTGGCTCACGAGAATGTGGATCAGTTTCTAGTTGTTGTCAGTGCGCGAGGGGTGTTCTAGGTTCTAGACATGCGTGAGCAGACATGGTTAACAAGCATGGTTGGTTAGTCAGTGGACTAGACCGTCCAAATTCAGGCAAACACGTAATGCACGACATTGGGTGCAAGCAACCCATGTAGTCTACCACTGTCACCCATTCATGTCCGCCCGCACCAGTCAGTCTAGTCATAGGGCGGCCCAACTAACGGGACTACTCTTACAAATCTCATATTCTTGACCAACCTAGAGGGTGGGTTATATTTAATAATATTTTAAGCAATCAAGAGTTTATCTTCAAGTGCAAAAGGAATAAAGCGTACAACACATCCAAGCATAAGATTTTAGGATATAAACATGCATGTGACTACTCTTAATAGCATAAATTAGATGTGTGCGGATGGTATTGAACTACCTAAGAAGTAAAGATCACACATTATCCATAGCACGAGAAATTACAATTAAGCATACAACATAGAAGAATGTACAAAGATGTTAAATGCAAGAATGTACACACAACACGAATCTCATGCCCAAACAATTTGAGAATAACGATCAAACAATCCATTTATCATTTCATGCATGTTGGGTGTACTCATCATATGGATTCCTAATTTATGGTTTTTCCTTAGAATTCGTATGTTCATTAATCTAGCATCCAAAATCATTAAATTTAGCCTAAAATTGGTACTTGGCCACCTGAGGATAATGGTCCGCACCTATGGATTGTTGAGAGCTTGAGGAATCGACCTAGGGTTTCCGAACTCGCAGGTCGATTTGTAAAGATCCTGAGTCAAACGTACTTGCATGTTAGAATACATGCAAGACCTAGCTTAACATAATAGGTTTATAAAAGAGAAGGGTGGTTACTTACCTAATTGATTGAAGATCGTGTTTGTAGTTGTGGATAAGGGTTTCTTGAGGAAAAGGAAGAGGGGTTACAAGATTCTACCTCCTTTGGGCCCACCTTTCTCACCCTTCTTCTTTCTCTCCTTCTCTCTTTCTCTTTCTCCTCTTCTTCACCAAGGTAGGGCATGAAATTCGTATGGGAGAAGGGGGTGCCCAAATGAGGCCCTTTTATAATGCCAGATTTGGTGTAAATGGCCCCAAGGGTTGAGTTTTTACTATACTAGCCCTATAGGAGGATTTTTCTAACCTGTAGGGCCCACTATGGGGTGTACATATTGATATACACTGTAGGATAGTTAGCCCTAATGATGATCTACGTATGGACATGATCGACCCACCATTTGGATGCGCCGATCGATATATATGATTAGAAGTTTGTTCAACGGTCATCGATGGTTGATCGGGGCCGCGACTATACGGATATGAGCAGAGAAATATCCTTACTCTACGTGTGAAGTTTGGTCGTAAACCAATGATCCGAAATTCTCAACTTTGCATAGGAGCGGACAACCCAATTCACTTAAGTTTCAGCTTATTCCTTTAGGGTATTTGCACTTCTCATGCACTCGTCCCTCGACTCAAGTTGAGCGGTTCTGGACACTACCTAGGTCTGACTCTCGCGATGGACGTCGAGCCCAGTAAAACGGACATTATTCTATAGTTTTGGAACTAATGACCCACTAACGAGCGGCTTAGAGCTTGTTCGAACAATCGGGGCATTTCTAGAATGAATTAGGTCTTGAGATTTCTCGTGGGCAATGATTAGGGTTTGGATTAACTATGTTCATAGTGTGGCCTATTTATAACTAGTGAAAGTGGAGATTTGGTCATGATTACTTTAAATCGTCGGTTTTAGGATAAAAGAGTGATGGGGTTGATTTGGTCCATTAGTCAAGATCCGGACCTTATCTAACTCGGCTTCGAGTAGATCTTTTAATTTAGTTACGATTGTCTTGACTAATCAGTGGTAGGTCGGTTAGATTTAGGCTTTGTGTGAGCAAATCATGTGGTTAAATTCAGTGTTTAAGTGATCGAGCGGATTCGTTAGCTTCCTACGGTTGATTAATCAGACTTGTGCGGTTCTTTATTGGTACCACCCGTGTATAAACTAACATTGAGTGTTAATGGTCAGTAAGTGATAATATAAGTTAATTACATTTTTAAAAAATTCAAAGATTTTTGGAAATCCAAAATAGTGAAAATCCAGGACGTTACAGAGAGAGAGAGAGAGAGAGAGAGAGAGAGAGAGAGAGAGAGAGAGAGAGAGAGAGAGAGAGAGAGAGAGATATGCTTAGGGTCTATTGAAACCCCAACCCTCTACTCTTATTTATAATAGTAAAAATGTGAATGGGGCCTATAGGCATAGACCTTTTTTTTTTTTTTTTGAAAGGAATGATACTATTATGAGAAAAGAAAGGATAAAAGCAACAAGAAAGGGAAAACAGGCTGCTGAGATAGCAGACCAACTAAAAAGCCAAAAAAAAAAAAAAAAAAAAAATTACAATCGTTAAGCTTTTCAGCGGAAGATGCCCACTCCACTATGAGATGAGTCACCCTTTGCACAATAAACTCGACCAAATTAGAGAAACCATTGAAACATCTTCCATTCCTTTCTTCCCACACTGCCCACTAAACTGCCGAGAGCCATTTTCCAAAGCTTGGATCTCAGCTTTCCAACCCTCAAACCGTACCAAGCCAATAAAAGGTCATAGGCTAAAACAGCAAAAGACCAAGAGACCTGAAAACAAGATAGAATTTGGGTCCAAATTTGATATATGAAAACGCAATGAATAAAAAGATGGTCCACTGTTTCTTCATCTGCCATACAGCACAAGCAAATATTTGTGATGCACATGCCCCTTTTACGCAGGTTGTCCACTGTGAGAACTTTGTTTTTGCCCACCAACCACCCAAAAGCCGCTATCTTGGGGGGAACTTGAAATTTCCAAACACAGGAAAGCGAATCCTCTTCCATTGACGGGAGGGTGCTAGAAAGGAAACGGTAAAAGGACTTTATCAAGAATTTTCCAAATTTATCAAGACGCCAAATAAGTCTATCCATGCTCTGTTGATCCGAAATACTGTTGTGGATGCGATTAAGAAGTGCTACGTATTCTTCTACCTCCCTATCTCAAAGATTTCTTCTACACCCCAGATTCCACACCACTGCTCCCCTGAAAACTGAATAGCAAGCCTCCATGGTAGAAGCCCGATTGAGGGTAAGCCGATAAATTTGCGGAAAAGCAACTCTAAGGGCTTCGTCACCCACCCACATGTCGTCCCAGAAATGGGTTCGCTCACCGTTCCCAATCGTAATACCAATGCCTTTAAGAATCTCCTCTTTGATCGATATAATTCCTTTCCACAAAGCCGAGGCTTTGTAATTGGAGGACTCCTTTGTCCACCACCCCCCTTTGAATATCCATACTTGTTTTTGACTAGAATATTCCAAAGAGAATCGCTTTCGGTCCCAAGTCTCCACATCCATTTACCTAAGAGAAGACTTGGGTCCAATGGGCTTTATTCAACTATCAACCTTTCAACACTCACCACTTAAGCTAGAGCATCCTAATGAGGCCCAGCTTGGAATAAGCTAGCATAATCGAACTTAAGAAAGATAGAAATTCTTCTTTAACATAGAACATCCTTCCGTAAATCTTGCTATGTGTTTACGCCCTCTTTTGTCTTGTTAATCAAAACCATGTCATTTGCAAACAACATTCACCATGGGATCTCTTCCTCCAAATTCCTCATCAACTCGTCCCTAACCCATGCAAAAAGGTATGGGCTCAATACCGACCTATGGTACAAGCCTACAATAATTAAGAACTTACTTCTCTCCAATAGTGGTCGTCACAATAATTGAGAACTTACTTCCCTCATGCGTATCCTTAATCATGTCAATATATCCCCCTAAAACTCCTTTTTTTTTTTTTCCCAATACCCCTCAGATTAACTCTCCAGTGATCCTACCTGTATGCTTTCTACAAGTCAATAATGACCATGTGGACTCCTTGCAATGTGTTTCTCGCATCAATTTATCTTAGTAAGAAAATAGCTTCAACCTCCCAAGCATGAAACCAAATTGGTTTTCTACTACATTTATCTCATGCTTTAGTGTTTGCTCAATCACTCTCCCTTACAGTTGCATATTATAGCTCATAAGTTTATTCCCACAATAGTTAGTGCAGCTCTGTATGTCTCCTTTATTCTTATAAATCGGTACCATAGTAATTTTCCTCCATTCGTCTGACATTTTATTTGATCTTACAATCATGTTTAACAACTTTGTCAATAAAAATAACCAATTATCTACTGCACACATCCAAATCTCTACTACTATGCTATATGGTCCAAGGGCCTTTCTTGTTTTCATCTTTCTCTAAGCTTCCTTGACTTTAGATATCCTAATCCTATGAAAGTACCTATGGTCTCTAATGTCATTTGAGTTTATGGTTCCTTAAATCCCTATGCTCTCATAGTGGTTGTCATTTAACGAGTTATGAAAATAACTTATCCACATTTCATTGATCTCATTGTCCTTTACTAGTACACTTGGTTATTGCTCTTAGCCCATCAGACATCATCTAGGTACCTACCCTTCCTCTCTTTTATTTTTGCAAGTTTGAAGACATCTTTTTCACCTTCTTGTCCCCAATCTATTGTAAAGATCCCCATAGGCCTTAAGTTTAGCTCCCTTAGTACTTTCTTAGTAAGCTTTTTGGCCATTTCTAGGTTGTTCAAAACTTTCATTTATAGACCCTTGCCAGGATTTGAAACATTATCATGAATAGCTTGTTCTACATCGTCATTCCACCACCAAGTTTTTGTACATGATTTGCTTTTCCCTCCAGATACTCCTAATATGTCTTTTGTCGCTTGCACTCAACAATCTCATTCCACACAACATTTATATCTTCCTCAGCATTTCACTTTTCTTCTTCCATCAATTTATGTTTTGACATTGTTCTCTCCTTTTAAATTCCACCAAGTAGTTTTTAGTTACCTATTAGTTTGACTTTATTTCTTCCATATCTTATGTAAACAGTTATAACCATTAACCAATCTTGCGCAGTCAGACTATCTCTCGGTATAACCTTGCAATCCTTACATACTAATCGTTGTCTTTTTGTGAGTAAAAGAAATCTATTTGGCTTATATATGATCTACTTTTGAAAGTTATTTAATGTTTCTATCTTTTAAAGTATGTGTTTGTTAGATCTAGATTGTATAATATAGTGAAATCAAGGATAGCATCCTTAATCTCATTTCTTCTTCTAAAACTATATCTTTCATGTTCGCTCTCATATCCTCTACTTTCTTTTCCTACACGACCACTTGAGTCTCTTCTTACAAATATCCTCTCTCTATTCAGAATTCCTTGCCAATCCATCCAAATCCTCCCATAATTGTCTCTTAATTCTATCATCCTACCTGTGGCGCATATGCACTAATAAAATTGATTATTGTCTATCCCAATACAAGTTTTATTAATAAAATCCTATCACTTACTCTCCTAACATCTACAACTTTATCCTTAAATCTTTATCTACCACTATCCCTGTTCTATTATATTATTATCCTTTCTTATATGTATCTATCACCGAAATATATTGTTTCCATTGAAAAATATATGCTTCCAATTGCATATATTGTTCGAAGTTGATAGACAATGGTTATATAAAATAGAGAGGTTTACTTCCTGCAAGATTGTATCGCTACACCGGTCCCTTTCAGCAGCAATGTGCAAACTTTGCAACAAAGGAGAGATGAGAGACATCGACAGTTATTCTCTTACCAAACAAAGTAAAATTGACAAGGGCCTGGTCGCAATGTCGGTGATCCTAACATTTCAAAAAAAATATATTCGAGAAGATTTCAATGCTAGAAAGTTTGATGTTTGGTTCATCCAAAACATCCAAGATTGAAGTCCAAAATTCTGAAAAAGGGTTGGGCTGCCTCCAGTGGAACATTATCTATGAAGAAAATCTTCTTCATTACCTTGTCACCATCGATAGTCAGGGTAAGATGGTGAATATAATTGATTTCAGGAAAGATTCTAAACTCTTACATTCTTTTATTATCTCTTTCTTTTCTTTCTTTTTCTTTTTACCTTTAGTTGTAGTCATGTACATGAATCTAATTTAAATTTAGATACTGTCACGCCCCAAACTCGGAAACCGGGCTCATAGAATTCCCAATTGCCGAATCCGGTGCCGACGGCCTCCGTATTACCCCATTCTCAGCTCCCAGCGCCCATACGCCAGATTCTAATCCTGGGATCCTACAAGGAGGATTTTCCAACATACATTTATCTCGTAAGAAGCATAACCACAAGTTTACCCAAATCACAAAGGCAATATCATCATTATATATCCACTAATATAAATAGTTGAATACAATGTTGAAAGGAAAAATATACATATATCGAAAATTAAAGCTCCAGAAGACTGCTGCACGCTCCAAGCTCAACGCTGCTATGACCTAACACCACCCGCACGCATCTATTGTGCATAAGCTTATAGAAAGCTTAGAGGGTGGTGTAAGTGTGTGCGCAAGGTAAGTGTCAAGTATGCAATATCAGAGCAATGCAGAAACACGCTGGTAAGTCCATAAATACCATCAGCCTTATCCAAGCTATGCAATGTAAAAAAACATAATAAGCCAATATCATATACTGAAGAAACAATGCAATATGCAAATCCTGACGAGTCCACGAATATCGTCAACCTCATTTAGGTCATATAAATGCAGAAACATAGCAACCCAAAATGTCATATGCCGCGGATGTAATGCAACATGCAGTGCGAATGAAATGACCAAGCTGGAGTGTGAAGTCGAGATGATAGTACGTAGTATCGCAGGCTATGGGGTCCATCACAAGGGCTTCTATCAAAACCAGTCTCATACCTAAATTTGGATAGTTAGACTCAATGTGGTAAACTCCTGATCTCAGATTAGTCGTGCGCCCCAACCAAAATCCTGGCCATTGCAAAAGTACACAACAATTAGTTACGTACCACCAGCCTGAGTGGATAGTGAATGAATGAATGAATGAGTAAAATGCTGGGTATGCAACTCCTGCTCAATAAGCCACATGTCAGTATGACTCATCTTCGGGATATCACCGGGGTCTAGTACACTCCACAATGGTTGCCGCTTCCCTAGCCGCATAACCAGCGAGTGGAAAAGACCTCACTATCCGCCTAGCCTATAGTTTGTCAATACCTACCCGGCTCGTGATAGCGGACCCATTTATGAGCTAGTCAAACTCAGCCTAGCTTACAGCCCCCTCACTCGGGCAGATAAGGCCACACCCCCTTCCAACCGACGACGACACAGTGGGAGACGCCGCCTACTGGTATTCGACACCCAGGTGCTCATGTATCTACTCAGTCTAGACGTTGGAGTCTCCTCCAGTACTAGAGGATTCTGGGACTCATCCAAGGACATCCTATGTGCCCACAGTGCTAGAACCAAAATATTTCCGGTATCCCATCTATCCATCGATGATGAACCTGTGGAGGCCATAACCCTGATATCGCTAGGGCGCTAAGTAATCATGTCATACAAATGCGAGATGCATGAGTCATACCATCCAGTCATGCATCAAACCTGCGCGTACTGCGCGATCGTGTGGGGCAACTCTGTCTCTTAAGGAGTCTCCTAAATAACTCAGCCCAATGGCAATGCTATGATAAACCATTCCTCACAACAGGCATACAAATGATGCATATGGACATGTATCATGATGTAATACTAAGCATGATCTCAGTGTGTCCTACTAAGCTAAGTATACTAGCATGATTATCAGATATAACAGGCGACGACCGGTCTTAACCGGTATGTCAATTACGAGAGTAGGGGCTGAATTATACGCCCTACTAGACATGTAGAATTCTACATGGAATGGTCCACGATAAACTATCCTAACCTAATTAAAGGTATTAACATATCATATATCCTAAGGCGGGGTCCATAGAGGGACGGTGGATCTAACACATACAACGAGATAGGATCTACACATTAGATATACTAAATCCGGTCCCGCATATTCTTCCATCTATGGTAAGGGAGATGATGATGATGTACTAATGTCAAAGATAGGCCTCACACTCGTCCTGAGAAGGTAAATGGATAGTGAGAATTATACATACATAACACGAGGTCCTTATAATCGATTACAAAGTAGGATACATCTCACGGGGTGAGTTAAGCGAGTATACAACAAGTGAGCTTCCTTGCTCCCTTTATCATGAACAACTGGGCTTTCCTATGAGGGCCTGATACGAATACAAGACGGGCATTGGTAGGATCCACACATCCAGGACTATGTAACCTTGCAAACGGTCCTGCTCATCATCTAAGTGGGGCCTCGGGTTTGGGTTACTAAGCTTAGACAAACACATGCATCTAGGTGGGCCAAATTCCCTATGGAAGGCCCGGTACGAACACAAGATGGGTATGGTGGAAAGCATCAATATCAAATGGGGGCCCAACGGTTTGGGATAGCCCAACAAGGGAAGGATGGGTATCACTAGCATCAATGGGGCCCAGTGATTTGGGATAGCCCAATAAGGAAAGATGGGTTGAAAATTGGGTATCACAGTGGGCCCTACAAGGTATGGTTTTCAACGGTGGATGTTTAACCATCACTATTCCTATGCTGCGGTCCACTAGGGATTTGGACCTGACTCTCAATGGGGTCCATGGCCCTATGAGATATGGAAGAATGGATGAACAACATATAAATAACACATACATTATGGTGGGACTCTACTCAAGGTTGGGGTAAAAGAGAGGATGGGGAGATGGGCTTCATGGTGGGCCCTAGGATGATTCCCAACAGTGGACATTTAACCACCGTTGCTCCTAAGGTGTGGCCCATTTGGAAATCGGAATCGTAATGGGGCCCTCGACCCTCCAAATATCTTGGAGATGGATAGACGGCGTGGGCCCATCACTCATACAAGGTGGGCCTATTAAGTCGGCGGGGTTTATGACCTAAAATGGGTAGACGATGTATGTATAACACATACATCACGGTGGGTCTCATACAATCACAACAGGACTCATATAATCACTATGGGCCTTATACAATCATAATGGGCCACATACAATCTCAATGGACCGCATCTCATGGGCCTGATATACATTACAATGGGCCTCACTCATGGGCCACATACATCACAATGGGTCTCAACAAATGGGCCAATATATATCACATCGGGCCTCATCATATGGGCCCCAAATGCATCGTATTGGGCCTCACCAAATAGGCCACAAATACATAACTTGGGCCTCATCAAATGGGCCTCATATACATCATATTGGGGTGGGCCCTGCACATTCCAAATGGGCCCACCAGATGAACAACATGGATGTACAACACATACATCAAGGTGGGATCCACCATAACGTTTATTTTTCATCCAATCTGTTCATAAGGTCACAAGGAGCTGAATCAAGAGGAAAAAAAAAACACAAATATCATATTGATCTAGAACTTCTGTAATCCCTAAAGGACTTCAATGGTAGGCATTCAACTCTCCACTGTTATTACGGTGTGGTCCACCTGATAGACGGTGTGGATCAACGTATACATCATGGGGTGGCCCATGCAGCACCGTCTAGATGGACGGTGTGCATATACAACACACCAAATGTGGGCCCTGCCCGTCTAGAATGGACGGGCGGCTAAGATATAACACATACTTCATGGTTAGGTGGTTCCCACGGACCTGCTAACGTCCATGCATAGCAGCACCTTGCTGCTCGTCCATCAGATGGATGGTCTGGGCATAACATATACATTACAGTTGGGTCCCACATCCTACAGACGGACGGTTGGGATATAACATGCATCTCATGATGGACCCACAGAAGTTGCTGATGTCAAAACAGCAGCTATTCATCTGCGTGGGATTCACATTTCCACCGTCCAGATGGACGGTTTGGATGTAACACATGCCTCATGATGGGGCCCACCGTCCCAATCAGTGGATGGTGTAGATAAAACAGATATATCATGTGACGCCCACGTGTGGACAACACATGCCAGGTGGCTTTCCACCGTCCATCACATGCATCTAGGTGGGTCCATGCGCGTGGCCTGCCAGCTGGAGGACGGCGTGGAATACAACGCATATGTCTTGTGGGCTCCACCAGCTGGAGATGGACTGTATAGATAAAACACAAATATCAAGGTGGGCCCCACCCGTCGTGGACAGATGGATGAAGTGGATATGGAATAAATAAATCAAGCTGGGCCCCACCTCACACGTGTCACACATGCAAGGTGGGCCCCATCATCCGACAATGGACGGTGTGAATTTAAAACACAAACATCACATAGGGTCCCATCGTCCAGGGGTCTGGATGGTGGTTGAAATACATACATCATGATGTGGTCCACACGTCTAGAAATTGGACGGTGTGGATATCTCACATGCATCATGTGGACCCACGTGTGTGGACAGCACACACATCAGGTGGGGTGCATGGCCGAACAGCTTGGATGGATTTGCATCATCCAGGAGCCCCGCCTCCCAGGTCTGGTCGGACGGCAGGGATGTAAGACACCTACATCAAGGTGGGTCCCATCGTCCAGCCATCTGGACGGTGTGGATCCCACACGTGTGGCCTATCTACACCGTCCAGGACGGTATGGACGTAATACGTACATCAATGTGGGGTCCACGGAATGACAGAGTGGATAAGACTCTACATCATGGTGGCGTTCCACCGTCCAGCTTGCTGGACGGTGGAGATACAACATAGACATCTAGGTGGGGTCCACACGTGCCATTAAGGCAAACCAAACAGCTTGCTGGCGTCAATAACAACAGTTGATACCTGCTGGACCGGCTGGCTGGGTGGGATCCACGGGTAGATGGTTTGGATGAAACACTAGGTGAGTCATAGGCCATCACAACAGAGAGAGAGAGAGAAGAGAGAGAGAGCCGGGAGAGAGAGAGAGAGATGAGAGAGAGAGAGGAGAGAGAGAGAAGAGAGAGGAGAGAGAGAGAGAGAGAGAGAGAGAGAGAGAGAGAGAGAGAGAGAGGAGAGAGAGGAGAGAGAGAGAGAGAGATGGAGAGCGAGGAGAGGAGAGGAGAGAGAGAGGGAGAGGAGAGAGAGAGAGACTGAGAGAGGCTGATGGAGGGACCCCGACACTATGGGCCATCCTTCCATACATTACAACATACATCAAGTGGGTCTCATTACATGTGGGCCCACCAATCAAATCAAATCAAACGTGGAGATCCCATCTCCACCAAAATGCAACGTCTAGATAACCGTTTCATACTAGGAAATAAACATCATGATGGGGTCCATGGAGAATGGCCCCATCATGGAATGATTATGTGAATCATGGTGGGCCATCGGCCACACCTAGGGTCCAAAGTGGGATCCATACCATCAATCGGTAGACCCCACTTGACCCATCATTAAAAGATGAAATCTAGTCCTATAAAAACACCCACCGTTGGATCTTCTTGGTCCGATGGAATGCCAAACTCCTTGGCTCTCTCTTTGATGGAAGATGATGGAGGTTGGAGGGTTGAGATGAGAGATGAGAGGGGTAGGAGGTGGGCCACACTTGGCTCTCTTGGAGCTTAGAATTGCTTAGACGACCAACCTCTTCGGTTGCTTGGAAAAGTGAGTAGAGAAAGAGACAGAGAGAGGGTGGTTGTAAGAGAGAAGTGATGGGTATGAGTGATGGATGGAGTGATGTAAGAGTTGACTTTGGGGTAGCTTGTGTAAGAGGGGTATGGGTTGTGTAAGAGAGGTGACATGTGAGGTATGGGTGTGATGGATTGAGTGATGGGTAGTGTACTTGATTGATTGATGTGATGGGTTGTAGAGATTCTTTCGGAATTCGCAATGCGCGACGTTTCTTCAGAAAATACGCGGGCCCACAACTCCTGGCCTGGGTATCGCATCGGTGCGCAAGACGCGGCGTCAGAACTGCGGCGACAGCGCAGTCGCTAAGGTACAAGTCTCGAGTTGAGTCGACTAAGAATTACAAGATACGACTTAGGGTCACGCACAAATGCCAATTACAGGTCGAGGGTTGCCGGAATTCGACGGGGAGGATTGTGGGAGTCTACGGAACGGTACGGTTTAGGATACGGTCCTTACAGATATGTTGTGATATTATTATCATAATCGCATCATTATTCACTATACATGATTCATTATTATATTTAAAAGAGGCTGGTTCCTCTATAGGTCCTTGTAGAGTAAGCTTATTCTAAAAGTTATTCACCTGCCTGTAAGAGTCGTTCACCTGGTTATTCATCAGCTTATTCACTTGCTTATGCAATATTGCATGTGGGGCCCACCATGTTGTGCATGCGCTATCCAACTCGTGCATTAAATGAAGCAAGCCCCACCATGATGATGGGATGCCCCAAAAATCAGGCCTATCCAACTTATTGGGGGGGCACACCATAGAGAGATAGACAACCAGACAAAAACCTCCAAGTTCACGTGCTGACACTGATGGTTGAATCGCCCCAATTTTGGGGTGTGCAACTTTCATGGTGCGGCAACCCTGCTGGACAGGTTGGATGCCATACACACACCAGGTGGGCCTCATTCTCAACTCTTCTAGAATAAGCTTATTCATTGAGGACTCGTAAAGGAGCCAGTAGTTTTTTTTTTTCCAACTATATACCATATCTTCAAATCTTTAATTTTATATTTATTTAGGGCCTGTTTGGCAGACACTTAAAAATGAGTTCATCTCATTTTTAGTGATCATAATTATGTCTTAATCCTTACCAACAAGAATTATAATCCCTAACACATAATTGCGATTAATGAAAACGAGATGGAACTCATTTTTAGGTGTCTACCAAAACAGGCCCTTATTATGTCTTCTATTTGAAGATTAAAAAAATAAAAAATAAGGTTCTCTGCGGTGGATCCTGAGTAGGTCCTTTCTCCACTTGGGTTGTGTCCATATCAACCTAATTGAACCTATTAACAAACTCAACAATTGAGGTGGTCAATGATAGGTGAAGTTTATTCCTTTAGTGAGTGAAAAACATTTCAGTGTATTAACACAATTTTTTTAGAGATGAAAATTTTAATAATGAAAGGCTGGAGTAAAAAAGAAAAATACAAGAACCAAAAACTAAAGAAAGGAAAATTATAACTCAAGCCAGCTGATTGGGAATTGGAAAATAACTTTCAATATAATCGCCCAATCCATTACATGTGATTTTAACCCTTTGAAAACTTCTAATACCTCTCCTTGCCATTTCCTAAAATGAAAATCATTCCTTTCTAACCGTATGGACCACAAACCCACTACTAAACTCTTCTTATGCCACGTTTTTTTCACAGAAAATATTGGATATTTCTATTTATTAAATTTTGATGAAAAATTATTTACTCGTATGTAAAAGCCACCACTAATGCCCCTTACATCATCAATCGGCTTTGGTTATCTATACCACATGCAGTGTTCGAAGTATTGGTATCGCTACAAGTTTCGTCGGCCAGGGATATGGAAACAATATTGATATCGTCGATAATATCGTTGATAACCGGAAATGCGGGGAAACATGGGGAAAACGGTGGAATTTTCGGCAAAATTTTAGGAGATGTTAAAATGGATATATTTGCATATTTAGAAATTAAAAAAATTGCAAAAAGAATGCATACATAACAAGTTTTCATTTAATTGGGCCATAAAAGCATTTGTTGTTGTAAGAAATCAGCCCAACCATCCCATCTAGCATGTTTAACCATCCAACCTTCCATCCAAACATCCATCAATATTGCAAAATATCAGCAACATATGATATTTCACCAAGAAATCAAAGATTGTGGTCTCAAGATCGCACATGTTGCGATATTGATAATATCTCATGCGATATCAATAATATCGGGATATTATCAATATTATCAATGACAAATTGAACACTACATGCAACCATGTGCCCATGAAAAAAAAAATGAAATATAAATTTACTATTGAAATATTGTCGATACACTTGTGATACAAGCATTATCTAGAATTTACATAGTCGAAAATACTGTCGATATTGATGCATTGGCAATACAAGCGACACGTAGAATTACATAGTTGAAAATACTGGCGATTACATTAGTGATATTAATACGTTGGCGATACTTAGTGATACATTGCTAATATCTGAAATTTCTTTTACTACCAGCGTTACTGGTATCACTACCAGTATTATCAGTATCGCTGAGCTGGAGATAAAGATAATATCGAAGATAATTCGAACATTGACCACATGTAATGGCAGTTATCTGCATTTTTGCTCTTGCAATTAGTCTTAGTAACTTTTGTTATCAGGGGGTAAAATCATCATTAAATATATAGCTGTTTGGTAAAAGATGGTTTAGATTTTATAGCACAAGGTATCATAAAATGGCCAAGATCAAACCGGTTATTTAACAACCAATTTGCATTACATGGGACTGCATAGAGTGACCATCATTGTTATTATGAGCAATGTGATGTCTTTCAAAGTTCAAACCCTAGGTGCATGGGATTGTAAAATGATGTTTGGTAACAAGTTCTGGTTAGAAAAGTTTCAACACTGAGGTCTTGGTTTCAATTCCCTAGTGGGGGTGGCTAACAGTGGAGTGTGTACTGACATTGGGTGTGTACTAACAAGCTAACAAATTATTTAAAAAAAAAAAAAAAAAGGTTCTTGTTAGGAAATATTCTAAACAGATCCCCTCTTTTTGTTTGTAAGACAATGACTTTCTTGCTATTATCTTTTGAAAAAGAATGGCCTAGAAAGAATAGCTTTTGGATGTAAATAAGCCAGAAGAATATACCTTAGGCTTGCTTTCAAATTGAATTATATAATATTTCCCACTATCAATCTGGACCATGAATTTCATGGGACACTTCATTGGTGGCTCATGCCCTCTTAAGGATTACTTTTTGATCAAATGATTATAGGCCCTTGATCAAGGGTCAACAATTGAAAGGTTAAATTCATGTTTGATACTATATATATATATATATATATATATTCATAAAATTATATTAGATTCTTATTTAGCTTTTCTGTTATTTTAAATCATGTATGTTTTTTTTTTTTTTTCAAAGTCAATTATTTTGTTATTTTAAATCATATATGTTCTTTTTTTGTTCTTTTTTTTGAAGTCAATTATTTTAAGCTTCTGTTATTTTAAATCATGTGTGTTTTTAAGACTGTGAGACTTCTCAATTATTTTAAATCATGAATTATTTTAGGACTTTTGGTTTACTAAAATACCCCTTGTAAATTTCCCAGAGGAAACTACCCAGTCATTCGTCGATGATAAAAACATGTATATAAGGGTGTTACACACATGACTAACTATCGTCTCATTTAGATCCAAATATTAATTTACTTTGGATAAGCTACTTATGCCATAAGTAGCTTATCTTCATTTCTACTTGTTCAGCCGGTGAGTATGTTTGGTAACCAACATACTTATCAACCAAAAAGTTGAAAAGCATGTTTGATTTCCAACGTCACATGCAATCATCCTTCAAGTTTATTTGGTCCCCCTTACATCCATCATCCATTATGGGGTGCCAACCTTTGATGCTTACGCAAGGATGAATGTGACGTCTTCCTCAAGGATAACTACTCCAAATCCATGGAGCTTCTCCGGACTCCTCACAGAGACTTCTCAAATCCACGAGAAAAAAGAAATAAAAATAATTTTAATATATATGAAAGAAACTTGTTAACTGATTGATAGATGAAATAAATGAGTCTACATCCCTTTAAATAGGGATACCAAGACTTGGAATAAGTTTAGGAATTAAACTATAACTAAAACTCCCTAAAATTTGTAACTTATTATAAATAGTAAATTTTCTATTTATAGTAAGTGTCCTATGTGGTTTAACCACGTTATTTTTCTAATTATTCTAAACACTTTTCATGTTCGGCGCAACTCCTAATGCCCAACGGGTGAAGAGTTATAAGCAAACTAAAACTTACTATTTATAGTAAAAATGGAATTAAACATGGAATTCGACTGCCGATACAATGGAATCTTGCAAATTCGGCTTAGGTAAACCGACATGGCCAGGTTGGTTGGCTAAAGTAGCTCATCCTACCCCAAAATCATATACGGTATGTCGAGTAACTCATTCCGGTTTGCGAGATATACCTGTTTTAAGGTTTTGACGGTCTTGATGACTTCTGTCTCTAATTGGGCCCTTCTCTGATCCATCTTGGACATAAAAGTGTTCGCAACCTGCTCTACATCAGATGTGGACCATTCATTGTTTGGGCCCCACCTTTGACATGGGTCGTCCACCATACATGGCCCACCTTGGATGTGGGTCATTAATCACTATGGTCCGGTCTTTAATGTGCACCATTCATTATGTAGGGCCTACCTTTGATGTTGGTCATCCATCAAGTGGGGCCCACCATCAATGATATTGTCCATTATGTGGGACCACCTTCAATATCCATTGCCCATCATGTGGAGCCCACCTCTTATGTGGACCGTCTATCATGTGGGCCCCACCCTTTGATGTGGGTTGTCCATTCAGTGTTCACCTTATATATGAGCCATTCATCATTAGGGCTGACCTTTGATGTGGACCATCCATCATGTGGGGCCTACCTTGATGTGCACCGTCCATCATACGGTACCCACCTTGATGTGGATCATCCGTTATTTGGGGCCCACCGTTATTAATTGCTTATCACGTGGAGCCCACCTTAGATGTGGATCATCCATCATTTGCGCCCCACCTTCAATGTGGGTTGCCCATCATGCAGGGCTCGCCTTGGATATGGGTCATTCATCATTAGGGCTAACTTTTGATGTGGACCATCCATCATGTAGGGCCACCTCAATATGGGCCATCTATTATGTAGGGCCTAGCTTCAATGTCTACTGTCCATCATGTGAAGCCTACCTTTGATGTAGACCATTCATATGTAGGCCCCCACCTTGAAGGGAGTCGTCCATCATACCAGCTCGCTTTGGATATGGGGTTTTTATCATTATGGGCTAACTTTTGACGTGGACCATTCATATATGTGTTCCCATATTAATATGGGGTCATCCTTCTTGTGGAGCCCACTTTGATGTGGACCGTCCACCGTGTGAGCTAGGGCTAAAAGTCGGGGGGGTTGGGTGGTTGGTTGGGTTGGGTTGGTTGGGTTGGGTCGGTTGGGTTGGTGCTCAACCTTAGCCCAACCCAAGGTTCCTATACCTTGACCCCAACCCAACCCAAACCTAACCTCGGGTTGGGAATTCTCAACCCAAGCCCAACCCAAGCGGGTTCGGTCGGGTTGGTCGGGTTGACCGGGTGGATACGTGTTAATATTTTCATGATTGCATTAGTTTATTATATTTTAATACACGTCTTACTTTTTATATCTATGATTTTATTAATTATATATGTAGTTATTTATTGTAAAGAACTTTATTTTTTCTAAACAAACAAGCCAAAATATATGACAACTACTCATTTAAAAGTCATGTTGTGTAGCACCCAATCTATTTGGGAGAGAGAAATCTAGTAGATCTTGTTAGCTTGAGCCATCGGAAATGATGTGGACTAATGAGACCGACGACACTGGAATTTCCTATGTCTTCAACACAGACGATCCACACTTAATTATAATTTATAAGTAACTTATATATTGATCGGGTTCAGATTGGGTCGGGCAACCCAAGACCCCAAACTGAGCCCGACCCAAGTTGTATCGGGTTGGTGTCTGAATAGCCCAAGCCCAACCCAATGTCGGGTCGGTCGGGTTGAACCAGCCCTAGTGTGAACCCCACATTCAATATGGATGGTCTACTACGTGGGGTCTCCTTTGATATGGAAGTGTGAGAGAGCCTCCTTTGACATGTATAGTGAGAGAGAGAGAAGTAGAAAAGTCATTACTTTAAAAGTTTTTTTTTTTTTTTTTGTGGAGTACTTATCAATATAAGTTGCTTTTGACACACAAGTTACTTTAGAATATACTTACCAAACTAAGTAAAAAAGTAACTTAATTACTTAACATAAGTTAAGTAACTTAATTGGTAGGGCCAGTTTGGATACCAACAAATAAGTAGCTTTTTAAACTTTGGGTTCGATTTCCCTCCTTGGCTTTACCCGATACACGTGGTTGTGCGTGATTGCGTGTATCTGCAGGGATTAGTCTTACTTCAAAAAGAGGTGGGGACACCTGTGTCTTCAAAAAAAAAAAAAAAAAGTTACTTTTCTTTATTAAGTTAGTTTAGTTAATTAACTTCAGTAACTTATTCTAATAAGTTTTTTATTTTCCTTTTCAACTTGGCCATCATAGTAGGTTTGATCTCTACATGTGTGAGTTCGACTCTCCTCCTCGAATTACCTAACACACTTGTTTGTGAGTGATTGCCTGTATCTACATGGAATTGTCTCACCTCAAAAGGGATGGGGACATGATGTCCTTTTTTTTTTTTTTAAAGGTAACTTATACCGGGTTATTATGAGCAGCATGCGTGTCCCCCCCCCCCCCCCCCCCCCCCCCCCAATTATTTTATTCATATCATTTGAGGGGGTGGGTTTAATATGAGGTAGATCCAACACTCAAGTGGGCTACAACCTGCAACAATATTATTGAACACACATTGTCCATTGTCATGTGGCCCACTATAATGTTAATGAAAAATGCACCATGCCCATCAATTTTTCAACTCATTTTAATTGGTGTGTCCCCCTAATATGGTCTGGTAAAATGTATGGACGGGGTGAATTTCTAAGAAAGTATCAAAGTGGGCCCTAGGCATGTAGAGTTTGGTTCAACCAGCAATCAAGTCGAGCAAAGCGGCTAACAACATTTCCAGTCAAGAGGTGAAGGTGGACCTACTTTGATGTATGTGTTGTATATCCATGTCACCTATCCATTTTGCCAGGTCATTTTAGGGCATGTTGTATATATCCATAAGCCAAAAGATAAAGCAAATCCAAATCTCAGGTGGACCACATTATAGGAAACATGATGATTGAACCCTTGCCATTAAAAACTTCTTGGGGCCACAAAAGTTTTGGATCTAGCTGATATTTGTATTTTCCCTTCATCCCAGTCTAAGTTACCTTATCAATAGGTAGATGGAAAATAAACATTATGGTAGGTCCTAAAATGTTTTTAATCATGGGCATTCAACGACCATTGTTTCCTATGGTGTGGTCCATTGAGATTTGGATCTGGCCCATTTTTGGGCTAATGCCTTACTATGAGCTGGCAAAATGGATGGATGGAATAGATATATAACACATACATTAAAGTGGGCCCCACTGTCATAGGATTGCTGGATTAAGTGTTTCGTAAGCAAATGAGCTTTTTGGGACACGGTGTTGTAAAAAACATACTTACCAAATATATTTATCTATTGTTAAGTAGAAACCAAGATGAGTTACTTGAGGCATAAGTAACTTATCATCCAAAAGTGCCCTCATCGATTCTAAGGGACTGTTTGTTTTTTATTTACCCCGGAAATGCAATGTAATTAAGTTGTCGTTGCTTGTGATTATGGCAGCTACTCCAAAGCTGATGTCGAGCAACAACTAATGTGTTTGGGTGCAAAACAGGAGTGGAAAAATGTTTTGGGAGATCCAAAAAAATGAGGCATATGGACAGCACGTGGACTCGTGCCTTATTTCATGTGGTATGGTCCACTTAGTTTTGGATCTGCCTTATTTTTTGACTAATGCCTTAAAATGAGTTAGTAGAACATATGGATGGTATGGATATGACATATATACATCATAGTAGGCCCCAGGGTTTTTGTCAATACTAAAACACGTGGAATTTACTATTTGAGGGGAGAGGAAAAAGAACTTGTTATGGGAAAATATGATCCGACCATAATAGAGGCCAACTCAGCCAACCACGTCTCTGGACGGTTCAACCGAACTTCCTCCAAGGTTGGCTCAACCAGACAAGCAGCCTTTCTAGAGATACTTCATCGAAAGGGGTTCGAGCCATGGCATGGAAAGATATGGGGTCGGATGAGTCAGTCCAAACCGTTCTTAGGTAAGTAATCAAGTCATACCCTGCCGAACCTCAGCTATGGGCTGCCCACAGTCGAGCTGGCGTAGCCCAAGCACGATTGAAAAAAGCTTTGCTCGGCTTGTCTGCTCGGTCCGACTTCAGTCGACCAGCTTAATTAAGACGACTGAGTCGAGCTTAATCCAGTAACGCACGATAACATTAACCGCTTAACCACAATCACGGGATAACCGACAGCCTCATCACGTACGTTGTTCTCGCCTAATGGCGGATATCGTGCCGAGATTAACAGACGTCCTTCCGACCAAACAGTATAAATATGAGCTCAACCTAATGGAACAGGTATGCAAAATCACTCACCCTAAACCCCATCTACACCACTTAGACCCAGATTCCAGGCCTGACTTTGGCATCGGAGGGTCCCCTGCTCTAGTCAGGGTCTCCATTGTCATTCATTTGTGCAAGTGCTCGAATTTAGAAGCTCGGCAAAGGTGAACCAGATTTTTGCCTCAACAGAACTCATGACAGCCATTTATAAGTAATTTTAGTGTAATAGAGAAAATCAAACGGGCTCTAAAAGTAGATTACAATTATCCTTATTTTGAGCCAAAAGGAAAATTTGAGCCAAAATCCATCCACCGTAGGCACAACAGACCAGTGGTCTAATTTACCAGACCAAGGGCTAAATTTACACCAGACCAATGGTCTAAATTACCGGACATAATAAATCAGGCATGGGCTTAGTTAGCCAAGTGTTTAGGCCATTGTCCAGCCCAAAATTGTTCCGCTGTGACAGGGCCCATAGCCATTGGGCCATCCCTGTCGACCGCTCTTTTTTTTTTTTTTTTTTTTTTACACACCACATGGATACTTGAACTCATGACCTCCGCGCTGTCTACCAGTGAGCCTCAATGGTTTTGATCACTGTGGACCCAAAGAATCGCGGCTTTAAAATTTTATACCATCTACAGATGAAGGGAAAATGACACCAACAAAACAGGAACATGCTACTTCACCGCACAGTGGCATTGTGGTGGTTCCCGTTCCAAAAATCAAATCGGGTATATCAATTTTTCCGGCTTCTAACCCTTAACCATATACTTGCACGTAGGGTCCCTATGACAAAAACCCTCTTGAGCTTTTTTGTTACACGGGAGATTCGGTACTGCCCCATAGGACCTAGCTACAGACGGATGGTACTGTCGGGGGCTCTGTGGGGCCACTATGATTATTCGAGCCGTTTATCCATTTTTTAAGATCATTTTAGGGCATGATCCTAAAAAGAGTTAAGATTGAAAGACCAGTGGACCGTACACAGTGAATCCCACCGTTGAGACGTTAGGACTTACGTTATGTTTATTTGCCATCTAACCGGTTAATAAGATTACATGGACTTTAATGAATGAGAAACATAAATATCAGCTTTTTATTTATTATTATTTTTTTTTATAGCTGTTAGTAAACAAGTTGCATGGGTAAGGTTCACTTGCCTTCAATCCACTTAATTTTTGGCGTGCATAAAACACATATATTATGGGCTTATCACCTAAAATGATTTTTCAAAATGGAAGGATGGCGTGGACAAAACACATATATCACTGTGGCCCCCACAATTCCTTGACACGAACGTCCCGTGTCTAACCAGGTACTGGTTGGGTACCCTATCCCCGCAGGTATCCGGCTGGGAACGGGCAGGAGCTTTGAGTGGGAACCGTGATGTGCGAGTCTTATCCACACCGTTTATCCACTTTTTTCTATCATTTTAAGATATAATCCCAAAATTGAGGTAAATACAAGGTATATGTGGACTATACAATTGGGATTAAACTCTTACCGTTGGAAGCTTCTCAGGGGCCACTTCTCTTCATCAGGTCTCTGTGACTTTATAAATACGTTGGATGGAAAGTAAACATGACAATGCGCATTAGAAAAGTTTCAACGGTGAGAACCATTATCACCGCTGCTCACTGTGGGTGGTCCACTTGAGCCTTGGATCTGGCTATTTTTTCAGTTATATCTTAAAATGATAGGAAAAAAATGGATGGACGGTGTGGATAAGACCCATGCATCACGGTGGCGACTCAAAGCTCCAGCCCGTTCCCAGCGGGGGGTAGGACACAATCCGCGTCCGATGACGATCGAAAGTGGGGCCACAAAATGGACAAACGTGACTGATAAACCAGCCGACACCATTGTACCGTTAAAATCATTGCATCCACTTCGGATGGATCATAAAGTTTTTTTTTTTTTTTTTTTTTTAAAACTTTATTTTTAAATTTTATTTTCCCAAATAAAACACGAATTCACAAATAAATGTCCGCATTTTGGACGATTTAAATAATAATAATAATAAACACAAAAAGAAAACACTGCTTTTTTTCTTTCAAGTCCAAAATTACATGTATATCCATTGAACCGTAGTCCGCAGGACTAGCCTAAACTCTACACACAACACAGGCCAACGCCACCGAAGCTACAGGCATAAAAAATCCCACCGACTTAAATACTATTTACCATCCTGCCCTTCTCCTTCCTCAGCCAGAGATTTCAATGGATTTCACATCGGGCTTCTTCACCTCCTCTTTCGGAACCATTACGGTCAGCACCCTGTTCTCCATAGCCGCTTTCACTCCCTCCACCTTCGCATTCTCCGGCAACCTGAACCTCTTCAGGAACTTGCTACATGTCCTCTCGAGGCAGTGCCACGTGTCGCTCATGTCTTCCTTCTCCTTCTTCCTCTCCCCGCTGATCTGGAGCACTCTCCCTTCCTCAACCTCCACCTTGTTGCAAAATATTGATTTTAATAAAATATATTAAATAATAATATAAAATATATAAAAAGTTGTTTTGAAAAAGCACCATTTTGTGGGTTTTTAGGAATAGTCCCACATAGGAAATGGAAGAGAAAAATCTACGGTTTAAATGATAATAGTGGAGTATTATAATATTTACCTACCTAGTCCATGGACTATGGACCTTGCGTGTTCCAGTGCGTAGCACTGGAACACCCGCACGCTTGCTCGCGCTCGGTCTCGGTCTCGGGCACGGGCTCGGTGCGAGGGCGTGGGCATGTGAGGCAGTGTGGTTGTAGAGGCGCTAGTAGCGCATTTCGCACGTGCACATCGTGTCGCAGAGGGTCGCTCCCTTCGCGAATCGGAGCGAGACGTGTGCGAGTCGCGGTGCGACTAGTGGCTAAGACAGATGGTTGGCTGGACGAAAATTTAAAGGACTGCATGAGAGTTCCTCTGATTATATAGAGGCTGAAAAATAGAGCTGTTGCAGCAGATTTGTAACAGTTGTGCCATTAGTAAAGGGTCCAGTTGTAACTGCTGCATGGCTAGCCTAACAAGTAGAAAACGGCTAGCTGCTGTCTCACAACAGTCAGCATGCAGCAGCTTAATGGACCATGCACAACAGTCAGAAAACGGCTATAAAACGGCTAGTTTTCTCCAACAGCTAAAAAACGGTCATGGGATTTATTTCCCTGCCATAACCCCCAGCCATCATAGCCTATAAAAGGAGGACCTGGATGGGTTTCCAATCCATCTCAAAACCCACTCCAATAGACCCATACGAACTGAGACAGCCTACTACTCCTCTCTTATATTCCAGTAGTTCCAGCAAGACAGTAAGGGTTAAACCCTTACTAGAAGAACAGACCAACGGTGTGGTTTAGAATAGTTCAACTGAACCAGTGGCTGAAGTACTGACTAGTGTAGTGGTCTTAATCCAAATAAATTTTTTCTTTCCTTTTCTTTCTTTTGGGATTTTTCTCTATGTTGTAATACTGCCAGAAATTGTATAATTGAGTTCCAATAGGTGGGCTTTCGTGTTTGCTGAACGCAGATCCACACCAGGCTCGTCGTATCCTAGAAGCAATTTGCCTGTAACCTATCAACTTACTCAATTCACTTGAGTAGGGGCAAATAACGCTTTAAGGACAGCGTTTTCAGACGTGCTTCAGCCTGTCCTTATTTCTGATTATCATAATTTTTCGGTTTCTATATTATATAGAAAATACATTAATCTGTATAATTTTCAACAATCTTAAAGCGTTATTTGATGGAAGCCGACAGTATTTCATCCATCAAGTTGATGAATCAGGACTTGATACGTCTTGATCAGTTCGATGGAACGAATTTTACAAGATGGCAAGACAAGCTGAAATTTTTCCTAACGGCGCTGAAGATCTACTATATATTAGATCCAAATCTGCAAGCGCTACCTGAAGCAACCGACGACGACACACCTGAATAGGTGGCCGCCCACACTAAACGAGCCGAAGATGAACTCTTATGTCGAGGACACATGCTGAACGCTCTCTCCGACCGTCTGTACGATCTATACCAACAGACGTCAACAGCAAAGGAGATCTGGACCGCTCTGGATTTCAAATATAAGGCTGAAGAATAAGGTACCAACAAGTTTCTCATCGCTAGGTATTTTGACTTCAACATGGTAGATAACAAACCACTGCTACCCCAAATCCAAGAATTGCAGCTAATAGTAAACAAAATCAAAGCGATAAAGATAGATCTTCCTGAATCATTCCAAGTCGAGGCTATAATTGCCAAATTGCCACCGATGTGGAAAGACTATAGAAAGAAGTTGCTGCATAAAACTGATGACTACACACTGGAACAAATCCAGAAACACCTCAGACTTGAGGAAGAATCCCGTTACCGCGACAGAAAGAATGATAACGGGAATACCTCGTCCAAGGTACGTGCAGTAGAGAACTTTAATAACAAACATCCCGAGAAGGACAATTCCCTGAAACCCAATAAAGAGAAATTCAAGAAAAACACCCAAAAGAAGAACGGAAAGTTCAAAGGCCCATGCCATGTCTGTGGGAAAACCGGGCACTATGCTCGAGTATGCCGATATCGCAAATCTAAACAAGAGGCAAGTGCAGTAGAAGAAGGCGATATTGTGGCAATGATCACTGAGGTGAATACCATCTAAGGCAAAGTTCCAAGTTGGTGGTATGATACTGCCGCTACAATACATGTGTGCTACGAAAAATCTGCCTTCAAAACCTATGAGGAATTGACCGATGGTCAAGAAGTACAAATGGGTAATGAAGTCCGATCGAAGGTCGTCGGCAAAGGAACTGTCGAACTGATATTCACCTCTGGGAAGAAAGCGATTCTGACTAATGTACTGCACGTCCCAGACATGAGGCGAAACTTAGTTTCTGGGGATCTTCTGGGAAAATCAGGGATAAGGGTGGTGTACGAATCAGGTAAACTGATTCTGTCTAAGAATGAGAATTTTGTCGAAAAGGGATATGCTTGTAACGGAATGGTTAAGTTTTCTCTGAATGAAAGTAGCACTTCTGCGTATATGGTTGAATCCGTTGGACTGTGGCATGATAGACTAGCCCATATAGGGTATAGTACATTGAAGTTCATGGCTAAGAATGGTTTAATCTCATACACAGATAATGAAACCGAAAAATGTGAAGTGTGCATACGATCCAAAATGACGAAGAAACCTTTTTCAAGTGTTGAAAGATCGTCCCAAGTGTTGGATCTTGTGCACAGTGATATCTGTGAGTTAAACGACATTCTTACTCGTGGAGGTAAACAGTACTTCATAACCTTTATAGATGATTGCTCTAGATATGTATATGTGTACCTATTAAAGAGCAAAGATGAAGCATTGGACATGTTTAAAATATATAAAGCAGAAGTAAATAATCAACTAAATAAGAAGATAAAAATCCTCCGTAGCAATAGAGGAGGAGAATACTTCTCAAATGAATTCGATAACTTCTGTGAACAACATGGACTGATACATCAATGTACTGCTCCATACACACCTTGACAAAACGGAATAGCTGAAAGGAAGAATAGGACATTAGTAGAGATGGTCAACTCAACGCTGATAAGAGCAAAGTTACCACTAAGTCTATGGGGTCACCCCTGCTTGCAGCATGCCATATTCTAAATAGAATACTGTCTAAAAGGTATAAAATATCTCCATATGAAACATGGAGAAGTAGAAAACCTAACCTAGGATATCTAAAAGTGTGGGGATGTCTTGCATACTGCAGAACCCCTGACCCAAAAAGAACTAAGTTAGGACCAAGAGCTATTAAGTGCGCCTTCGTAGGGTATGCACAAAATAGTAAAGCTTATAGACTTCTAGACATGGAGTCTAATACAATAATAGAATCAAGAGACGTTGAGTTCTTTGAGAACTCACTATCCTTGGAGTCAAAGGATAATGAAATCCAAACTCCTACTAGAGAACTAGATAGCACAACTCCACAGATAGTGGAAGCTCCTATTGAACCTTGTAGGAGTCAAAGAACAAGGACAGAGAAGAGTCTAGGAGATGACTACATAGACTCACAACGCATCATTTTCCATCTTGTAGAAGCAGATAGAGAAAATGTTGTAAGACAAATACCTATAGTAATGACTATAGAAGATGATCCTAAAACATATAAAGAAGTTGTGTCTTCTAGAGACTCAGCTTTCTGGAAAGAAGCTATAAACGATGAAATGGAATCCATACTGTCAAATCAAACATGGGAACTAGTAAACTTACCTCCAGGTTCTAGACCCATAGGTTGTAAGTGGGTATTTAGAAAGAAATATCACACTGATGGGACTATCCAAACCTTTAAAGCTCGACTAGTAGCTAAGAGTTTTAGACAAAAAGAAGAGATAGATTACTTTGACACATATTCTCCTGTAACTAGGATAACATCCATTAGGATATTATTTGCGCTAGCTTCCATACATCATCTCTACATCCATCAAATGGATGTAAAGACCGCATTCCTGAATGGTGACCTCAATGAGGAGGTATACATGGAACAACCTAAATGATTCGTTCTACCAGGAAATGAAAACAAAGTATGTAGATTAATCAAATCATTGTATGGATTAAAACAAGCACCAAAACAATGGCATGAGAAGTTTGATTCCAAAATACTATCTCATGGTTTCATGCATAATGTAGCTGACAAATGCATATATTCTAAAGTAGATGGTAGTTGTATCGTTATTATTTGTCTATATGTTGATGACATGTTAATAATAAGTAATAAAATGGAAGGTGTAACTGAAACAAAGAGGTTTCTATCTTCAGTATTCAAAATGAAGGATCTTGGACAAGTTGATACCATTATAGGTATCAAAGTTAAAAAACATTGTGGGGGTTATGCTTTGTGTTAATCTCATTATATTGAGAAGATACTAAACAAGTTTAACCATCTAAATATAAAAGAAGCAAAGACCCCATTTGATCCAAGTATCAAGCTAAAAGAAAATACTGAAAGAACCGTTGCACAATTAGAATATGCGAGTGCTATAGGAAGTCTTATGTATGCTATGCAATGCACTAGACCTGACATCGCATATGCTGTGAGTAAACTTAGTAGGTTTACTAGTAACCCCAGTACTGAACACTGGAATGCAATTAGTAGAGTCTTTGGTTACTTAAAAGTAACCAAAGACTTAGGACTATTTTAGTCAGAGTTTCCGGCCGTATTGGAAGGATATACCGATGCGAGTTGGATATCGAGTGCAGGGGACAACAAGTCTACTACAGGGTGGGTATTCACCCTAGGAGGTGCAGCTGTATCTTAGGGATCCAAGAAACAAACCTGCATAATGCACTCGACTATGGAGTCTGAATTCATAGCCCTAGCTGCAACAGGCAAAGAGGCTGAGTGGCTAAGGGATCTTTTAATAGAAATTCTTTTCTGTGTAAAGCCTATATCGGCTGTGTCACTACATTGTGATAGTGAAACCACATTAGCTAGAGCCTATAGCGGCACTTATAATGGTAAATCTAGACATATAAGTTTGCGACATGATTATGTCAGACAGTTGATTCGAGATGGAATCATTGCTATTTCTTATGTGAAATCAAGCAACAACCTGACAGATCCTTTCACTAAACCTCTACCGAGAGAGGTAGTAAAGGCTACATCTAGAGGGATGGGGGTTGAAACTCTTCAACCAAAATTTCGCCAGTGATGATAACCCAACTTGAAGTTAGAAAATCTCTAAATTTGGGTTTAATGGGTAAAAACAAGTCACTGATATGTGAAAAGTTTTTCAGCACTAAATTATAAAACCTCATCCATAATAGATAAGTGCTGAGCGTTACGAAAGAGGGTTGAGTCTGAGAACTCTTAATGAAATCCAGTCTATAGGACAAGTGTCTTATATAACGGAGACACTAGAAGGATTTCACCTATATGAACGTAGAGATGGTGCCGTCTCTCATGAGAGTTAAGAGTTTTCTCTCGGGATCGTTCATGAATTAGGATAAGCACATGGCCATTAAATGTGCTGAGCAAGATTGTGGGAACTCTAACAACACATAGCGAATTGTGTGGTTTCTCCAACTTTGTTATCTAGGAATAACTGGTTCAAAGCTGTGGCTACCAGTCATTTCGACAGAGTTTTGAGATACTTACACTAAGGAAAGATTAAAATCGAAAGATATCTTTCTTTATGCATATAAGTTGAATATTCTGGCAAAATTGTTTAACCGATAAAATATATTTTTATAAAAAATCAAGTGGGAGATTGTTGCAAAATATTGATTTTAATAAAATATATTAAATAATGATATAAAATATATAAAAAGTTGTTTTGAAAAAGCACCGTTTTGTGGGTTTTTGGGAATAGTCCCACATGGGAAAGGAAAGAGAAAAATCTGAGGTTTAAATGATAATAGTGGAGTATTATAATATTTACCTACCTAGTCCGTGGACTATGGACCTTGCGTGTTCCAGTGCGTAGCACTTGAACACCCGCGCGTGCGCTCGCGCTCGGGCTCGGGGGCTCGAACACGGGCACGGGCACGGGCACGGTAACGAGCTCGGTGCGAGGGCGTGGGCATGTGAGGCAGTGTGGCTGTAGAGGCGCTAGTGGCGCACTTTGCACTTCGCACGTGCGCATCGTGTCGCAGAGGGTCGCTCCCTTCGCGAACCGGAGCGAGACGTATGCGAGTCGTGGTGCGACTAGTGGCTAAGTCAGATGGTTGGCTTGGCGAAAATCTAGAGGACTGAATGAGAGTCCCCCTGATTATATAGAGGCTGGAAAATAGAGCTGTTGCAGGAGATTTGTAACAGCTGTGCCATTAGTACAAGGTCCGGCTATAACTACTGCATGGCTAGCCTAACAGCTAGAAAACGGCTAGCTGCTGTCTCACAACAGTCAGCATGCAACAGCTTAATGGACCATGCACAACAGTCAGAAAACGACCATAAAACGGCTAGTTTTCTCCAACAGCTAGAAAATGGTCATGAGATTTATTTCCCTGGACCATAACCCCCAGCCACCATAGCCTATAAAAGGAGGACCTGGATGGGTTTCCAATCAATCTCAAAACCCACTCCAGCAGACCCATACGAACTGAGACAGCCTACTACTCCTCTCTTATATTCCAGTAGTTCTAGCAAGACAGTAAGGGTTAAACCCTTACTAGAAGAACAGACCAACGGTGTGGTTTAGAACAGTTCAACTGAACCAGTGGCTGAAGTACTGACCGGTGCAGTGGTCTTAATCCAAAGAAATTTTTTCTCTTTCCTTTTCTTTCTTTTGGGATTTTTCTCTATGTTGTAATACTGCCAGAAATTGTGTAATTGAGTTCCAATAGGTGGGCCTTCGTGTTTGCTGAACGCAGATCCACACCAGGCTCGTCGTATCCTAGAAGCAATTTGCCTATAACCTATCAGCTTACTCAATTCACTTGAGTAGGGGCAAATAACGCTTTAAGGACAGCGTTTTCAGATGTTCTTCAACCTGTCCTTATTTCTGATTATCGTAATTTTTTGGTTTCTATATTATACAGAAAATACATTAATCTGTATAATTTTCAACACACCTTCACCTCCTCTTTCTTCAGGCCCGGCACATCCGCTTTGAAGACGTGCGCTTTCGGATTCTCCTTCCAATCGATCTGTATGTTGGCGAATTGCGACGTTTCTCTGACGAAGTCAGAGCGAGATTGGGAGATTGAGGTGTTGAAGGGGAAGCGTTCCAATGGGTCCCATATCTCGAGGGAGAAGGGATCGAAGACGTTGGTTCTGCGGCCGAAGATGCTGGGGATGATCGACATCTTGTCGGGAATGGAAAATTTTTTTTTTCTTCCTTTTATGATTTTAGCGCCTTTGGTATGGTAGATCGCGATTTAGAATTCACGGATGGTTTTTGAGGGAAGGGGTTGAGTAATTTATATGGAAAGGGGACGAAGGGTCTGGAATAAAAGCGAGGAGTCTGGAAGCTTCAAGAGGATTCTAATATTTGCTTTCTTGAGGGGCTGTGTCCCCCTATTTTCAAAATCTCATAATAAACAATATAAATATATAATTAATTAAAATTTTATTTATAAATTATAATAAATACTTTATTTTTTACAAAATATTTCCAATAATATCTCAATAAAACCCTTAAGAAGTTGTTAAGAATAGATTTATTATCATGCATGCCAATTGAAGGTGCATTAGTGTGATACATGTACCGGGCTATTGGTGGGGCCACTCTCAACCGTGCATCAGATCTCATGTTTATTAGATGCGCATTCGGATGCTAATGCCATGGACCAAATATCAAAGGAATGAAACTAGGTGACCTATAACATCATGAGTAATTAGAAGGGGATGCCCAACTAAGAAAACCTTCCAGGTGGTTTACTAGCAGGGGTGTACACGAACTGAGTTAAGCTCAGTTAGCTCGCTTGACTCGGCTTGAAAAGCCTTGATTCGACTTGGTTCGAAGTTGAGTTTGAGCCGAGTCAAGCTGATTTTTTGAGCTCGAAAATGAGTCCGAGTTGGCCCCAGCTCAACTTGACTCGGATCAAACCCAACTCAAATCGAACTCGATTCGAACCAGTTTGGTGACTCAGTTACTTTGATATTGATGTTGCTCACCAAGTGTTTGATGAAATGACTCAACAAAGTGTGGCTGGTGGCAAGGAAAGTATGTATATGAAACAAATACTTTTTTTTCTTGATTTTTATGTTGCTTAGAAGGTGTTCGATAAAATACCTGTAAAACCACTGTTGCTGTTTTACATACAGTGAGATTTTGAAAGTGTAGTCCATGTGTTTGTGAAAATGCTGCACAGGAGAACTCAGCTTGAAATCGGCTTGAACTGGCCCAAGTTGCTGACCGAACCGAGCCAAGTTGGCCAGTCAAGCACGAGGACTGAGCCGAGCCGAGTTCGAGCTGGGGTCAGCTAGTGACCGAGCCGAGTCGAGCTAAGGCCAGCTCGACTTGGTTCAACTCAATGTACCCCCTATTTATTAGGCTATCAATGAGATATTATGGTTTGATGGGTTCTTGCCTTGGCTTATTTTCAGTTTAGATTAGGCTTAGAACTCAGAGCAAGTTTTTAAGCAAGTTGGCTTGGACTTAGTCATCTAAAAGCTTATAACTTGGCCAACCCATTAACATTTTAAAATTCAAAATTTAAAATAAAATTTTTTGTACATAAATGAAGTGAGATAACAAAAATAAGCCATTTCAATTACTGTGGGCCACGCTAATTTAGAAGCCTTAGGCATAACTTTTTTCTTTTTAATGTTGTGGGCCACTAAAGTTCTCAAACATGATGGACAGGGTGGACAATACGAACAATTAACATGAGCCCTCCGTCTGTTGGGTACCACTGCAAGATGTAACCACAGCTATACCATATGAGCACATCAATCACCTTGCCTGGGAATTCTCTAAGTTTTCTTTGAGTAACATGGGGCAAATGACTAAATATGCATAAAATCTATGCCATCAATCAAGTAAGCTACATCTTACTGGGCTTTGATTAAAAAAATTAGGGTCATTCAACTCTTAGTTGGGTCACTCTATAAATATGGATGGTGGATCTGATTATAAGGTCAGCTAATCTATAAAAAATAATGTACATCATTCAAAACATACAAATTCAAGTGTACCCCATTTGATAATCTGATTGACCTGATGATTTGTTATTATTATCACCATGGTGTGGTGCATACGTTTAACAGGATGGATGTTAGTGTGATACTCATACCGGTCTATCGGTAGGGCCACTGTCAACTTTGCATCAGATCCCATGTCTACTAAATGCACACTTGGATGCTAGGCCATGGCCCAAATACCAACCACAATGGAAATACAGGGGAGATACAATAAGAGGAACAATTGGGAGGGGACATCTAGCTAAGGAAACCTTCTCAATGGTTTATGGCACTCGTCGTGTTGTTTCATTTAGTTCATAAATCAGACGTGTCCCCTAGAATAAAGTAACATATCAAAAATACGCATCCCAACAATTAGGTGTGCACGCCTTGTGAATTTAGAGGTCTTAGGCATAATTTTGGCTTTGCCATTTGCACCGTGGCTCACTTAAGTTTTGGATCAACCTAATTTTTGGTTTCTAAGGTGAGTATGAGGGGTACATAATGGATAGGGTGGATACAGTTAACATGAGCGCTACAGCAGCTGGGTGATTGCTTGCCTTCAAGTGTAGATGTTCGTGAGTAATATTCTGTGAATACAGGATCGATCCCACAGGGAGATTTATGAGAATGAGAAAATCAAACACAAAATTAACTAAGTAATTGAAACTAAACAAATGAAATGATTTTAAAGGTTTTGAAGGTATGAAATTTAACAGAATTAAAACAACACTTAAGCTTCAAAGTTCTACACATAGGATAATATTCCATAAGTCATGATGACTTTGATAACACAATTAGGATTCGAGCACTATGGTTGGCCTAATTGTAAAAATAAAACAGTTTAAATATTTTAATAAATGATATAAAAGATTAGAAAATCATAGATTAACACCATTAATTCATATTCTCAAGTGCCTGTGATTTTAAGCATTCAATATCTGTGAGATAATAAATCAAAAAAATTAGCAGGTTGAGAACATCTCCCACCTAAGAAATCTAATTGATCTAGGTTAAGCATATCCATCAATATGGATATCATATGATGGAAACATATGGATCTCATATAAGAATCAAAAACCTAAACCTAAATAATTGATAACATGCGTATGTCATTCATCTCATCATTAAAAATAATCAATCATCATAATTATGATATCATTAAACCAATGTGCTTCCCTTCTAGCTTGGGCTAGAGGAAACTAGAAAAACATAATTAAATTACAAAAATAAAAAAGCAACAAGAAATAAATAAATGCAAATAGAAAAGATCTAAAAGAAAAAAAAAAATTATAAAACTTTAATAAAATTAAAAACTCTTTAAAAACCATAAATCTTGCTCTTGAATGCTCTGAATGATCCTTAAGAATGTCTTGAGAAGCGCTATTTATAAGTGGGGAACTCCCTCCTTCAAACAGATTTGAAAAATCTGGAAACCGCCTCAAATTTTCTCACTGAGCGTAGACTCCGCATAAACAGCTTCGATGCATCGAAAGTATTTCGATATGATCTTCGATATAAGCTTCGATACCATCGAAACTGGTCCAAAACTGTCCAGCGAGTTTGGCTTAAAAATCCTGCAATTTTCGATTCCACCTTCGATACATCTAAGTACCTTCGATATGATCTTCGACGCATCGAAGGTCTTTCGATATGATCAAAGGTGATTTTGGCAGTTTTTCAGAACTATACTTTTCTGGCCCTGAAATCTATTTTCAGAACAATTTCCAGGATTCCTTTTCTTCACTTCAAATATTCGATTCCCTTCCTTCATCACTTGGTTTCCTTGAATATTTGGCATGTGAATTCTTCAATTTTGGTCTCCTAAGATCCATCCCTTACCTTGGTGATTCTTGAGCATTAAATCCACGCTTTTAGCATTCTTTTCAATCTAAGCTCTCAGATTCACCTTACAAGACAAACATATATAAAATTTACCATTAAGCATTATCATGTTCATAAAACCAAGATATAAATGGAAGAAAATATGCAATATTTGACACTCAACACTCCCCCCAATCAGCATTTTGCTAGTCCCGAGCAAATAAATGAAGAAAATTTTCAAATACAAATAAGAATAAAAATTAATTCTACAAACAAAATTAAAACAAAAACAAAAATTCTAACTACACCAATTTCGCAGGTAATCTCAATTGCATTTAGCATATGCAACAAGCCTTTAAAGTCCTAGGTTTTCCCTAGTGGACGAGTTATAGTCTCGCGAGGGTTTTCAGAAATGTTACTCACAAACATTGAAAACATGGAAAATAGTTCAAAACTTAGAAATTTATACAATTATGCCTTCATTCATCATATGAATTCCAAAACAAAGCAACACTTGTCCTAAGTCTTAAGTTAGTTAGGATCTCAATTTTCTAATCCATTACATCCTTGAGTTCAAAGACCTAATGAAAATTTAAAATAGTTATAATCCAATATACTTAGGTGCTCGGTAACACTAGTCTAAATTTGAGAAATTTGCATGTTCCCTTTCCTTACTCCTTTCAATCATCCCAAGAATATGAAATCTCTAGTTATCTCATTTCCTTCATGCCCTTTCTTCTTCTATCATCATATCATCACTATTATAGATCACCCTTAGATGAAGATTTCCACCGAGTTTGCTTCATAACCTATGGTATCGTAATTGTAACGGTAACAACAATGGATATCTAAGTATCCTTACTCCGAATTACTGACACGATTGTTATGGTCATTACATTCATGCTCTATAATAAAATTTTCTTTTTCCATCATTTTTTTTCTCCTTTTTTTTTTTCCTTCAATATTCTCAGTTTTAAGCAAATGTCAATGGTACTAGTTCGTTCAACCTTGTTTGAATCAAAATTTGTTATTCTAATTCACATATCATATTCATCACTTAGTTAGCTAAGGTGTATTATGAATTCAATACATCAAATTATAACTCACTCTAAACTAGTGATTAGATAATCGAACTCAAGTATATAATTTTCAGTTATCAGAATTCTAACTACTATCAACCTGGAATAAGTATTAATTTTGCCTTTGGAATTCGCATAATATCATGTTCACATTCTTGTATAAACAATTTGAAATTAAAAAAAAAATTCCCATAAACCAATTTTTTTTTTTGATGTTTATTTTTCAAAAAAAAAAATGACTCTACTAGACTCTACTATTCCTAAAATTCTACTCACATGGATGACTATCCACACCCCCAACCTAAAATCTACATTGTCCCCAAAGTAATGATACAAGTAATGCAAAAACTATTAAAAATAAAAGAAAGGTTGGATAATACCTGCCATGAAGAAATGCACATGCTAAGTGGATAATGCAGGAAAAAAATGAATATTATACAAATCCTACATAAATGCTTCGTCAGACTAGGAGCATCAATTCGAATATTCTAGCTCATGAAGAGGGATGGACTCCTCTCCTAAATAAAAGTTTTCTACATAAGACTTCAATCTCTGACCATTAACCTTATACACATTGCCATTACGTGGATTCTCAATTTCAACAGCTCCATGAGTATATACATTCTTCACAATGAAGAGACCTGTCTATCTTGATCTTAATTTTCCTAGAAAGAATTGGATACGTTAACTGTACAATAAGACCTTTTGCTGAGGTTCAAAATTCTTCCTCGGAATGTTTTTGTCATAAAAAACTTTGGTCATCTCTTTGTAGATTTTAGAATTTTCATAGGAGTCTCTCCTCAGCTCCTCTAATCCATTCAACTCTAATGGTTCATGTTAAAGTTTAACTTCTTTATTACCCAGTATACTCTATGTTCCAATTCCATTAGCAAGTGGCAAACCTTCCCATACGCTAATTTGTATGGAGACATTCCAATTGAGGTCTTATAAGCAGTCCTATTAGCCCATAAAGCATCGGATAGTCCGAGGGACCAATACTTCCTATCTAGTCTTATTGTTTTCTCCAAAATGTGTTTGATTTCTCGATTAGAAATCTCAGCTTGCCCACTCGTTTGTGGGTAGTATGGGGTGCTCACTTTATGCTTGATGCAATATTTCTTCATCAAAGCCTCAAATGTCCTATTGCAAAAGTGAGACCCGCCATCACTAATGATGGTCTTTGGAGTTCCAAATATAGAAAAAAATATTTTCCTTGAGGAATCGTATGACCACTTTGTTGTCATTAGTCCTACTTGGAACTGCTTCAATCTACTTGAAAACATAATCCACACCAACCAATATATAAAGAAATCCGAAAGAAGATAGAAATGGGCCCATAAAATCAATACCCCAACAATAAAAGATCTCCAATGATAAAATTGGGGATAGAGGCATCATGTTGCGCCGGGACACTCTTCCTAATCTTTGACATCTATCACAAGCAACACATAAAGCATATGTATCTTTAAATATGGTGGGTCAGTAAAACCCACACTACAAGATTTTTGCAGTGGTTTTCTTAGCAGAAAAATGGCCACCACATGCTTCCATGTGGCAAAAGGAAATATCACTCTAAACTTCATCCTCTGAGACAGAATGTCTAAAAATCTTATCAGTCCCATATTTATATAAATACGGGTCATCCCAGAAGAAGTTCCTAACCTCGATTTCAAAGCACTTCCTATCTTATGACTTCCAATGATATGACATTTTTCCCGTCATAAGATAGTACATTATATCTGCATACCAAGGCAATTTAGAGATTGTAAATAATTGTTCATCAGGGAAAGTATCCTGGATATGCATCTCCTTAGTGGAATCATCTAACACCAATCTGGAAAGGTGATCGGCCACTATGTTTTCTACTCCTTTCTTATCTTTTATCTCTAAGTCAAATTCTTGGAGTAGGAGGATCTATCTCAAAAGTCTCAGCTTTGCATCTTTCTTAGATAGTAAATATTTCAAAGCCGAGTGGTTCATGAAAATGAACACTTTGGATCCTAGTAAGTAGGACCTAAACTTATCCAAAGCAAAAACTATTGCAAGTAACTCCTTTTCAGTTGTTGAGTAGTTCACTTGGGCCGAGTTTAAAGTTTTACTCGCATAGTGAATAACGTAGGGTCATTTATCTTTCCTTTGGCCCAAAACACCCCCTATGACATAATCACTTGCATCACACATTAGTTCAAAAAGAAGTGTCCAATCTGGTGGATGCATGATAGGTGTAGTAGTAAGGGATGATTTAATTTTATTAAAGGCACTTGCACACTCATCTGTCCACTTAAATGGGACATCCTTTTGAAGAAGCTTCGTCAAGGGTCTAGTAATGGCATTAAAGTTCTTGATGAATCTTCTATAGAAACTGGCGTGCCCTAAAAGTGATATAATATCTCTAACAGTTCGGAGAATGGGTAGATTATCAATAATGTCCAGTTTTGAGCGATCTACCTCGATTCCATTTTTGGAGATAACATGGCCCAAAATAATTCCCTTTTGAACCATGAAATGACACTTCTCTCAATTTAAGACAAGGTGATTCTCTTCACATCTAGATAAGAAAAGAGATAAATTGTTAAGGCATTCCTCAAAACTACTCTCAAATATAGAGAAGTCATCCATGAAAACCTCAAGAAATTTTTCAACCATATTTTAAAAAAATACTTAACATACACCGTTGAAAAGTCGTTGGGGCGTTGCATAATTCAAATGGCATCCGTTTGAAAGCAAACGTGCCAACTAGACAAGTGAACGTGGTTTTCTCTTGGTCTTCCAGGGCTATCTCTATTTTGTTATATCTGGAATATTCATCAAGGAAACTATAGGAGTGACTTGCTTCCCTCTCTAAAACTTGATCAATGAATGGTAGAGGGAAATGGTCCTTCTTTGTGACCATATTCAGTTTTCTACAATCAATGCAAACACGTCAACCTGTGGTGACACGTGTTGGTATGAGTTCATTATTAGAAATTTGTACGATAGTTATTCCGAATTTCTTTGGAACTACTTGAGTTGGACTCACACAAACACTATCAGATATTGGGTAGATGATTCCCACATCCAACAATTTAATCACATCATTTTTTATAATTTTCATCATGTTTGGATTAGGACGTTTTTGAGGTTGTCTAATTGGTTTGACGTTCTCATCGAGGTGGATCCAATGGGTGCATATGAAAAGGCTTATACCCTTAATGTTAGAAATGGTCCAGCCCAAGGCTCCTTTGTGGTCCCTTAGAACATTTAACAATTTAATCTCTTGATCCTTCTCCAAAAATAAAGAGATCACCACAGGATAAGTTTCATTTCCACCTAAGTATACATAAGCTCATTTGGTACTGGTTTTAGATCAAGCTTTGGAGCATTGGTTGGTGATGGCAGCAAGTCCTCGATAGATAGGATTTGAGTGCGCAGTCTCCATCGGTATATACCAATGTCCTGGGTGGTAGTGCTCTCATTATCATCACAAATTTCAGCAAGCAATTTTTCTAAATCAGATTTTTTTTTAAAGTCCCCAAATACTTTAATCAATTCCTTAGATAGACTGGGTTCCAATTCCTCTTCCTCTATTAAGCAGTCCATAAAATTCAGCCCATGAATCTCATTATTGTCTATGGGCTGCTTACATAGATTGAAAATATTTAGCTCTAAGGTCATGTTACCAAAAGACAACTTCATCATTCCATTCCTGCAATTGATGATTGCATTTGAAGTTTCTAGGAATGAGCGACCTAAAATAATGAGAACTTAAGCGCTAGCATTTATACATGGTTCAATGTCTAGTACAATAAAATCCACAGGGAAGTAGAATTGTTCCACTTGGACTAACACATCCTCTAAGATTTTCCTTGATACCTTAATGGAGCGGTCAGCAAGTTGGAATGTAATCGTGGTTGGTTTAAGCTCACCTAACCCTATTTGTTGGTAAAATGAATAAGGTACTAAATTGACACTTGCACCCAAATCTAGCAAAACATGCTTAATTTGGAAATTCCCAATAATACAAGGAATAGTAGGACTTCCCGGGTCTTTGTATTTAGGTACGGCCCTTTTCTGAATGATAGCGCTCACTTTCTCAGTGAGGAAAGCCTTCTTGTACACATTTAATTTCCTCTTCACAGTGCACAAGTCCTTGAGATATTTAGCATATGATGTAATTTGTCTAATGACATCAAGCAGAGGAATATTGACAGTAACATTTTGGAGCACATCCAATACCTCTTGATATTTCATGGGGACAGTCGGGTTCCAAAGTCTAAATGGGAATAGAACTGGAGGCTTATATGACTTAGTCTTTTTATCCTTTTGTTGTTGTGGCTCTTAAACCATAGCCGGTTCATCATTCTCTTGAGATGGTGGCTCATCCTTCGGTATTTCTACCAGTTACATTATCTTGTTATCGACTTCTTTTCCACTTCTCAAGGTAATGATGGCCTTAGCTTGTTCATGATGTAGCTCACTTGGATTTGAGTCTCCAATGAAATGTGTATTTCTAGGGTTTGGCACAGGTTGAGAGGAAGTGTGCCTTTCTCCCTAGCATTTAGTTCAGTTCAATCCTAACCATGGCTGTCTTTAATTCCTGATTTGATTGGATTAGAGACTAATTCATTTAAGCTTGAGAATTCATGAATGCGGTCAATGCATCCTCCACAGATGATCACTTTAGTGTGGCACATATGGTGCTTTGTTAGGTGCTTCAAAGAAGTTGTTTTGTGGATGCACTTGAGGTGCAGTGGGCGCATTAATTTGTGGTCCACTCCTCCAACTAAATTTAGGATGGTTACACCAATTTGGATTGTACGTGTTTCCCATTAGTTGCATAACTGGCCTTTGGTAGTTATTTATAGCACTTGCTTGCCCATGCTCATGCATGATATCTTGTACAACTGGGATTGTTAGACTATCCTTTGTGTCATGGTTGGCACTACCACAAATGGTACAAAAATTACCTAAGGAGGTATTTTCTTTAATCATATCAACCTTCCTAATTTCCAAGGCTTCGACCTTTCTAGCCAATGCAGCGAATTTTGCATTAAGGTCGTATTCCTCTCTTAGGACGTACATCCCCGCTTTCTCTATAGGAATGGGTCTAGTTTGATCCGATTTATATATGAGAAATGGTATTATGAGGTTGTCGAGCTCTATGAAATGCCTAGGGATAAATCATTTGAATCAAATAAGATCTATCCAAAGGAGGTCTTAGTATTATATATACATACACACATACATACATGTGTGTGTGTGTGTGCGTGTGTGTGTGTTGTGTGTGGAGAGAGAGAGAGAGAGAGAGAGAGAGAGAGAGAGAAATGGTATCATGAGGTTGGCGAGCTCTATTGGCCTCACCATGATCTATGTTGGACATCTACACCATGCATTTGGTGGGTTCCCTCTAGGTTATGGGATATTAAAAAATCAGTTATATCAAGAACTCAAGAGAGTCAAACCATCTGAAACCATGTGAAATCATGCCTAAAACATCTAAAAGCACTTGGCGAGGCCCAGCAGAGTATTAGATACGAGTGAAACTTGATGTGACCCCTAATCTAAGTGGGATTACACAATGGATGGGCTAGATGTCTAAACCACATTTTAGTGGGCCCGATAAAAGATCATGAAGGTTTCAACTAGTGGATATCCACTCTCAATTGTTGTATGTAGTGTGGCCACCTAAGTCATGGATCAAATAATTTTTAAGCCCATGGCCCACAATAGAAAGTTGCATTTGATTGATGAGGTGGATGTCTAACATAAATCACGATGGGACCCACATAGTCAACCTCATGGGAAGCTCCCATGAGAACAACCTTATAGTACCTTTTCACATGTGTGTGTGTTTGTGTCTGTGTGTGTGTGTGAGAGAGAGAGAGAGATGCTTTAGCGCTCTTAGAGCATATGTAAGACCCGTATCCTAGCCTGTACTGTTCCGTCGACTCCCGCGATCCTTCCCGTTGAATTCCGGCAACCTGCGACCTATGATCGACATTTGCGCACGACCTTAAGTCGTATCCTGTAGATTTGAGTTTGCTTAATCTGAGACTTGTACCATTGTGACTGCACCGTCGCCACGGTTCCAACACCACGTCTTCCATACCGATCCGATACCCAGGTCAAAAGATATGGGCTCGCGTTTATTTCGAGAAAAAAATCGCGAGTTTGCAATCCCAAGAAAATCTCTACGACATGTCCCATCAATCAATCAATCACCTCATGTCAAGTACACTCACCCATGCTTCCTTTCTCCACAAGTCAAACAACCACCGAGTCAACTAACCTCTCACCTCATCCATCACTCACCTCACATCCATCACTCACCTCACATCACCCATCTCTCTCTCTCCTTACAACCCTCTCTCTCTCTCTCATTTCTCAACACAAATTCCAAGCAAGAGAAGAGAGTGGACGTCCATGGTTTTCCAAGAGAGAAAGTGAGATGTGTGTGGCCCATTTCTCACCCCAAAAACCTTCATCCTAGCCATTCATTTCTCATCTTCCACCATCAAAGTGATACACAAGGAGATCGGCTTTCCAACGGACCAAGAAGATCGAACGGTGGGTGCTTCTATAAGCTAGTTTTCATGTTTTTATGATGGGCCAAGTGAGGCCTACCGATTGATGGTATAGATCTCACTTTGGACCCTAAGATGTGTCCGATGGCCCACCTTGATCCTCATGATCATTCCATGATGGGGCCATTCTCTATGGACCCCATCATGATGTTTATTTTCCTTGCATAAAAAGAGGTCATCTAGACTGTTCATTTTGGGTGGAGAAGGAACCTCCACCATTGATCTTTGATTTGGTGAGCCCACATGTATTGAGACCTTGAATGCAAGGGAGGGTTCATAGTGGCAGAGCCCTCCATCACACGTGTCCCACTCTCTCTCTCTCTCTCTCTCTCTCTCTCTCTCTCTCTCTCTCTCTCGTTTTCATTTCTTTTCATGTGATGATGTGGCCGTGTGGCCCACCCGGATGGATCCCACCATGAAGCATGTATTTTAGCCAACCCATTTGTAGGTGGGGCCCACTTTAAATGTGTATGTTCCACACCACCCGGCCATGTGGTGGCCCACATAAGCAGGGTCCACCTTAAATATATTTGCATGCCCAAAAAGAGTCCAGCGTCAGGACGTGAACTTGGAAACAGAAATATAAGCTTTGGTTAAAAGCTTTTGGGGAGGGTTGCTCATGCAGGCCCCACCTTGATGTATGTTTTTAATCCAAGCCGTCCATTGCATTCCTTAGATCATTTTAGGTGTTGAGCCAAAAAATGAGGTTAATCCAGATTTCTAGTGGGCCATAGCATAGCAAACTGTGATTTTTACCGTTGAAAATTCACCTGATGATTTTATACGCCAAAACGCCTCGAATATTGGGCTTATTTGACTTATTTTGAGCCATGGGAGCTAATGGACGGGGTGGATTCCCCTAATGCGGGCTCTACCACAGAAAAACCTCAAGAAAACCAATTTTTCAAATAAAATAAAATAGGTAGTAGCACCTACTACCGCTGACAGAGCAGCAGGCGCTGTTACGCCATGGGCGGGTGGACAGGGACCACGGTCCCATGTGTGGGCCCCACCGTGATGTGTCCCGACCATCCACACCGTGCATTGGTGGGCCCCTTAGGCTAGTGGAGCCCCCACCCAAAATCAGCCTAATTTGGGACTCAGGTGGCCCACACGGCAGGAAGCAGTGGGACTGGACGTCTGCCATTGAAACCCTTTTTGGGTTGCAGAAGTTTTGAATCAATATGAAATTTGTTTTTACTCTTCATCCAGTTCTGCGTGACCTTATGAACAGATTGGATGGCTTATAAACATTATGGTGGGCCGACGTGGGACCCACAGTGATATATGTGTTTTATTCACACCGTCCACTGCCGTGGACGGTGGAACCCACCTAAATGTATGTCTTTTATGTATGCCGTCCAGCCATTTTAGTTGGCTGTTGGATGGCAGGGGGACCCCACCATGAGGTATATGTTTCATCCATGTCGTCCATCTATATGGTACCCACCCCACGAGTGGGGGCTGCACCTCGTGTGTGTGTGTGTGTGTGTGTATCGTATATGTTATACATATTATATATTATATTATATAATAAATACATGATGGTGGGCCTTCATGGGACCTACCATGATGCATGTGTTGCATCCAAACCGTCCAACCATTTTAACAGATACTTTTAAGGCTTGGGACAGAAACAAGACAGATCTAGGATGAAGTGGGCTACATTATAGAAAACAATGGGTTTGAACGTCCACCATTAAACCCTTGGGCTACCAAATTTAGGACAATATGATATTTATTTTTCCTCTTAATCCAGGTCTTTAAGACCTTATGCTCATATTGGATGGGGCATAAATGATACGGTGGGCCTTGAGAATTTTAATGGTGGAAATCATTGTCACCACTATTATTTGAAGTGCAGTCCAGTTGATCTTTTGAGATGATTCATATATTTATATTGTATATATTAATGTACTTGTGGCCATTCGTTGAGGCCCACCTTGATATATACATGAGGCCCATTTGAGGAGGCCCATCTTGATGTATTTGTGGCCCGTTTTTTAGGCCCACCTTGACATTTATAAGGCCCATTTGAGAAGGCCTATCTTGATGTAGTTATGGCCCATCCATTGAGGCCACCTTGATATGAATGTAAGGCCCATGTTATAAGGCTCATTGTGATGTATTCAAGGCCCATGGGTTATGGCCCATTGTAATGTACATGAGGCCCATTGGTGCGGCCCATTGGTGTGACCCACTTGATCAATATAAGGCCCATGTGATGCCGCCCATTTGATGTATTTAAAGCCCATGGGTCGAGGCCCAACGGGTTGTACTTAAGGTCCATTGCAATGTGTGATTCCGCCATGGGTTATGTAACGACATTTATGGCGGGTCATGCCTTGGGGCAATGTTGGTTTGACATCCACATTGTAAGAATAATGCTGGTTAAATGTCTGCATTATAACTCTCCCTAGGGTCCATTGATAGGCCCATACTTGTTGTGTGTAGGCCATCAACGCCCATCTTTGTTGTGAGGATAGTTCATCACCATATAAAATGCTTAGTATAACTCCATGATTCATGCCCATATGCATCATATGTATGCCTGATATGAGGAATGTTTGATCATAGCATACGCCATTGGGCAGATTATTTACGAGACTCCTTATGAGACGGAATGCCCACATTATTAAGCCGTACGCGCAGGATTACTGCATGACTGGATAGTGTGACTCATGCATCTCGCATATATGTGACTTGATCATTGTACGCCCTAGCGACATCAGGGTCGTGGCCTCCACAGGCACATCGTGGATGGCTAAATAGGACATCAAAAATACTTGGTTCTAGCACTGTGGGCACGTAGGATGTCCTTGGGTGAAAATCCCAGAACCTCCTTGGTACCGAGAGATGCTCCAACGTCTAGACCAAGTATAATATGAGCGTTGGTGCCTATACCATGAGGTCGTGTCTCCCACTGTGTCGTGGTCGGTTGGAAAGGGGTGTGGCCTTATCCGCCTGAGTGAGGGGGTTATAAGCTAGGCTGAGTATGACCAGCTCGTAAATGGGTCTGCTATCGACGAGCCGAGTAGGTATTGGCAGATTGCTGGCTAGGCGGATAATGAGGTCTCTTCCACTCGCTGGGCTGTGCAGCTAGGGATGAGGCAGTCGGAGTGGAGTGTAATAGACCCCGGTGATTTTTCCACAGAGCAACCGTACTGATATGTGGACTCATTGAGCAGAATTGCATATCCATTCATTCATTCATTCACTATCCACTCAAGCTGGTGGTGTGTAACTATTTGTTACATGTACCTTCGCATGGCCAGGATTTCGGTTGGGCGCGCAACTAACTTGAGGTCAGTTGTTTACCACATTGAGTCGGACTATCCAAATTTAGGTATGAGACTGGTTTGGATAGAAGTCCCTTATGGTGGACCCCATAGCCTGCGATACTACGTACTATCATCCCGACTTCACATTCCAGCATGGTCATTTCATTCACACCGCATATTACATTGCATCCGCAGTACTTAGCATTTTGGGTTACTATGTTTTGCACTTATATGGCCTAGACGAACTTAGTAGGATTTGCATATTGCATTTCATCATCGGCACCTGATATTTGGCTTCCACATTTGCATAGCCAATCCGCATTGCGTATTCTTTTATTGAATGATTCATGGACTTACCAGTATATTTCCGCTTACTTTGATATCGTATGATTCATGATCTTGTCAGTATTTCTGTTTATCTCGATGATATATGATTTATGGGCTTTATTATATACTTGGCACTTACCATACACACACTTTCACCACCCTCTAAGTTTTCTATAAGCTTATGCACGATAGATGCATACAGGTGGTGTTAGGTTGCAGCAGCATTGAGCTTGGAGCATGTAGCCGTCTTCTGGAGCTTTGATTTCGACATATGTATTTCCCTTTCAGCACTGTATTCAAATGATTATATTAGTGGATATGTGATGATGATGTTGCCTTTGTGATTTGGGTAAACTTGTGGTTATGCTCCGTTACAAAAAAAAAAAAAAAAACATTCTGAAAACCTCCTTGTAGGATCCCAGGATCGGAATCTGGCATATGATTGTCGGGAGCCAAGACTGGGGCACTACGGAGGCTGTCGGCACTGGATTCGGCGATCAGAAATTTTGTGAGCCCGTTTTTCGAGTTTGGGGCGTGATAGCATAAGTAATAGTGCTTCTAGTTACATTCAGATACTTAAATTTATTAATCAAATTATTCATTAGGTCCAACACACATATCATTCGATACCATGAAAATATGAATAAAACATACTGGAATTAATGGAACTCCACAACTGTATGGGAGGTATGAGAGAGCGACAATAGAATAAGCAATAATGATTCTGATTCATCGTTGGGTCAAGGCGTGTACGTGGTCGCTATATTTAAGATAGCTCGTGCTCCTTGGTGTGCTGAATTGGTGGCAAAAGGTTTTCGATGCACTATCTCCCATGATACATGACTCATCAAATCGATGTTTACTGCATACACTAGTTATGAAAATCCCAACACCACCATCATAATAACACCATTAGAAGGGAAGCACGTCCTTTCTTAGGCCCAAAATGGAAAATTAAAATTTTACTAAGAAGAGTAAGATTTATTAGAAGGGAGATAATATGATAGAAAAGAAGGATTTTTTGGTCTTCCAAATATTAACTCTATTCCCCTTTTTATGAAACTTGATTAAACACTCGTAAAAAAAATACCCATTGAGTAAAAAATCATCACGACAATTGAGATGCACTTACAAGTTAAAAGTCATGTTTCACATGATGGAAACAACCTTATTAAGTAGGCAACATCCAACGATCATAACAAAAATAAAAAAGGAGCAAAAAGGAAGTTGTAAATTTGCACAAAACCAAGCCAATCAAGAATCAATTTAAAGAGGTCCATCTAAGCCAATTGGGCACAATTCCCCCCTACGTGCAAGTATTCAGGTGCGCACGCCCGATTAAAGATTTTCAGGTCAGGCTTGTGCATACATACAAGTTTAGGCATAACTTAGCACATTTCACAATAGTCTATAATGCCAAAGGTTTATAAATCAATTTACGACACCTCATTATATTCAATATGGGACTAAAGGTTTTACAAAAGACAAAAACAAAGCAATTTTACTTTTGCATTTATTTTCTTTGTATTTTTAAAATACATATAATAATTCTCTACTTATTTTAAATAATATAAAATTGAACATAAAAAAAGAGCTATTATGCATAAATGAATGTGACGAAACATCTTGAATCTCACTTAATAGATCGTGTTTTGACCAAAAAAAATTAGTGAACTAAGTTTTGAATTAAATTTCTTTTAAAGTATACCATACACGAAATACATACAATAGTTTAAGTAATTTTTAAAGATGTTTAGAGCTACATGTTGTGGTCATATGCATTATTCCCGTTTCATGAGTTCATCAAGGGTGTCTCTATAATCACACCCAACCTTAAAACAAGACTATAAACTCATTAAGGAATTTACCAAACCTTAATATATTATAGAAATTCGCATTACTAATACTATAGAGAGAGAGAGAGAGAGACTTGGAGAAATAATTTCTCCTAAACTGTAATGTTGTTCAACTAAAGAATCATGCAAAAAAATTAGTTTTCCTATTAAACCTAATTATTTGGATGTCCACTTCTTAGGTTGGGTTATCATTTCTAGTAATTCAGTTTTCTATTGGCTTAAGTCTCATCTCCCTCAATATTTTTCAAAATTTTTCTCTAGACAAAGCTTTAGTTAAAGGATCTATAATATTCACATTGGATTTAATGAAGTTCAGAGTTATTATACTATTTTTTAATAGTTGTCTCACACAACCATGTTTAAGATAGACTTGTCTGAATTTTCTAGTATAACACTTGTTATTAGCTCTCCCTAACAAGGGTATTATAGTGAATAAATATAAGCGTACTGGTTTCACCCAGTAAGGTATATCTATTAATAGTGTTTTTATTCATTCTGCCTCTTCACTGTTGTTGCCAAACCAACCACTTTAGATTTCATTGTGGAATAAACTATACAAGTTTGCTTTTCATATTTACATGAAATAGTGTCATGGTGAAGATATAACCATTAATAGATTTACAATCATTTAGGCCCACTATATCTTCTACTATAACTGAGAATCTTTAATAATGATAATTAAGATCTCATGTCCTTTTAAGATACCTTAAAGCTCCATATATACCATTCTAGTACATGTCACTGGTGTTGTACCATATTTCTGACCGTTCTTGGGAAACCCAATTAGAAAGAACATGTATTATAGCAAGGAAAAGATATTGTAGGCTAAAAATCTTCAAGGATGCTTAAAGTGTTTTTTACAAAATCACAAATGACAGGATGACAAGATAGTAAGCAGTTGAGAGGAATTCAAAAGCAAACCAAGCAGTCGACCAAGTGACCGATAGTCACCCAGAAGGCAAACTAAGCTTGTTGATAAGCATCCAGGAGGTAGATCAAGTAGTTGATAGTCATCCAGGAGCTCGGCCGTAATCAAGTTAACAAGGAAGCTTCAAGTGGTTATTAGGATAGGTAGCAAGTTTAGAAGAAAGTCTCTAAAAGTTCATGTAGTGGTTAAACGGTTACAACAACCATAAGAACGTAAGGAGCATCCAGAAGGAAAGAAAGTAATGTTGAAATGGTTATAGCAACCATTAGAACATGGGAAACATCTAGATAGTCGGATTAAGGCTATAAATAGCAAAGGAATTTAGTGGGAAGATTTGTCTCATACCAACTGTCACTTCCCAAACTCGGAAACCGGTCTCACAAAATTTTCGATCGCCGAATTCGGCGCCGACAGCCTCCGTAGTACCCTATTCTCGACTTCCAATGCCCATACACCAGATTCCGATCCTGGGATCCTACGAGGAGGATTTTCCAACATACATTTACCTCGTAAGAAGCATAACCACAAGTTTACCCAAGTCACAAAAGCAACATCATCATCACATATCCACTAATATCAAAACTTTTAAGTACAATGCATAAAAGGAAATGCAACAACAATATTGGAAGCTCCAGAAGACCGCTGCACGCTCCAAGCTCAATACTGCTGCAACCTAACATCGCCTGCACGCATCTATCGTACATAAGCTTATAAAAAGCTTAAAGGGTGGTGAAAGTGTGTGCACAAGATAAGTGTCAAGCACGTAAATATTAAAGTAAGCGAAAACATACCGGTAAGTCCATAATTACCATTAGCCTTATCCAGACTATACAACGCAAAGCATAAATATCATATACTGAGGAAACAATGTAGATCAACTATGCAATGCGGAGTCATAGTAAGCCCAACATCATATACTGAGAACGCAATGCAATATGCAATTTTGAAGAGCTACGAATACCATCAGCCTCATCTAGGACATATAAATGCAGAAACATATCAACCCAAAATGTCATATGCCGCGGATGTAATGTAATATGTAAATCCTGAAGAACCACGAATACAATCAACCTCATTTAGGCCATACATCAAACCTGCATGTATCGCGCGATCATGTGAGGATAACTCTGTCTCACAAGGAGTCCATAAACATCTCAGCCTAATAGTATTTGCTTTAATTAATCATCCATCACAACATACATACGAATGATGGGGATCCACAGAAGGATGACGGATCTAGTCCAAATATCAAAATAGGCTCACTGATTTAAAACTCGTCACGATAGTTAGGGAAAGAATCCAACCTAAAGCCACCGCAACATCGGACGATGCTTCCGATGTGGAACAAAGTTCTGCCTTCACTGTGTGCACAGTAGCCTGCCAGCACAGTAGCTTGTCAATCACTAGTAGCTCGCTCAGGTCCTCATGCCCAGCCCACTTAGTGTCCTCCACGTGCGCCCGCCCACATGTGATCACAGTGATAGAGCGTCACAATATCCCCCAACAAGGGTAGATCCGAGTTTAAGTGCAATAAGTAGGCTTCTTTACCCTCTCTATCTCGTAATAAACTGGACTTCCTTATGAGGCCCAATATATACAGAAGGTGGGCTCCAAGGTGTAGGTATTATGATGTTATGATGTCACGTACTCATAATCGATATCGATAATCAACCTCGGCAATCGGCCTCGGATGATTGGTCTCAACAATTGGCCTCAGCAATCGGCCTCGATGATCAGCCTCGGTAATTGGCCTAATAAAGGGCCTAAGGGAAGGTCACAATATGGACATTTAACTATCATCGCCCATAATGTGGACATTTAACCATCATTGCTCCCAAGGAGTGGCCTACATAGAGTCAAACGTATCGTGGGCCCATAGCCTCATACAATCACAATGGGCCACATACAATCAAGCGGGCCGCATCGCATGGGCCTCGAATACATCACAATGGGCCTCACTCATGGGCCTCATATACACAACAGGTGGGCCTTGCACATGGGCCTCAGATACATCACACGGGCCACAACCCATGGGCCTAATGCACATCATAATGGGCCTCATTAAATGGGCTACAAAAACATCACAATGACCATGCCATATAGGCCGAAAATACATCTCATTGGGCCTTACCAAATGGGCCGAAAATACATCACAATGGGCCACGACATATGGCCGAAAATACATCTCAATGGGCCACGACCCATGGGCCTCAAATACAACAAGTGGGCCGCATCAGTGGGCCACACTAATGGGCCTCATATACATCAAGTCGGCTGCATCCACGGGCCGCATAAGTGGACGACATAAATGAAACACGTTCATCATGGTGCGCCCACACTGCCCGTCCAGATGGACGGTGTGGATGAAATACATTCAACATGGTGGGGTCCCACTGTACTGATGGTGTAGGTAAAACCCATAAATCACGGTGGTCCCACCTCCAATGGGCCACATGCTCGGGATCAAGCTGATATTTGCGTCTCCATTCGGTCCGGGCCAGTCTAATGGACAGCAAGGTGAGCCCCACCAACTGGACGTCCAGAAAAAAAAAATCTGGACGGTCTGGATGGTGGCTGAACACATTAGGTGGGCCATATACCTTATCATCACTATATAAAAAAATGAAAGAGAGAGAAGAGAGAAAGAGGGAGAAAGAATCGTGGAGATAGGAGGGACCCCGCCACTATGGGTCCCTCTAAATGCAATGCATACATCAAGTGGGTCCCATTACAAGTGGCCCCAAATCAAAACCGAGATGATGAACACCCACCTTCAAAACCACTCCTTCTTCCACACTAGGGTGATCTAGCTCCAAGGAGAAAGAATCAATGGTTAAGATTGAATTTAGACGTTGGATGATGGGGTATGAAGCTTCAAGGTGGGTGGAAAAATGGAGGAAATCTTGGGCGTTGGGTGCTCATGGGGTTGCTTGGGAGAATGAGAGAGAGGTGAGAGAGAGAGGGATGGGTGAGTGATGGGGTGTGATGGGTGAGTGAGTGATGAGTGTACTTAGTTGTAAGAGAAAGTTGACTTTAGGGGAGGAGTGGTTGTACTTGCTTGAGGTGATTGATGGGATATGTACTTGACATTTGATGTGATGAATTCTCTTGGGATTGCAATGAGTGGCGTTCTCCTCGAACTGAACGCGGGCCCACATCTCCTAGCCCGGGTATCGCCTCGGCGTGCGAGACGCGGCGTCGGAACCGCAATAACGACGCGATCACAAAGGTATAAGTTTTGAGTCGAGCTGACTCTGATATATAAGACATGACTCAGGATCACGTGCAAATGCCGATAACAGATCGCGGGTCGCCGGAATTTGACCGTGAGGACCGTAGAGGCTACGGAATGGTATGGGCTAGGATACGGGTTTCACACCAATCCAATCAAACCCAATATATCTTTCAATTACTTTCTAATCACCTGTTATTTACATTCCTTAATATAATCACTTTACATATCTACAAGTCAAATACATTTCTTAGTGTAATCCTTTACTTTTTGCCTGTTGTTTACATTTCGCAGTGTAACTCATAGCGTTAATAAAGTAGTTGGTAATCTTAGCTGAAATTTTGGATCTATGCTCATACACTAGATTCAAGTCTCCATCTAGGAAGGTAATCTGCAACTACTCTTCACGACCGACTGTAAGGTTTTTTTTTTCTGTTTTTCTTTGATATGTATTTAAAAGTCCTTTCATACGAAAAGTAAAAGTGTAACCCATCATCATAGGACGAACCCTACAATCTAAATATCGCCTTATCCGATTTACATACTGAGCGAGTAGCTGAATAGGCAACCAATCTCATTTGATCTTGGTCATATACTACGTATCTGCCTATATCAGTGCTTAGGGTCATAGTTGTTCGATTTGGATTGAGCCGCAAATTCAATTTTGGCATGCCCACGCTTATCACATGACTAAAACTAAAAATCGTACAACAACATCTCTTGACACGCTATTGAGTGTCAAATATTGCATATTTGCAGCTGTTTATATCTTAGTTTTATGAACATGATGTAACGCCTACGCTCGACTCCCGAGTCCCCGAGTGTCACTTATCATCAATTTTATGGTTTTATGATTTATCAAGTTTAAATGCGAAGCATGGAATTAATTGAAACATGAGGCACATTCACAACTAGTCTACTGAACTGAAAGGAATCAATATATACAGTTTCAAAAGAATATAAATGGGCCGCATAAGGCGATGCCCAACAAAATCGCAAAGAGAATCATACGCCCAAAAGAATGGTGCGCTGAGCCCACGACTCAACGCTCCAGAATCCAGTCTCCTAAGCCGATGGATAACCGCCCATCAACTGGAAGTAGGACAGCTCGTCCTCCTCATCGAGACTCACGCCGCTCGGCTCCTCGAATTCAGCATCACCTGCAGCTACTGAAGTGTCTGGTTGGTATTTTAAAACACCGTCCCAGAGTGGGAGTGAGTGATCAACTCAGTGGGTACTATTAGTCTTAAGTTTTAACAGGCAGCAGTTATAGCATGAATTTAATGAAAGGTAACATTCATAGATACTAAGCTAATCTTGATAATGCGTATGCATGGTGAATGATATGATGCATGCCCTCGCCACAACTCTCCCTCAAGCGACTCCATCTTACGATCGCATATGACAACACTCCCTCAGAGCGACCTCGACTGCCGAGTCGCCACCCTAGCTAATGCGATGCAATGATATGTTAGCCAAGTTCTTAGTTAATTCCGTTCATCCAGCAAGTTTAGGAAACTGATTCACCCCACGTATCAATGCCCTCAACTAGTTGCGGTGCCGAGACCCCTCAATGCGCGAGGCCAGGGCACCGCGATCCGTGATCCCGTCGGGTTCCCCATCCCCGACACCAAGCACATGGGGAGTGCTGAGAGGAAGGGATTACTCGCGGTCACTACGGGGAGGCGCGTCACCCCAGCGTAGGCCGACAGCTCGGACACAGTGTCCCATTCCACCATGCCTGGCTCACGAGACGGTGGATCAATGTTCAGTTCGCTATCAGTGGGCTAACCACGGTGGTAGGGTGTGCCAGGTTCCATACATGTGTGAGCAATCAAGGTTAACAGATAAGATTGGTCAGTATTAGTAGGCTATACCGCACAAGTTCAGGCAAACACGCAACAGACAACATCGGGTATGAGCGACCCATGTAGTCTAACTACTGCCGCCCATCCGCACTCGCCCAAACCCACGGCCTAACCCCAGGATAGTCCTACCAACGGGACACCCACCTCCTCTCATTTCCTTACCAACCCAAGGGTCGACAACAGTCATGGCATGTTATTCATCATTGTTATCTACTAGCATAGTCGATATAATGCATACACATTCATCACACCCTTATGAAATTCTTCTACAAGCAAGCTAACAACGCATTTGAATAAGGTGCTTGTATGTGTGTGTGTGTGTGTGGAAGTGAAGCACTTCCCACATCTCATAGGACCAAAATGTGCAAACGTGAACGAGTCATACATGTTATGAGGATCAACATACATGGATCACCAAGACATGAGCATGTAAAGCATTTGATTTTCTACCTAACCATGTGAGAGGCAAACAACATGTTATAAAGAACATTACACACAACTCCATTAAGACATGAACATACAACATTCATTGTAACCAAGCATATGAGAGGCAAGATCAACATCAAAAGGGAACTAAACATGCAAATCCATGCGATTCCAACGAACATGAAATTCCTAAGTTTCCTCTAGATCCTCCAAACAACATCCCATACACACAAAATCATTAAACTCAAATTATAATTGATGTTAGACCACCTAAGGATAATAGTCCGCACCTATGGATTGTTGGAGACTTGAAAAATGACCTAGAGATGCCGAACCCGGTGCCGATCGGCCGGAATCCCTAAAGCAACATTTATATGTTAGAATCCTAAATAAATCCCTCCTCATCACAAGGGTTTCAACGAAAATGGGTGGTGGATCTTACCTAGATGATCAACGGAGTGAAAAGGGCGGTTGTGGATGAGGAATCCTCCTTTGAGAAGATGTAGGGAGTTGTGGGGGTTTGATTTCCTTGGGCCCACCTTGCTCTTCTTTCTTCTCTCTCCCTTCCTCTCTCCTTCCTTTCTTCTTTCTCCCCTTTCTCTCTTCTCTCCCTCCCTTCTCTAGGGCAAAATCGTATGGAGAGAGGGGGTGCCCAAATAAGGCCTTTATATAGTGCCAGTTTTGGAGCAATTGGCCCCGAATGTTGGGTCTTTACTATACTAACCCTATGGGAGGGTTTTTCTAGTTAATGGGGTGTACTAGTCGATATACACCGTAGGATAGTTAGTCCTAGTGATGATTTACGTATGGACACAATCGGTCCGCCATTTCGACGCGCCGATCGACAGAAATGATTAGAAGTCTGTTCAACGGTCACTGATGGTCGATCGGGGCCGCGGCTATACGGATATGAGGAGGGAAATATCTTTACTCGATGTGTGAAGTTTGGTCACAAACCGACAGTCTGAAATCCTCAACTTTGCATAAGAGTGGACGACTCAAATCACTTAAGTTCCCACAATTTTCCCAAACTAGCCTTCTAGGGCTCCTTATTGAAGTTGGGGTGACCCTAACGCCCCCTAGGCCGCCAAATTCGGTGGGTAGGTGTCTTATGGCCCAATTAGGGCTCATGTAAAATTTGGGGACAAACGGATGAACGGATATAGGGTCTGAGTAAGCGATTCTGTCCCTTAAGTGGCCCTGCGAGGGCCATTTTGGTGATTGAAGCAGTTCTGTCAGCCCTCTGACTATGAAACTTATAGGATATGGTCTCCATGGCCCGATGAGGGGCCACGCATAATTTGGGGACGATCGGATATGTGGTTTGGTCGTACGGGTCTGATTCGCGATCAACGGTCATCGTGCCACGATCGGGGCCCAGATTTGGTGGACAGGCGTAGAAAAATACATTAAACCTTCACCGTAAATTTAGAAGAAATCTGATGGCTAGAAGGCTCGGAATCTCAGTTTCTTTTGTCAGTGCCAGATTTTAATCTGGCATTGATGGGGCGCATTGGGCAAGCGCCAGATGGTACTTCTGGGTGTCCACTGGGTCCGCAGTCCACGATGGACTACAAGCCCAGTGAGATCTATGATTTTCTAAAGTTTTAGATTTTTTGAACCTCCTCGGTCGCTGGGTGGCCCACACGGGCTGTTGCTAGGTGTAAACGGACTATCCGGCTTGACGGCCTGCACTTGTCCCATCATAACTAGACTGGTCCACCCCAGCCTAAACTAACATTGAGTACTAATGGTCATTAAGTGATATTATAAGTTAATAAAAATAATAATAATAATAAATTTCAAGGATTTTTTTGAAATCCAAAACAGTGAAATTTCGGGATGTTACACATGATAATGCTAAATGGGTATATTTTATACATGTTTGTATTGTGTGGTGAATTTGAGAACTCGGATTGAAAAGAATGTTTAAAGCATGGATTTAATGCTCAAGAGTCATCGAGGCAAGAGATGGATCTTAGGAGACTAAGATTGAAGATTGCAAGGCCCCAAGATTCAAGAAAACCAAGTGAAGAAGGAATGAAGTCGAAAGTGTAAAGTACAGAAATTCACAGAATCTGAACTTAACTGTTTATGTTATCGACCACCGTTCGATGACCTCGAAGCCAGTTTTTGATTACATCGAACACGGGTCGAAAACATTGAAGAATTACAGGAAAATTAAGTTTGGTTGCTAGAAAAATTGGATTCAATTCTCAATAACATTGGATTCAGTTCTTGATGACATCGAAGCCCTGTTCGATCACTCAAACACCCTTTGATGACATCGAAGGCAATTCAATAACATTAAGATTTTTGCAAATTTCTGGAGCAACTTGCTGGAACAATCTAGACACTTTTTCGATCACTTGAACACCCTTCGATGACATCGAATGAAGATTCGATGACATAAAGAATTACGCAGTGCGAAAAGGCGCGACTTCCGGTTTCAAGTTACATTCGATGACATTGAAGGTTGTTCGATGACATCAAAGGCGTTATGCAAAGTACGTAAATTCGAGGCGGTTTTTAAAGACGGTCGGACAAAGGCTATAAATATGGGTTGTTCAAGGAGTTCTAAACATGAATTAGGTTTTCGGGAGTAAAGCCAAAGGATGGAGTAGCCTCCCAAGAGTTTTTCTTCCTTATTTATTTTTAATATTTTATTTAGGGATTTAGTTTTAATCATGTCTATGGTTAGCTAAACCTCTTAGCTAGGGCTAAGAGGTGAAGCTTGTAGCGTATTGGAATGATTATCATGCTTTGATTCTTGTTTATGTTGAACCTCATTGATTTTTAGTTTCAATTTAAGGAATATTTTCAGTTTTCTATGATTTATTGTGACTTAAATTATAATAAATGTTGTGATAGTTTTGAATATCTTCTTTTTCTGAGATTGTGAGATTAGTAAATCCTGTTGTTCACCATTGTCTCTTGGGCATGGTAGAATGATAGAATTTCTTTCAATCATCACAATACTCCATGTGTGGACTAGGTCAACGAAAAGTTTAGATTTTGTTTAATTGCTTCATCTTCCAATTGAATAGGATAGGATTCCAATTCCAATTGTATTTCTTGAATCAAGTAAGGTAGCATCTTGATGGCTATAAGTGGATCCTTGGCGCTCTAGTTTCCTTTTGATTATTAAAATCTCATTCACAATTACTTTCTTTTATTCTAAATTTAGGTTTAAATCTTATTCTTGTTATACTTCTAGTTACTTTTAGAATACGTACATTGATCCTTTAAACTTATTTGATTTAAGATATTATTATCCTGCCATTTATAAGCTTTCACGACACTGGGATATTCTCTGCAATTGTTTAATTTGTCAACATCAATAATTTACTCTTGGAAATTTTGATATGATGATTAATTATGCGTGATCTTTCTGAATTTACGTGAGGCCATGGATTTAAACCTTTCCCTTGCCTTTACCAATTTTGTTGAGTTGGCCTTTGCTACTCTCCTCTTTATTGAGTTGGCCATTGTCACTCTCTTCTTTGTTGAGTTAGCCATTGTTACTCTCCTCTTTATTAAGTTGTCCATTGCCACTTTTCTCTTTGTTAAGTTGACCATTGTCACTCTTCTCTTTATTTTATTAGCCTGGTGTTATCTACCTTTAAGGCTTGGGCAGGTGTCTTGATATTCCAGAAACCTCATAAATCAGTTTATATTCTCTATCAATGCAAGTGATGTGTTAAAGGTATCACAACTAGTGATTTAAATATTTATCATAGACGTAATGCATTATGGGTAGCGGCCCTCTTGGTCAGCACGTAATTCCATAGGTTGGTTTGCGTGGTGCACAATTGATGTAAGTAAAACGTCATGCGTGTTACATCACTTCTCGAGATTGAATGTCGTAAATAGTCGCTCCATGAACACATAATGTTACATAAATCCCCCGATCGCGTCGTTATGTCGCCTTGAAATGCTAACATAAATCCACGTTAACGTGGGACACGCCGGCGAATATCTGTAGTGTGAGAATGCGGGTCAAGCCAGATATTTTGAAATATTTTCTACATTGTGACAGTGATCACTACGTATAATGATCCGCACACACTTTGCTACGCATACATTCATGTAGATTGTTTGCGCAAACTGATATCCTCTTGTAGTAGTGGAGTACGTGATGTATCAGAACCCTTACATTACTTTTATGAATCTCTTGAATCATTGTTAATCTTAAAGGATAACCATCACTATGAGTAGGGCGTTGACCCTTACAGATGATGCAAGTGATGTACAGATTGAAGACCTAGAAGACTATCCCCCTATAGAAGATTATACTGAAAGAATAAGAAGATAGTTTTATAAATTATTTTTACACTTCGCTGCAAACTTGATAAATGTAATAAACTCTCGTTGAGAGGGCAATTGATTATTTACTGAATTTTTTTACTCTGATGAAATAATCAATATAGTCAACTTTATTCTCGTGAATATTACATTCATGAATGTATCTCTATATGATCTAAATGAAAAAAAAAGGTACGATTTTTAAAGCATCCAATTTATACATTATTAACACCTGGTTTCCTCGGGCATGAGTATAAACTCTAACTGTGAAAATTAGGGTTGTTACAGCTCGTACGCTGGATTCAAGTCTCCATCTAGGAAGGTGATCTGCAGCTGCTCTTTGTGACCGACTATAAGGTTTCCTTTCCTATTTTTCTTTGATCTATATTGAAAAGTCCTTTCGTACAGAAGGTAAAAGTGTAACTTATCATCAGAGAACGATCCTTACCCTCTGAATATCGCCTGACCCGATTTACATACTGAGTGAGTGGTTGAATAGGAGGCTGATCTCATTCGATCTCGATCATACACTACATATCTACCTATATCGGTGTTGGGGTCATAGTTGTTCAATTTGAATTGAGCCGCGAATTCAATTATGGCACGCCTGCAATTATCATGTGATTATAATTAGAAATCGTGCAACAACATCTCTTGGCACCCTTAATGGGACCCTTTCTCTAATTTATCGGTGCAATGTTATTAATCAGAATTATGAATAAAAGGAGTAATTGAATCGTTGGGGTTGAACCTTCCACACCAACCACACCACTTCCGACCGAGGACGTGCCGGTGCAAGCAGCCCTCGAAGTTTTAGATTTGAATAGTAGTCTGAACTCAGTACCATGAATCAAGAAGGGGCTTGGACCTCTCAGACTGTTCTTCCTGAAGAAATAATGATCGCAATCCGAGATGTACAATTGAGTGTTTAACATGTTCAAGAATATGGACGAGCACAGGCCGAGCAATTTCATATTCAAAGTGAGAATACTATCAGATACATGGCTAGCCAAACTGAGGCAATGCACCATTGATGGTTATGATGGCCGAAAGAACACCTGCGACAATGCGGTATAATGTCAAGGGAAGTTTTATTGGTAATGCGGTCCAGCTGCCACCGATGCCTCCCCCACAGCTGAACCCACCACCAATTCCAGTTTAGGAGATACGGAATGCTCCGCCACAAGCCTAATTTAGATGACCAAAGCAGGAGCCTAGGAATTTCTTTCTTGAAGTTCAGAATCAGGATTTCCAGGAGGGCATCATCTCTAGCAATTCCAAAGGAAGCCATTGCTCCAAGATAAACCAACTGATTATGTCCCAATCCACCGTTGATGATGGAACCCACGCAAGTGGATCGCGACCAAATTATGCAGATGGTCCAAGAAGTGGTAGGCCAAGTTCTCGGTCGTATTACTACCTCGGTCAACTAGAAGCCTTATTCACAAATGGATTGACCGACCGTCTCCATTCTCACGACCGAATTTGACAATTTTCGACCAAGATAGTCAAGTTCAATTAAGACGATGTTCCATTTTTCGATAATGATGGTTGAATTTGTTGTCTCTCGACCAAGATGTCTGAGTTCGACCAGGATAACCGATTTCGCCGTTTCTTGAACAAGATGGTCGAGTTCGCCTAGGATGGCTGATTTTGCCGTTTTTTTATTAAGACCACCGAGTTTGACCAAGACAGTCAAATTTGATGTTTTTCGATCAAGATGACCGAGTTCAACCATGACGGCTGAATTTGCCATTTTTCAATAATGATGGTTGTGTTTGACCAAGACGGTCAATTTGTTGTCTCTCAAACAAGATAACCAAGTTCGACCAAGATGGCTGATTTTGTTGTTTCTCGATCATAATGGCTAAGTTCGACTAGGATAACTGATTTTACCCTTTTTTTTAATCAAGACGGTCGAGTCCAACCAAGACGGCCAAATTTGATGTTTTCCAATTGGGATGATTGAGTTCAACTAACACGACCAAGTTCAACTAAGACGGCCAAATTTGTCATTTATCAATCAAGATGCCTGAATTCGACCAAGACAGCCGAATTTGCGTTTTTCGACCAAGATGGCCGAATTCGACCAAAATGGTAGAATTTACCTTTTTTTTTTTTTAATATCAAGACTACTGAGTTTAACCAAGACACCTGAATTTGTAATTTTTTTAATTAAGATGGCCGAGTTCGGCCAAGTCGACCAACTTTAACATTTTCCAATCAAGATGGTCGAGCTCGACCAAGATGGTCGAAATTTATGTTTTTACATGACTGAGGAATAACATTTATTATGTCAAACAACGAATTAACATTATATTCACTTTTTACCAAAGGCAAAGTAATGTAGGGGGGGGGGGGGGGGGCAATATTGTACAATATTTCTAATCATTCTTGGGAAACCCAATTGGAAAGGAAACGTGTTATAGCAAGGGAAAGATATTGCAAGATAAAGATCTTCAAGGATGTTGGAGTGCTTTTTATAGAATCACAGATGACATGATGACAAAATGGGGAGCAATTGAAAGGAATTCAAAAGCAAACCAAGTAACCGATAGTCATCCAAAAGGCAAACCAGGCAACCGACAGGAGGTCAATCGATCAAGTGGTTGATAGTCATCCAAGAGCTCGACCGAGCGAAATTTGGTCGAATCGATAAGGAAGTCTGGAGTGGTTAATATGACATGTAACAAGTGTGGAAGAAAGTCTCTAAAAAGTCGTGTGGTGCTCGAACGGTTATAGCAACCATAAGAACGTGGGAAGTATCCAAAAGGAAAACAAGTAGTGCTGAAAAGGTTATAACAATCGTCGAAATGTGAGAAGTATCCAGATGGTCGGATTAAGGTTATAAATAACATAGGAATTCAGCAGGAAGATTTGTCTCATACCAACCCAATTATACCCAATATATATTTCAATTATCCTTTCAATCACTTATCATTTACATTCCTTAGTGTAATCACTTTACATATCTGCAAGTCAATTATATTTCTTAGTGTAATCCCTTACTTTTTGTCTTTTGTTTGCATTTCATAATATAATTCGTAATGTTAATCAAGTAGCGAGTAATCTTAGCTGTAATTTTGGGTCTACAAGCATACGTTGGATTCAAGTCTCCATCTAAAAAGGTGTTTTGTAACTGCTCTTCCCGACCGACTGTAAGGTTTTCTTTCCTAGTTTTCTTTTATATGTATTGAAAAGTTTTTTCGTACGGAAAGGAAAGTTGTAACACATCATCAGATGATGAACCCTACCCTCTGAATATCACCTGATCCAATTTACATACTAAGTGAGTTGTTGAATGGGCGACTGATCTCATTCGATCTCATTCATATACTACGTATATGCCTATATCGACACTTAGGGTCATAGTTGTTCTGTTTGAATTGAGCCGCAAATTCAATTCTAACATGCCCGCACTTATCACATGATTAAAACAGGAAATCGTACAACAATAATTGTGATTACTAAAATATCTACTTAATTTACTAATCGTAAGGACAAAATCAGGCCTAATGAATTCATAGCATAAGCCAGGCAACCAATGACACTATCATATTTAATCTGTGAAAATTCTTCACTTATATATCCCTTAAATTGAAAAAGTTACTTGGCATTAAAAACTATATGTTCCACAAGCACTATAATATAAATATTAAATATTCTAAAGTAGAGTACTATAATATAAATATTAAATATTCTAAATTTGAGCTTTCTGAGCCACACAACATGTGGGAGAACCCATTTACACAGAATGCATGTGATAAAATAACACACGTATATATTTATTTCTTTTTTCTCATTAGTTAACATGTTACATACCCCCATCAGGGAATCCTTACCAGGACCTTAATGTTAAAACCAAGTTTTCATCACGCGGTCTACCATTTGAGCTTTGGATATGTGTGTTAAAACAACACATTTACATGAAATCTAATCCATTCATCAGATGGGTCCCATATCCAAAGGTCCAGCGGCCACCCGATAGAGGTAGCGGATTAGGTGAGACCTCGGCCTCACCCAAGCCGGTGCGGCCCTTTTCATGGAGCCCACCTTGACGTGTGTATTATGTATCCACCCCGTCTATCCATTTTTTTCCTATTATTTTAGGGTATGGTGCTAAAAATGAAGAAGATACAAGTATACAATTACCAGGTGGACTATATTCTATGAAACAGTGCGGCCAGGCCCTTACCCACCTTGATGTATGGAATCTATATCAACGCCGTCCATCCATTTTTTCATAATATTTTAGGGCATGAGACCAAAAAAATGAAACGGATCCAAGTTTCAGGTGACTATACCATATATATATATATATATATATATATATATATATATATATATATATATATATATATATATATATATATATATATATATATATAAGTGATGATTAAAAATTAAAAATTATGTGGGCCACCAAAAGTTTTGGATCAAGTAAATATTTATTTTTTACCTCCATATAGGTTTACGTGATCTTATCAACAGGTTATGTGGACGTTGGAGGGAGGTTTCCACCTTACGGTTTGCCCCATTAAGTTTTCGAGTTGAATCGTATGATGGTTGCACGAGTCTCTCTCTCCCTCTCTCTCCTCTCTCTCTCTCTCTCTCACACACACACACACACACATATATATATATATATATATATATATATATAGAATCGTATGATGGTTGCACGAGTCTCTCTCTCTCTCTCTCTCTCTCTCTCTCACACACACACACACACACACATATATATATATATGAGCGCACCAGTTGGCATGGAACTCGAACGAACTTTTTGAGAACTCATCGTACGTGATGTGAGCTACAAATCTGAACGGTCCACGTGATGCAGCACCCCATGAAACCCTCCGAGCCCAACTTCTGCTTTGATCCAAGATTTCGTGGGTCATGAAAAAAGAAAAACAGTTTCCTCCCTTGATTTGCATCTCCCTTTGCTATGGCCCACCAGAGTTTTAGATCAAGGTGAAAATTGGTCCCATGGGGTTTCATGGGATTCCGCATCACATGGACCGATTAGATTAAACGCCCATGATACATGTGCAAAGGTGCACACGTGCGCATGTGCATAGGTGAGCATGTATATATGTGTGCGCGCGCTATATACAAGAATATTGTATGTTAAGTTGATAAGGCAATAACATGTGAAAGCCTATATCCCGAAGTCTATATAGAACCAGTGAAACCCATAGCTAAGACCTCCATACTTGAATCTCACAGAGGGGTTGAGAAGAGAAGACTAATGATTTTATATGCCTGATTGATACGGTTAGTAACATATGAAGGCTCAGATCCGAAGTCTATTCAGATCCAGTGAAACCTATTAATAAAACCTTCATACCTAAACCTTGCGGATGGGTTGATCAAAGAAGCTAGTAATTATTCTTTTCTCATTCGTAATATCTCAGACAATTTACTCGTGTTCATGTATTGATTAGAGACGCCACTAGCCAGAATGAAGGCACTGGAATCCACAATTGGATAGAATCTATGGAATCACCTAGAGGTCGAAAAAATCAAAGACTTTCTTACTCAAGTGACTCTTGCATATATTTGCACAGTGGATTCTGGGTAAGGGTCTCGGTTATAGAAAAGGAAGAGATTAGGCACCCTTTTACCGCCCGTATCAAATACAATTTCTACTTTGTATTCGAACAACCCCAAATGCAGGGCTGCGATGTAGTAATAACTCATTGAGACTGAGGTCAAATTTACAGTGAATGGGGAACACAACCTAAAACTAATATAAGTCTAATGGTTTGTTTGGGTTTTTAATCTAGTTATATAAAAAGAGTTTTAAACAATAATAATAAAATACTAAGGATCTAGGAATCCACTTATAGCCATCATAGTATCAATTTACAAATTCAATGTATATCGCAATTAGAATCGAAGTCCTATTATATCCAATCGGAATATAATTCTGTTAAATCATTCATAAACATTAATAAGAGTATGATTTTAATTGATTGATTCTCTCATGAAACATTCAGACATCAATCATAGGAAACTAAAAGTGTCTAATGCAACCTTAGGCGTCATTAGATCAATCAATTATACAAATTGATTCATTCTCTAATTCATGCTAAATAATTATTAAATCAGAGCATTCATTGTACTTGTAGTACACAACGAATCTAAAAATAAACAACTAAAAAATTTAAAGTAAATTCAAACCAAATCAATTCTACTTTCATCATTCAAAATAATATCATTGAATCAAATAAACTAAATACTGAAATTAAACTACAAGCTTCATCCATTAGCCTTAGCTAGGAGATCTAACAAGACTAACATCTCATAAAAATTAAATAAAAGATCCACAAGAACCCGTGAAGAAATCGATGTACAAGAACGTTGTCGTCACTCCACCTAAACCTTTTCTCCATTTTCAAATTATATAAGATGATTTGGGATGTCCTAGGGACCCTAATTTATAATTTTGGAACTCATCTTTTGCACCGCCTCAAAAAAATTGCAAACCGATTTTCAATTTATGCAGTCGCACGCACCTATAGTTTAACAACCCGGATCTCCCATATTAAGTCTTAATGATCTGGATTATTACAATAAAACCTCCATTTCCTCTTTTAAAACTAGTTACAGATATTTGTGTTAAAAAAAAAAAAAAAAAAAAAAAAAAAAACCACGAAAATAGCCGCACAAACACATAAGAATGTTAATCATTCAGTCCCCTTCGATTTGAAAGTACTTTTAATCATGCCCTGAAATAATATGCAAAAAGCGAATGGGCTGCGTGGATGTAAAATACATACATCAAGGTGGGTCCGACGGTAAGATCCTTCTTCACGGTGTTGGGTGAAGAAACGGATTGGCCACTCCCCTGCCACTGGCCAATACTTGGTGGTCAGTGTTCCATGGGCCCCACTATGATGTATTTCTTCCATCCGTGTCGGCTATATATATATATATATATATATATATATATAAAAAATCATTTTAGGGTATGAGACCAACAATGAGGTGTATCCCAATCTCAAATGGACCACGTTAAAGGAAACCGTGTTCAATGAAGGTTGACCATTAAAAACTTTTTGGGGCCATAAAAGTTTTAGATCAAGCCGATATTTGTTTTTCCCTTCGTATAGGTCTATATGACCTAATCAACATATTGGATGTTAAATAAATAGTATAGTGGGCCTTAGGATGATTTTAATGGTAGATATCCAATCACTTTTGTTTTTCTGTGGTGTGGTCCACCTGATATTTATATCCCTCTCATTTTTTGGATCAAGCCATAAAATGATATGTAAAAATGGATGAACGGCATGGATGAAACACATACATCATTGTGGGGCCCACATAGCACCGACCACCAGCCACCGGGCTAGTGGCAGGGGGAGTAGCCAAAATTAACGGGGCCGCACCTAATCCGCTCCGCCTGGGGATGAGTGACTAGAGCTGGGCATTTTCAATCCGATCCAGTGGATCCGACCCTATCCTACCCAGTCCGGCCCAATCCGAACCGAACCAAAGGCTTGGATCGGTGCAGTTCGAGTTGGATCAGCCAGATCCGACCGTTCTTCGGATCATGGTTAATTCGGACCGATCCGAACCGAAATCCGAACCGAATGGATCCGATCCGGACTGATCCAATCCGATTCGGAGTAATTCAATGGTGGAAATCAATACTTCTACCTTTTCCTATGGTATGGTCCACTTGAGCTTTGGATATGTATCAATTTTGGGTTCAACCAATAAAATGATCTGGAAAAATGAATGGACGGCGTGGATAAACCACATAGCATTCACGGTGGCCCCACCAGAGTTTACTAAGAGACGTGTTGTGCACGTCAACCACTTACGTGCACAGCACGTCAGTGACAGGTTGAGTAGTGAGACTAGCTACTGAAGTTATGTCAACAAGTTCCGTGGGCCCCACCATGATGTATGTTTTGTATCCACACCTTCCATCCATTTGGAGAGATCGTTTTAGGGCAATATCCAAAGAAAGAGTTAAATCCAAAGCTCCAATGGACCCCAGCACAGAAAACAGTGGGACAATGAAGCCCACTATTGAAAATTTCTAAGGGCCACAAAAGTTTTAGATCAAGCTGATATTTGTGTTTTACCTTATTTCATGTTTTAAAAAAAAAAAAAAAAAAAAAAAACTTTTTAATAGGTTGGATTCCAAATAAATATTACGATAGACCTTAGGATAGTTTCAACGATGGAAATCACTCTCCCCACTGTTTTCTTTAGTGTGGTCCACTACAGATTTTTATTTATCTCATTCTTTGGTTCATACCTTAAAATGATATCTAAAAATGGATGAACGGTGTGGATATAACACATACATCATAGTGGGGACCACAGGTGACGCCAACTCAACATCTAAGTATCTAATCTGCGTCCACAGGTTGCCTATAGCCTGTCACATTTCATGCTCAGCACGTCTAGAGTACCGTTTAGATACGTGTCGTCCAAAGAAGAGCAGAGACAGACCTCAAGCTCTGAGTTGTACGAACAACTCAAATGAGATCAAAGTTACAAAGGCCCCACAGTTATGTATTTATTATATCAACAACATTCATCCATATTTAGAGATCATTTCGTTGCATTATAAAATAAAAATAAAAATAAAAATCATATCCAAAGATCAACTGGACCTCACCTTAAAGAGCAACCAGAATAATGATTTTCACCGTTAAAAAATTGGTAGGGCCCACCATAACGTTTATTTTCCATCTAATCTGTTATTAAGGTTAAAAATACATGGATAAAGAGGAAAAACAAATTTCATATTAATCCGAAACTTCTATGATCTCCAAAAGGATTTCAATGGTAAACGTTCAATCCCCACTGTTTTTTGCAGTGTGGGCCAACTGATCTTTAGATCTGTCTTATTTTTCAGCTCAAGCCTTAACACGAACTCTACAAATGGATGGACGGTTTGAATATAACACATATCTCATAGTTTGACCCATAGATCTAACCCAATCCGAATCGTACCCAACCCGATCCGACTCGGTTTCCTTGACCGAGTCGGACACGGTTTGGGTCAGACCAACTGTGTATCGGATTGGTTAGAGCTAGGTCTACCGGACTCGGTCCCGGATCGGATCGAGTTCGGATTAGCTTACGCAGAATTTTGGATCGGATCGAGTTGGACCCAATGCGATCCGTCCAACGCCCAGCTTTATGGGTGACATGATAACTCCTCGAAATTGAGAAAATGACCACTGTAGACAAAATGTTTTATCCAGTGGTTTTTATGAAGGAATACAAACTTTAGTTACCAACTTAGACTAGCATGTGCGGATAGTGACTTTGAGGACGAAACTGCCCCTCCTTTTCACTGCGAAGACGAGCGCTGACGCTTCTCCAACTGAGAGTTGTACGAACGGCTTAAAAGAGATCAAAGTTACATGGCCCCAAGGCTATATATTTATTATATCCACAACGTTCATCCATATTTCGAGATCATTTCGGAGCATTATCCAAAAAAAAAAAAAATATATCCAAAGATCAACTAGACCACACCACAAAGAGCAGCCGGGAAATTGATTTTCACCATTAAAAATTTTGTAGGGCCCACCATAACATTTATTTTCCATCCAATCTATTCATAAGGTCACAAAGGCCTGGATGAAGAGGAAAAACAAATTTCATAATGATCCAAAACTTCTGTAACCCCTAAAAGGGTTTCAATGGTAGACGTTCAATTCCCCACTGCCTTTTACAGTGTAGTCTACTTGATAGTTAGATCTGTCTTATTTTTCGTCTCAAGCCTTAATATGAGCTCGCCAAATAGATGGACAGTTTGGATATAACACAGACCTCATGATTGGGCCCACAGAAGCAACAAAAATTTCATAGAAAAAAAAATTGGAATCGGCGATGAATCGCGAATTCCGCGATTCCACCGCAGCTCGCTATAGGATTTGGGGATGGATCGCGGAATCCGCGATTGATCCCCAATTCAAACAAAAGGCTATGGCTACAGATTATAACCGTAGCTATAGCCGTATCCTGTGTACTTTTCTTTTTAATTTTTTTTTTTTTTTAAAAATTAATTTTCTTTTTTTTTTTTTACATTTAGAATTTTATTCTACATACATTTTTTTCTAACACATATTTATATAAATATGTATATATAAGCATATATATAAAAAATTTCTCTCCTTTTTTCATTTCTTTCTTTATTCATATAACAAAAATATCTTCTAAACCAAAATTAGTTACTTGACGTACCATATATGATTTTAGGGCTGAAAGTTGGGCGGGTTCAACCCGACCAACCTGTGACCCACCTGACATTGGGTTGGGCTTGGGCAGGATGTATCGGGTTTGGTCTTGGGGTTGGGCCATACAAACACCAACCCGATAAAACTTGGAAACGGAATCGCCGGGATCGACTGTCAAATGCATGAAAATGACCGCGAAGTAAAGGGAATTGATCGTGAAGTGCATCGAAATGACCGTGAATCTAAATGGAATTGTCGGAATTGACCGTGAAATGCATGGAAATGACCATGAAGTTAAACAAATTGAACACCAGTGTGCTTCTTTACATCATTATGGACCATGGTTGATTATTTCCATTTCCAACTGCAGAGGACACAACTACGAATGGAGATTTCCTCCTTCCGTTTAAGACATGAGCTTTTCTATCCAAAACGTCAGTCCTTCCAGTGATCCTAAGATATCCTTACAAAAGATTTAGTCCGGCATGGGACACTATATCTGCGGTGAGAAGCCCTTGGTTTATTCATAGCTTCAACAAGATTTTACATTTAGGTGTGAAAGACTGGGATAATGAAGCTTATATTTCATTACTCAATCTGCATAGCTTCTGAAATTTCTTGGAAACCTGTGAGTCCATCGCTTAATATGCATATAAAAAAAAAAAATCTCTCTCTCTCTCTTCTTTTTTTTTTTTTCATTTCTTTCTTTATTCGTTTAACAAGAATATCTTCTAAACTAAAATTAGTTACTTGACATACCACATGTGATTTTGGGGTAGGAGAAGCTACTATAGCCAACCAACCTAGTTATTTTCCAAGATTCCATCAGGTCGATGGTCGAAAATACATTTCATTCACTTCACGATCACTTTCAATCACTTCGCGGTCAAACTAGAAATTGAGTAGGGCAAACATGAAATTGAGTGGGCAAATTGAAAATTGAGCGGAGCAAGATAGGAATTGAGCAAGGGAACCTAGAAATTGAGCGAGGCAAGGTAGGAGTTCAGTGAGGGAATCTAGAAATTGAGCAAGGGAAGCTAGAAATTGAGCGAGGCAACGTAGAAAATGAGCGAGGGAACCTAGAAATTGAGCGAGTGAACCTACGATTTGAGCTAGGCAACCTAAGAATTGAGCGAGAGAAGTTAGAAATTGAGCGAGGGAAGCTAGAATTTAAGCGAGGGAACCTAAAAATTCAGCGAGACAACCTAGGATTTGAGCGAGGGAAGCTACAAATTGTGCGAGGGAACCTAGAAATTGAGCGAGGCAACCTACGATTTGAGCGAGGCAACCTAGGATTTGAGCGAGGCAACATAGGAATTGAGCGAGGGAACCTAGGAAATGAGCGAGGCAATGTAGAAATTCAGCGAGGAAACCTAGGAATTGAGCGAGGGAAGCTAGAAATTAAGCAAGGGAACCTAAAAATTCAGCGAGACAACCTAGGATTTGAGTGAGGGAAGCTAGAAATTGAGCGAGGAAACCTAGAAATTGAGGGAAGCAAGGTAGAAATTCAGTGAGAAAACCTAGGATTTGAGCGAGGCAACCTAGGAATTGAGCGAAAGAAGTTAGAAATTGAGCGAAGGAAGCTAGAATTTGAGCGAGGGAACCTAGAAATTCAGCGAGGCAACCTAGGATTTGAGCAAGGGAAGCTACAAATTGTGCGAGGGAACCTAGAAATTGAGCGAGGCAATGTAGGATTTGAGCGAGGGAACCTGGGAAATGAGCGAGGCAACGTAGAAATTCAACGAGGAATTCTAGGAATTGAGCGAGGGAAGCTAGAAATTAAGCAAGGGAACCTAGAAATTCAGCGAGGCAACCTAGGATTTGAGCGAGGGAACCTAGAAATTGAGCGAGGGAACCTAGAAATTGAGCGAGGCAAGGTAGAAATTCAGTGAGAAAACCTAGGATTTGAGCAAGGCAACCTAGAAATTGAGCGAGAGAAGTTAGAAATTGAGGGAGGGAAGCAGGAATTTGAGCGAGGGAACGTAGAAATTCAGCGAAGCAACCTAGGATTTGATCGAGGGAAGCTACAAATTATGCGAGGGAACCTAGAAATTCAGTGAGGCAATTGTAAATTGAGCGAAGGAACCTAGGAATTGAGCGAGGCAACCTAGCAATTGAGCGAGGCAAACATAGAAATTCAGCGAGGCAACCTACGAATTGAGCGAGGGAAGCTAGAAATTGAGCGAGGGAAGCTAGAAATTCAGCGAGGGAACCCCTGAATTGAGCCAGACAGCCTAGGAATTGAGTGAGGGAAGCTAGAAATTCAGCGAGACAACCTAAAAATTGAGCGAGAAAACCTAGGAATTGAGCGAGGGAACCTAGGAATTGAGAAAATGAAGCTAGAAATTGAGCGAGGCAACCTAGGAATTGAGCGAGGGAAGCTAGAAATTCAGCGAATGTACCTAGGAATTCAGCGAGGCAACCTAGCAATCGAGCGAGGCAACGCAAAAATTCAGCTAGACAACCTATGAATTGAGTGAGACAACCTAGGAATTGAGCGAGAGAAACTAAAAATCGAATAAGACAACATATAAATTGAGTGAGGGAACCTAGCAATTGAGCGATGCAACGTAAATATTCAGCGAGGTAACCTATGAATTAAGTGAGGCAACCTAGGAATAGATTGAGGGAAGACCAATCAATTAAGTGAGGGAAGCTAGAAATTCAGCGAGGCAACATATAAATTGAACGAGGGAAGCTAGGAATTGAGCGAGTAACATAGGAATTGTAACGGAGCAATTCATAAATTTGATAGAGATATCATAAAAATATGATGGGGAACTTCCACGGATTCATGTAATGTAACGAAAAATTTTATGAACCGCTTGGTCAATTTCATTAATTGCTCGGTCAAATTCACTGAAGAGAATTTCATGTAAAGCTTGATCAATTTCATTAGCTACTAGGTCAAATTCACCAAAGAGCAAATTGCTAGGCTAGGTCAATTACATTTAAAGTTCATTCCAATTCATGTTAGCCTCACCCAATTTTAAGCTTGCCTCGCTCAAATTCATGTTTCCCTTGCTTAATTTCTAGGTTGCCTCGCTGAATTTATACGTTGCCTTATTCAATTCCTAGGTTCCCTCTATCAATTTTTAGGTTGCCTCGCTTAATTTTTAGCTTCCATCGCTCAATTCAGAAGACTTTTTTTTACTGCATAAATCTTATCTTCCAGAACCCTAGCCGAGGAATGAGGATAATCTCATTTGGCAGCTCAATCTTCGCTGTCATAATTATGCTAATTCTGCCTACAAATCTCTTTAGGTGATCAAGAAGGCCCCCTTTTCCAGTAGATGAGATTAGGATGAAAGGTATTATCTCAACGCTTCTTTTCTCTGTCTTGCTCTTAAAAATCGTTGAATCTAAAGCCCTCGGAGAAGAAAGATCTCTCTCCTGATAAAAAATGAGAAGGATCTCTCTTCTATATTATATCTATGAAGAAAGATATAGAGATCTTCTCTGTTCTATCTATTCCTCTATTTATGAGAGGATAAATAGTCTCTCAAAAAAAGTCGTTCTCATCTTTGTTGATGATTTAACTAGCGCTCAATCTGTTAGTTGCCTCGCTGAATTTCTACATTGCCTCACTGAATTTCAAGGTTCCCTCGCTCAATTTCTAACTTCCCTCGCTCAATTCCTAGGTTGCCTCGCTCAAATCCTAGGTTTCCTCGCTGAATTTCTACCTTACCTCGCTTAATTTCTAGGTTCCCTCGCTCAATTTCTACATTGCCTCGCTCAATTTCTAGCTTCCCTCGCTCAATTCCTAGGTTTCCTTGTTCAATTAATAGGTTGTCTCGCTCAATTTTTAGGTTCCCTCGCTCAATTTGTAGCTTTCCACGCTCAATTCCTAGGTTCCCTCGGTTGCCTCGATCAAATCCTACGTTGCCTCGCTGAATTCCTATGTTGCCTCGCTCAAATCCTAGGTTGCCACGCTCAATTCCTAGGTTCCCTTGCTCAATTCCTAGGTTGCCTCGCTCAATTTCTAGCTTCCCTCGCTCAATTCCTGTGTTGCCTCGCTCAATTCCTAGGTTGTCTCGTTGAATTCCTACCTTGCCTCACTCAATTTCTAGGTTCCCTCGCTCAATTTCTAGCTTCCCTCGCTCAAATCCTAGGTTGTCTCGCTGAATTTCTACCTTGCCTCGCTCAATTTCTAAGTTCCCTCGCTCAATTTCTAGCTTCCCTCGTTCAAATCCCAGGTTGCCTCGCTGAATTTCTAGGTTCCCTCGCTTAATTTCTAGCTTCCCTCGCTCAATTCCTAGGATTCTTCCCTGAATTTCTACGTTGTCTCGCTCATTTCCTAGGTTCCCTCACTCAATTCCTATGTTGCCTCGCTCAAATCATAGGTTGCCTAACTCAATTTCTAGGTTCCCTCGCACAATTTGTAGCTTCCCTCGCTCAAATCCTAGGTTGTCTCGCTGAATTTCTAGGTTATCTCGCTCAAATTCTAGCTTCCCTCACTTAATTTCTAACTTCCCTCGCTCAATTCCTAGGTTGCCTAGCTCAAATCGTAGGTTCCCTCGCTCAATTTCTAGCTTCCCTCGCTAAACTCCTACCTTGCCTCTCTCAAATTTTAGGTGCCCTCGCTCAATTCCTACCTTGCCTCGCTCAATTTTCAATTTGCCCACTCAATTTCATGTTTGCCTCGCTCAATTTCTAGTTTGACCGAGAAGTGATTGAAATTGACAGCGAAGTGAATGAAATATATTTTCGACCACGACCTGATGGAATCTTGGAAAATGACTAAGTTGGTTGGCTAAAGTAGCTTCTCCTACCCCAAAATCATACGTGGTACGTCAAGTAACTAATTATAGTTTAGAAGATATTCCTGTTAAATGAATAAAGAAATAAGTGAAAAAAAAAAAAGAGAAATTTTTTTTGATATGCATATATATGTATTAGAGAAAAATGTAGGTAGAATAAAGTTCTCCATGTAAAAAATAAAAATAAAATGTGAAAAAGGTGGATAGCATTACAGTTACGCTACGGTTATAATCCGTAGCTATAGGCCTAGCTCTGACCCGGTCAACTCCAACACGCTGGTTTTTTTTTCCTGATGTAATCCTCACCAATTTTTGTGGGTCCCATTATGAGGTATGTGTTATATCCAAACTGTCCATCTATTTGGAGAACTCGTTTTAAGGCTTGAGATGAAAAATAAGATAGATCTAGCTATCAATGGACCACACTGTAAAAGGCAGGGATTACAGAAGTTTTGGATTATTATGAAATTTATTTTTACTTTTCATCCAGGCCTTTGTGACCTTATGAATAGATAATAGATTGGATGGAAAATAAATGTTACGGTGGGCCCAACAAAATTTTTAACGGTGAAAATCAATTTCCCCGTTGCTCTTTGTGGTGTGGTCCAGTTGATCATTAGATATGATTTTTTTTGGATAATGCTCCGATATGATCTCGAAATATGGATGAACGCCGTTAACATTGATCTCTTCTAAGCCGTTCGTACAACTCTCAGTTGGAGGAGCGTCGGCGCTCGTCTTCGCAACGAAAAGGAAGGGTAGTTTCGTCCTCAAAGTCGCTGTTCGCACGTGCTAGTCTAAGTTTGTTTTCCTTCATAGAAACCGCTGGATAAAAGGTTTTGTCTACGGTAGTCATTTTCTCCTCGAAATTTGAAAGACGTGTGCAGATTCCGTGTACGGCAGTTTCCGCGCTTCCATGTCATTCTGATACGCGGGGAGCATGAATTAAAGATATGGATTAGATCCATACCGTACATTTCGTGCTTCAATCAGTGATCAGCCCATGGACCAAAAATCAAAGTGTTTATTGACTCTTTCAGCTATTTATATGGTTGCATTCAAATTAACACTGAACCGACAAAAAATACAAGATTGGCTCCTATATTATTAGATGGTTGAGATTGTATAATCAAACCTTATAAGGCTGAGTCATCTGGATTTCTGGTTCAGATCTTGCTGCACATGTCGCGTGTGCGAGGTACGTTATCTGGAGGCAGGAAATTCCGTGCCTCTTCACACGTTCTGAGGGCAGATACAGCCTATTTAATGACCGATCGTTGACCATATAACTTTATGTCAGATGACGAAATACGAATACTTAAGAACTAAGCAACCATATGCAGAAATAGTCCAATCCCAATCAAACGTTTTAAGTTTTGCGGAATCAGCCTTAGTACGGCTATTTAATTTTGTCAATCTACACCGTTAAATTCTATAACCCGTTGTTGATGCAGTATATTTTGAAAATTATACCTACCAAAAGATCCGCACTATCCAAATAATGGTTACATAAATTATAAGGGGTGGTAAAGAGAGAGCCAGCCGTCCAAATTCACTGATGAAAATCACATGTTAGAGATCCTTTGATCATTGTGATTTCTGGCTATGATCTGCCGATGGCTCAAGCTATGGTCTCAACGGCCAAGATCTTTATGAATTGTTGATTATGTAGGGAGACTGCCATGCATGTGAATATTATTCTATGCATATATTCAAGTTTATTGCCTCATGGTACTCGAAGGGATTAGGTGGGACCGAATTTCATTTGGTCCAAGCAAATTTATTCACGTGGTGTATATTGCACGATTTTAGTGGATTCCAAATCCATTACAATCAGGGCCTGCTTGGCCCGTGGGATTAAAGGGTATGGAATTGTATTAGATGAGATTAATACTATTATTACATTATAATTGTATGTATGGAAGTATCAAGGTTTTTGGGCCATCCAATCTTATGCTGGGATAAAATTCTTAGGAAACGCTAGATTAACCAAAATCTCCTTTGGTGGAATTGTAATCAATGAATCAAATGCATAATGGATGTCAATTACTTCTACACTTATATATTTAGAATGTCACTTGTAAAGGATGTTGACGGATTGACGGTATGGATAAAACACATGCATCACTAGGGGGCCGTTTGTAGTGGATTTCAAAATCCAGTAGAAATTTCACATGAGACTAAATGTAATTTTCATCCCACTGAATCTCAATCATTCCCATCCTCCCTAAACACTGATTTGTACATAATGTAATTCCATCCCACCTAATCTTGTTTAAGCTCATGTACCAAACAAGCCCTTATAGGCTCCACTTCGATTCATTATAGTGGCATATGCGCATCAATGACTGCATGAATTGTAAAATGTGATCTTTTGATTATAATTCAATAATTTTTAAAATATAATAAGAAATCAAAGGAAAACATTATATCATATTAGATGAATAACATAAACATGAAACGAAACATGATAAGTCTCATGGAATGAAAACAATCCATTGTCAACAACATTAATTACAAAATTACATTTTAATTCATTGCCATACCTCTTAATTCCATGTGTGAAACGCACGTTGCCACTCACTGTAGGTGCATCTTCATGGCATGATGTGGCCCAAGATTCGTGAACCCCATTGTGATGTATGTGTTTTATACACATCATCTATAGGTTCATTTTATGGCATAAGACATACAATAATGTAAATCAAAACCTTAAGTGGACCACATTATAGAAAATAGTGGGAATTAAATAATCATTGTTGAAGACTTTATAAGGCCTACTGTAATGTTTTATTTACCACCCAACGTGTTCATAAGGTAACATAGGCTTGGGGAAGAGAAGACGTGCATTTAAGCTTAACCAAAACTTTTGCAAACTACAATAATGAGTTATCAACAATAGCCATTTAATCTCCTCACCATTGATTAAACACATGGCCGGGTTCAGGTCCTTACCACGGTGGTAGACTAAGAGGAGTTTCACCGTGACGTGCTGTTGGATACCCATGGGTTGTGAAATCCCACCAGTGCGTGTGTAAAAATAAATAAATAAATAAAAATAAAAATAAAAGGACTACAAAGCTTATCCGAAGCCGGTGGCACCGGCGATCTGCTTTTACCGTTCAAATGGTCTCCTGCTTTTTTTGCTTTTTTAATTTTTTCAAGCACACGCATCACACCCACACGCTACGCACCTACGGACTCACATCATAACGAGATTTCACCGCAACAGTTACTCCGAACCAAGACCCGTGTTGAAACTCTTGTGAGTCTACGCTAGTAACGACTCATGGTTACCAACTTGATGCACACATGTTTACATTACATTAATTGGATTACTTTGGACTGGGACATTTATTTTTCAAATCTTGACCATTGAGTATTGTCATCTTCAACCATCCATTTGAAAGAAATCACTTGGACAGACAAAACCTAACATTCGTTGCGATTTTTCTTCTATGTTTTATCTACAGTTTTAAAATTATTTGAACGGTTTGGATTGAGTTAAAAATATGACATGTGAACATTTTTTTTGTGCAGGCGCATGCATTCTCGTACTCCACATCATATCAGTACGTATCCGCTCTGTCTTTTCCGCAAAAGCAAACGGTCTTGTTAATCTCCCGCTCTTCGCTTTCCGTATAATAAAAACGTTTGTTACCTGTTCATCTCCTCTTTATATATACGTAAGCAAGGACAACCCAGTCAAACCAACAAAGGCTTTTTTTTCACGATCTGCGTATTTTCTCTTTCAAGGCAACCGCTCCGCGTATACTCCCGTTCGGCTTTTCTAGGGTTTCCCCTCTTTTGGTAATTATTCTATCTCATTTTTTCTGGATTTCTCCGTAAATTCATGTATTCTGGCGATTCTTGAATGAAAGTGACTGGATTGGGTTGAGTTTCTCTGAAAATTTTGAAATTTAGGGATTTTGGTAGAGTTTTTGTGCTGTTTGATCCGGTAATCGATATGTATATTTTCTTCTATTGTATTGTTGTGTTTCTGTTATTTATGTTCAGATTATTTTTCTTGTTGGTTCGTGCTTTTTCTTGAAATGTGGAATTGCGATTCATGGACAGAATTTGGGATCTGCGAGAATTTGGTGGTTTTTGATTTGATTTGGTTATTTTGTGTTGTATTTTTTTTTTTTTTTTAAATCGGCCTTTCAAAATTTCCCCACAAAATTTCCCTCCAATTTTCCATTCAAATTCTTTTGCCTCTAGTGCATGGTGTAGAATGCTTGGGGCGTCAGGGGGACATGGGGTTTGTGTTGGACTGTTTCTTTGCAACACGCTGTCGGGCCGTGGCTGTGTCACATGCATGTGCGCCGCACCAGGCCGGGGCCGGGGCCACCAGCGCATGTGCAGTATGTGAGTGTACACACGTGCCAAGTTGGTGTAGTATGATGCATTTGTTTGGGTGTATCCTTTCATTTTTAAAACAGAGAGATGCATCTATTGGGTTGTCACACCAGTTGGGTTTAAACTCATCGGGGGTTTAAACTCAATGGCTCCAACCCTTTTGAAAGGATGTTTTAATGCCTATTGAAGTCTATAAATAGACTTCCCTTTTCTCTGTCTCAATTAAAAACTCTCTGGTTCTTTAAGTTTTTGGATTTACTGAGTTGGTCTCTGAGTTAACTCAGTACTGGGTTAAGGCTGCATTTGGTTCGAGCTTGTGTACAATGAGTGAACCGCTGTGACTGGGTGATAGTCTTTGTATCTTGGAGGTTGATTGCCCGAGAATCCTGTTGCACTTGGGATGTGGTCCAAGGAGGGCAAATTCGATATCAAGCTGAGTGATTCAAATCGTGCCTGGACTTGACTCATAAACTCAGTAATTTCTTTGTTATCTTTTATTTTATTTTCTTTTTTGAATCTTATTTTAACATAGTTTGAATTGTTTTCAACCACTTAAATTCCAACAATCTTGAAATTAAAAAACTTAGAAAACATTTAGACTATGGCCACCATTACTGTAAGTCCAAACTCGAATCCTTTTCTAGACAACATTTTAAATAGTGAAAACAAAAGTTGAGTTTTGCACTAAACACTCTAAAAGTGTTTTACATCTTGTTTGAATCATTTACAGTTGATCCAGTAAATGATACTAAAGTTAGAGATGCCAATGACTATAAAAACTATGTTCTTAATGCCCTATCCAACGAACTATATGATGTCTATGTTTCTGATGCATTTACCAAAGACATTTCGGCTGCTTTGGAAAAGAATATGTTATGGAAGATGCAAGGACTAAGAAACATGCCATCTCCAACTTTCTTCAATATGTAATGACAGATGATAAACTTGTCATGAACCATATTCATAATTATCAAAATTTGGTACACGGATTATCTATTGAAGGAATGAAATTGGATGAGGTAGTTTCAGAAGTGGCTCTGATTGAGAAATTGCCACCCTCCTAGGAAGAATATAATAACTGTATGAAACACAAGAAAAATGACATGCTTATGCATATAAAGATTAAGGAGGCTAATGGAAACAATGACAAAAAAGAAAATGTAAATGAGACAGCCTCAAAGACAAACCTAGTGGAATCTAATCAAGCAGATAAAAAGAAAGGGAATTGCTATAACTGTGGAAAGTCTGGACACCATGCAAACGAGTGTAGGCTAAAAAAAGAAACATGAAAGCAATTTAAGAAAAAAAGGAAATTGCTACAATTGTGGAAAGCCAGGGGCACCATATTGGTGAATATAGGCTTAAGAAAAATAATACCAAGTCCCGAGTCAATCTCGCCGAAATGAAAAACAGCCCTTCTTTCTCCGTTTTAGGTATGACGCTTGGGGAATACCTCACCACAGTGCTACACCAAGCGTGGAGACTACCTAACCTGCCTCTTAACACCTGGTACACATGCATATGCTTTACTTGCAAATATCTCGAAGTGACCGCTATCTCATGAACATGGAGTGGATGTTAGACTTCGGGGTAACTTGGCATCAGTGTAAGGATTGAAGCATATTTACCTCCTATAAAACAATAAGGGATGATGAATAAGTTTTCATGGGAAATGCTCTAGCATCTCTAGTTATTGGAAAAGGAAAAATACACTCCTGAAGCTCACATTGGGAAAGACTATATGTAGCGGATACTGTGAAAGATTAAGGGAGAAGTCACTGTCTTCCCATCCAAAGAACCGTCCTTGAATCCACCATAAATTACAAAGGGAAAACCTAAAGGAGAACTTTCAAATTCATTGAAAAGATGATCCATTTAGAGCATTAGAATGGCAATTTATAGCCCAAAACATTTACTCTTTAAGTTAAAAAATAAAATAAAATAAAATATTAGAAAATTAGAACTACTTTAATAAGATCTTTTAAAATTTGAAAAGACTTGAATTTGAGCACGAAACAATCTCTTTTGTTGCGACATAGTCCCTTTTATTACTTCTTGAATTACGAAACTCTTTCTTTTATCACTTCGGGAATTGCTCGGTAGACCTGTCCTACATCACTCTAATGTTAAATGATGTCCTGCACGTGCCTAATATAAGAAGGAATTTGGTCTCTGGTTCGCTCCTCAACAAAACTGGGGTTAAATTAGTGTTTGATTTTTAGATAAGCTTGTGATGACAAAAAATGGGACTTTGTGGGGAAGAGATTGTAGTGATGGGTTATTTAGTAAAAATGTATCATATGATAATAATAAGAAATCATTCAGTTGTGTTTATATTGTTGCTCATCTTTATCTATGACATAATAGATTAAGACACTTGAACATAACATCATTAAAAAAATGAACAGACTAGGCTTATTACCTAACTTCTCTAATGAGGAGTTCAATAAATATGAAACATTTATGAAAGATTGAAAACAAAGTTTGTTGGAAAGCCCTTGAAAATTGTAAGCAGAAATACCAATTATTAGAGTTAAATACATAGTGACTTGAGTAATTTTAAAAATCATATGTGCAGAAGTGGTAAAAGGTATATAACTTTTGTAGATGATTACTCTAGCTACATTAAAGTATATCTACTAAGGAATGAAGATGAAGCTTTAGAATCCTTTATTAAATATAACATCGAAGTTGAAAACCAAGTAAGAAAATTAAAAGACTTAAAACAAATATAGGAGAATATGAATCTCTCCAATTTAAAGAATTTTGTGAAAAGAATGGAATAATTTATGAAACTATCGCCTCCTATATACCATAACAAAATGGAATAGTTGAACACAAGAATAGAACACTAAAATAAATGATAAATATAATGTTAAATAGTTCTGGCTTGCCCTCCAAAGTGTGGGTAAAAGTAATTCTATATGCCTGTTATATTCAAATGGGATACCCTATAGGACCAAAAAAAAAAAAAAAACACCGTATTGGAAAGCCACACTCCAAGTTATAAATATCTTAAAGTGCAGGGGGGGGGGGGGGGGGGGGGGGGTTGGTCAGGTAGGATTATCAGAAACTAAAGGAAATTAGGTCCTAAAACAATTGATAGTGTGTTTATAGGATATGCAAAACACGATGCGGCATATAGATTCTTAGTTTTAAAATCTAAGGATAATATTCTAGATCTAAAGACTACAATAGAAATAAGAGATACGGAGTCCTTTGAAAATATATTTCCTATAAAATCTAAGTCTGTAAAATAAAAGAAATTAGTGAAACAAAAATTGCATCAACTAGTAATGGTGTAGAAGATAAAAATGAAGAAGAACTAGAACCAAGAAGAAAAAGAGTTAGCAAAGAAACTGACTTTGGAGATGGTTTTTATACTTTCTTAATAGAAGACACACTAACCTATACAAAAGCTCCTAACTCACTCGATTTAGCTTTTTGGAAAGAAGCAATTAATGACAAGTTAGAATCCATAATATCTAACCACACCTGGGAACTCATAGACCTACCACCTGGAAATAAACATATTAGGTGCGAGTGGGTGTTTAAGAAGAAACTAAAACTAGATGGAACTATCGACAATTTTTTTTTTTTGTTTTTGGAAACAAGAATTTATTGATCTCAATCAGCAATATCACACATTCGGGCGAGGGCTGACAAAAAATTGGCCCCCCACCTATCATTTTCCACCTTGTACAATACCCAAACTGAAGAGAAAAAAGGAAAAGAAATCTAAAGGCCATCAAAATGAGAAACTGGGCTACAATGGGAACTATATGAGATAACTCAATCTCAGCAAAAAGTGGCCCGCCCGCTCTGGGGTACTAGAAGTAGAGCTGATAAGAAGACGATGCAGCCAACATAAACCCATAACAAATTTCCATTGCAGCAGCTCAAAAGGACCAAACAACCTGCAGGAATGTGCTAAGAGGGCCACAACAATTTCCTGAACAGCCAAAACCAACAGTATTCGCGCTCTTCAGGAGATCCCCTTGGGCAAAGGAACGCCCAACTCAATATTACAAAACTATAAGATTATCAAAAGGGACGCTAGACAGAGGAAAATCACCTCACCACCATGATCGACCCAAACATTCCACTACCTCCATAGACCAAAACCAACATGCCAGCATGTGCCCAATTCCTGACCTTCCAAACAGCCCAAATCCCATCATCAACAGACTATATATCCTTTTGCCAAAATTGCAAAATTCAATTCTAGCCACCATCAAAAGCTTGCATCCTGCTGCATCTAACACGGCATGCTAGAATGCCACTAGCCCCCCAATCTGCCCATTGCTGCAGACCATCCCATCTAAAAATAGCAACCAGCACATTGACGGCCCGGGTACCACCCACTTAGAAAGAGAGCTCCCAGGCTAACTCTCCAAATCACAAAGTAGAGCATAACCAGTAGACTCCAGACTTTTTTTAAAAAAAAAAATAAAAAAAATTTTTTTAATTAAAAAACAAAGGTTCCAGACTGCGCCTATCATATACATAATACATCATCTCCTACACATGGTTTATCAACAAAACAGAAAACGAGATCCAGTAAGCAAGCCGCATCATCCGATGTAGCAGCTAAAGAAGGGCAGCAACGCAACACCAATCCAAAAAAAAAACAGGGCATATCTCAGCTGCTGCACAGTTTGGGCTGATCCCAGAACATTTGGGGGATTAGCCTTGTGCTTGGCTAGAACCGACGGGCAAGATAAGCTCGAAGGAGTGGAGGTCGCCAACAAAACAGGAGCAAGAGCAGCATTCGCTGGGGAAGTCCAGCAGACTCCAGCAGCAGAGTTTGCTGCATCGAGCACGGGAGGCGATGTTTATGTGATTCCTGATGTGTGGTCACCAGATTGACCCTAATCCGGCATTGTCTAGCACTAGAATTCCTTTGATCATACTCGGAAGATCAGCTCGGCATGTGTAGAGTTTGTCGAGCTGCCCTTCGCTGGCCATACTCGCCAACGCGTCCGCTACCGAATTGCCTTCGCGAAAAGTGTGCTTGAATATGAGGTTGAGGTGGCGACTCTTTTGGTGGATGACTCCCATCCTGTACCAGATATTCCAAGGGTTGGGTGCTCTTGGGTCTCTTGCCACATCCGCTATGAGTTTGGAGTCGGTCTCGACAATGATGTTAGAAAGGCCCGGATTAGAACAAATGTCTAGGCCATCCAGCATGGCCTGCGCTTCCGTGATAGTGTTTGTTGCTCTCCCATAATATTTGTGGAAAGCAAAGATGACCCGCCCTGCTTGATCCCTACATGCTCCCCCACCCCCACTTTCACCTGGGTTGCCTTTTGATGAACCATTGATGTTCAATTTCAACCAATTTTTACATGGTTTTGTCCATTTCACGATGATAGATTTGCCCTTGTGGGGCATGGAACTGCTTTCCATCCCAAGCATCTGGAGAGTGACGCTTTTTGATAGGGAGTTCCTTTCCCTTTCTGGCATGGGGGAGCCAACTTCCCTCAGGGAAAATATTCAAGGTGATTTGCTTCTCTGACATCTTGTGACCTTCAAATCTGGCTGCATTTCGACTCAGCCATAGCTCCCAGATAATGAAGCTTGGGGTTAATCCTAGTTAATGTTTGATTCTGGATGTACGGTTAGCCTTTGATGTCCAATGATTGATCCTTTGTTGGATTGTCTGGTTGTGGATTTGAGGAACATCAAAAAGTCGCGTGAAGTAGGACCATACATTTTCTGCTATTTTGCTGTGACAGAAAAGGTGGCCGAGATCCTCCACTTTGCAATGTTGGGAGTTTGGTTGGTGTGGTTGACTTGTGTTGTGATTTTGTATCTGCACAGGGGGATGACAATCCTCCACTATGACAAGTTGAAGGTTAGGTTAGTCGCTAAAGGCTTTAAGCAAAAAGAAGGGATTGACTACTTTGACACCTACTCACCTATAACTAGGATTATAACGATTAAGGTCTTAATCATGGTATTCCAAATTGGTTACGTAACGGCTGTAATGGCCGTTACGTAACGGTAATGGTCATAACCGTTACGTGTTACGGGGTCGAAACGGTCTAGGAAGTACATTTTCCAAAAAATAAAAAATGGCCGTAACGGCCGATACGGGGGCTGTAACGGCCGTTACGACCCGTATCATAACGGTAACGGTGGTGGCTGTTACGGTCACCGTTACTGTTACGGAACACCTTGGTCTTAATAGCAAATGGATGTTAAAACTGCGTTTCTAAATGGAGAGTTGGAAAAAGAAAAGTATATAGAACAACCGGAGGGTTATAAAATCTTAGGTAAAGGAAAGAAGTGTGTAGATTAATTAAATCAAAGTATGGTTTGAAACAAGTCCTTAAACAATGGCAGAAAATTTTGATAATCTTTTAAAATTAAATGGATACCAAATTTATTATATAGATAGACGGGTATATAGTAAATTCTCAGGAGATGATAGTATTATTAGCTATCTTTATGTAGATGGCATGCTTATTTTTTTTTTTTTTTAAACTAATATTAAATTAATTAATTCAACTAAGAAATTCTTGTCATCAAAGTTTGATGTGAAAGATATAGGAAAAGCTAGTATGATCTTAGGTTGAGAAAATATTGAGAAGATTTAACCACTTTGACTTTTGCTTATTAATAATTATATTGTGCATCTTAAGAGTTAAGATGAATACAGATAATAGTATATCAAACTAGAGTATTCTCAATAATTGACAGCGTATTGTATCTAATGAATTGCACTAGACATGATATATCTTTTGTAGCAGGTAGACTAAGTAGATATACACATAACCTTAAATATGAACCTTTGAATGCCTTGTCTCTAGGATTTTAAGATATCTAAAAGGTACTATTGCTTATGATATTCATTATAGTGGTTCTACTATTGTATTAGAAGGAGACAGTGATGCTAAATGGATCATTGATTTAGATGAAACAAAATCTACTGGTGGATAAATGGAGGAACAATCTCTTCATTTTGTAGGCAGATATATATCGCTCGATCCACCATGGAATCTAAGTTCATTACTTTAGAAAAAGCAAGATCAGAAGTTGAGTGGCTTAGAAACCTCTTAGCTGACATGCCTTTGTGGCCAAAACCTGTTTCAACTATATCTTTATATTGTGATTGTCAAGCATCTATAGCTAATGCTAAGAGTAAGATAGAGAATAATAAAAGTAAACATATTGGATTCTATCACAACATAGTGAGACATCTGTTGCATGATGGGGTCAAAGTTGTTAACTTTGTGAGGTCAGAAAAGAATATGGCAAATCCTCTGACCAAAGGATTATCTAAGGTGTTAGTCATTGATACATCAAAGGAAATTGGGCTAAGCGTAAAAGAATGAGCTACTAGTGTAGGCAACCCAACCTATATAAGTAAAGATCCCATGAGATGGGTTCAATGGGTAAACAACAAGACACTAGGAGACGTTTGAGCACTGCAATGAGCATGCCCCTTTATGGTATAGGTAGTGCGAGCAACAATGAGAGGATACGTTTTTAAAGACTCAATGAATCTGTAGCCATATATTGCTAATGTATCTAGTTGTTGCATACACTTAATGGAATTCACCTATATGAGTGTGGAGGTGGGGCTACTTTCTATGAGAATAATCGCTAACTCATGAAATCCAGGTAATGATACATGACCAAAATGCATCGAACAACAGAACCACTTAAAGTGGAAAAGTTGTATAAGTGGCATGTATAACTAATTTACAATAAAGGAGTCATGTTCAAGATTGTTTGTCACCTGACTTTTGTAAACTTATCTTGCTTACTCTAATGTCAATTTAAGTCTAATAGATATCTACACCAGCGCACAACTCTTCCACCTTAACCCAAAATGTCTTGAATTTTAAAACATGTGGGGGATTGTTGTATATAATATATTATATTTCAATGTCTTAAAATTCCCTCCACAAAATTTTCCTTTAATTTTTCATTTAAATCTTGCCCCCTAGTGTATCTTGTATTGATAATGGTCCTGCGTCAGGAAACATAGAGTTTTTAAGTGCTTATATGTAGGATGTAACGTAGAAGGCTTGGGCCTTTAGGGGGACATGGGGTTTGTGTTGGACTGTTTCTTTACAATGCGCATGTGGAGAGCCAAGCCATGGTCGTGGCTGTGTCACGTGCATGTGCATGTGCGAGTGTGCTGGGCTGGGCGTGGGTGCATGTGCGGTGTGCGAGTGCAACTATGAGTTTACATGTGTGCCTGTGGTGTAATGCAAGTGTACTCACACTTGCATGCCTTCAATTTTAAAATAGTGAGATGTGTTGTTCCGGTGGTCGCACTAGTTGGGTTTAAACCCAACGGACCTAATCCTTTTGAAATGGTGTTTTAATACCTATTTGAAGTAATCCGTTTTTAAGATCACCAAAATCAATCTCCTCTTCTCTTTGTTAAAAAGTAAAAAAAACTTTGGTTCTTTAAATTTTTGGGTTTATTGAGTTCATCTTATTTAGAGTTAACTCGGTACTTTTGGTTTAAGGCTACACATGGTTTGAGCCTGTGTACAACGAGTGCACTGTTGTGACCAGGTGATAGTCATTGTATCATGGAGGTCAATTGTTCTAGAATCTTGTTGCACTTGGGATGCGGTCCATGGAGGGCGAATTCAATTTCAAGCTGAGTGGTTCAAATCACGCCTCGACTTGACTCAAAAACATTACAAGTTCTTTTATCTTTTATTTTTATTTTTCCTTTTTCAATCTTATTTTTACAGTCTGAATTGTTTTCAACTACTCAAATTCCAATATTTTGAAGTTTCCTTGATTCTTGTAGCGTATGTTTTTTGTTTGTGGAATGAGTTTTGGGGAGTGTTTTGTAACATGACTTTGGGTTGCAAAGCATTGTGCCCTGGGCCAAAAAGCAGCCTGGTTCAACAACCTCCTCATAAAATCCTTATTTCAACTGATTGGATCAGCTACATGAATCCTATTCCGCCATTCTAGTCTATCTTGAACTGTCATATCGTAAGGATTCGTGAGAGGTGGGTGGATATCAGCATCAAGTGTGGACCATTGATCATTATTTAGAACTTCTGCTCATCCATGATGCTGCTCTCTTGATGGGCAGCGAGTGGGCAGGATATTGCATGTCATTGCACATTTAGGGATGGCAAATATGGAGAGCATCCTTTTTCAAAATAAGTTCTAGGATTTTTAGGAGTGGAACTCTGACACATCTGCTTCCTAGAGGGTATCTTGTAATTCCTATTTTCCCCCATCTATTTTGTGCACATAGTTTCAAATGTTGGTTTTGGAGTGCGACCATCTTGGGGATGGAGATTGGCACACCTCAAATCAACTTGGTCCATTTTCCAGGAGTAACTTGCCCAATGACATGTTTTATTCTCCTTAATTACCAATTCTACTCGTCTTGGACTATCTAAAACCATGTTTAGCCCTCTGGGCAATAGATATATAATATTTTAGAAGTAAGACTGGAGGAAGGGAACCTGATATCGGGATTCATAAGTGTGAGAGAAGCAAAGAGTATGTACTGGCTTATTATCTGAAGGCATAAGGGGAGAACAATAGAGATATGGAAGGGAGAATTATCTAAGAAAGTTGAAATACATGTATTTGATGATGACATCCATGAAGTTCTGACATCTATCCACATAAACCTCATGGTGCGGATAGGTCAGGACTGTGTCATTGTGAAATGTGGAAGACATGATCAAATCAAACAATGGATCTACTTCCTCTGAATTTCATCTCGTTCCTGACTTTTACTTTAAAATAAGTTTGTTTTTTTCTTGGATTGAAAAGGGCACGATTTGGTGTAGTTATTTCTGAAATCATCCTTATTTATTTGAGTCGATTGTTTTCCAAGAATGTTGAGTCGGGTATGTAAGCCATGTATCTGGGAGGAACTTCAAAGAAGGGCTTTTGGTTCCCCCGTTTTGGTGTTGCAGCTATATTTCGATTCATCTTCTTCTTGTTTGAATAATTGGATGTTGAACCCATTGGATATGATGGGGGTTGCTTGCCTGAGATTCGATTCTTGATCTAGTAATTTGTCTATGATCTTTTTCTTATTCACTTATTCTAAAATATTCCCATGCATATCTTCTTATTGTTGGTTTTTTCCCTCGTCTTGTTTTATTATGAATTATGTAATTGAGACTTGTAGGTGGTTTGGTGGAATCTAGACAAGTGATAATTATAGTCAGCTTTCATCTGTGTCTTCTTTCTTTACCATTGTAGTTGCCACATGACTTCAAGTATTGTATTTTAGATTGAGATATTAGAAAATCTATGGGCTTGGATGAGTGGTGTTTTCCTTCAGGCCAACATTCCTTACAGATAGGTTCTACCTTCTAAATGATGAGACCTTTTACTTGGCAGGATCCCCTGCGGGATGGGAGATGGATGAAAAATATTCCCCACTAGGAAATCACAACCATCCAATTATTGACTTTCCAATTTGTGTTGCTAGGCATTAGTTTGTATCTTATCATACTTGTGACGCATCATCTACCATTGCTTATGCACCTAAGCCCCACCAATTTGACAGCCAAAAAGCCGTATCACGCAAAGCACTAATGTTTTTCTTCTTCTGGATATGGTTCTGTTCCTACTTGTGCCCCCTTGTTTGCTTCTCACACTCACAGCCATAGGAAAGTACGTACCCAAATGGAAGACTTTTGTTGCTTCTCCTGCTTATGCTTATGGGTAAGTGTTGCTAGTGAGATGCAGCTATTTGTATAAGATGCCACCACACTATGTGCGTACTATGAAAATAGTGGGGAGTTTGGTGATGCCTTGTCTCCAACTACCTATGCATCTTCGTCCATTCATCATCCACCAACTCACTCTCCACCAACTCACTCTGATGCCTGAAATGATATCCATGTACCTATACTATCCATTGGTGAGTATGGATACTGCTTTTTGATTGGAGCAACATAAAGTACTTACATGTCGTGACCACCCAAAATATAGTATCATACACTTACATGGTATAGAGTCATGCCTTTGCTTCTCCTGCACCTTAGGGATATGTGACTTGTATGGAACACCTGAATGGACCCTAGGTAGGTATGTGAAAAATAATGGAACATCACTTCTAGGAAGGTGTCAAAATCCAGATCGCTTGTTGTAACAAGCAGGGATTCTAGGCTATCTTGGTAGTAGCCTTGGGGGGATGTTGATCTAACTCTACCTTCTTTTGGAGCAGAACCTCCAAGTCCCAAATCCCTAGGGAATGAATTCCAGATGGTGTCATCTGGTTGACCGCCATCTGAGTCGTCAAATTCCACCATACTCCACCAGTCCCAATCCAATCATTGGAACTGTTCCTGGTCATATTCCATATACTATCATCCAAATCAATATGGAAATCTACAATCATAACCAAATGCTTTCTTGAGATCAACAAAAATATTTGAATGAAGAAAACTATGACGCTTCAGTCCTCACATCGATATAGAAACAAAAAGACGATAGTGAAAATAATTAAACTCAGGCAATGGTCATGCACCACATAAGACTGCAATTGGAGCTGAGCCAGTGATTCCATGATTCCATTTAGAGTTTTAGTATGACCTACAATCTTTCCACCCTTTTGTATGGATTAAGTTGTTTCAAAACAAAAGATAGCAATAAACCCTTTTTACATGGCAAGCTGATGATTTGCCCTAAAAAATCTGCCCATCTTCACGTGTGGTGGTTAACTTGATAGATTTGACAAGGTAGGGTAAGAGGATCATTTTTTTCCTAAGACAAACCCTTTCCTTTTTGTGTTTTAGGTCCTACGAACTCCCTCTCCCTTGTTCGGAAACATTTTATTCTAAAAGCTGCTAGTGGATTTGGAGGGGTAAGAGTCATAAAATTTTCTAGCTTCAAAGAGATGATCTCATCAAGTCATTTTATATGTTTTCCTGTTCTGGAAAACATTTATAGTCAATAACTCTGCCGTTGTAAGGTGAGGGACCTTAGAATAACTAGCTCTTGAGATTGATAGAAATTGAAGATGCATAGTCATTGGCATGGAAAGTCCTCAGGGTTCCTATCAAGGTGTGCAAAATCGGTTATGTATCGGCTAATATGTAACGGTAACGGCTGTTATCGTTACGCGATACGGGCCTGAAACGGGGGGGCCCTCAAAAACAGAACCGCGATGGCTTTTGCGAGGCCGTAACTGTCATTACAGTCCCCGTAACGACTGTTACACACAATAACCTTAAGAAAAAGGGAATAAATGAAAAAAAAAAAAAAAAAAAGAATGAAAAGAAACATACTTCTTCTTTTCTTCTTCATCTTCATCGGTTGTCGCTGTTGTGGCGCTGCTTCTTCTTCTTCTTCTTCTACTTTCTTCCGTGTCTTGTGCGCTCTCTCTCTCTCTCTCTCAGCCATGCATTTTTTTAAAGTACTCTGCTGCATATTCCGCCTAGTGCAAGTGCACTATTTTGTCAAGTGGAGCCTACCTTGATTTGTGTTTTATATCCATGCCATCCATTAGCTTTTCTAGTTCATTTTAGGGGCAATTTTAGGGAATTGCCCCTAAAATGAAGCAGATCCAAATCTCGAGTGGACCACACAGTAGGGATTGAATGCCCACCGTTAAAAAACTTCCTCGGGTCCACTGTAATGTTTATTTGCCATCGAACTGTTGATAAAGTCACATTAACCTCGATGAAGGGAGAATGCATATAGTAGCTTGATCCAAACTTTTTTGGTCCCAATAAGTTTTTAATGGTGGGAATTCAATCCCAACTGTGTGGTCCACCTGAGATTAGGATCTGCCTCATTTTTTGGACTATGCCCTAAAATGAGTTGACAAAAGGGATGGACGACATGGATATACAAAAATGCATCGAGATGGGCCCCACATTCAAGGTGCCACTCACTAGTGGTCCATCTGAGATTTGGATCTTACTCATTTTTTTGGGAACATGCCTTAAAATGAGTTGGCAAAACAGATGGACGACATGATAAACAAATATATCGACGTGAGCCTCACGTTTGGGGCCTCACTCACTAGTTGTCTTGTCCCCACCTGATATCTAGATCTGCCTCATTTTTTGGACCATACCTTAAAATGAGTTGGCAAAATGGATGGATGGCACGAATATACAATACACATGTTGAGGTGGGCCCACGTACAAGGCCCTAAAAAAATTGTGCAAGGGGCATATTTTAACTCGAAATTAATTAATTAAATTATGGGACCATTGTTGATAAGTCACAATCCTAAAATCAAATTGTTTGAATGATTTTAACCATTAATTTGCATACACTTGTTTTTTGAAATAGGACCATTTGATATTTTCCATTCTTCATTGTCCTGTGAATGTCCGTGGATCCATTAGTGGGATAAGTACCAACAAATTGCATGAATTTGAGGCTGATTTGGGGCATGAGTGGTCCGCCAAATCAGCCCCAAATCGGTAACACTTTTACTTGAATCTAATTTCCAAAATTTTCTTAAGATCTATTAAAGGAAATGATATCAAGTTGTTAGATGTATCATGTATGAATTACATAATAGGACAGTCTCTAGATTTTGTATGTCGAAATGAAATATACGGGAGTCGAAAGGTATGTAATACACAAATACTATAAATAATAGTAAAAGCCATCAATATGAGATGTTTTGGTATTGCGTTCATTCTAATAAATTTATATTGATATTATATAGTTAGAAAAATTAAATATAAAAGATTTGCAGTTAATTCCAAGTTGTCAAATCCATAAATTCATCAAACAACCCGATACAACATTCTTACCAAAGACTAGATCGTTACACTATCATAAATATGTTCAAAATCATAAATGAATGCATATTTAGAATATTTACAATTTTTTGAATATTTTTTCGAATTATTTGGAGTAAAAAAAATATATCGACCGATACAAGGGTGTATCGGCCATTACGTCGATTCAGCATATCAGTAACAGTGGGCACCGTTACGCCCACCGTTACCGCTACAAAACACCTGGGTTCCTATTGGCCAAAGTCTGAAGGCTCTTAAACAGTTATCTTGACAAAAAGTAATGCGCAAAAATGATGAATCTGCATAGATTCACCTTTAATGTTGGCACATAAGGTCAATTTTATTTCCACTCTTTAGATATTAGTGAATGCAGGTTGCATCCCATTACACCTAGCACTTAACTTTCTTGAGATGCTACAAGCCTGATGGATGTACATATCATGGATATGCTCGACTAATGAAGACGTTAAACTAACAAATGCTGGTGTTATCATTACTGCTGTGGTTTTCTACTGAATCTCATTATCACACTCGTAGCTCCAATACCAATTGTGGTGCTTTTCACAAATTTCATAGAGCAACTTAATATGATGTACAGTTTGCAAATGGTGTCAAGTCAACCTACTGCAATGTGTGTACATCTCCGAAGTAGAATACCTACACTGGCTCATGAGCCCATTAGGTTGCCCATTGCATGTTGCCATCATTAGTCATAATGTCTTACCTCGACCAAAGTTGTGCGCATTTTGCATCTTGTGGCTGGTGTTTAGACTTCCTCTCTTTCACAGTCATCCACCTTCTCATTGAGGTTGTAACCAAAACAGTCACAGTTGGTAGAACAAACCATTGTATTGTAGGTGTTGATACTTGATATTGATTTGGCATGACACTCCTCAAGGTTGGATTGCCCTACCTGAAGGAGTTTCCTTTTGGCTGTCCATGTGTTCCCTATCACATGATGCAGATCTAGAGGTCTGAATGATCAAAGCATGTGGGAGAGTTCTAAATCATCCTGGTAGTAGCAATGGTGGTGGTGGTGGTGGCACTAGAAACAGGGGAAGCAATAGTGGTAAGAGGAATATGAATGGTAAATGGAGTAAATTAGCAGCATTGAACTTCTGCCCAGAGGATGAACTGTGTCAAAAAAAGAAAAAAGAAGAAGAAGAAGAAGCAACTCCAGCCCACCATAGAACAGCCAATAAAGCAAGACACTACACCATCTATCAGTCTCAAGTTAGCTTCCCATGCCAACCACATCAGTTTCAGCTTTAATGTTGTCTTGATTGCTATCAAGTTAGGGAGAGTGCTGATTGATTATGCTTACTATGGAGTATGGCACGTGCGATACCTGTGGAGCGAGGAGGGGATAGAAAGAGAAAAAGGGAGAGATTCGGAAGGAAAGAAGCGGAGGGACTGAAGTCCTCCACAACACCTGATTTATGCACTGCTAGGCCCACCATGTTTTAAATGTAAAATCCGATCCATCCATCAAGTTCTAGAGTCAATGTTAGGCCTTGATGTCAAAATCAACTAGATCCACAACTCAAATGGGGCACACCATATGGAATAGTGGGGGATGGGTGCTGACTATAGGTTTGTGTTTGGGTCACCATGTGGTGTATCTTTCATCCCGTTAATCAAGTCTAAATCACCAGGATGAAGACAAGATACACAAATCAGCTTGATAAAAAAAACTCAGGTGGGCCATACTGTGTGAACTTAGCAATTTTGGGAGCAACTATGCATTGTTCCTAATGGTGTGGCCCATGTGAGTTGTTAATCAGGATTATCTTTTGTATGGTTTAAATAATGGTTCTCACCTAATGGACGGGGTGGATTTTACATTTACAACATGGTGGACGCTATAGAGCGCCACACGGTCTCCTCTTCGTCCATGCTACACAACAAGAGAGAAGTCGGTGTCGGGCTTCCTGCATTAAAATAAGCGAAGGAAGCGGGTTGAATCTATGCTCTCTTGTGGTAAATTTCAACCATTCCACCCGTCACAGTTTGGGCGAACGGCTTGGGTTATGGGTTTGCTCCCCATAGACACGAGTTCGATTCCCCTCCCCATGGATTACCCGATGCGTGTGGTTGGCGAGTGATTGCATGCATCCGTAGGAAATAATCTCACCTAAAAAAGGGGGACGGGGACACCCTGTCGTCATCCAAAAATAAAAAATAAAATTCAACCATTCCTTGCCAAGCAGCTACATTTTTATGACAAATTTATTCTCTCTTAACCGATGCTGTGAAGACTAATTGTGAGGGAAAAAATGTCTAAAGCTATTGGCATTATATGTATTAGAGATTAATTTCATTCGTGTAACTATCCCCATGTTGCAGCAAACCCGTGTTTTCTATAACATGGAGGTCTTGTCTTTGCAGAAAGTAAATCTAGTCATCAGCCATTGTTGAGCTCAAGCTTGCTTAAATCAGTTTTTATTTGTTAACAGATTTCTACCGTCTTTCTGCAGTGAAGAGGAATGGGAGGCGGGAAGGGCCACAATGATGATGGATCAGACACTAGTGACAAAGGACTTTTCTCACATCTTGCACATGGACTTGCTGCTGGATATCATCCGGGATATGGGTATCCACCTCCACCTGGGGCATACCCTCCTCAAGGGTATCCACCACAAGGATACCCCCCACAGGGGTACCCTCCTCAGGGATATCCCCCACAGGGGTACCCACATGCAGGATATCCTCCCCCAGCCGGATACCCTCCAGCAGGTTATCCGGGTCCATCTGCTCCCCCATATCCTGGTATGGCTGCTAAATATTCTCATAATTCGACTGTAGTTAGCCATTTCTGGTGCACGTCTAGTTTGGTACACTCACTTGCCTGCCTGCACCTCTGCACGTGCATGTTTTCCTGCTATGGTGTTATTTCAAAGCTAGATTTTTGGCGGCCAGGTCTATCTGTGTAGGTGGTAGAAGCAGCCACAATATTCACAATCCTAAAAATGACCTGAAGAATATAGAATGGGTCTTGACCGCACTTCACATTTTTCTTCAGAATTGTTGGGAGACACTAGTCCTTTATAATTGTTCTAAAACAGTCAAAAGAATCCTAACTAGAAAATTTATTTGCAGTTTTCTTGCCGGAACTATCGTCATTTAATTTTTACACCAGATGTAGTGTTGCTGATCCCTTGCACTTTTGAAGCCTTCAACTTGTACAAACTCACACGTAACTGGTGCAGTCCTTGGGCTCTGTTGCACATGACCAAACCATCAAGTCTACTTTCCCTCATCTTGCTACCTATTGATGCTACTCCTAAATCCCTCAAATGCATTCATTTCTAATCCTATCCTGCCTTGTCTTGCCACTCATCCATCTCAACATCATCATTTCAGCTACATTCATCTTAAGGACATGTTGTTCCTTAACTGCCCAACAATCTGTTCCATAAAGCTTGGTTGATCTTATAGCGATCCTATCAAATTTCCTTTTCAGTTTGAGTGGTAAATGATGATCGTATAAGATTCTGAAGGCACATCTCCATGTCTTCCACCCGCTTGAATTCTATGAGCAACATCCTTCTTGATCCCTCCACTCATGAATTATTGACCCAAGATATCAAAAGTGGTCATTTTGAGAGATTTCTTGGTATCTTTGGCAATTCCTCATTCCCACTCCAATTGGTTATGTAAATTGTTCTCCATATACTCTGTTTTAGTCTGACTAATTTTAAATCCTTTAGATTCTAAAACACCTCCATAAATCTAGCTCTGTGTTTATGCCCCCTCTCATCTTGTCAATCAAAATTATATCATTTGCAAACAACATACACCATGGGATCTCCTGTGAAAAGATACGGGCTCAATGCTGACCCTGGTGCAAGCCTACAATAATTGGAAATTCACTTCTCTCCACTAGTAGGGTCCCTTGTGCATATCCTTAGTCATGTCAATGTATCCTCTTGAAACTCCTCTCCCAATAGGCCACCAAATTAGCTCTCTTAAGGACCATTCTTTATTTTCCATCAGTGGCAAAAAGAAGATGTGCAATTTCATTCAAGTTGCATTTGATTGGCCATTGGAAATGATCAGATTTCCACCTATGTGGGTGCCTAAATCTCTCTCAAATTGTGATATGCCATATTCTTATGACATCAAGGATTTTAAAAATGTGGTCTCTAGTCCAACTGGTTGGACCACAAGGTATGGTCCACCCAGTGGATAACTTCCAATAGGTTAGCCACACTATGAGGATCACCTAGGAGGCTAGGACAAAAATCAGCACTATCTACTTATTTAAGTGGGCCACACAATGACAACAAGGTGTTGGTAAATAGCAAAATACAAGTGTGGCCCGCTCAATAAGTGGATATGGTGGATTTTTCCACGAGGTGATCCGCATGATGGGCCAACCTATTGGACAGGTTGGAACTTGGATGTCACATGTACATGGAAGATTGGAAGTTATCCACTGCATGGACCATAATTGTCCAACCAGTTGGACTTGAGTCCTCTCTTAAAATTGCCTTTCTCATTGTATTAAAAAACTTTTGGAGATTCTACAATTTTTATTTGTTACTCGTATTTTGACATAATCAACTACATGCGGTGGTTTGTCTATTTCTGCCCCTCAAGTTGGCATATTTATCATTCACCACCTATATAGGGTCATTTCACCCTATTTCAGGCCTGTATTGGGCTGATGCCGGTACATATCTCGATATGTATTGGTTTCAGATGATAATTTTGAAACTTGGAGCTGACTTCAGCCGAGCTACATGCCTCTTTTCTTCAGTCGTGCTTCATTCTCTTGGCTAATTGCCCAAAACTATATTTACAGGTCATGCACATGGATCATCTGGCATGGGTACACTGCTAGCCGGAGGAGCTGCTGCTGCCGCCGCTGCTTATGGGGCCCACCATCTTGCACATGGGGCCTACGGGCATCGTCCATTCATGCACCATGGCAAGTTCAAGCACGGGAAGTTCAAGCATGGGAAGTTTGGGAGGCATGGGATATTTGGGAAGCGTGGGAAGCATGGAATGTTTGGGAAGCATAAGCTCATGAGGTTCAAGAAGTGGAAGTGATTGTGTTGCCAGTCTGTAGGAGAAAAAACATGGGAGCAGCAGCCAATGCTTTTTTCTTTTAACCCATTTCTACTTCTACTGATTGGGTATTGTTAGATTTTATAAGATTTGCCGTTATGGATTCTAAACACATTGTTTCTTAGCAGTATGTAAATATGCTTGTTTGAATTAAAAATAACAATCTGCATGCCTTGGTATCTTCCAATGATCCAAACTATTTATACAACTGAATCTCACTTTGTATCCCGAAAAATCAACAAATAAAAGCTCTCAATCGGATTATTTTGATCCTTTGATAATTTGGATCTTTAGCTTTGAACAGGAACGGTCATCATGACATTTGAGGAATTGGCACATGCAACGCACATGGAGGGGGAGGGAGAGAGACATGGGGGAGATGCACTTTCAGAGGGAGAGTAAAAAAAGAAAGAAGATTGGAAAATAGCATGAAGGCATGCAGCTACATGTAGAGAAAGAAAGAGACGGTTATTGACTCATTGGGTTTTCAATTTGTAAAAAAAAAAAGTACAAGAGGAGTGGGTATCATTCAAGCCTTAGTAAATCCAAGCCCTCCATTGTGTCAGCTAAAATTTAAGCCATCCATTTATAGGAAGCGGATTGCATACTAGTAAACTCTATGGGGCCACCATGGATGTGTGCCTTGTTTTTTGAGATCATTTTAGGGCATGAGCCAAAAATTAAAGTATATCCAAAGCTCAAGTGAACACACAATAGGAAACATCCAAAACTTCCCTAGACTCAGGAAGTTTTCAATGGCAGGGGATTAATCACACTATTTCCTGTGGTGTAGTCCACTTAAGCTTTGGATTCGCTTCAAATTGGGCTCATGTTCTAAAAATGACATCGAAAAACAGATGAACGGCATGGATAAGACACAGTATGGTGGGGCCCACAGAGTTTGCTAAGTAGGCAATCCACTACCCCATTAATAAACATGTAGATTTCAAATTTTAAGAAATATCACTTTTTATATTAAAAATCTCATTAAATGTCTTACAGAGTCACAAGAGGCCACTATTCTCTTGTGCTACTCCCCTAGTCACCTGTAAATAATTGCATGGTCAAAGATGGAAGCTGATTGGCCAGTGTACCACACACACCATCTAATCAGCTATATAGCTAGTGTATTGACATAAGCAAGTTCTGTGATCCTATCATGAGGCATGTATTATATCCAAACCATTCATCTACTTGGCAATCTCGTCTTAATGCTTGAGACAAAAAATACGAAAGATCTAAATATCAAGTGGACCACACTGCAAAATGCAGCGGGAGATTGAATGTCTACCATTGAAACCCTTTTGGGATCACAGAAGTTTTGGATCAATATGTTTTTCTTTTTCCTATTCATCAAGATATTTGTGACCTTATGAATAGATTAGATAGATTGGATGGAAAATAAACGTTATTATGGGCCCTACGAATGTTTTAAGGGTGAAAATCATTATCCCCACCACTGCTATTTGTGGCGTCGTCCAGTTGAAGTTTGTATATGATTCATTTTTATGGCTTATTCTCTAAAAATAGATGGACGGTGTACATATAATAAATACAACATTTTGGGGGCAACGTAACTTTGATCTATTTAACCGTTATTACAACTCGGACCGCTCATCTTTGCACGACACGTACTTACACCAGTTATATAGTGGTGTGTGCACCAGCTATATAGCTGGTGTGTGGTACTCAGGTACCCAGCCAATCCGCTTCCATCAAGGATGTCCTGGGCGGAAATGGATTGGCTGCTCCCCTGCCACCAGCCAATGGCTATGGTCGGTGCTTTGTGGGCCCCACCATAATGTATGTGTTTAATCCATGCCGTCCATCTATTTTTATAGATCATTTTATGGAATGAGAGTAAAAATGAGGTATATAAAAATCTCAAGTGGACCACATTACAAGAAACCATGTTGAATGAACGTTGACCATTAAAAACTTTTTGGGGGCCATAAAAGTTTTGGATTAAGCTTATCTTTGTTTTTTTTACCTTCATCTGGGTCTGTATGACCTAATCAACAGATTGGATGTCAATAAACAGTACAGTGGGCCATAGGAGGATTTTAATGGTGGATATCTAATCACTATTGTTTTCCTGTGATGTGGTTCCCTGAGATTTATATCCCTCTCATTTTTGTGATCAAGCCCTAAAATGATCTGTAAAAATGGATGAACGGAATGGATGAAATATATACATCATGGTGGGGCCCACAGACCACAGACCACCAGCCACCTGGCTAGTAGCAGGGACAGTAGCCAATCCGTTTCCGTCCCTGGCTGGAACGCTTCTGACGGGTTGGATACTGACAGGTTGAGTAGGGCTAACGAAGTGACGTCACCAAGTTCTGTGGGACCCACCATGATGTATGTATGAAATCCACACTATCCATCTATTTGGAGATTTCAATTTAGAGCATGAGCCAAAGAATGAGTCAGATCCAAAGCTCGACTGGACCCCACCACAGAAAACAGTGGAGAAAGTGACACCCACAGTTAAAAATTTCTAAGGGCACGTTGGATCTCATGTCTGTCTTAACTTATGAGCACGTTGGATCTCAGATAAACATCATGGTAGACCTTAGGAAGGTTTTAACAGTGGGTGTCGTACGATACATACATCATGTGGGTCTCACAGAACTTGGTTACGTCACTTCAGTTGGAGTCTTGCTCCTCAACCTGTAAGTATCTAATCCGCGACCCCTTGGCTGCTGGCGTTATATGCATGGAGATAATCAAATGATTAAAATATTCGGTGCTAAGTTTCTCGGGCATCTCCAATGGGAGCCTTATCAAAGGGCATGTATCATGTACTTTGGCTGGCAGTATCCATTGTGAAGCTTTGTTAAGTCGAACGGTGTTAAAGGTAGCTCATGTTCATGCCACCCACGTAAATGCCCTGGCCCAAGAATCAGTTGGTCCACTGATCAGGTGGCCCACTGTCCACAAAACAAAATGTAGAAGGCTGATGTTTTTTTCCAGTCCAGTTTCTAACGTCGTGACCCAGCTGCCCGAATGGACGAAATTTGTTTTTGGGCGAGAATATCTACCCATAATCGGTACCACCTGTGGATGGTTTGGATTGAACGGCTATTGCCGACTACTAGTTGCTGCATGGAAGTGTGCCCACTGCCACGTGGGTTGCTCTTTCATTAGATCCAACCCGTTAATTAGATACGCTGCCTCTCTCGTTCAAGGGATTGGATTCGGTCAGGTCTAGGTAACACAGCATTTGGTAAGGCTGTGACCGTGGGGTCCACCTTGATGTATGTGTTTTATATCCACTCTGTCCATTCGTTTCACCAGCTCATTTTAGGGCATGGGGTCCAAAAATGAAGCAGATCCAAATCTCAATTGGAGCACACCATAGGAAGTTTCCTAGGGCCACCGTAATGTTTATTTGCCATCGAACCTGTTGATAAGGCCACACAGATATGTATGCAAGGAAAGCATAAATATGAGCTTGATCCAAAACTTTTGTTGTCCACAGGAAGTTTTAATGTCAATCACCACTGTGTTTTATGGTGTGGTCCACTCATTTTTTCACCCATGCCCTATGGGAACTCAGAAAATAGATGACGGCATGAATATACAGCACATACATTAAAGTGGGCCCCACGGTCATGGCCGGACTGAACACGGTGTTACCCCAATCCAGGCCCCTCGTTCAGGTGGAAAAATGAGAAAACATGAAACAGGAGCCGCACCATATGAAAGAGTACGGATAGCCTATCATTAGTTTTGGGCAAGGCCGGGGTGTTGTATATATTTCATCCAATTTATTTATCTACCTCATGTTTTACCCAACATGGATAAAGCCATTAGTAGGGAGATGAAATTATCTTCAAGCATTTGGAGTACTTTTTGTGGAATCATATTTAGCGTAAATACAATTTAATACATAAGTAGATGGATGACGAAGTAATGTAGCTGAATTATTCAAAGTTTATGAGCCAAGCATAATGTAGTTGAGCAGTTCAAGTAGAGCTACACGAGTGCCCATTTCTAGAATACTCTAATATAAGGGCAGTCCAAGAAATAATACTTCGTTGAGTTATTTTATCAAACACTTGGCAAGAAGAATTAAGATTAAAATAATTGAGTCATTAAGCTGATTCGAGTTTAGGTTTTAGCTGAGTTGAGTCGAGCTCAAACTTGGCTCGAAATTTTTTCGAGCTCTAAAACCGGCTCAACTCGGTCCGAATCCAGTTTCGAGCCGAGGCAAATCGAGCTTTTCCAAGTCGAGTCAAGCGAGCTAACCAAGCTAACCCGACTCCTGTACAACTCTAAGTTTAAGATACAAAATGCGACCGAGAAACAAAATAGAACTTGACCGATAGAAGATGAACAATCACGAAAGGGAAACGTAACAAAAAGAATGATATAGAGAAAGATTTTTCAACTATTGTAACCATTATAGTAATGAAAGAAGTATATAGAAGAACAAGCTGCATAAGAAATCTATAAATAGCATAAGTGATTGATAGACCAACACACCAAAAAGCAATCAATTATCTATAAATCCAATTAAACCAAACAAATTTATCAATTTACTTTATTTCAGCTTATCCTAAGAGTAGCGATAATTCTTAGCTATAATTTTAGTTGTAATCCAAATCTAAGCTCGTACACTGGATTTGTTCTTTATCCAATATCACGCAATTCTTTCAAGAGATGCATTTTTGCAGTCGCTCCTAGTGACCAATTGTGAGTTTTTCCTTTTGTCTAATCGCACTGGTATTATGAAAAGTCATTTCTTGTGAAAGGCACAAAGTAATACATCTTCAGAGGAAAAACCCCACTTTCCGATTATCACCTGATCGTTATAAAATTTTGCAAGTGACTAAGTAAGTAACCAATCTTCTCAGAATCTGGTCACATACGTTTATATTTGACATATCTACTTATTTCGGCGTTTAGGGTCAAAATTGATCGGTTTGGATCAAGCCGCTTTATCGATTCTAGCACGCCCACACACACTACATGTGGCAAGAAACAAATAAAGAGCCAATAATTTTTGGTATGCTCGGTGAGACTTAAAAAATGACTTGAATGTTATCAATATTCATTTTGCACTGAATGTACAAAAAGAATAATTTTAAGATGTAAGCATACTTACCGGTGTAATAATTTCTCAGAATCATGAGCAGAAGGGGTGGTCGTAATGCTTTAACAGTCGATACTAATGCTTTTGTAGCCAACGAGCCTCTTGCTCACAAGGAGGAGTTGCAAGTTCAACAGATGCCTGAGCAAGTAAATAAACCACCTTGTCCTGTGCCTATTCCACAAAGTCTAGATAGACCATCAACATCCTGGGTTGAATATCTTGAGATTATGTCAGCGAGGATAGTTGATGTGCAAAGGGGGATTCAACACATCGTAGAATTATTGCGAGTTCAGGTTGAACACTCACGAGTTCTAAATGAAGCCTTTAATAAGTGGATGGTTAGCCATACCAAGAGCATGAATCGGTTGATGGCTTTATTTACTGAAAGAGCACATGTTTCACCTCAACAACAGGTCGATATTAGTTCTGTTGAGAATCTGGCGCCTATACCACCAGTTCAGCCAGTGCCACTGACACTTTATTTACAGTGAAATACACCACATATTCCTATCCCTAGTCCAATTTAGGATGTGCATAATTAACAGATACCAGTAGATTTTAGACGTCTTGAACGTATTTTTGTCCAGGACGTGCGAAATTCACCACCACCGGTAGATTTAAGCCGTCCTAAACATGAGAATAGGAACTTAATCCCTGAAGCTAGGAATCAATGGATACCTGGGAGCAACTCTTTCCTAAAAATTAACCATATAATGAAGAGCAATATCAGGTTGGTCCAAAAAATACCTCTAGTTGCTGTATAACAATATTGGGAGCGTAACCAAATTGTTCAACTGGTTCAAGAAGTAGTAGGCCAAGTTTTTGGTCGAACTACTATTCCAATTTATAATAAGCCATATCCTGACTAGATTAACTGGCAATATCCATTCCTTAGGAATTATTGAATTGACTTTACATTGTTTACAGGTGATACAGGTCAATCGACCGTAGAACACATAGGTTGATTTACCATACATTGTGGATAGTTGGCCAATAACAAGTATTATAAATTACAACTATTTAATCATTCACTCGCTGAGGTAGCTTTCACCTGTTATCCAATTTGCTACCAAATTTCATACAGAATTGACAAGAGATGGAAGAAAAGTTTGATGCTCAGTTCTTCTATAATGACAAAGAAATTTCTATAGTCGATCTTACTTGTTTTAGGTAATTGCTAGGAGATTCAGTCGAAAATTATATTGCTCGTTTAAAAGAGCAAAAAGGCAATACAAGGTAGTCACGATTGGAGCAAAATTTGTCCAGTTAGCTTAAAACGGGCTAGAATTCAAGCTTTGAAAAAAATTATCGGGATCGAATTCACATATCTTTATGATTTGACCAAAAATGTGTCTTAGTATGAGGCCCTACTTCAGGAGTCAATGCGACAAAAGAATTTGTCAACAAAAATATATTATTATGACCCTAATTATGATGTTGCAGTGGTTAAACAACCATTTATATGCTCGACATTACTTAACGCAGAGGCAAATGTAATGTAACGCCCTGTGTTTTCAGAACCCGAGTATATAACTCGTTTTCCAAAAACCTGAGTGTTAACCTTAAAGGATGGTCAAACTCAAGTGGTTTTTTTTTTTTTTTTTCATTTATCAGAGTAAGCAGATGAGCGTAGAATGGACAAATCAACATAAAGAAAAATTTTCATTTCATTTAGAATATACAAGTGGTTGCTCATAATGACTTATACAAACCAATGTCTCAACATCAACGATTACAAGATTTACATAATAAGAAATAACAGAAAGTATATAAATGTAAGCCACATGACCACGCAACTCCCCTTAGCAATACAGTCATGCATCCATGACACCTACACAGCTCCTCATCAAGTCTGATCATATACATCACCTAGGCCACCTGTTCTACCTGTACAATTGTATATTTGATGGATGAGTGGCCAGCTCAGTGTGAATTTTCCTCAAGATTACACACCGCCGCATTAGGTAAACATAGTTATAAAACAACAAAGCAATCAAAACAATACATGATGCAGTCTTTTTAAATGCATGGATGCATGAATGTACATCAGCATGGGGATGCACATCCAGCCGGACTTGGGCTCGTCGCCCATGCAAATCATCGACTTGGAAAAATCATCCAGTCAGACAGGGGTCGATAGTTGGTGGTCTGGGAGCTAGCGAAACGATACCCCGAAGATCCTAAGGGCACGTGCTACAACATCCAGATTAACCACCCGTCATCACCAACATGCTATGGATGCATGATTAACCAAACCGTTATTAGTTCAGTTACAATCAACCAATTTAGGTAAGCTCAAGGTCACTACGGGGAGCTCAGAGCCCAACGTAGGCCGATAGCTCGGGCATAGTGTCCCATACCACCATCCCCGGCTCATGAGACTACCACCTTAGGATGTTAAATGGAAACATGTCAACTAGTGGTCAATCATATTACAATATATGGGGCTTACCTTCGCATGGTTACATGATATAAAAACATCGAACCCATATAGAAAAAATACCAGGATAAAGACACATAAGGCGATATCAAAACAAGACACATAAGGCAAATGTCAAATAAGCCACGTAGGGCAAGTATCAAAATCATGCGATAAAAGACCATCCTTGCAAACCGTTGGACACTATAACCCCGGATGGTAGGCCCACATCACTGGTTAATTTAAACCACTATTCAATAACCACTAAGCCAAAGGTTCATTACTATCACAACCAGTCGGGTTACTTCCCAAGTATGGGTGTACACATATAGATGGGGGTTTCCCACTGATGTACCAGTTTAAGTTCTATAAGCAATTCACAAATAATCCACAAGCATGAATAAATATGCAGGATAAATATTAAGCAGGCAATATAGCAATTTAATTTCCACCAGCCAACACATGTGATTATAAGAGAGAGATATCAATTATAAATTTAAATAAAAACTATAACTTAAGCTAATGGGAAAATGGAAAGCTCAAGGGGAAGAATCATCACCTGGAATGGTTACCTAACCGTCCTTGGTTTACGTTTCCGCACACGCCTTGCAACGATCACCTACGGTTATAGACAGAGATTTAAAAGGGCTTGGAGTTGTGTGAGTTGGGAGGTCCTAGAAATAGGGTATTTGGGCCAGAATTTGTGGTGCCCAGGCTCCACTAGGTGTTGGTCCAATAAATGGTTCGAGTTGGGCCCTGGTTATTTCCATAACTAAGGCGTAGACTGGGCCTGGAGTCGCCTACAACTAAAGCCTGAATTGGGTCCTATATACGAGTCACACCATCTACCCCATCTATCTATTTTAAGAGATCCCTTTAGAGTATTACCCAAAATAAATCGTATTAAAAGACCACCTGGGCCACATTGCAGATAACAGCGAAGGCAGTGATCTTTACCGTTACCAATTCATAGGGCCACCATAATGTTTATTCTCTATTCAGCTTACTCATAAGGTCTCAAGGATTTAATCAGGAAAAATAATTAATTATCATATTAATCCCAAAACTTCTATGACCTGAAAAGTTTCAATGCTGGACATTTAATCTCCACTGTTTACTGCACTGTGGTCCGCTTGGTAGATGGTGTGGATCAATGTATACATATCAAGGTAGGCCCACCCGTCCAGATTGTTGGACAGCTGGATGGAACACATGAATCAGGCGGGAATCCACGTGTGTGGCCCACGTAGGTGGATGGTTGGATGAAAATACATCCATCAGCTTTGGACGGTGATGATCTCACCCACGTCTGGTAGCTGACGCTATTTCAGCTATGATATAGCTGCTGTAGGTATGGTGGGCCCACGTGGGAGTGGCCCACCATCACGTCTATTTAAATATAACATGATATATTATATAATATTATATATTATACATAAATACATAAAAAAATGGCAAGAGGCTGCCTAGAACCCACGGTGCAGATTTACATATTAAAGGTGGTCCCACGACTTGATTCGGGTCTCATTTATGGATTTTCCGCTGATTTGGTAGTCGGATTAGCTCAAAATTGAACATCAACGGTTAAAACGGTCTGAGGGACTATTTAAGATAAGATCCAATGGTCAGGTTACGGATATATGGCTTGTTCTGATTTTATATCACTAAATATTATGTTATATGACATTTAATAATGTTATTTACTATTATAATAATAATAATAATAATTATTATTATTATTATTATTTTCACTATTATTATTATTATTATCAATATTTTTATTATCATTTATATAATTTTTCATATTTGATTTATATCTTCACAGATCGTTTATATGCATAACTTGTATGAATGAAGATTAGTATATATCTCACAATATATAATATCAATATATATCATCTTTATATTCCTTAATATTGTTAAGTCATAAAATCTTATTAAAAAAATAAATAAATTTGTACTCATATTCATATGAGATATTTAGTACTACATTAGTATTTATAATATTGTAAGATTATTACTCATTATAATATTATTTTCGTATTACTTTGTATACGGTAGTTATATACATATCATTTTAATATGAGACTTTAAATATTTATAATATAACATTGCATAATACATATATTTAGGTTATATATATATATATATATATAATATATATATATATATATATATATATATATATATATATATATATATATTCATATTGAATTAAATTAAACGGTAATACTCAAGTACTGGAAAGTACGGGGTATTACATGTAAGTGCCCTAATTTGTCAATCAATGTGAGCTGTGAGTCATGAAGTCCGGAGAATCCCAAGGAATATTCAAGACTGAAGACTCGAAGATCGAAGGCATCAAAAGCATTGAAAATTAAGGAAATGATAAAATATCGGGACCTCATCAAAAACTTATACCCATCCCATAAAACTTGACCTTCCATCTAGCCCAAATCTCATAGGAAAAACCTATTCAAAGAGTGCTAGTAAGAAGTAGTGTGAAGAAATCTATTCAAAAAGAAAATCACAAAAACAGATAAATTTTGATCCTATCAAACTATCTTCGATGGCATCGAAGACAACTCGATGCCATCGAACTTGGAGCCCAAAATGTCTAATAACTTAAAGTCAAAATTCTGAATTTTTCCGATGGCATCGAATTATCCCTTTGATGGCATCGAAAAGAAGCTCCAAAATATCCAGTAACTTAAAGTCAAAACTGTGAAATTTTTAAATGGCATCAAAGTGCCTCAATCGATGGCATCGAATATAAACTCCAAACTATCTAGCAAATTTAGGTAAAAAACCTAATTTTTTCAATGGCATCGAAGGTCACTCGATGGCATCGAAGAACTATCCAACAATATATTGAAGAAAATCTTGATTTTCTCGATGACATCGAAGGGACACTTTGATGCCATCGAAGACCAATCGATGACATCGATTCTAACCGTTTTCTGCCCATTTTTTAATCGTTGCAAAACTTCTTTACATATATGAAAGAGAGATTTTCTTTATAATTTGGTGATAAATAGAGAGAGTCTTGTGTGTGTAAGTAATTAACCTTAGTTAATACCCTACTTCCCAAGCTCTCTTTCCTCATGGAGTTCATCATTCAATCCATGTCTTAAAGACAATCATTGAGATTCAAAACTTGGATTGAAGAATGAACTCCAACATTCATTAATGCTCTAGCAACCACATTCATCGATAAATCCTTTATGCTAGATAGCATTGAATGCTCAACCACGGGAATCTTAGACTTGACCATAAAGACTTGTCATTATTAAGTTAGGATTCACCAAACCCTTGACCCAAACCTCGTCATCTCCAAAGGTAAATCATTAATACAGTTGTAGTACAAGGAAGCTGAAGATGCTTCACAATTCGAGAACATCTTCATCAACTGTGCTTTAATGGGGCGCATCCACTTTAAGTAAGAAAGTATATTTGGGTTCATTGTGTTTGGAAACCATTCCTTGTGTAAGATTGGGTTTCAGAGTTTGAAATATCAAACACAACAAGTCCTTGTGTAGGCCTCCGACGGGAGAGTACGTTCGTCGTCCTTGTGTAGGACTTTGTAAAAGCTTGTGTAGGCCATTGACAGATGAAAATAGTGTAGACCTTGTGTAGGTTGTGAAGGTTTATGGTTAACCTAATTTAAAACCATATGAATAGTGAAATCCGGCACACTCTAGGAGAGAGTGTGTTAGGCGGGAGTGGAGTAGGCACATAGCCAATCCATTATACATCTTGTGCAATGGGCTTAATGTTTTAATTCCTATTTGTTATTTTTTTGCTGAATAATATACATGATTACTTACTACAGTAAACATGTTTGACAAAATGCCTGAATGATGTTTTCAATTGAGTATACTTTATATTTACAATTCTTCTTATTTTTATTACTCTATATAAGTGTTTAGAAGTAAGTGCATGCTAATAATTTAGTTATATTTAAAAAGTCTTATTCACCCCCCTCTAGGATATTAGCCATATATTCAAGCTTCGTTTGTAGCGGTAAAACCACAATTTCAGCAACGACATCTTCTAATTAGAAAGTTCAAAGAACGTACACATTTGATATTGCTTGCATTGACAAAATCTTTGATATCATGTTGGCCGACAAATTTATCAAAATTCATGTTAACCATAAGATCCCGACAACCAAAGAATTAATTAATTTTTTTTTTTTACTGTATATGGCATGGAACTCGGTTGCATTCCACCAACAAATGTGTTGTTTTTAAGACTGTTATTCAAAACAACATTAACTAAGGGTTGCTAAAGTTTTCTAAAAAAAAGAAAAAGAAAAAGAAGCGATGTTGATCAATACTGATCTGTTTCCGTATAATATGGAGATTAATATGACCACCATTAATTCTCAAAGGCTGGTTCGGTCATGACAAAAAATTGACCTTGGAGTTCAAATCTGAGGAGTGAAAGGATGACAAGAGTATGGGGCTTAAGCCAATAGTCGAATAGATTGAAGCCATTCGGATGCATTAATTTCAAACTATCAGCACCTTCGTGAGAAATATGCGAGGTTGACTCGATCAATCAGGATATTTTCTCGACCAAAATATGAGGAAAGACAATTGATCAATCGAAACTATGAGGAAGGAAATTCCTTTTACTAGCAAAAGTTAAGCATGTCAGTGATCACCCTGGGCCCGTCCTAGGGCAAATGATGGTTAAACCTTGACCTAGTCGAGAAAGAGTTTGAAAGAGGTTGAGTCATCTGAAATTTCCAACAGTATCAGAATGGATGACTCATATTAAAAAATAATGTTGGCAAAGGTAGCTGGCAACGAAGAGAAGACAGTTAGCCATTATATGGGACGAATCTCAGATGAAGTACCCGCCAACCCAATCAAGGCTGGTAATACCAAAGTCGGAAGAAGAAGAACAGATATCGGTTAATATGACCGAACTTCATGTGGGGTTTAACTCGTTCAAAAATCAGAGGAATGGATATTAAAGGATCGACCAAATACTTAAGCGATAAAGATTTTTTGAATGATCTTCTGATTAAAGAATTGCTTGTTAAAATAAGAGCATTAGAACCAGCCTCTTCTAAACTGAATGAAGGAATCGAGAATGAAGTTGCAAATGAAGTGGATAAGTAACTGAATTTTGAGACACTAGGGGGGTAATGTCCAAATTTGGTAATACAATTTGGCTCGTTCTCGCCAATTACGTTGGATTGTAATATGGTTCTGATATTGCCATTGAGTTTTTAAGCTAAACCATCTTAACCAAATAAGATAGAAGGAGATGTGGAAGAGTTAGGATATCATATAATTATACAACATGGTTCCTTTAACTCCGAGGACGAAGCCAAAAAGGTGTCGACCGTTACGGTCGAACTAGGATACCCTTATGACAAAATAATTATTGAAAGATCGACTCTTATAATGAGCTAATATTTGAAGCCATTATATATCTCCATACACTTGGAAGAGTGTCTGATCACTCGGGTTCTGATCGATAATGGAGCTAATGTTAGCATTCTCCCAGCCAGAATGATGGCTAAATTGGGAAAGACTAAAGATTACCTTATTTTGACCAAGGTCACAATAAGTAATTTTGTTAGAGGAGTAATGGAAACGCAAGGTGTTTTATCAGTCGAACCAATGATAGGAACCAAGAAGGTGTTGATCGCTTTATTTATAGTTGACACTTTATCAAATTACAATGCTTTACTTGGACAATAATGGATTCATTCATTTTTGTACATTCCATCATCACTACATCAAATCATGATCGTTTGGAATCAAGATAGAGTAGAATTATTTTTGGCTAATAACAAAACATTCTTAGCTATGTCTAATGCAGTTGAGGTGTATTTCTATGGAAATGAGATCGGACCGATACGATTTACAGGACGAGACAAGAATGGTAAACCGATTGAGATTGATGACAGACTTAACCTAAATAATGACGTATAGGATATTGCCACCATGATTCGACTAAATGAAGAGTTGTCAAAGACTATGATTTCCTTTCATGTGACTACAAGCTGCACGAAAAAAATAATTGCATGATGGACCAATCTTCAGTCAAGGCCGAGTTCATGGCAAGAGTATTATAACTCGAAGTGAATTTACAAAAATATAATAATGGAAGTTTTGTTGATATGGCCGAAATAGTAGTACCGGATGATCAGATAGCTGAAGATGTTATTGAAATGAAGGATTTGAAACCAGTCCCAAAAAAATTGGATAATTTTCAAGCTCAGGTTCAAGATCCTCTAATAGAGACAAATTTGAGAATGAAATAACATCCCAACCTATTTTTATTAATGGATTATTGGATTCCTAAATACAGGTTGAACTTAATAACTTACTTAAAGAGTTTGTTGATTGATTTGCTTGATTATTATGAATTGCCTGGTTTAGAAAGAAATCTGGTTGAACATAGGTTACCAATGAAGGAAGGTTATCGGTCACATAAACAAAAGCCTACGCTGATGACAACCGAACTAACGTAAAAAGATAAAGTAAGAAATTGAGCAACTCTTGAAAGTAGGTTTTATTAAACCCATTAAATATGCCGAATAGATTTCAAACATAATGCCTATTATCAAGAAAAATGATAAGCTCAGAGTATGCATTGACTCTTAAAATTTAAATTGAGCCACACCAAATGATGAGTATCATATGTCTATGGTTAATCAGCTGTTGGACATCAAATGGTATCCTTTATGGATTTTTATTTAGGATTTAATCAAATAAACATTGCAGTGGAATATGTCACATAGACAGCTTTCAGAAGTCCTAGTCCTTTAGGTTTGTTTTGCTGGGTCAAAATGCAAGAGCTACCTATCAAAGAGTTATGAACATCATTTTCCATAATATGATTGGCCGATTAATGAAAATCTATATCGATGACATGTTTTGCTGGGTCATAATGTTATTTGGGCTTAAAATGCAAGATCTACCCATCAAAGAGCTATGAACATTATTTTCCATAATATGATTGGCGGATTCATGAAAATCTATATCGATGACGTGGTGGTTAAATCGACCAATTTAACCAAATATCTTAACCACTTACAAAAGTCATTTAAAAGAATGAGAATTCATAAATTAAATATGAACCCTCTTAAATGTGATTTTGGTATATCGACTAGAAATTTTCTGGGATTCATGGTACATTAAAGAGAAACTGAAATAGATCAGCATAAGGCGCGAACAATAATAGAAGCTCGGCCGTCGAGAACCAAAATTGAGTTGCAGAGGTTTTTTGGCAAGATTAACTTTATGCAATGATTTATTTCTAACTGCGCTGGAAAAACTAATTTATTTTCTCATTTGTTGAAGTTAAAATAAGGAGATGAGTTTAGATGGGAGGTAGAGCATCGGTTGGCTTTTGACGCATGAAAAATTATTTGTCTAGGCCTCTAGTGTTGATGCCACCAATAAAAGGTCGATCGCTCAAGTTATATATCACGACTTTTGCAGAATCGGTTGAAGCTCTGTTAACACAAGATGATGTTGACCAAAAAGAGCGTGTGGTTTATTATCTTAGTTGAATATTGTTTGATACCGAGAAACGATATTCTATCATAGAAAAGTTATGTTTATCATTATACTTCACGGATACAAAATTACGATTTTATTTATTATCGAAATAGTCAATATGATTATGGTAACTGATTTAATAAAATATATGTTAAATTGGTTGATTCTAAATGACCAAATTTAAAAATGGATTCTCGTATTATCTAATTTTGATTTAGTATATGTTCCACAAAGGGCTGTAAAAGGGTAGCCATAGTAGATTTTCTATCTGATCATCCTTTAAACAAAGAAAGTCGACTTACTTTTGAAGCATTAGATTTATATGTGGTCTATTGGTCACCTTGGAGACTAATATTTGGCAGTTTGAGGACCAACAAAGGATCAAGAGCAGGGATTATCCTGATCAATCCAGCTAGTAGAAAATAAGAATTTTCATTCTAGCTTGACTTCGATTATATCAATAATAAAATTGAATGCGAAACGTTGATAATCGATTTAGAGATGTTGGTTGATTTAGGAGTAAATGAGGCATTGTTATGAATGATTTCTTATTAGTAATAAACCAATTAATTGGTTTGTTTAATTATACAAGTATTGCTCTACAGTCATATCATCTTTTGGCGACATAGTTGTTAAGCAAATTCGATGAAGCTAAGTTAAAACATATAGTTTGAGAAAACTATTGATACAAATGACATGACACGGTTAGCATTGAGGCTTCAAATTGCTCAGGAATTTGAAGGAAGAATGATGATTGTTCAAAGGAAGTTATTACCCTTGATTTTTCAATGGGAATTGACCGAGAAAATTTACTAAGTTGAGGTAAGTAATGATGACTAGAGAGCTTCAATCATAAAATATCTTCAATCCCCACAGACAAAGGTCGGCCGAGACATTAGGAGGACGACTGTAAATTATGTATTGATCAATAAGGAATTGTATAAAAATTGGGCCGATAGGGTATTGTTATGTTGTTTGAGCAAAAATGAATCTATATTAACTATGGATGAAGTGCATGAAGGAGTTTGTGGAGCACACCTGGTCAAAAGAAAAATAAGGCTCACACATCAATACAATAGGTATTTCTGATCGAGCATATCAGCCGATTGTAACTAATATGCTAAATGGTGTGAAGCATGTCAGAAACATGGGCCAATATAGCATGTGTCCGCGATTGAATTGCATCCTATTGTTAAACCTGGGCGATTGATTTGATAGGAAAAATTTATCCTCCTTTGTCTAAAGGGCATAGTTTTATTAGTGTGGCAACCGATTACTTCACCAAATGAGTAGAAGAGATGTTTTATGTAGCTTCAGCTCTGATGGTTGTTCGACAATCAACACATGGTGACAAAGGATTCGTGTTTAGTCACATGCGTAGTATTCTGCTTTGAAAATGGCTTGTCATGATTGCTCGCTTTTAACGCAAATGTGAAACCCGACGGCCACCTTGCTTAAAACGGTTTTGAACTCATTTCAAATTTCTTGAAGCTTGAGAGTTATGATGTTTTTGCTTCTCCAAAGGCTTAGGTGAATTCTTAGAAGATCTTAAGCAGTCCTTTTCAAAATAAAGACGTAGAGGGATTGAAAAGGCTTGTATCGAAGTTTCTTAAGCTTGAACTACCTGACCTTGCCCTATTAGAAGAATTTGACACAATTCCCAAAGCTATTGAAGAAATCTACAAGGTTATGATTCTTGACGATGAATGGGCCTTGAAAGTGGTTCATGTTGAAGAATTGATCTTGACGGTGCTAAACTATCGCATCGCTAGGGAGGGCTTTAAGGAAGTAACTATGTTATTTGAAAATAGGAGAAGAATTGTAGAAACTTCCATGACATTGAAGGATGGGCATTACTCCAGCAATGGCCTAAAAGATTCCTTAGTGGAAGAGATCATCAGAATAGACTCCAAGTTAAGGGAGTTAGAGGATAGGATCCATGAGCTTATGAAACGAGCAATGTTCTTGGACATGGAAATCTAAGTTTTAGAAGGCCATCACAAGTAGTTTAACGTTAAGATAAGACATCATAAAGGAGAGAGGGACAAGGGTACAAAAAGGGGATAACGGTATTTGAGGAATTGTGGTGCATGAAAGAAGAAGTTCCTAAATGGGATTCTCACACGAAAGAGGAGCGGCGAAGGATTAGCGAGGCGAAGCGTCGTTTCTCAATGCATTAAAAGGTTGGTTTTGGGGTCTTACAAGACCCTTCTCCTTTTTATGCATTTTTTTAAAGTGGCATGGGTACTCCTACAAACTTATTTTGACCTTTGACAAGATAAAATTTCTAACTTAAATAGGTTGAAACAACTGTGAGCCATTTACAGGTGTTACCATATAAAATTCTGGCAAAGAATACTTAAATTTGGCTAGCTTTGCCTAGCTGTTATCCTCTTCATCCTTGTATGATTATATCTTTGAATGTGGTTTTGGTACAATGCTTCTTTTCTTGTCTTCTTATACTGATATGGCTTCGAAGATAATGGTCAGACATTAGTCAGTTGGCCGTATAGATTATTAAACAATCCAAGTTGATTACCCTGGAGCTCGGATGTTTTCATTTGGTCATCTTCTTTACTTTACTAGTTAAGCTAAGTGGACGGCCATAGGTTTAGCCCCCTGTAGACACCCCACCCAGGCGAACATCTTGAGAAGGCTAAGACAACCCAGAAATCATGATCATATCCCAACCCTAATCCCAGTTTAAACCTAAACCTAACCCAAAACTCTAACCCAAACCTCAAACCTCCAATCCGCAACCTAAAGGCCTGATCCAAACCGTTCAATCCACATACGGCCCCCGCCTAGAGCCCATTACCTAAACCCCGAACCCACCTATCTGAACTCCAAAACCCCAAAAAAAGAACTATTGGACGAACCAATGCGACAAACAAACTGGCACACTTGAGCTCGGCCCGAGCCCGTACTGGACGGTAGTCCAACTACTGCCGGCGGTAGTCAAACTACCGCTGGTGGTACTTGGAGTACCGCCGCTCACGGCCCGCGTGTGAACTTCTAGGAACAGTTGTCCCAGCGTCCGAAAGTCAACTTTCTTCAAAAATTACCCCCTAATCCGACCTTATTTAGTATTTTACCAATCCTAATAGACAATGGGAGTGTGTCACATGGCGTTCCTCTCCCCTCAACCATTCACCACTTGCCATTAGAGCTGGGCATCGGACCGAGTCGACTCGGATTTGGCCCAACCCGACCAGGTCCGGATTTTACATGTCCCAACCTTAACTCGAACAGAACCGGGACCGAGTCTGAGTCAGTTGACTCAATCAGACTCGAACATGTGTTGGTCTGAACCGATCCGAGTTCGACTCAGTCAGGAAAACCGAGTCGAATCGGATTGTGCAAGGTTCGGATCCGATTGCTGAACAATAAACATTTGGTGGCCCCAGGAAACTTTTAATGGTGGCTATTCAACAACCACTGTGCAATAGAGAGATGAACGGCATGGATACCTGTCAAAATAGATGAACGGCGTGGATACCTGTCAAAATAGATGAACGACAGGAAGTTGATAGACGGTGTGGATCTAACATAAAAATCATGGTGGGACCTAGCAAAGTTTCACACCTCAAAAGTTGTGTTGTGTAGTTAGCGATCTATTTGGATAGAGAAATCCTGCATATCTTGTTAGCAGAGTCATCAGAAATGATGTGGATCAATGATAACCGACCGCACTGGAATTTCCTATGTCTTCACCACAAAGGATCCACACTCGAAACTTTCATCATCTAGAGCTCACCACCAATTTCTTGCCCTAAAAATTACTTTAACGTGATGATCCCAGCCATCCAAATCAATGGCTGGGAAAATGAACTGTCCATTTTGATTCTAATAGTGAATGTCCATTGATTAAACTGAAGTTTGGACCATCCATCTCTCAGGCCCACCTTTCGTTGCATGTCCTTATTATAAGTCAATCAGATGATCATAACCCTCCGATCAATCGTTCTATGGCTAGAAAAAGTAAAAACCATACCTGAATCTGCTTCTCTATAGTAGCAAGGTGGAAGATAGTGTTGTTGCCATCATCTTTCATGCGCACAACCTCACCATCATCTCCGGCCTCCACTAAAACCTTCAAAGCCTCCAAATGTTTATGCTTCCGTCGGCTGCCCTCCGAATGATGACATTTTCATCACAATCATCCGTGCAATGGGCCGTGCTCGGATGACCCGCCAAGAGATCCAGATACCCATCTCTCTCTCTCTCTCTCTCTCTCTCTCTCTCTCGGGCGGGAGAGTTTTGGGGAAAAAATCTCTCTCTCTCTCTCAGGCGGGAGAGTTTTAGGGAAAAATCTCTCTCTCTCTTTATGGGCGGGAGAGTTTTGGGGAAAAAATCTCTCTTTATGGGTGGGAGAGTTTTGGGGAAAAAATGATATTTATATGTATATCCCTCTGGGTCGGGTCTGTTCGGGTCGGTGCGGACCCATTCAGTCCTGGTATTTGGATCGGATCTGTTCGGGTACAGTGCTATCCGAACCTGATTCGAAATTAAATCAGATCTTGCCAATCAGAATCGATCAGACCAGATCAGACTGTCAGTTCTGATCGGAATGGTACCGAGTCGAGTCTGGTCGGGTCGGATCCATCGGATCGAGCCCAAGTTGCCCACCTCTACTTGCCATGTCATCATTTACCCCTCTCAAACCCAGAAATTACCACATTGCCATTGGAGAAGGCTATAAATAGCCCTCTCCTCTTCACATTTTCACAACAACCACTTCTTATTTCCAAGCTTAAGTGAGAGGGAGAGGAAGAGAAAGAGAGTGAGGGTGAGGGAGAGCTCCCAAGCTTCCAAGATCAGATTTTTCTATCCATCTCCTAGCCTCCTCTTAACCCCCTCAACCTTAAGCTTAGCCTGAATCGGTCATGGTGCAACTCATGTCTTAGCCAACTCAAGTCCAAGCCAAAGATTCATTCATCCATATCTAAGCATTTCATCATGACATTTATTCCCTTCTCAACCCCCCTGCTCCTCTAAATTTCTAGTGAACGTATGCTCTGTGACTTGTCGTACATCGGATCTTGTCACATCAAAAATTCCTAGTGTTCTAGTCCATTCTTTTTTACCTTTTTACATAAGCATCATCACATTCTGCCTTCTAGACACGCCGTTGGACGTATGCTCTGTGGCTTGCCGAAATTTTGGATCTTGCCACATCAGAAACCCATGTGTGTGCCTAGTCCTATCTCGACCACATCATCCATCCATTGAGATTGTTTTACCACACAAAGTAGAGACCGTACATTCGTATGGGCAGAGAGGATGCTTAACACCTTCCCTCTTTGTAACCGAGGTCCCTTACACGGAATCCCGGATCGCAGACTAGGAGTCAATCCAAGGTAGGAGAGTCTTCGGATTTCTCCAACCTTACGTATTCTGTGGGTTCTCGCTGACCGCTGGATTCTGAGATTAATTGGATAGTGGTGACTCCAACATCCACAAATCAGCTTGCAAACCCCCACCTTATAAACCATAAAAAAATACTCAAATTTGCATAGGCGCCGATTTTCAGTGTCTACAGAATGGCGACTCTGCTGGGGACTTGCTAGAACGCACTAGCTGAGACCCGACTCGAAAGTATGTGGCTCTCCAATCTTAAGGGACATCATCATTGCATTCATACATAAACTATCAATCAATCTTTGGCTTATACTTGATTAGGCATCAATTTGAATCATGACCACTCGATCCCGGGCAGCCATGACTTCTCAGGCTACCCATGATGAAGAACCGGTGGCTCTGCCAGCTTCTGAACCATCAGCATCAGAGTCAATCCATGTGCCCACGCCAACACCAGTACTAGCGGTACAAACAATTTGCCCGTTACAGCAGCCTTGAATGAAATGTCCCAAAACTTTAAAGCATTATAAGAGTTACTGCTTCGCCTGGTACCAAGTGTAGTACCAAACACGCAGGCGGTACAGCCTAGCGTATAGAACAACTTAATCCCTCAGACCCCTTTTGCCTTTTCCCTTATTCCTCCAGTAAATCCTGTTCTCCCTCTCCTAGAAGAGTCAGCATAGGATCAACAGCAACCAGTGAACAGGAGCAACCCTCCCACACATCTCTACTCAGCACATCACAATAATCAGGTTACAACACAAGTTCCCCCTAACGAGAACCACAGACAAGAACTGGCGGATGCCCACGAAGGGGGCCAGTTTCAAGTCCAATTCACTCCCCCTAACATGAGTAACATTCCGGAATTGGCAGATATCCTAGGCGAGAACCATTTCCAAACATCACACCCTCCTCCAAAAGGGAGCAGTGTTCAATTCCAGCTACCTCCTGCCACCGGGAGTCCATCTTCTTTCCAGCAACCCCCCATTCTTGATCCAAACGAAGAGGAAGCAGCACAAGCCCTACAGCAAGGGGTAAGATATCCACAGGAAAGCAAGTCAGAAATCAAGGAACTGCGAGAACAATTGCAAATGGTGCAAAATCAACTCCAGAGGTAGCAAGGAGTGGATCACCAATCCACAAATTCAGAGATCTGTGTCCCTTCCCGGATGTCTGGGTACCTCCAAACTTTGAGGTACCCAAATTTAAAAGATATTACGGTAACGGGTGCCCCACAGCACATCTAAAAGCATTTTGTGGGAAACTTAATGCGATAACAGGAAATGATGGAGCCTTAATACGGCTCTTCTAAAAGTCTCTTACAGGTGATGCTTTGGATTGGTACACCTCGCTGGACAACCATCAAATCAAAACCTGGGAAAGACTCTCGCAGGCATTCATTGACAGATTTTCATATAACCTGAACATGGCTCCGAGAAGATCTGACCTGGCTGCCTTGAGATAAAAAAGCGACAAGTCCTTATCAGCATACGTAGGGCGATGGCGAGTTATGACAGCTCGAATGAGAAAGCCCATCAATGACAAGGAGCAGATATCCATGATCATGCATTCGACAAATCTCAACATTTCAGGATATCTGATCTCGTACCCATACATAAATTTCTCTCAATTTATCTGAGCGAGGAACAGGTGGAAGCCGAGATTAGAGCTGGAACCATTTCTCCATGGTCACACAAGGCCCCCTCAATCAAAAGAAACAAAGTCGAGGGAAAACCTGTCGGATATGGGAATGGAAATAGTACTGCTCCCGCTTAACGCACCACAGAGGTAAACAATATCGTCGCCAACGCTCAAGGCAACCAGTACGCTCCGCAACCAGAGTCACAACAAAATAAGCAGTACCAGCCGCCGAACCAACAATACCAACTACAACAAGCCTAGCAGGGACATCAGACACAGCCGCCTCAACAACACCAACAACCCAGGAGAAATGTGTAAAACCCGTACAAACAGGTAATGCTAGGCAGGTAGTTTACCCCTTTAGTACAAACATACAGTCAGGTTCTGATAATGTTAATGCAAAAGTAACTTTTGACACCGCTCCAGCATCAACTTCCACCCAACCCCCTGCTGTCGGGTTACAATGAAAATTAATATTGCGCATATCACCAGGTTCTTGGCCATCTAACGGACTGCTGCTTCGCTTTGAAACATGCGGTCCAAGATTTAATCAAAAGCCAGAAGATTGCAATCACCCTGCGGGCTAACAATACGGCCCAGGCTAGTATTCTCCAAAATCCCCTGCCATCGCATCAAGCGGGACCCAGTACATCCAACACTTCTACCGTCAACCACATTGAAGGAGGGCGTCCCACGTACTCCTCTCCACATCATTCCATACAAGCAATCCTGCCGATACAACAACTCGGACATGGGGATACTGACAGGCGCCACCGCCTGGGCCACAGGTATTCCTTGAAGCAGCACTAACAACACAACCTCTCATTCTTGAAGCAGCACCAACAGTGCGGCCTCTCATCTACCTCGAAGCAGCACCCAACAGGTCTCAATCTCTCATCTTTCAAGGGGCACCCCCAGCACCCACCAGGTCACATCCTTAACACTTCGCTCCCCAAGGGGCACATTCAGCTCCAACCACAGCAAATCCAAACAGGTCGGATTTCGAACCCCTCATTCTTCCAATAGGCCTCCTGGATCTAGTCCGGTTAACCTTGCAAGGGGCACCCCTGGTCCAAATGCCAAGTTTCCTAATGCCTCACCAATTGGCACATGCTCGGAGGATCCCTCCCACACATCAAGGGGAGGAAGAAAACCCCATCGTCGAATCTCACCAAGATTTAGTTGCACCTCAAGAGAAGTCATTAAATCCTCCACAAAAAGTTCCATGTACGATTTCTCAGCCTCAAGAGCCAATGATATACCTGGAAGGGAAGGCAGTTTCCTCCTATAACACAAGGCAGTCCCATGGCATTACCCAGAATGCACTGAACTATGCAATAATGGGAGATATTTTAGGAGAGATAACCAGAACCCAAAAGAAACCCGGGAAACTTTGTCGGGAACCACCCACAAATACGATGCTGCTTACGACATAGTAGCCCAACTCAAATCCATTCTCGCACAAATTTCCATTTGGGAACTCTTATATACATCAAGATTGCATAAAGAAATCTTTGCAAAAACATTAAATGATGCACATATCTCCCCTGACATACCTCCTAAAATAGTGGTAAGTATGATCGAACAACTCCTCGCACAACGAGCCATCACTTTCTCTGATGAGGAGTTGCCACCCGAAGATCGTAAACATGAGCGCTCATTAAACATAGTTGTCCGTTACGAGAATTTCAAGGTCCCACTCGTACTCATAAATAACGGATCAAGCCTGAATGTCTGCCCTTTGAGGACTGTCAAACGTTTGGGGATAAAACCCTCTTCCTTCCGGCCCAGTACTATGAGCGTCCGAGCCTTCGATAACTCCCGGAGGCAAGTTGAGGCAGAAATCGACATCGAGATACAAATTGGACCAGACATGACACTTGTCACGTTCCAGGTCATCGACATTCTTGCTTCATTTAACCTTCTGTTGGGGCAGTCATGGTTCCATGCTGTTGGAGCCATCCCATCCACTCTCCATCAAATGGTTAAATTCCCTTCTAGAAATCGAATCATCTCAATGCTGGCTGAACCAGAAATCATCCTCCAGTGACGGTCAATATCTCAGAAACTGACATCCCGGTGATTGACGTTCAGTACGCAGAGGATGACATATCATATCACAGTTTTGATTTCAAAATTTTGAACTCAATAGCCAACCCATACCCACTCGCTGCTGAATATGTCATCCCCCCTGCTAAGTGATTAATTTTGAACTACCGAACCGAATTCCATGAGAAAGGTATGATAATGAAACCAGGATGTGCCAACGTACAAAGACAGGGGCTGGGATACCAGCCACACCAGAAGATCAGGCCGAAAGGTCGAAAAAGAGGTAACCATTCAAATGCATACCCATCAAGTTCGTCAGGGCTGGGACAGTTTGTGGGGACATGATGATTTCCCTTGAGGACCTCCTCCATCGGCTCAAACTCACAAAGCATTCCAGCCAGGAGTCCATTTGGCCACCAATAAGGTGGGACAAGATCCTGAGGGTATCAAAGGCACATCCTATGCTAGGGGAAGAATCCCCAGATCCATTACATGAGGCTAGGGGCATGGAAGCAGGTCCACCCACGGAGGACCCATGACTAGAGGTGCCCCTTCCAAAAGACACAGGTCAGAACAAGGAGGCACCCACCTCCACCCATAATGAGAGAGAAACACCCCCATCAACAACTTAGCAGCACAAGGGGCCGAAGCAGCCCATCCATTGGATCGATAAAGGGAAGTAGCCCACCCTAGAGTGGACAAACATCAGGGTCCCATCGCAAGATGAACCCGAGGAGCCAGAGGAGCTCCAACTTCTAAGCGAAGAAATCGAATTCCGACTCCGAACCCAGTCCAGCAGACATTATGGTCATCAAGACAGATGACCCACAGGAACAGACCAAGCAAAGCAGCAAGGTCGAAGGGGGGAAAGAACCAAGATGGACAACTATCCCCTTAACGATCGAATCAGCTGGTAAACCACCCACGAACGTCGGCCTAAAAAAATGTCAATGTAAATAGCAGTTGGTACCCCGAATCAGGACATGACCTATCTTGGTTTGTGATGTCATCCTGTTCGGGACCCCTTGGTGACACAAAAAAATCAGAAAACATTCAAAACACAAAATATCACATATTCCAAAAAGTACAAAAACATCAAATGTCACGCCCAAACTCAGAAACTGGGCTCACAAAATTCTCGATCGCCGAATCCGGTGCCGACAGCCTCCGTAGTACCCCATTCTCGGCTCCCAGTGTCCATACGCCAGATTCCGATCCTGAGATCCTACAAGGAGGATTTTCCAATGTACATTTACTCGTAATAAGCATAACCACAAGTTTACCCAAATCACGAAGGTAACATCATCATCACATATCCACCAATATAAACAGTTGAATACAATACTTAGAGCTGGGCATCGGACCGAGTCGACTCGGATTTGGCCCAACCCGACCAGGTCCGAATTTTACATGTCCCAACCTGAACTCGGACAGAACCGGGATCGAGTCTGAGTCAGCTAACTCGGTCAGACCCGAACATGTGCTGGTCTGAACCGATCCGAGTCCGACTCGATCAGGAAAACCGAGTCGGATCGGATTGTGCAAGGTTCGGATCCGATTGCTGAATAATAAACATTTGGTGGCCCTAGGAAACTTTTAATGGTGGTCATTCAACAACCACTGTGTAATAGAGAGATGAACAGCGTGGATACTTGTCAAAACAGATGAACGGCGGGAAGTTGATAGACGGTGTGGATCTAACATAAAAATCATGGTGGGACCTAGCAAAGTTTCACACCTCAAAAGTTGTGCTGTGTAGTTAGCGATCTATTTGGATAGAGAAATCCTGCATATCTTGTTAGCAGAGTCATCAGAAATGACGTGGATCAATGATAATCAACCGCACTAGAATTTCCTGTGTCTTCACCGCAAAGGATCCACACTCGAAACTTTCATCATCTAGAGCTCACCACCAATTTCTTGCCCTAAAAATTACTTTAACGTGATGATCCCAGCCATCCAAATCAATGGCTGGGAAAATGAACTGTCTACTTTGATTCTAATAGTGAATGTCCATTGATTAAACTGAAGTCTGGACCGTCCATCTCTCAGGCCCACCTTTCGTTGCATGTCCCTATTATAAGTCAATCAGATGATCATAACCCTCCGATCAATCGTTCTATGGCTAGAAAATTAAAGTAAAAACCATACATGAATCTGCTTCTCTGTAGTAGCAAGGTGGAGGACAGTGTTGTCGCCATCATCTTTCATGCGCACAACCTCACCATCGTCTCCGGCCTCCACCAAAACCTTCAAAGTCTCCAAATGTTTATGCTTCCGTTGGCGGCCCTCTGGATGACGACATTTTCATCACAATCATCCGTGGAATGGGCCGTGCTCAGATGACCCGCCAAGCGATCCAGATACCCATCTCTCTCTCTCTCTCTATCTCTCTCGGGTGGGAGAGTTTTGGGGAAAAAATCTCTCTCTCTCTCTCTCAGGCGGGAGATTTTTGGGAAAAAAAATCTCTCTCTCTCTCTCTCTCTATGGGCGGGAGAGTTTTGGGGAAAAAATGATATTTATATGTATATCCCTTCAGGTCGGGTCTGTTCGGGTCGGTGCGGACCCATTTGATTAATGGGAGTGCGCCATGTGGCACTCCTCTCCCCTCAACCATTCACCACTTGCCATGTCATCATTTACCCCTCTCAAACCCAGAAATTACCATATTGCCATTGGAGAAGGCTATAAATAGCCCTCTCATCTTCACATTTTCACAACAACCACTCCTCATTTCCAAGCTTAAGTGAGAGGGAGAGGAAGAGAAAGAAAGAGAGTGAGGGTGAGGGAGAGCTCTCAAGCTTCTAAGATCAGATTTTTCTAGCCATCTCATAGCCTCCTCCTAACCCCCTCAACCCTAAGCTTAGCCTAAATTGGTCATGGTGCAACTCATGTCTTAGCCAACTTAAGTCCAAGCCAAAGATCCATTCATCCATATCCAAGCATTTCATCATGACATTTATTCCCTTCTCAACCCCTGCTCCTCTAAATTTCTAGTAAACGTATGCTTTGTGACTTGTGTACATTGGATCCTATCACATCAGAAATTCCTAGTGTTCTAGTTCATTCTTCTTTACCTTTTTACATAAGCATCATCACATTCCACCTTCCAGACACGCCGTTGGGCGTATGCTTTGTGGCTTGCCGAAATCTCAGACTTTGCCGCATCAGAAATCCATGTGTGTGCCTAGTCATATCTCGACCACATCATCCATCTCTTGAGATTGTTTTACCACATAAAGTAGAGACCGCACGTTTGTATGGGCAGAGAGGGTGCCTAATACCTTCCCTCTTTGTAACCGAAGTCCCTTACATGGAATCCCGGATCGCAGACCAGGAGTCAATCCAAGGTAGGAGAGTCTTTGGATTTCTCCAACCTTACGTATTCCGTGGGTTCTAGCTAATCGCGGGATTCTGAGATTAATTGGCTAGTGGCGACTCCAACATCCACAAATTAGCCTGCAAACCCCCACCTTTTAAACCATAAAAAAATACACAAATTTGCGTAGGCACTGATTTTCAGTGTCTACACCCTCCATACCATTTGTACTATCTTATACTTTAATTTTGATGATGCGAATCCTCAAACAAGTCCATCTCGACCAGTACTTGTTTAAGGTTTTTTTAACTTGTAGCTATTTTTATTATTGAAGCATTATTAGTCATGGAAGAAAATTATTTTCTAGTGGTTGATTTATCTCGCAGGCCACCTTTCATTGAGCCTGTAGACTCCTTTTTATAGCTTTTTGCCTTTGTAAATGATTGTTTGCGTCCTAATCAGCTGCTCAAAAAGGTTGCAGATGTTTGGCTTAACCATGGGTAACTTGGTGTATGCCCAATAGTGTGACATCCCCCAAAAACTTTGTACACTTGTCACATGCTTGTTTATTAAAGGCTTGTGATTTTCGATGGGATTCGTTACTGGCCATTTAAGAGCTCCTAATGCCTTATTTACTTATTTGGGTAGCATATGGTTGAATGTCTTATGTAATGCTTTAATTGCGTTGTGCGACCCAAACGGTCACTCCTTTATTATGTTTGGAAGATGATGCGTCGGGGAATCGAGGTCGAGGATCTAACTTAGCTTGAGTTGACTCCCTTTTCCCATGTTGGGCCGGTTGTGATTGAACGACTTCTAATGATAAATATGAAAGAGAATCGGCCACGTGTTTTTTAGTTTAAAATGATGGTCAATCGGTCGATGCTCCACCCTTGACCCCAACCATATTCATAGCTTTGGCTTTAATGGTGACCTTCTGTTTTGCAGCCGACAGTTTCGATCACCCGCGTGAAAGCTTTAAGGTAAGTGATAGGGGGCAAACTGACCATTTCGGTTTTCTTCATGGGTAGCCTCAATTTTTATAAGGAAATTTGGTGTGTGGTGTCTGTAAACGGTCATCTGCCGTCGTGATTTATCTTTTTGCGGGCATAAGGGTAAGTGTTTGATTAAAGCATGATCAGGGCGGCCACTCTTTCGCCAGGTTTTTCACTAGTAGATGAACTACCTAGATGTAAGCCCACTATAGGGGTCTTTCATTTATCTTTCAATTTTAACGGTCGTCTGCCAATGGCTTTAAATATTGTAGGTGATTGTGCCCCTAGTATACTTTTTCTTTAGATGGGTAAAGGTTTCATACCCATTTTACCCTTGGGCGAAGTGTCAACGGGGTTGTCCATCTTGTGCTCAGTATAAATCGGTCGTTTCTCGTTGGGTGATGTTGAGGTCAGAATGATCATTCGTTTATTTGGAGTCGACAGTGGCTTCATTAGTCGACATATTCCCGTTGGTTGTTTCTTTGTAAATCAGCTAATTATTTTGATCTCGGCATGAACCACGTTGGTGTCAGCCATTTTAAGAAAGAGATCTCAGTCAATCCCCATGGCCTCCTTGTCGAGGAATTTGAGAAGAAGTTTGTCAATATTTTCATGAATAATATTCGTGAAAATGACACAATTTTTTTCATGGAATGAGTTTTGAAACCGCGACATTTACAGTATTCTCCCCTTTCAACTCTTCAGCTGATAGAATATCTTCTGATATATCCAGTAGCTTAATAAACTTAACCTCCAAGAGGATGTCAAAAATCTCATCGGCCTTGGAGATATTAAAATAATACCACTTCAAGAACTCCAAAGTATTCTTTCAATGGGTTCACCCTGGTTGGAGTTTAAACATTTGTTCGTTTTAAGGCCAGACATTTATATAACCATTTGGCCACCACTTATGCATCAACCAACTCGTAGTTAGAGTCATGGCAATACATGTCCTGTGATACGTTCATCCACTGATTCTCCTTTTGGAGAATCTACTGATAGTGGGTGCCCTGGGCTAATGGTTCAAATAAGTCCCCAAAGTACACGCCTTTGAACTTCTTGCGAAGCTCAAATTCCTTGCTATCGAGGGCAAGCTTGGCGAATTCATCTTTGGGTAGGATCACAGAGCACTAGTTCTTTTCTCTTTTGAACCGAACAATAAATTGCTCTGCCGATTCACCAAGCCACTTATGGAGTCTAGACATATCAACCATGATAAGTTTTTAGGCCAACTTTTAGCCCAAATATAATGTACTTGATGGGCCCACTTTGTGAAGTCCATGGACAACGATGACTGTTGTTGAAGTGCTATCGATACCCAATGAATCTAGTGGGCCCAAAGATGAACCTAGGCTTGTTAATATTAAAACGCGCTAGCAAAATGATCTTTGTGATATCATTCACTAGGCCAATATATATCATAAGGTAGGGACCATCATAAGTCGTTCATAGGGTATTTAGAATGCATAAGTGGACCATATATTTATGCACAAAATGAGATTAATCTGATTGAAAGCTCAAATTATTTATAAAAATTATGTATCTTATTAAGGATCATTAATTGAGCATTTATAAGTTGATTTGAGTCAAGTGTTGGGAAGTGATTAGGTCGACTATCCTTCCCATATGTGAAAAATGGATTCAAATAACCATAAACACTTTATTAAAATGGATTCCAATCAAGGCAATGTATGTGACACATATTAATTTGCTTGTGGAGCCATAATCTCTTTTACTAGCTTCACACTATAAGATAAAAAAATTGGCATTGAATTCCTATCATTACTTGGTGGAACTAAGTGAGAGGGAAAACTGAGGGAAGGGAAGGGGAGCTGGAACAAAAAGGTGTTGGAGAACAATTTGAACAAAAAGGTGTTAGAGAACACTTTTACGTTTATCCCGTTAGTCTAGCCCACTGGAGTTTTTTATGGGTTAAACATTTTCATGTATCGTTAAAAGAAGGGTTATGACTTATAAACGGGGTGGATTTACTACATTTATAAATTAGCGGGATTTTTACTAAAATGACCCCAATGTATGGCCATTTCAAGAAAATAGCCTTCTTTTCCATTTCTTTTTTCTTTTTGACATCTTAATACCTATTTACTTTTATAGGACCAAAATGCTCTTCAGTTTCGTAGGAATCTTTTTAGCACTAATTCTAATGCATTATATGACATCATGTGATGATTGAGCCCACTTGAAGGCATATCTAATTCGTTCATTTTCTTCATGGCCTACTATTTCAGTTGTGAGGCCCATATCTTAGACTATATCATTCTGTAGGCTTTTGCAATCCTCCCGGTCGAATTCTCGCGACTTGCCACGCGTAAATAGCATTTGCGCGCATCCCTTAGTTGTACCCTATCAATCTGAGTCGGCTCAACCCGAGACTTGCACCCTTGCGACCACGCCGTCGCCACGGTTCCGACGCCGCGTCCCGTGTGCCGAGGTGATACCCAGGCCAGGAAATGTGAGACCGCGTTTAGTTCAAGGAAAACGCTGTTCTTTGCAAAACCCAAGAGAACATGTTAAATCAATCAATCAATCACATCAATCAAGTACACATCACTAGTTAAGTACATATCCCATCACTCCCTTACCAAAGTAACCCCAAAGTCAAAGCAACCCATCTCTTACATGTCAAGTACACATCACTCACTCACCCACACTTCATCACCCATCCCTCGCTCCTTACAACCCTCTCTCTCATTTCTCTACTCATCTTCCAACCACCATGAGAGAAATCGTCCAAGCTCCCCAAAGAAGCTAGTGTGGCCCACCTTCCTACCACCCAATCCCACCCTCCATGATCAATCTTAACCATTGAATCATGTTCCATTGAAGCTCTAGGATGCATTGGTAGAAGAAGGAAGAGTAGATCCAACGATGGGTGTTTATCATCTCGATTTTGATGATTTGAGGGCCCACATATGGTGGGACCCAACTTGATGTATGCATTGTATAGGGAGGGCCCATAGTGGCGGGGTCCCTCCCCTTCACACGTTTCTTCCTCTCTCCTTCTCTCTTTCTTTCATTTTTATGTCGATGATGAGGTGTGTGGCCCACCTGGTGTGTGTGTGTTTGTATGGCCCACCATGATGTTTCATATCCATGCCATCTAACCCCGTAAACCACCTCACTGGACTGTCCAGCGGACGGGATTGCTGCCCGTCCGTCTGGACATGCCAAAATAAAAGGGAAAACACAAATATCAGTTTGATCCAGGCAGTGGGCCACGCTGACGTGGGATGCACCATAATGTATGTGCATTATCTGCACCGTCCGTGGCCCCACTCTCTGCATGAGTGCAGCATCCATACCGTCCACTCGTGTGGGCCCCTCCATGATGTATTGTATATCCAAGTCGTCCGTCCATCTGGACGGAACTGTGGGGCCCTAATGTATGTTTTTCATCAACGTCGTCCATCCAATTCCCTGGCGATTGAGGCAGATTCAAATTTCTGGTGGGCCATCACGTGGACCCACCGTGATGTATTTATTTTATATCTTCACCGTCCATCAGGGACAGTGGGCCAGCAGCAACGGCTGACTGTAGGACGTCAACAAGTTTTGTGGGCCCATCACGATGTATGTGTTAGATCCAAACCGTCCGTCCATTGTGGACCCACCTTTGATGTGTTTTCGATCTAAGCCGTTCACCTGCTGGGTCCTGTGCAGCAGGCAGCTGCTGCTGCCCTATACATCAGCAGTTTTGTGGGCCACACCTTGATGTATGTGGTGTATGCACATCATCCAGTAGATCTGGACGGTGGACCACACCTAGATGTATTTATATATCCACATCGTCGGGGGGTGGGGGGGGTGGGGCTCACCATGGTATATGTGTTTTACCCCAAGCGTCCACCTGTTTTGCCAGCATGGACACCACCATGATATAATTATTTCATCCACACCGTCTAGATTGTGCTGGACGGTGCTGGACAATGTTTGGACAGTGCTGATTTACTAGACATGTTTGGATGCTGATTTACATAGACAATGTTTAGACAGTGCCGATTTACATAGACAATGTTTGGACAGTGCTAATTTATGGGACAATGTTTGAACGGTGTCGTGGGTTCCACCGCGATGTATGTTGTACTACGCTGCCCATCTGGTGGGGGTCATTTGTTGTGTATGCGGGGCCTACCTGTTATGTATATTAGGCCCATGTGATGGGGCCACCTGGGTTTGTACGTATCTATATTCACACCGTCCACCTTTGGACGGTGCCACGTGGGGCCTACGATTGATGCATATATTTTATATCTATATCGTTCATTCATGTTAGCCTACCATGATGTGTGTGGTGCATGCACACAGTTCATTACTTTTCTAGACCCATTGGTGTGGCCCATTGGTGCGGCCCATTGATACGGACCACTTGATGTATATGAGGCCCATATGATGAGGGCCCCGATGTGTTGTATATTAGGCCCATGTCATGCGGCCCATTATGATGTGTATTAGGCCCATGTCATGCGACCCATTATGATGTGTATTAGGCCCATGTCACGTGGCCCATTGTGATGAATTTTCGGCCCATATGATGTGGCTCATCGTGATGTATTCGAGGCCCATGCGATGAGCCCATTGTGATGTATATTGGACCTGTGTGAGCGGCCTATTGTAATGTATATTAAGCCCGTGTGAGCAGCCCAATGTGAGGTATATTAGGCCCGTGTGAGCGGGCCATTTGATGTATTTGGGGCCCAGATATCAGGCCCAATGTAATGTATATGAGGCCCATATGGTGAGGCCCGATGATGTAATGTATATGTGGCCCTCGAGTGAGGCCCATTGTGATATATGTTAGGCTCTTGTGTGTGGCCATGAGCCCACTATATGTTTGGCCCTATGAGGGCCACTCATTGGGAGCAATGTTGGTTAAATGTCCACATTAATGGGCAATGATGGTTAAAGTTCACATTGTGACCTTCCCTTAAGTCTCATTAGGCCAATTATCGATGCTGATTATGAGTATGTGATAGCATAACATCATGATACATGCCCATACGCATCATCTGCATACTTGACATGAGATGTGGTTGATCATTACATATACCATTGGGCAAGTTGCCCCACATAAGAGAGCAGTGCGCGCAGGTTTGATGTATGATTGGATGGTATGACTCATGCATCTTGCATTTTGTGATTTGACCATCGTACGCCCTAGCGACATCAGGGCCATGACCTCCACAGGCATATAATGGATGGCTAGATGGGACACCAAAAATGTTTGGTTCTAGCATACGGGCGTCATAAATGTCCCTGGGTGAAAATCCTTAAACCTCTGTGGCCAGAAGACACCCCAACATCGAGACCGAGTAGATATATATGAGCGCATGAGGGCCGTATACCAGTAGGCCACATTTCTCACTGTGTCGTGGTCGGTTGGGAGGGGGTGTGACCTTACCCGCCTGAGTGAGGGGACAATATCTAGGTTGAGTTTGACCAGCTTGAGGAATGGGTCCGCTATCGACGAGTCGGGCCCGATATTGGCAGGCGGATAGTGATGTCTCTTCTACTTACCCAATTGTGCGCTCGGATAGGGTCAGCAAGCTGGCGTAGAGTGTAATAGACCCCGATGATGATCCTAGAGATGTACGGTACTTATATGAGGACTTATTGAGCAGGAGTTGCATATTCATTCATTCGTTCATTCACTATCCACTCGGGCTAGTGGTGCGCAACTAATTGTTATGTTTACCTTCGCAATGGCCAGGATTTCGGTTGGGGCGCACGACTAACCTGAGATCAGGAGTTTGCCACATTGAGTTTATCTATCCAAATTTAGGTATGGGACTAGCTTGGATAGAAGTCCCTTGTGATGGACCTCATAGCCTACGATACTATGTACTATCATCCTGACTTCACACTCTAGCTTGGTCATTTCATTCGCAACGCATATTGTATTGCATCCTCAGCACATAGCATATGGTTTACTATGCTTCTATTTTGCATAGCCTAAATAGGGTTGATGATATTGTGGACTCGTCAGGATCTACATATTGCATTATGTCTACGGCATATGGCATTTGGGTTGCTATGTTTTTGCATTTATATGGCCTAGATGAGGCTGATGGTATTAGCGGCTCTTCAAAATTGCATATTGTATTGCATCATCGGTATCTGATATTTGGCTCATATATATCCGCATTGCATAGCCGACCTACATTAATTTCTCAGTGTATGACATTGGCTTATTATGTCTTTTCATCACATATTCTGGATAGGTTGATGATATTTCTATGGACTTGTTGTATTTCTGCTTACTCTAATATTTGTGTGCTTGGCACTTATTTGACACACACTTTCACCACCCTCTAAGCTTTCTATAAGCTTATGCATGGTAGATGTGTGCAGATGGTGTTAGGTCACGACAGTGTTGAGCTTAGAGCGTGCAGCAGACTTTGGAGCTTTGATTTTGACATATGTATTTCCCTTTTAGCATTGTACTCAAATGTTTATATTAGTGGATATGTGATGATGATGTTGCCTTTGTGATTTAGGTATACTTGTGATTATGCTTATCTTCAAAGAAATTCATGTTGAAAATCCTCTTTGTAGGATCCCAGAATCGAAATCTGGCGTATGGGCGCTGGGAGCCGATAATGGGGTACTATGGAGGCTGTCGGTACCGGATTCAGAGATCGGGAATTTGTGAGCCCGGTTTTCGAGTTTGGGGCGTGACATCAATGGAGGACACAATTTTCAGCCATATACAAGCTCTCTATGCCCACAACAACTAATAATAATGACCATTCATTCTCAACTGTTTCTTTGTGGTATGGTCCACCTTATCTGTGATGTGACTCATTCTTTGGCCTATGACTTTAAATTAAATTCTGAATCCAATGAATAAAGTAGATTCAACACATACCCCATGGTGGACCCCATCTAGGTTCCCAACGCAGGAACTTCATAGAAAAGGCTTTCCTAGGTCATCTACGTATGCGGAAGGGAAGGGGAGCATATTAGGTGAGACCCTAACTTCATCCAAGATAGTGTGGTCCTTATCATGGGGCCCACCTTGATGTATGTATTTTGTATCCATGTCATCTGTCCATTTTTCCAGATCATTTTAGGGCATTATCCCAAAATGAATTAGGTCCAATTATTAGGTGGACCGTACCATATGCAACAATGTATTAGAATGTCTTACCATTAAAAACTTCTTAGGGCACACCTTAATGTTTTCCATAGTGGTTATTTGCCATCTAAATGTTGATAAGGTTACAAAGGTCACATAAGCCTGGATAGAGAGGAGAAATAAATATTAGTTTGATTTAAAACTTTTATGGCCCATTAATGGTCAATCACCACTATTTCTTGTGGTATGGTCCACCTGAAATTGGATTTGTTTCATTTTTAGATTTGGCTTTAAATGATATGAAAAAATGGATGGACGACGTGGATATAGAATACCTACATCAAGTGGCCCCATTATAAGGTCGCATAATCTTGAGTGAGTCTAGGGTCTCACCTAATTCGCTCCTTAAGGGAAGCAAATTATGCATTGAGTAACTTAGTATGCTTAAGCGTACTAAGTTAACTCCATGAGGCCACTATGATTTATATCTTTTATCCACGTTATCCATCTGTTTTACTAGCTCATTTTAGTGCATTAACCCAAAATGAAGCATATCCAAGGCTCAAGTGGACCACACCACATGAAATATTGTGAATTAAAACCTACCATTAAAAACTTCTTGGGGGGGGGGGGGGGGGGGGGGGGGGGGGGGGGCACAAAACTTATGAGGATCTAACTAATTCTTTGGCCCATGGCCTTTCATCAAATTGAACAGTGCAGATTTGACACATACCTCACAATGGGCCCTACATATGGCGATTAAAGATCATTTAAGTAGGGTCAAGCATTATTGTTAAGGGTTGAGGTTGTCACGTGTTAAGGGTTTAAGTTGACATGTGCTAAGGGTCGAGGTTATCATGTGTTAAGGGTCTGTTCGGATTTACGTATAGTATTATTTTGCATTGTATTTTTGTACGGCAGAGGTATACGACATAAAAGAGTACGTATTCTTCCATTTTCCATAAGGAAAGCAGACTGTTTGGATCATAGTAGATTCAGATGAGTATACAAAGGCGATGAATTAGTCGATGTTTGGATAAGACGTATAATGGCACGATGCATAAAGTATAAAATGATTTCATAATATTTTTCACGTGTACATACCTGTCACTAGTGCCCCCAATTGATGTATTTACACCAGTCAGTTAAGAAGCTCAACCATAACTGTTGCGAGATTTTACGAAAATAAATCGGTTATTTTATACAAATGTAGATAAGGTGGGGAGATTAGATTCGATATACCACAGACCCACCATGACAACCATTTTCTGTTACCTGATGGGTGGTCGAGGTCAAGGTCCTCCATACAAAGTCGCGTGAAAGAAGATGAAGAAGTTGAATAGAGAAGTACGGTACATTTAGCATTTCATGTCCAATAAATTAAAACAAAATGTGAAGACTCCAGTCCAAGTTCTCTATTAGAAAAGAAAATCCAGAACATATGGTTTTAATTCATGTAGCCAAATATCCATTCCTTAAACAAAGATAAAATGAACCACGTGAGTGCTGCATATATAACTAACATGCCGAGAAGAACACCGATCATGTTCGTGCACATATGACATTAATTGCCCCACGATCTGTATTTTCATCAACCATGCCCACGCTACTGGAATCATGTTCGTGCACCCCACCATGGCGATTATCAACAATCACCACCTCCTGAATCCAAGCAGTTTCTTCACCCACCCTCCTGAACAGCCCTTCAGTCCGCATTTGCGACACACTATTATGCTCCTCATGGATCCTCCAACCTGCTACCTGATGGAGGTTGACCTACAATAATCAGAACAAATCGATCTTAGTTAGATATGGTTTAATCATAACAGATTTGAAACAATCCAATAAATTAATTTTGCAAATTATACATCTTTTATTCCTTGTATTTCTTCCACTATGTCACTGCCTCAGCATATAACTTAAATGATTGATGTCTACAGCCACTGAATCAATGTACCTGGGCACGACAGTCCTCCCAATTGTCATATATCCCTGGAACCCTCCCCACAAGGATCACATAATACTTTTCCATTAGTACCTGAAATTAGATCATCATCAAAGTTACAAACTATCCTGTGAAAGTAGCACTACCACTGTCCCTATTAAGACATACGTAATAATACAAAATAGAGATTCACGACTGTATGATTGAAAACAGTCAAATTGATTTGTTCTATTATATTTGACATCTCACCTGCTTATGAGGTTTCAGTCTTTTCCTATGTTCCATATTAATACGACATGATGGAACAAAATCATTCTTGTTATGACTAATATATGTATTACCTTGCTCCTCATTGGAGTAATAATTCTACATTATTGAGATATTATAAGACAATATGAAAAATCAATCACAATGATTACGAAATGAAAATAAGGATCATCAGCAAACCTGTCATAATTATGGATATATCATCACATGCAAAACATCATATCTGGATATATCAGCAAAATTGTAGCAGGTCGAATAGTACAAACAATCACACATGCATCCCAAACAATCACAACCACTAAATAATGTGGTTATCCCTTTTGAGGATATTACGATGCCTATGTTCGTCTGTTCATCATTTTCAGACTGTCTAACATGTGTTGCACATGCATCCAAGCAAATAACTACCATGTCCAACTACATACTACAAAAGTTAAGATACTACGAGCACATTACTTGTAAATGGTCAGACCATCAACAACTGTATCATCCAAGATATAGTCATCCAGCCTGCTAGGTGCTTTAGAAGCACCCAAAGTATAATACCTTAAATATCCAAAATAAATATACAAAAAGAGAATGTATGTTATCAAAGTCTTGGAGAGTGTCATTTGAAGCCAGTTAGTTAACTTTCAGTTTGGGCCAGTGTGGTTGAGTACATGTTTCTAAATCCACTCTTTCCTCTTCTCATGCCTCATTTTCATCAAGAAACCTGCACTAACTATATTAGCCTGTAACACCCTAGCGGCCCTAAGTTGGTCTTCATGGCTGAGTCCCTCGACTTTTTCTAGAATCCCCAACATTCTTAGAAGATGGGTCATACTTTTACCCTGTGCCATTGTAATTGTCAGGGACTTGATTGCATCAGTCATTTCTCTCATCTTATCGTTAATGTGATCACTTGACTTATCCTTTTTCTGTCGGGTCATGTCGCTAGCGGTGGAACGGCTACTTCTAGACCCTTTTGTGGTCTCTATATGGCTTTTGTTATACCTTTTTTAACCGATGTTGTGATTCCTCGTTCATTCGAAGGCCATAACCACTTTCGCGACCATCATCATCGTCTGACGATAGACGAACAGTTTCAGATCAATTGTCTTCGAAATCTTCATCAAAATTGAGCTTATTTCGTGAGCGGTGTCTATCAGAAAGGGGTGACGAGTGGGCAGTATTGATAAATGATTCATGTGCGCATTCATTGCCAAACATAAAGACCAAGTCATTTATCTATCGATATGCTTCCCGTGAACTCGTTTGACATATGGGTGAGACTATAAACATTGGTAGTTAATGAAATCAGTTACTACACAATGATTCTAATCACAAAGATGATATTAAAATCTCTTTAACTATGCAATAAAAGTTTAGGGGATTTACTTACCGCAATGTAACCATCCCAAACATCGTCCGAAGCGATAACCATTTTCAAATCAGGATCCCATCCAAACCCATTTGCATTCAGCATATCTTTGATTGCCCAATAAAACCTTTTTACGGTACACAAACAGTTTGAAATATGGTGATTCTCCAAATCAATTCCACATCTATCTTGAATTTCTGTGATCGTTGCCTTATAAGCTTCAGGTTTAAAGCCAATGTCACTCTTACGGCCTAGATTAACCTGCTCCACAAATGCATCAACCAATGCATTGTCCATTGAATCACTCCATTGAATCTGAGCATTTTTCTTACTAGCGGATATCCTTGGATTGAGGTTACTCTGACTCATTAGTGAAGGAGCTTTGTTTGATGAAAGCAAAGTTTTCTTATTTGGTGTACCTACATTGCGACTCGGTGATGTCAGACTCTTGTTTAGTGAGCCTGCACCCTTTGCAGGCGAAGACCTCTCATTTATATCTCTGGATACCTTCAAAGAGCTCCGAAGGAAATTCGTTATACCTACACATCAGTAATAGTCAATGTAAAGAGCACAACAACTAGAAATGTGTGACATTAATATAATGATTAAAACATTCAAGATATATATATATATATATATATATATATATATATATATATATATATATATATACATATATATATAAAAAAAACTTTACTGCTATATATTATGATGGAAATATAATAATGTACTGAAATTGAAGAGAAGTATTCAAACAAGTTTAAAATGGGAAAATTACGAAATAATTGTCTTAACAATCTTGCTGTCACAATAAGCAACTTATTACAGAAGCGTAATTAGAATTAATAATGTTGTTACGTGCATGGAAGACTGTCATTCCACATCCTCTCTACAATCTCATCCCTCTTTTTCGCCCACTCCTCTCTTGCGCGGTCTGTCACGCGAGATAATGCTTGACCTTCTTTGGCATTAGTAACCTCTATAGGAGATGGCGAAATGTCATCTGTACTGTCTCCATTATCCTCAACTGCTTCAGTAAATCCATCTTCACCGCAAATACAGATGAAATTGTATATGACATAATAAGCTATAACAATCTTCACTTGAGTTATAAGCTTGAACTATGGTGCTGTACGTACAATATGAAATCGGTCCTTTAAAAGACCAAAAAAACGCTCGACAACATTTGGCAATTGGGCATGACAATAATTGAAGAGTTCTTTCTTATTAGCAAGCTTCCTTCCTATACTATACTCATTCAAATGATATTGAACACCTCGATACGGTGCCATAAATCTGGGAGAATGCTCATATCCCACATCTATGACATAATATTTTTCTACACATTACAATATATAATTATAAGTTATTAACATTTCACAATCTTTAATATTTGAAGAAATCGCACCACTCAATCTTTACCATGAGGAACAAAGAAACAGTCAGGGTGACGAGTTAATGCATTTTGTAAAACAAGAGCATCTGATGCAGAACCATCCTATCCAGCGAGCACATATACGAATTTCATATCAAATATACAAGCCGTCATTACATTTTGTGACAGAAAACTTTTTCTATTTCAGAAGGTTGAGCTTGCTTCTTTCGGCAAATAGGTTAGTATGTGGGCGCCATCGAGGGCCCCAATGCAATCTTACAAGAAAATGCTCTTAAAATAGGTTGGTAGATAATACAGAAGTGACTTGAGCCAGAAAAATACATGAATTCATAATGTAATACCTGAAAATATGGAATCCACATTGGATTGTTAGATATTTCTTTTAGAGTATGTAACCTAGGGAACTTCACATATTCTGGATAGAGACTAATTATAGCATTAAGCACTTTATTGAAATGTCGGCTCACGGTCTCTCTAGATCATGAAAAGTGATGACCAATGACACGGTTACGTACGTTGTGACCCATAGTATGCAGAAACATGACCATTTGCTCTTCTAAACTGCACCTCCTTGTATCAGAAAGTAATTTTCAATCTTTCATCAATGAACATAATTCGAAGAAGTTATCCCGACCCATTCTTTACTGTGCAAGACAATTAACATCACTCTTCCTTATGATTCCATTGACGAATCTATTCATCTAGGCAACGCCTTCATACAGTAGTGCCAATAATATTCAGTAGCTCCCATAACACATGCAAATGATGCAATTGCGGTTAATACAGCTACTATTTCATTATCATTCCAATCACTACTGGAGGACTGCTCTCCGCCAGATTCACTACTATCGGAAGCCATGAGAAAATTGGGCAACTCTACTATCTGAATGCCAATTACTTTTATTTAGTGGTGAGCATGTCATGACAAACATTCATTTACAGGTGTACGAATAATATTCATACATTTTATAGTTGAGTTTAAATTAGTAATACCATGTTTAGTTTTTGTAAGTTAGTAAGGGCTTTCATAAATTGAATGAGACAAAATCATGGATATGTAAAGGAGAAATATACATGTATACAAAGTTAGATTTTCACTACCAATAGCTATGAATATGTCTTCATGTTAAAGAGATAATTTACGCAAGCAATGTTAAAATAATTTTATGTATATCAGAAGAGGAGATTAGTAGTATCTCCTGGCCAAAAAGCATGACTTACATTAAAAAACGCACATGTTAAATGAATGAAATAATGCAAGGGACTGGTTTTTCACAGGATCACCACTAAGGTGAGTGTTGTTTGTATAAGTGGGCTTGTCATCAAACCTCATGTTATGTAAAATAAGAAAGTAAGTGAAATGGTAACTCGAAAATACGAAGTAAATGTAACATTGACAAGGAAGACACTCATATGCCAACATAAACAGAGTAGATTTGTGAAAACATCTCCTAATACCGAGTTAACAATGGACAACATGTCCTCTATAACATTGAAGATTACAAATCAAAGATAATCCTATGAAGCCCCATAAATCAAGCTCTGGACCTAAAAACATAATTTTACCTCTACCGATGATGATCACCGAAGGATATATCTTACCCCAAAGAACTTGTCAAGCCACAAAATGGTGTAGAAGATGACTGGACTCACATATCCTTTTATAACCATTCAGTAATGGCTCTGACGGTCCATGTGGATCATTACTTAGCACATGGATGGCATGTAGTGGTCATGTCCCAGGTGTCGTGAGTGGATTCCATCTCCTAGATGGACTGCATATACAAAGTATTGTCACAGGGATTCACCTATAATGGATGTGATACGACGATAGATCTTAGGATGCCCTGTTCATAGGGTATGGAAGAAAGCGGAGGTCTACTCACCTATCTATACATCATATTGGGACAAAGGCAGCGAGTACACAACAAAAAGAGAAGGAACACTGTTGCGATAATATCTACCCCTGAAGGGATGGATACACCATGGAAGGACTCAAGAAATCATGTTTGCCCTAGGAAATACAAATGATTCAAAACCCCCAACCCATCATCATTAACTTTGTCTGAAGAATTTCTTCATGGTGGAGCGAAGGGGAGCAACTGCATATATAACCAGAGACGTACGGTATATGATCTTCGTCTTCGACACAGATGAAGATGTAACCACTCTCGGACGGGACTGAGGTGAGAACAAATCGATCTCAGGGTGTTTAAACCAGTTCATGAAGATGAGAAGGAAAGGGCATGAAGGTGTAAATCTGGATATGAACCACTGAACTATTCGAAACTGAAAGTATATTTTCTAGTGCAGTGCGATGAAGGCGTTGCACTGCTCGATGGACTGCTCCCTGACATTACTGACGTCTCTAATAAGTAGACTGGCTCGACGATGTATTCGAGGGCAACGTAGACGTCGGGTTTGAATTCAGACTCAAACGCTTTAAAAGTATTATTTTATTTATTAATACTATGCAAAACGATCTGAGCTGTAAATCCAAACATGCCTTAAGGGCCTGTTTGGATTCGCATATAAGGGTGTATTGTATTGTATCCAGCTATTGTTCATGTATACGTTCGATCATTTTCAGAATACATCTAAATCAACATGCCATTAACCAATGTTTGGATAGGAGGTATTATTCGGGAAAGTATACAATTTCTTGTATAGATAATGTTTAGAAACGACGTATAAGGGCTGTGTATTGTATATACGTATAAATATTGATAACACATGTATAAGTGTTGCTATTTTTAAGTTCTCATATATTGTATCCTAGGCGGGGCCCACTGTCATGTTTGTGATTAATCCTACCCGTCCATCATGTTTTGATTGAATAATCAAACCATCCATCCATTGTCACCAAGTTGGATTGACGCGTTTAATGGTATGGATGACATCTAAAATGACACAGAGTCCTAAAATGGTATGGACTGGTTCCTTCGGACGTTGATTACGTCCTAACCCCGCTCGTCTCCATTCTAGGTAATAAGTCGAAAAATGAGATCCGTAGTCATGGCTATCCATATCAATCCTCGTTTCTACCATCCATTGCACACCCTTTCGGAATCTTCCAGCGGCATCCCTTTTACGAGATCAGCAGCAATGACCATGAGGGAGAATCCGATTGCAGCTATGGATTTCGGCAGCCCTGACCATGAGTGCGGACAGTCAAGGTGGAGGCCTGATCTATGATCGACAGCAGGTTTTGATTTAGCAATTTAAAAAAAATATATAAAATCGGCCCGGATCAACCACAACCATTACCATGAATGGATGGTTGGAGATCAAACTAAGCCACGGGGATGCATCCTCTTCTCTGCTTCTCCATTTCCGATCGTCGGCAGCCATGGCTTCTCGCCACGCCTGCTGTTTTTCTGGTGTTAGGGCTGCTGTCGGCGCTCAGGAAGATGCGGCTGGTTGAAAGACGTTGGCTTTGCAGTCTGGCTATGGTGAGAGCTCGAGGAGAGATTCACCTGTAATACAAACCTCAGTCCGTCCGAGAAGAAAGGAAGAAGGTTAACGCCACATGCAATGGGTAGGAGATGAAGTAGGGCGATGGTGGTGTATGATTTTTCCATTCTCCTTTTAGACATGAGACGTTCAAAGAGATAGCAACAAACGATCTAGTGAAAATACAACGTAGCGCAATCACTACACTGCACAATGCAGTGCGTCCTACTTTACTTTACCGCCTTTTGAAAATCTTGGAATTTTAATGTATTGCACGCGTGCATACAATCGGACGCCAAGTCCTATCCAAATGGTGTATATTATAAAAACCTGGCGTTAATACGATACAATACACCGTAATACGCAAATCCAAACAAGCCCTAAGTGTATAGGTCTAGGGTGTCATGTGTTAAGAGTCAAAATTGTCGCGTGTTAAGGGTCTAAATTGCCATGTGTTAAGAGTCTAAGTTGTCATGTGTTAATAGTTGAGGTTGTCATGTGTTAAGGGTGCGGGTCATGATTGTCATGTATTAAGAGTCTAGGTTATCATGTGTTAAAGGTTGAGGTTGTCATGTGTTAAGGGTTTGGGTGGTGATTGTCATGTGTTAAGGGTTGAGGTTGACATGTGTTAAGTGTTGAAGTTGTCATGTGTGGGTTTAAGTTGTTGTGTGTTAAGAGCTGTAGGGCCTGCCATGGGGTATATGTTGAATCCACTATGTCCATTGAATTTAGAATTTAATTTAAGGCCATAGGTCAAAGAATGAGTCACGTTTATAAATAAGGTAGACCTTACCATAAGAAAATAATTGGGAGTAAAGGGTCCCCGTTATCAATTGTTGTGGGTCACAGAAAGCTCATATCTAACTAGAATTTGTATCTTCCTGCTGAAATGATAGGCCACGAAGAAAATGAATGGATTATATCTGTCTTCAAGTGAGTCCAATCATTGCATGATGTCACGTTATATATCGAAATCGGGACTTAAAAGGTTTCTGCACATTTATTAGGGCATGTTTGGTTGGGTGCTGGATATGGGATAAAGACTTTTTACGAGGGTTATACTGTTTACATCCCATCCCCTTTTCTGTTTGCGACGGTGGGATAAAAACTATTCCACCGCACCCTTTTAAACAACACCTGGATTCTGCCAATCCCGAGATATAGGTTTTCACCCCTATGTAGGGCCTACCAAAATATCCATGAGATATCTATTCCCTCCATCATTTTCACCTGCCTACATTCAGCCATGAAGTTGTTTTGAGGCAGCTATAAGATAGTGAGTGGGGCACACCATGAGAAGCAGTGGAGATGCAAACCCATCCATTTGTGACCTTCCAAACACCCTGCTGGATATCCCATGGGCTATCCCAAATCCATAGCATCAACATACAAACACTGACACCACCATCATTACCTTAAAAACCATTCCATCCCACCTAATCCCATGGGATCGGTCCGGCCAAACAAGCCCTTAGTGAAACTCGTAAAGGCAAGGATATTTTGGCTTTAAAGAAAAAAAGAAAAAGAAAAAAGTACGCATAGACAAGAAAAAAACAAGAAATGGCTAGAGAGGCCATTTATTTGAAACAGCCAGGCGTTAAAGGCCATTTTAATTAAAATCCCCCGTATTCAAGTTTTACTTGCTGCGCAAGACAGGTGCTACAGACGTTTCTCACAGGTGTGCGAACGGAAGAGCCGAGCATGGGAGCGGATGGCCTGTTCCCCCTGGCACGGATATAGTCGCCTGCCCGGGACTGTGGGGCCTACAGTGATGGTCGTGACAAATCCACACAGTCTATCCATTTTGAAAGACCACACAGTATTCTAAAAATCAGGCGTATCAAAAACCGATGGGGGCCATACCACACGAAACACTGGGGAATTGAACGCCGGGGGGTGATAGAAGTTTTGTATCAGGATGATATTCTTTGGTACAGTTTATCTGAGTGTTAGTAACCCTATGAACAGTTTGGATGGCATATAAGCATCATGGTCAGCTCTAGAAAGGCTTCAACTATGGACGTTTTTGTTCCCCACTGTTTTGTTGTGTCTCACCTGAGTTTTGATCTGCTTTAACTTCTACCTTACTATGGCTTTCAAGACAGATGGACGGAGTGGATTTGTGATGGACATCTCTATGGACCCCACACAGCCCCGGGCGCAGGTATCTCTATGTGCCGGGGTGACCGGCAATCTGCTTCCCTCGGGTGTACAGTGCTTGTCCCGGTGTTTGAATGCGAAAACCCACACGCGGTTCAGAGCGCTGCGTGCTTCGCACGCAAGCAAACGTTCCTTTTTTTAACCCGGATCCACCGAGGTGGGTGTGATGTATGTGCTTTAAATCCCAAAAATGAAGATGCCCAAATCTTACGTAGACTAAGCAGTTGTGGTTGAATATCTACCATTGAAAACTTTATAGAGTCCACCGGAACGTTTATTTGCATCCAACCTTTTGACAAGGTCACAAACACCTATACGAAGAGACCGTACAGATATCATCTTGATCTAAAACGTCCGTGGCACACAATAAGTTTTTAATGGTCTACTGTTACTGTTCCCTGTACTATTATCCAACTGAGATTTAGACTGCTTGATTTTTTGGTTCATTCCCTAAAATGAGTTTTCAATAGAGATGGACGGCGTGGATGTAGTCACATTGGCCCCACAGTCAGGGTCCCACGGACCTGCACCTCGGTGGATTCGGGGATCCGCGCCCGTGTCTTTGTGGCTTGCTGGAGAACAGACCGTTCCATCATGCGAGACACACCGATTAGATATTCCAGCTAAAAAATAAGGCCGTTCTGATCCTGAGTGGACCACAGGCTTCATCTACCGAGGTCGGTGGATCCCTGAATGTGGGGGATACCTCGATGTACATGCCTTACATCCACACCATCCATTCTTTTTGACAGCTAGTTTTAGAGCATTGCCACAAAAATGAAACATATCCAAATATCAGGTGGACCACACCAGAGAAAACGGTGGTGATCGAACACACACCATTAAAAACCTCTAAGAGCACACAATGTTTATTTTCCATCCAACCCGTCGATAAGGTCACAAAGACGGAGACGAAGGACCAACCAAATATAAGCTTGATCAAAAAATATTGTACCCCATAAGAAATTTTAATGGTCAATCACCACTGTTTCCCATGGTATGATCCACCTTAGATTTGGATCTATTTTATTTTTTTTGGATCATACTCTAAATTGATCTTTAAAAGCGGATGGACGGTGTAGATGTAAGTAACATAGACGAAGGTTGACCCCACAATCAGGGATCCACGGAAGCCGCATCCCTCGGGTCTAGCCCCGTGTGCCACATTGGCACGTGCGCTTTCGTTTGTAGATGGGGCAGCGCTTTGCAGACGCTCCGGGCCCTTTCCAACCTTCTCCTATAAATAGAGAGAGACCGCAGCAAAGGGTAAGAAAGCTAGGGTTTTTTCTCTCTATCTACATCTAGGCGTTTTCCAGGTACGTTTCTCTATCTCATCATCTGTATGTCTCTACCCTCGATTTTCCGATGGATCTCTACATGTTTTGATCTTTATTTCTCCGTAGTCAGATCCGTTTTTCTCGATTTTCCATAAATTCTTGTTATCTGGTAGTTCGTGGATTAGAAACAGCTGAAATCGGTGGAAGATTCCCCTAAAAATAACCCTTCTCTATCCGAATCTTTGAATATTTGAATTTTTGGGCTTTTTATACATTTTTGTGCTTTTTCCTTGATGTTTTCTTTTCTCCGTGTAGGTGTCGTTGTAGTTCTTCAGCTGAAGGATTGATTGAATTCATTCTGTAGCAATCAGGTTTGTAGATGCCGATTTGGTTGCGAGGATAGTCTGGATTCATAGATTTTTCACGTGATTTCCTTGTACTTTCAAGTTGATGCTTGGATTTTGTAATTTTGGATAGAATATCGGTGTGCCCTAATTATAGGTTTATATTTTTGGCAATATTTAGCGGGCTGAAAATTGAAGAAATCTCCATTCCGTAGTGTTGATTTCGGGGGCTTTGAATTCTACAAAGATTTAGGAATTTGAAACATAAAAGAAAAAGCTGGATATGGAATCGTAGAGAATGGTTTTGTGAATGGGATTACTTGTGGAGTTCCACAAAGCGCTGACTACGTCTCAAACATACATGTTGCATGTGTGATGTTAATTTTATTTGATTGACCATCTTGTGCATGGTTCTTAGCCCATTTGAATTAATGCAACTAGATCAAAGAGGAAACTAATTGCAATGAAGTTCAACATACTAGATTGAAAGTTCAAATCACGCAAAGAAAGATCATTCAACTCTCTCTCATTCCACAGGGCATATTTGTAATGAGTGTTTATTAGGTTTCCTTCTTGAGAAAATCTCAAGCATAATTTAGGAACTTGAAATAAAATTCCTTGCTTGCCAAGATTTCTAAAATAAGAAAATCATTAAACATGAAAATCTGATAATTATTTATTTGTCAGCTTAGAAATGTTTTTCTTATTAAAGAAATGTGAAAGAAAGGAAATTAAAAACAAGCCAAAAAAGGAAATTGGGCATTTTGAAAAAAAAATGCAGAAGTTTTCAGAATCTTCCAACTGAAGTTAATGTCAAAATAGAAAACACGAAGACTCCATTGAGGAAGCTTGGAGTTCTGCTAATCTGAGGTGGAGTACAGTCCAGCCCCATCAAGAAATTTGAAGAAATTGGAACCAAGAGGCGGTCAATGAATCCTCCCTCTAGAAGCCTGCTAAGCTGACCTAAGACAGGATGGATCAGGTTGTGTGGCTGGCATCTTAAAGATCTCATGGAAACTTTTTTTTTTTTTTTTTTTTCTTGTGGGGAAATTTCATTTAAAGCAAAAGAGTATTTCGTCTATATACCATGGTTCTAAATGTCGTTACCGGTTGGTGTATCAGCTTGGCAGAAAAATGATACGATACGACGTCGTGTATTGATATTGGGGCCGTCGTGTATTGATATTGGTCAGAATGTTTTTTAAAGAAAAAAATTTAGAAAATTTCGAAAAAAGGATATCCAAGAATTTAGCATTTTTTGTGTGTTTTGACCATGTATTCAATGGTGTATTAGACCATTCTTTGATGAGAATGTTGTCTGTTGATTTGATTTGTTGAAGGTCGACTAAATGGGCCCTAATTGAACGCAAATCAAGCATGATTTGGTGAACTAGGACCCATTACATTGAAATATAACAAAAAGAAGATGAAAATATAAAAAAGGAGATCCAAGAATCTAGCATTTTTTGTGTGTTTTGACCATGTATTCAATGGTGTATTAGACCATTCTTTGATGAGAATGTTGTCTGTTGATTTGATTTGTTGAAGGTCGACTAAATGGGCCCTAATTGAACGCAAATCAAGCATGATTTGGTGAACTAGGACCCATTACATTGAAATATAACAAAAAGAAGATGAAAATATAAAATGAAAGTTATGGTTTACCCTTCTTTCCGGTTTTTCCCACAATGACCCGCTTTGATACGATTTGTTGAATTCCATTCAAATAATTTGTTTTGATCCCAAAGTAGGTTTAGATCGAGCCTAAAATGAATTTTTAAGCTTCGTCTATGGTTTAAATGTAAAAAAGAAGAAGATGAGACATGAGTGGAATTTTGAAAAACGAAAAAAATCAAAATTGGGCTTTTATGCGCATACAAGCTGATACGCCTATAAAAGCCTAACTTGGTGAACTTGGGCCCATTACACTGAAATACAACAAAAAGAAGATGAAAATATAAAAAAGAAAGTGATGGTTTACCTTTCTTTCCGATTTTTTTCCCACAATGATCCACTTCACTTAGATTTGTTGAATCCCATTCAAATAATTTGTTTTGATCTCAAAATAGGTTTAGATCTAGCTTAAATCAGTTTTTAAGTTTCTTCCATAGTTTAAGTGGAAAAAAGAAGAGAGTGAAATTTTGAAAAAAATAATAATAATTCAAAATTGGGCTTTAATGGGTGTATCGGTCCCGTATCGATGCTGATACGGGCCGATGTGGGTCAGTTTTTTCGTATCGGGCCGATACGTTCTTGTATCGCGTATCGTCTCATGACGATACGGATACAATCAGCTGCTATATATTATTATATAACTGTAATGAAGTTATTAATGGTTGGGCAAACCAAGAATAACTCATGTGCAAAATTATGGAGATCTCACAATTCCATCAAATTGAGCATGACTGTTTGTGTGATATAATCTTACTATATCAGGATATCTATTGAACCTAATTATTACAATTGCTTAAGATACCCTTAAAAAAAAAAAAAAAAATCTTGGAGGGTTTCTATTACAATTACTTAAGATACCCTCTTTTATCTTGTAGGGTTTCTTTCTTTGTTCGAAGATCCTATTAACTGGGAAAAAATAATTAGCAGACTTGTTCTGCCCAAAATGGGAATTGGCTTAGCAAGAAAGGTCCTAAACGGGCAGGGTAAATGGTCCCTCTAACTCAATCCAAGCTAAGCCAATGTCCCTTTCTTTGTTAGCCGTCTTCGGCCTCCAAACCTGACTTGACTTTCCCACCTTTGTCGGAACCCTACCTAATTCTATCTATTCCCCGCAATCAAAGTGAAGACATCTACTCAAAGATAGCAGAACGAGCAAGAAAGTTGACCCTTCATAACCATGGAATCGACTCTACTATCACATTTCATTTCAGAAAAAAAAAAAACGATGATGAGAAATCATGATACCCTAACCCAACCTCAATATACAAAGCCGGCATTCAATGATTGAAAGGCTGTAACAAAAGTTAACCCCTCAAAACAGAGAAAGTACATATCAAAATAAGGACTTGGAAGCTCCCTTTGAATAGAACCATAGTAATTTCAATGGTAGTGACTCAAAAATTTTACTAAAAGTTCTTAACAAGATCTGATACAGCCTGGCTACTAAAAAAATATGCTAACAATTTATCGGAATATCTTAGATTCTACTGGAGAGGAGATTGACTTGCAACACTCCGTGAGGGGAATGAAACTGCTAATTCTGTCTTGGAGGGGAATGAAACTGCTAATTCTGTCTTGGAGGGGAATAAAACTGCTGATTTGGTCCAAGTTGCATCACGAGTGGACTTGAATGGGTGGATACCACATTCAGTTTGTGTAAAAATATTTAGCCGGACCTTCTCTGTAATTATCTAAGTCTCACTCTTACGTCTGTAAGTCAAAATCTTTGTCTAGAAAAGAATTTCATGAATGGAAGTTGTGGTAGGACTTTTGGAGAGACCATGGAGGATGTTTCCAATACAATTGGAGTAGTGGATGAAGAAGCAGAGATGCGTCTGGATATGTGGTTGTTACTCACAAATGAAATTCACAGGAGAACTGTTCAGCTATGCAACTATTCCAGGAAAAAAAGTTAAGAATGGCTATGCTATATGTGGCAGAGTGCTACGCAACTTAGACTAAAAGAGAGAGTTGATGTTGTAGAGATGAGGATGTTGACATGGATGTGCACTATGAAAGTTGTAAGTTGGAATTGGGTAATTCAAATAAACTTGGGAATTGGGATTACTCTCAATTGTATGTAAAATAATGGAGCTCATCAATATGGTTCACCGGTGTGCTAAGAAACCAGAGACGACCCTGGAAAGGAGGGAACTTTGAATTAGGCTGGGCCTAAGGGAGTACAAGAGAAGACCTGAGAGGACTCGGATGCAAGCCATGAGAAGGGACGCAAAGGCCTTTTCACTAACAATAGATAAGGTGCTAGAAGGGAATTTCGATGAAACAAGATTCGTAAACCTGATCCCAAATAACCAGGACATGGTGACTATGGAGATAACAGTACCGATGATGCAGACGTGGATGACAACAGGGAAAAGTTGGGCTGAGCATCCTTTTATCCTAAACATGAGTTTGCTTATATATCTAAATTATTTTAAAAAAATATTTTTAAGTTCCTTTTCTCTAGGACTATCAATGGGTTGGGCTTGCCTGACTTGGCCCGGGCTTGGGCTAGACTATCTGGCCCAATGACTGGGTTCGGGCCTAAAATTCAAGTCTGTTTCACAAGCGGGCTGGGCTTAGACTTGGCCATCCAAGAACCCATCAGCCCAGCCCAGCTTGTTAATATTTTAAAAAAGTTAAATTTCAAAAAAATTTCCTCTCGTTCCATAAAAAATTCCCTCTCTTCCTAAAATCCCTCCCTCCCTCCCTTCGATTTCTACATATCGTTATCTACCCAAATCATATTTTCATACCAAACAAAGCCCAATCCATCAAAATCCTAATGAAATGGTGTTTCATCCCAAAATATATTAATCATAATCTTAGCAGGAGCATTTCTTTTGTGCTTGTGTGTGTGTGTGTGTGTGTGTGTGTGTGTGTGTGAGAGAGAGAGAGAGAGAGAGAGAGAGAGAGAGAGAGAGGAGCTAAGTTATGCAACAACTCCATGTACGTTCCATTACCTCTCTTGTATTTCTTCTCTTTGTTCTTCTATGTTCTTCCCTCTCACTCTTTGTTCTCGTGTTATTCTCTCTATGTGTTTCTTTCTCTCTTTTCATTTTAAATTATGGATTATTAGTGATTATAGTGTAATTTTTTACTCTCTTTTTTCGGTGAAGGTATCGCATGGCTCTCGTTACAAATACAATGGTTTAGCTTCTTCTTCTTTTTTTTTTTTTTTTTTTTTTTTTTTATTCTTTTTGAATTATGGGATTATTAGTGACAAATGACAATAGTTTAGTTTTTAGGATTATTTTTTTCTCACTTCGCCAATTGAATCTTTCATGGGCTCAGGCTGGACTGTTCTGGCCCATCACGGGTCCAGGCCGGGTTTGGGCTTAAGTAGAATGATGCGGCCTGGTCTTGGACAAAGCTTGGTTCGGCCCTATCCTGGCCCGTTGACACCCCTATTTTTCTTCCTCTCATGTTCTCCGAATTTGCTACATCTGTTTTCCAAAGTGGTACTTAGGGACTATCTCTTTGTGATGAGCATCATTCAGCCTGGCCTTAGTTTAATTGATTTGGTTGAACAGACTTGATTTTTTGGTCACATTAATTCAAATAAATATTTGGATTTATGTGTTTGATATATGTATGGTTGAAAGCTTTATTCTCATGTTTGTGCCTTCTTTTTGTTATTTGCATTTGGATGGTATGTTTAGGTGGAGGACAATACTCTTCTAATTATTTTTCTTTGTTTTTATATTCATGTGTTTGGAGTTCGTAAAGCCTCAGCAAGTAACTCTTTGGTGACTAAGAGATTTATGATGTTGGTTTTTAAATCTGTTATTGCTGCAGGGAAAACAAACATGCCTCGTCATGATGATCGCTATGGGAGTACTCGCCTCTATGTTGGCCGATTGTCATCTCGCACTCGTACGCGTGACCTGGAAGACCTTTTCAGCAGATATGGAAGGTAAAAAGATATAACCATTCGTAGGTTAAGCTAATTGGTTTAGTTGGTTTATGTGAACTGCATGCACGTTACGGTGATTCTTCATGTCATTCTTGTTTTATCATCAATCATCTGTAATCTTCTCGATGTAGATGCTAAAGTCCTTAAATGTCTCATTGTCTCATTGTTCAGGTTCTTCTTGTTCCTTGTCAACACCCACTCCTTTGTCTTTTCTATTCCTAGTCATTTCATTATTCTAAGATGATTTTTAGCACAATTAGGTTCTTCGTGATCTCATGCTCACTTTCCAGTGTATATTTTGGGAACTCGTAGAGTTAATATATATGCTGTTTATAACCTTACATCCATTTTCGTTGGCTTAACGTGAGTTTACGTTGGTTGAACTCAGCCTTTCAGCTACATGCTTGGAACCTATTACCTCCTTTGCACTGGATTGTCCTGTGTTCTTCTGATGATGTTTATTCATTGGATTAGCAGTCTGTCTGTGTGGGTGGTGGAACACCTTAAAAAAATCTGTGTGGGTGTCGGGCTGTTTCCCATTGAGGCTTCCGAGTCATTTAGGCCTCCGCCAAGCTGGTTTGTGCTTGGGTTTATATTCTCTATTCTTTATGTTATCTGTGTGAGAAGGTTGCACCCCCAGGTGTCGTGTGTTTTAACTTGAATGATCTTGTTGAAGGTTTCTGGGCTTTTGCCTAACCTGGAGGTCTATGGTGAGAGGCTGCCCTTTGGTGGAATTGGTGGCTATTCTTGCAAAGTTTATAGGAGACTTTGGCGATTCTTTCTGTAATGTTATTGCGTGTTTTTATGGAAATGGCAACAATCACAAAGTGGTGTTTAGTTCTTCTGAGGGGCGAAGTGTCAAACCCTTCGGCACATAAAGTCATGATGGCCTTACTGTTTCTGGCAACGGTTTACGCAGAGTTCGAGATGTGGATTTGAAGCACGACTTCGCCTTTATTGTATGTATATCCATACTCTCTTACTGTGTTTCTTTGTGTGCTTTAATGTGTAGTTGTTATCTAATTTCCTCATCAGGAGTGTTTGTGAATCATGTTGTTCAAATATGAGCCTCTCTTGTGTGGTTCTCTTGTCATTGCAAACTATCTACAGGAATTTAGTGATCCTCGAGATGCAGACGATGCAAGATACAGCTTAAATGGTCGAGAATTTGATGGGAGCCGTATCATTGTGGAATTTGCAAAGGGGGTGAGCTTCATATTCTTTGTATTTTACTTATCTACAGCTTGTTGTCTGCCAATATTCCCATGGTAGTTATTTGGGTTGGGAAATGATTGGGACATTGCATGTATAATTGGAGCTCTATGAAAAAGAATCAGTACATAAATCTTACCCTATGCGGCAGTTGTAGAGCTAAAGACTGGCATGTTTTTAGGAATGGACTGATCTTGATGTTTGCAGCGAACGGTCAATTCAGAACTCTGATGTCCAAAGAAGTTGCTCTCGGTCCCAAAACATTTTCACATTTCTGCAGTAATTTAGTTCGCTGCTTTGTTTTTGTAATCTTAAGTTCTAAACTCTCATTCCGTATCTGTATTCTATGAAAGACAACAACTGCATCTCAATCACTTGATGAACTTGTACAAAATGTACTTGATGAAGAATATATGGGCAGTTTGAGTTGGTTTTCTCATTTTAAATTCACTCATTCTTACTTCCGTTCATTGATGTCGAACTTGTAAGCTTGTAGAGTAATCGTGGTCAAATAGTGAAGCAATGTCAGTGCCTTTGATCATTTATGCAGTAATGTATCCATGTTCATGTGTTGTCCTTTGCCCTAAAAATATCTTTTCTGGACTAATGGCATTATGATTCTGCATGGATTGATTGAGTTGCGCACCATCCACCAGAGATTCTAATAGTTGAAAAAGAGAATACATTTTGATGGCTTGAACTTAGATTTAGTATCCTTGCAGTGGTAGGCTTTTCAGTTTGCATTCTTACTTATTTGTGGCTTTACCATGTATATGCACCCCAGTAATATATCTTTGACTGTGAGTTCAGGGACCACGTGGCTCAGGAGGAGGTTCTCGAGAATATCTGGGTAGAGGTCCACCTCCTGGATCTGGTCGTTGCTTTAATTGTGGCTTGGATGGGCACTGGGCTCGAGATTGCAAAGCAGGCGACTGGAAGAACAAGTGTTATCGCTGTGGAGAAAGAGGCCACATAGAAAGAAACTGCCAAAACAGTCCAAAGAATCTGAAGTATTTGCTATTACCCTTAAATTCTTTTTCTATGTTCTTCCATAATTATTTTGGATACATGGTATCAGTGGTCTCTTTTTATTTAATATGGAATGGCTGTGTTGCAGACGTGGGCATAGTTACTCACGATCACCATCGAGATCACCATCTCCTCGCCGTGGCAGAAGTCGAAGCCGCAGTTACAGCCGAAGCCGCAGTTACAGGTTGGCTAACCTTATCTATTTTTGTAGAAGAACAGTGGGATTATTGTAGCCCAACTTATAACAATTTTCAGCTCATACCACTTCGCTACATGGTTTCAAATGTTGGCATTGATTGCTTTTAGTTAATCAGATCATGAACTGCCCATGAGGATTGAGGAGCGAAGGACTAGGTTGAGTTGTTGAGATCTGGTGCTCTGTTAAATCAGAGTGAATCAGTGTCTTGTTGGGATCCCTTTTGAAGGATGGAAAATCGATGGAGTTTCCTGCATGGCTCACCTTTATTTCCCTTCTTGGATGGTTCTAGTTGTTTCTTTTATTGCCAAGTAATGCTCAAACGACCTGCCTAACCTGACACAGATTATTCCTACAAATCTACCCCTAATCATTTCCTGTAATCCCTGCTACCTGCCCATAGTCCAAGCCCCCTTCCCAGAAGGAATTTTAGCCAGAAACCTAACCCACTGTCTCTTCACTGCCCCGTAGATCTGCTCTCTAACAGCCAAAATTCTGTTCATAAGCTTACTTCGACATTGCCCAATATATAAGCCAAACATTCGTCCATAAGCTCAAGCAAGTCACCTTTTGGACTCTTGACCTAAACGTTTTGCCATACCTCTCCCGATTCCCATCTCGAATCTATAAAACAACTCTCACCTTGTCTGTAGAACTGTCATTCTGCAGCAGCAGGGTTTGAACCAGCTCATTCTTCATTAAGGAGAATGTCATCTAGTGGCAGACATCCACATACTCTGTGTGACTATGCCTGGTGGATGCCTGCACCTACTCCAACCAACCTTACCCACTGTTTGACCCCTAACTGGGTTACCCTGACAATAACCTTTGCTCCTCTTATTGTTCCGGGCATTACCCTTTTGTCCTATGATGGAGAGCCATACTGATGCTGTAAAAAAGTATTTAGATATTGCACTATGTATTGCACCCAGATTGGGGAATTTCAGGAAAATGGTGGAACTTTTCAATGGAACTTCAGGAGATGTTTGAAGGCGCATGAGTACACACTTGAAGGCACACACTTGAAATTTTTCAGTGGAACTTCAGGAGATGTTTGAAGGCACATGAGCACACTACTTTTCCACTGTTTAGGGAACAAAACATTGCATTGTGAGATGAACATTATGCTCCAAAATCCCTCTCCCATCACAGTTTCTCCACCATATCTATGTTTTGATGTAAGTATGCAGGCTGGTCAGCTTTTGGGTGGCTAGCTGGGAGAAAACAAGATTCTGATGCTAAACAACCTAAGGAACAGGAATATAATTATTCCCAATCAATGTTCTTTGTATCTCTAGGACGAAATAAATGTGGGGCATCTCTTCTTACACTCCCCCTTTTCTAGAAAAGTGTGGGAAAGTTCTTTGCCCTTTTGGAAGTCAACTGGGTCATGCTCCATCAGAAGGAAGAGAATTACAATATGGTGTTTGGTTCTATTGTCCATTCTATGGTTGGTTTGGTTAGAATCAATCCGTTGGACCTTCAATGACAAGGTTCATCTTCTAACCAAGTTTTTCACATGGCTAAATGGTTGGTAGTGGAATGGGCTATAGATAATGTTTTTTAGATGTGCCATTGAGAGGCTTTTCAGGGTAGTTGGGGGAATCTTCCTTTCTATATTAATGGGATGATCCCTCATCATCCTCTTTGTATCCTTTTTTTTTTTTGGTTGCCTCTTAGTAAAATTTCAGTTATCCTTCCGAAGGAAAAAAAAAAAAAAGAAGAAAAAAGAAAGAAAGAAAGAAACACGCACACGCACACACACAGAGTTCTAGTGGAGTTGTTTTCGGTGAATGGAGTTGTAAGAAAGAATAAACAAAACATAGATGAAGCTAAAATGCAGAAGAAAAAGGCACAAGCTACATCTCCCGTCAAAGCCCTTGCCAATCAACACGCCTACCCACCCCTTCTTTAGACAGATGACTGGCGACCGTGTTGGCAGGTCAGGAAACATGGGAAATGAAGCATGGGAGGGATGGGCATAAATCATACATAGCAATCTCACATAATATGGAATAAAAAACAGAGCAGCCTTTCACTGCACCATATATCCTCTCAGAATCTTTCCATGTTGCCCTGCCAAGTTTGTATTGAATGGATGTATAAAACATGTAGAAAAACATCATTGGAGCATTATTGACTTATAGTGTACTCAGAAGACGGCATTGGAGCATTTCTCCTTTTTAATTCCCTGTATTATTTTCAGCTAGGTTTTTTTCACATTTTCATCAGAAAAACCTCAAAAATTGAAAAAACTCTCAAGAAATTCTTGAACCTAGAAGGAATTAACATAAATGATGTTTATGAGCTTATCAAAAATCAAAAAAATAAAAGAAAAGAAAAGAGGACTTGTATGAGGATTTAATTTAAATGACATCTAGGGAATATATTTGTAATTGGAGCTGGGAATGCAACCCTAATTCCTCAACCACGTACACGTTCTGATGCATGGTCGAGGATTTGTTCTTGTACTTCCTGTGGTCACATCCTTTCTTTTCCTTTTTACCAGGAGCTTTTAAATGTTTAAGAGGCTAGGGCCACTTGGCCAAGGTGGTAGTTCACTGTCACTTCCTATCTTGTGGTGTCTAATGAACCTGACAAACGTACACTACGATGCAGACTATTCAAATCATGAATCCCATTGTGGATGGTAGCATAGGATGAGATTCACACTGATGGAACGAACTTAGCCACATCATTTTGTTTCTTGAGTTTGGATGGCAGACCATCTTAATAGGATGCTTGGCACCCCTCAGTGTGATTTTTGGTCTATGGTCAATCCACAATTGGGCCAGTGATCTGGACAGTTAGAATTGTTGTGCATGTTTCCCATGTTTTGATGTGTATGAGAAACCACAATGTAAAAGCAGGTAGTGAACTATAACTGTTATGTTCTTTGTTATGCTGGTGATGTTTCACAGAAGTTCCATTTGAACACATACAACAGTGTAAGTAAAATGAAACAGGTTGCCAATTTGGAAGAGATTCAAGGATGGCATCAAAATATTATCATTTTGAAGATTTGTTTTGTTTTGCATCTGTTATGTCATATGTAAAGTATACAACTCTTCTTAATTCAATAACAACTTCATCTGCTTTTGTTAACAGCCGGTCCAGGTCCCCTCCAAGAAGAGAACGCAGCCTCGAGCGTGAGGAGAGGAGATCAAGGAGCCCTCGATACAGCAGGAGCCCAAAGTCAAAGAAGAGCCCTCCTCCCCCATCCAAAGGCAGGAAGCGCAGCCCTACACCTGACGATGGCAGCCCACGGGAGAGAGTGAGCCCTCCACCAAGGGAGCGTAAGCAGGCCACTGAGCGCAACGGTTCAGACTACAGCGGCAGCCCTAGGGACAACAGCAGGAGCCCCAGTCCTGAGAGGGAGAGTCCTGTAGGCAGGAGGTACCGAAGCCCTGAGGCTAATGGCCGCAGCCCTAGCCCCAGGGATGACAGGAGCCCCGCTGATGATGATGATAACCGTGGATCTGCTAGAGGCAGTGAGTCTCCTGGCAGTGCTCAAAATTGAGGTGTGTCAGGTTCCTTAAAAAACTTGATAAACTTATTTCGCTTCTGTGAACACAAATGTTATACTTGTGAAACTTTTGGATATTGTGGCTTTTGCTGGGTCTGTCTTTATGTGGCCTGTGTTCTCTGCAAGATGGTGCTTACTGTGAATTTTAAGCTTATTAAGATGGCCCTCCCTTTTTTCTGATAACTGCTAGTGTTATGAGACTGCAATTGCATTTTACCTTTCATTGTTCACAACATCACATGTACTGCTTGCACTGATCCCACAGCATCCCTTGGGAATGCTCAGGGGTGCAAAAACTTGGCCATTTGGGTTCGGGTTGAACCCTGACTCCAACCCGACATCAAGAGGACCTAACCTGCAACCTGACCAAACATCAAGAAGCCTCAACCTGCAATCCAATCTGACCTGAAGACAAAGGGTACCCAACTTGAAAATCCTCTATACTTGATCCAACCTGACCCCAAGTACATGTGATTATTCCCAACCCCAACCTAACCCAACTGAATTTGCTCAGCCTGGACCCAACCCAAATTGAAATTGGGTTGGTGTTTTCCAATCTGAATCTGACACGAGTACCTTGACAACCTGACCTAAGTTGATTGGGTTTGGGTTGACCTGAAACCAAGTGACCCTACTGCTTTGAACTTTTTAATTTTTTTATTTTCACAGGCACTCACACCCCACACACAGGCATGCACTCACACCACAAGGGGTACTCGAACCCATTACCTTGTGTTGAAACTCTTGAGAGTCTACCACTGAGGCATGAGTAAGGACCCTGCTTTGCAGTTTGAGTTGCTTTTGTCCCATCCAAATTCACCTGGCCATGTTGCCCTATGTCATGCTCAGTCCCAATTGAAATTCAACATGGCAAACTCTTAAATTGAGTAGGTCTTTTATCTGTTTTGATCTTGCGGTGTACATGGCTAGAAAATTCTAATCAAATAATTTTAGCTTTGTATTTTGACCAACACAGTGGTACAGCAGAATCTCAGAGCCTAAATTCCATTTATTTGTTCTTTGATTGGTAGCTTGAAGTCTATTTGTCTGATGGAGGATTATTTAATCTGAAGTGTTTTTCAACACCTCAAAGTGGGGCCCATCCATCCAATGATCCACATCTGTTGTGGGGCCTCCTATTCAATATACTGACAGGCCACCCTGAATCCGTCTTATGTAATCTGTAGAATTGTTAAGGCAGAGATATTTGGGTACAATGGGATGCTTTTTAGTTTTTGTGGGGAAATTATCCCCAAACAGCACACAGTCATTTTTCACATCCCTAGGCACAAAGCAGACAGGTTAATCCTCCAATTCTAGTATATGGCCAATATTATCCAAATTGATTTTGATTTGACCTTAGCTTCTTTAGCCCTGCAATTGCATTCTAGTTCCCGAGCTGCGTTAGCTTCTCTGGCCTTAATACCAACTGCATTCTCTGAGTTTTAAGGTACTTTCTGTTTCCTGAAACCAAAATAAACTTGAGAGGTGGCTGTTTGGGTGATGTTACTCTACAGATCTGAAACCAAATCAGTGGCATATATTACAGGATGTAGAAAGCTACTGCTCTTGTTTTGGATTGAATGCATCTGCTGGCCGTGCAGACCGCACCTTTTTAGTATCCATGCATGAGAAGGTTTCAGATTTACAGCACAATGAAACAGGGCTTGTTGCCATGCGACTGCATATTGTTGTAGGGTTGATGAATTCATAGCGTTGATCTGGTGGGTTTCTTTCTACGTGTGGCCTGCAGTGCAAAAACCTGGAATTGATGGTTTATGGCAGGGCCTGGCACAGGTGAATTAACCATATTTACGAAGATTCTAGTCCTGAGGGACACGAAGGTATCATTCCTCTGTTGTTGTTGTGTTTTTTTTTTTTTTTTTTGCCCTTGATTGAGTGGAATGGTAGGATTACTGTAGCCAATCCCAACTACTAATGGTGGTGGTGGTGGTGGTGATGATGATGGCAGCCTTAGGGGCAGGGTTCAAAAGTCATGGTCAATTCTCCGTGGGAGATATCTTTACCAGCCACCTGAACATTGGTCTCGTCTCTGATCAAGTGCTTCGTTTGCAGATCCGTTTCAGTGTCACCGCCAATATGGGATTTGTTTTGGGCCTTTACTATGCAGCCGTATTGGAGTTGAAATAATGTATAAAAATGAGATCTAACTAGAGCGTGCCAGGCAGGTGCAATCCGAGCTTCGCATCAGGTGGGTCCCACTGGATGTCCCAGGGAGAGGAAATACAGCTGATCCACTCAGCCAGTGGACCACCATGTTAGAGACGTGAACGAGAGAAAACTATAACTAAGTTATTTTCAGCTGTACAATTTTTTAAAAATTGTGGCCCACCTTACTAGTGGACCTACCTGATTTTTGAGCCGAAAATTGACATAGTGATCCTAATCATCCAATCAAGACTCCGTGAAATAGTAGATCCATATTACACTATCGATATTATTTCTATATAAAGAGGGATTTTGGGCATTTTGCTTTCCAATTATGCCCTTAATTTATAAGTGTATTCTTATTAAAGCAGGGTTATGAAGGTAAACTCTTAATTTCCTAATGCTTAGGGCAGAACAGGTTTAATCTATAATGTGGCGTATGGGGCCCACAGCCATTAATGTAGATCCTACATCCAATCCATCCATAAGGTCTGCCCTCTTAAGTTCATAAGGTGTGCCCTCTTAAGTTTACCCCATACAATCAAAATGTCTAAAGTATGTTAAATGCATATGAAATCCATAATTTAGAGCTATACAAGAACTAAGTTTACTCGGTTAACTCGCTAGATTTGATTCGTAAAAGCTCGATTCGACTTGGTTCGAAACTAAGTTCGAGCTAGCCCAAGCTCGGCTCGGCTCGGCTCGGCTCGACTCAGATCGGTACATAACCCGAACTCGGCTCGAATTGGTTTGACTCGGCTCGGCTCGGTACATTTGATATAAATACCACCTTTAAAAAAACTCTACCCCTCTTACATACTCAGCCACCCAAACAAACTCTCTCCCCTCCAGCTCTCTCTCTCTCTCTCTCTCTCTCTCTCTCTCTCGCCCGAGCGGCTGAGCCACTTGTCTCGTCATCCAACCTTCCTGTGTTCGTCAATCTCTACTCGCCCCTGCCCTGTCAGTCTGGTCGTCTGTTGTTGCTGTCTCTGCTTCCTCACCCCTGCCCTTCCCATCTGTCCTTGCCCTACCTGTCCGTCTGGTAAACAATCAAACCCTATGATTATATCTCTCCCTTTTGTTGTGATTTTTGGGCGTTCAGCCGTACCAGCCCGAACGCTATCCATGGCTGACTACCCAATTAATAAATATATATTTATATATTATAAAAAATATATATTATATTATATATTATATACATGTAAATCAAACTCGGCCGATCGATGGCCGCCACCGTCCATGGCTGGCAGCCTAATCGCCGGTCGCTGATTGGTGCATTGTTAATATATATATATATATATATATATATATATATATATATATATATATATATATATATATATATATGTGAGGGATAGTTGGATAGATGAATGGATGATACATATTGTATAATATAAATTACATATATTATATAATAAATATATTATAATATATTATTATTATTATTATTATATATTAATATTAGTTGATAAGTGATTCACATATGTTAATGTTATAATTTAGATTGTAAATGACTTAATGTTATTGTTAGTTATTATTTATCAATTATGTGATTTTAAATGTTACATTATTAAATTAATGTAAATGTTAATGTTTTTTTTTTTTTTGGTTATTGTTAATGTCAATGTTATATTGTTAATATTAATATTAAATTAATGTTATTGTTATTCTTAATTTTTTATTGTTCAATTAGTTACATTAATTTTTTTTGAATGTTTTATTGTTGTAGTATAAGATAATTCGTTGTCTATTCGAAGATTTTTATGTTACTAAACATATATTCAATGTGTTTATTGAGGCATAAAAATTCTCAAATTGTCACTTTTTGGATAGTTCAATATTGGCGGCGGCCAGGGGCGCCATGCTAAGTAAGCAGGGCATCGCCGGGGCGAATTAGGCGGCGAATAGAGACGCCGTGCTAAGCGGGCAGGGCATCATTGGAGCGAATTAGGCGGTGGGTAAGGGCGCCGTGCTAAGCGAGCAAGGCATCATCGGGGTGAATTAGGCGGTGACCTTGAATAAACAAGAATATTTTCATTAATTCTAATTTAAATGCATATGCTTGTTTCGGTTCGTCTCTCATCTTCTCTCTTGATATATTTCTTGCATTTGTTTCCATCATCAAATATTCACACATTATGGGAATCAAATACAATATTAATATATCTAGACAGATAAGAGGAGATGCTACCGAAATTTTGGGGTGACATTTAAATTGAAAAATGAAAGCATTACAATATATTCAACATTGAATGGATGATTGATTTAGACACTTCGAAAATTCTAGAAAATTTAAAGGACATTTAAATAGACACTACTTGTGTTGATAAGTACTTAAAAGTTAATTTTATATCTTTATATTTATAGATGGCTGGTGAGGAAGTCCCAACTACCCTTAAAGCCGGTGCGTCGGCCACATCTCATCTTATTGTTGAGGGAGGAGTCTTTAGCTGCAATTGCAACCAAAGGAATGAAAATGTCAGCTATATTAAATGAGTTTAAAGTTCTAGTTAATGATGTGTTGAAGTTTAGATGTATGCATTATAAATCACTATACAACGAAAATCCCGATGGGGTCAACTACTCATTCAAACAGACATATAAAAAGTTGTTCAAAGAAACCAAAAATTTCAATTCCAGGCTAACAGTTGCTTACATTTAGCAAGTCAGAAGGGGATGAGCCTCAAGGTAAATTTTTCACTCATAAGTTTGAAAAAGAGAAGGTGAAAGAGTGGTATGCAAGATTCGTGATCGTTGATTAAAAAAAAAACCATTTAGAATGATAGATAACAAAATTTTCATGAGATACAGTAAATTTCTTAATCATCAGGTTGAGAAGGCCTCCCGTGTTACTGTAAAGAGGGAGTATATGAAAAAGCATACAAATGAGAAAATAAAACTGAAAGCAGTTTTTGCATCAGTCTTAAGAATAAGTTTGACTTCTAATTTATGGACGATATCTAATTAAAGAAATGGATACATTTTATTGACCGTATACTGTTGATTAAGATTGGAAACTTTGCAAGAGAATTTTGACCTTCCACTACCTTCCTCCTCCTTATATTGGTTTGGTTATTCAGATTGCATTTATAACTGTATTGACCGTATACTGTTGATTAAGATTGAAAACTTTGCAAGAGAATTTTGACCTTCCACTACCTTCCTCCTCCTTATATTGGTTTGGTTATTCATCGAAAATAAAATCTCTTAAATAACTTTAGATAATGCTTTAGTAAAGGACAGTGTAATATCATTCTTATATAATCAGTTCAAGGCAATTGGTAAATTTTTTTTTTGAGGAAAAAATATTCCAAGTTTGGTATTGTGCCCACATATTAAATCTAATTGTATAAGAATGACTTAAAAAAATTGACCCCACTATAGAGAACATAAGAGAGAGATACATAAAGGTGTCACCTTAAAGATTGAGTATATGGAGTGATATAGTCCAACGTTTGAATATGAAGACTCAAAAAACTTTGAAGTTAAGATATATCCACACGTTAGAATTCGACTTTTGAAATGTTAGATTCGGCCTTGGATTTGGAACTTGTATTTCCTGAATATGTGGCGCGTGATAGAACATATTCTTAGTCACCTATTGAAGATGATTGAAGCAAAGCAAAAGAAGTTAACAAGTTTCTCAATATTTTTTTTTTACGATTGCACGAAAATATTTTCTAGAAATAAGTATCCCACAACAAATATGTTTTTCCATCTGTTTGGAAGATCATGGAAGCCCTAAGAAAAAATGCCAATGACGGTCTAGATTTTCTACAACTTATGACACTTGATATGTAAACGAAGTTAAATAAGTACTAGGATGAATGCCATTTGTTAATGGCCTTAGCGGTTATTCTTGATCATCAGTGCAAGATGAGATATGTTAAGTTCATTTTTATGAAGATTTATTCTGATCAAAGGGCAATAACTGAAACCTCCAAGGTTCATGACGCAATCGAAGAATCGTACACTATGTACACAAGTACATTAAGTGATAAATAAATTAAATCTCCTGCTGTTTCTACAAGCGATGACAATATGCTCGATCATGAATACATGTATTTCTTAGCACAAGAAGATATAGATAATGAGATGAAAGAATCAAAGCTAGACTTATATTTCAAAGAGCCAATCGTAAGACGCTATGATTCAGACTTTAATGTTATGGAATGGTGGAAGTTGTGTCACGCCCCTAAATTCGGTCCCCAAGGTGGCCAGACCCGACTCCGAATCTCATGTTGTGATTAATTTTTTTAAAACATTCTCGACTACAAATTTAATAAAAACTATATCACAATAAATTAAACATTCATTCAATATAATGTTTAGACTCACTTGTGAGATTTTTCACTATACTTTTTTTCTAACACAAATAGAAAAGATCACTATGACTAGAGAAATGGTTAGATCATCGCTCCATTTCACCCTTGACTAATCTCTGAGCCCTGAAACACTGTTAATGTGGGTATAAGCATAATATTTCGTGGGATCGTATCTAACCCAAATATGAAATTTGTATAATTATACAAAATGTATAAATAATAAAAATATTTTGTTTAAATTTTAAGACATGAATTAAAGCACTGAATCTTAAAAGATGAGATGAATGCAATACTGGAATTGTAAAGATGCTCTGAATGCCAAACCTTTCCATGAATTATATAAATAACAAAAATAAATAATCATTATCTTTTACAACAACGTACGCAAGTGGATGACCAAGTTGCATTAACGCCCACGCACTAGTATCTTGAGGTGTGGGACCCTTTATACGTCAGCTAATCAGACTACTACTCCAGTTGTACCTCTTGTATATGTCTATTGTTGAGGCACAAAAATATTCCATTACATGTCCATTACGTTGGTCAGAGAATTCCATGGTGCAGATCCTTCCTAGGGTTGTGTACTCATTTTGGTAAAAATGAGTGAATGAGGGTATTTTGGTAAAGTTGAGTGATTGAGGGTATTTTAGTAAAATTGAGTGACTATTTTGGTAAAATTGAGTGACTATTTTGGTAAAATTGAGTGACTGGGGCTATTCTGGTAAAAAAGAGTGAAGAGGGTTATCTTGGTAAAAAAGAGTGGATGGACATTGCCTTGTATTAAGGAAGAGGTTCATGATCACCGTTATTTAAGAAAGAGGTTGGTGAACACCACTGTCTAAGAAAGGAGGTTGAAAGTTGTGTAAAGGAAGAAGTGGTGGTGATCACCACCATTTAAGAGCTTGAGAGCCTATAAATACCTCCTCTCACTCCTCATTTGGGGGGATGGAAGTCAGGAGAGTGTTGGGGAGAGAGAGTTGCACGGATGAACAGTGTCCGCGCAACGGATGAACAGAGCCTGCACAACGGATGAACGGATGAACAGTGCCCAAGCAACGGGTGAACAGTGTTCGCGCAACGGGTGAACAGTGTCCGCGCAACGGATGAACAGTGTCCACGCAACGGTGAACAGTGTCAGCACAATGGGTGAATAGTATTGCGCAGACCTCTACAGCTCTATGCTTTGCAATTTTGTGGGTTCCTCTTGGATCCGTACAACTCGCCTCCCCTGGAGATTGGATGAAAAAGCATCGAAATGCTGCCAAAATTGCAATCAGACTGTCTTCTATTTCACTCATTACGTTGCATTGATTGTACTTTTTTTTTTGAATCAAGGGAATTAGAGGATGTAAATGAACTCAGAATAAGATATCTTGTGATCATTGTTCTCTCATTGAATTCTTTGTTATTATTGAATAAATCCCCCAAACCAAACGCTTTCGTTTCTTGTTCGAAACAAAATGGCGGCTCCACTGGGGATTCTTTTTAATGATAACTTAGAAAACATTTAGAGAACTTTTATCACTTTTTGGTGTTGTATAGACGCCAAAATGACGACTCTCAGTGGAAACATTCTCCCCTTCATCTCTAAAGACAAAGTACAATTTTATTTAATAAAAATAACTAATACTCTGTTCTGAATGACAGGTATACCGCAATGACTTTTCTCCTGACTAACTTAACAGGAATTAACACTCCGTTTAGAAGATCCCAGATTGCTACTACAGAAAGCACCAGAAAAGGTCAAATCAGTTGCGATCAAGGACCGGCAATGTCAGGCAATGTTCGAAATGATTTCTGCTTCACCGGTAGCACAACAAGATGATAAAGGACGGATGATGATAACATCCAAAAGACGAAGGGTTCGATCCTCTCTCACAAAGAATATCGTCCTGCCAAGTCTGGATAACAGGTCGATCATGCGCAATACTACGAGGCGCAATTTTACTTCACTCACTGAGTTCATCCTCCTCGACGACATCAACAATACAGTTTTTACTTTCTCCTTTGATATCAGAACATTCGAAGTGTGCAGGAAAACAGGAAATCAGTACATTCGAAGTCTTCACCAGAAGAGCATGTTGCTGAAGAAATTCCCAACAGCGACTACCGTGAACAATAGTAAACTTTAAGGAAAGTCTTCAGATGAGAAGTTAGTGAAACTAAATTGGTTGCTGCTTACCAACGAGAATGCGAATTAATTAACAAATTCATCAGCCAATGGAGAACCCTGGGGGCATTGTGTTCCTAATCCGACAAAGAAGAAGAATATTTCGAGATTTGATTATAAAAAATGTAATTTGAAAGGAGTCAAAGGGAAACTGTTCAACTCTCATATGGATTGGCTATTTCAAAATCTTAAGAGAACAACAATCGATGACAGAGGCCATTCACAATTTAATAGAGTAGAAGAGCAAGTCAAGTTACGTACAAAATGCATAAAACTAGACATTACATTAGAACTCAGTGATCCGAATATATAGATCTTTCAAGATTTAATTATAAAACTTGGTAATTTAGAAAGAACGAAAGTAAAGCTGTTCAACTCTCATATGAATTGGCTATTTGAAAATATTAAGGGAGTGACAACAAATATTGCCAAAGAAAGAAAAGCAAGATGAAGAATTGTTAAAATGAATGAGAAGAAATCTGAGAGAGAGAGAGAGAGAGAGAGAGAGAGAGAGAGAGAGAGAGAGAGAGAGAGGGAAAGATATGTATTCTACAGAAGATGACCAACGATAGTAAAATTGTCACGAAGAAGATATATGAAATAAGAGAGAAAGTAATGACATATGATCCCGATTAAAGATATTCACTCTATAGGAGAACGGATGAGAAGAAAGCAAGACAAGTATATTCATCATGGGGGCAAATTTTCATCAATATACCTGCCAGTTCAGCAAAATATATCATCCCTGAAAACCAAGAAGATTCACAGCGTAATTATTCAGGGGGCAGACAAAAGCATATAAAATACGTTATCCTTTTGATTTTGAAGATTATTAGCATAATACTTCAAAATCAAAAGGGGGCAAGATAAGCAGAATACTAAGAAGGCCAAAATCTCAGAATGTCAAAAGTCCAAGAATACCAAAGTCTCAGAATACCAATAAGCCAATGTCATACATGAATAAAAGGTAAATTCCCAAGCAGAAGTATATTATTATTGTCGAGCACCAACGATACTTGCTGGACTAGATTAGCAAAGCTACTATTGCCATCACCATATTGCTAACATGAAGATTATTCTATTATCGAAGTTTATCGAAATTGATATTATTGTCAAGTTGAAGCTCCACTCGTACCAAATTTTATAATATCATTAACAGCAATGGAGTGATATATCAATCATTGATCTGTCATCTTCAATTATTGATCTATTATCTTCAGCAAAGCCTGTACGATCAACTATCACGTTAGCGATAGCAGTTTATCATTTAAGGCAACCTAGCCAAGCCCTATACGGTTAACTATGCATAAGACCTATATTATTTGGGATAATAGTGTGGAGCCAGCGGCCCTAAAAAGCCCATATAGGCCACATCACATGCATACCCATGCGGGCAGCGGATGGAGCCAGCGACTAAAAGCCCTAAAGGCCAAAAAGTTGTAAAACTGCCAGTCACGCATGAGACCAATGCCGTTTGTGAGCTCTCCGACAGCGTCATGGACGAGGATGAAAATACCCTCTCATGAATGGATTCGAAGTCACAGATGAAGAAAACTCAGATCCCTGGTTTGATTTCGGTATTAACTCATGAGGAAGGGCTTAAACCTAGTCATTGATGGACCGACGACCTTGGATTTGGTACCTAAGGTAGCCTGGTAAATCTCCGCGAACTCTAGAGAGTTACTGTGGCCATCCCTATGCGTAAATCCCATTCACGGCCATGATTGCTCCAACTACTTAAGAGCTTAAACTGTGTGTTGCTCCACTAATCAAAGAGCCTATAACTATGTGAAGTGTCCAGTCAAGTCAAGTCTAGTCTAGTTCAGCTAAGTTCAGTGCAATTAAGTCATGTCCAGTCAAAGTATGGTCAGTCAAAAGTATGCTAGCTCCAATGCTCATGAGCTTAAACTATGTGTAGCATCAAAATGCTGCAAATATATATTTCACTTAAGATATGCTTAAATATACAATTGCCTGATGAAAATTTCAAACATTGATTAGATAATAAATAAAAATGTGTTTCTCTTGAATCAGGTTCCAATTACAGCAACAGTGAATGCCTTCAAAATATTGGCAGTTCTCCATTCGAAAGTTCAAATCTTCAAGATCAACTACTAGCCTTCAATTGCAATATACATATTCTTCTGACAAGGATCAAGATTTTTTAAAAGGAGCAGCAAAGATATCCATCCTTCAAGGGTATTAGCAGGCTTTACTTCGAAAATATTATCTTCTAAAGAAATCTTTATGCGAAGATTAACCTGGAGAGGGGGCATGATATATTTCTCTAGAGTAATCCATGCCTTGGTCTTTCTGATAATTTCTTATGCACGGTGGAGGAATTCATATACTGAGAATTATGAAGCATGATTCAGTGTGAACGTTCAAAAGTTGCTTCTATGTTAAAGCCCAGTTATATGGTCCGATGCCGTAACTTCTCATTGTTCTAATAATGATATCGCAAGTCTCCTAGTACCAGATCTGATGGAGACAAAGAACAAACAGAATCATCATCAGTAACTTCTATGGCCTTCGGAAAGTTATTAAATGAAAATTGAAAGAAGTCTTGTCTATTTTTCAGAATCAGCAAAATTTAAGGAAAAGTTTATGAAGAAATGCTAAGGAGTACAAACTAGAGAAGACTCAGTAAAAGACTCAGCGGTTGAACCTTTGGAGCTGGAAATGATATCTCCAATAGTGTGATATAATGAGCAAAGAATGCAATGTGAAGCACAATGACAAGCACAAAGATGAAATGATTAAATCATTATCATATTGCGAATATCACAATCAGCTTAAAAAGAGGATAAGTTTTTAATATATTTCAAAAAAAATTATCAATGATCCATGAAGCTAAATTAAAAAATTATAATGTATTGAGATACTAATTCCGATTAATTTGGCAGGAAAGACTATCATTTGAAAGCTTAGGTTATGCAGATCATGGATAAGGGAAACAATCGAAAAGGTTGTTGTGGTAGGAACAACATTAAAGAACAAATTCCTAGATACAGAGTTGAAGGAAAGAGTCGCCGAAGTTGATCAAAGAGACCATTGCAGTAGCAGCGGTATTGAAAGATAGGTCTCTGGTCTAGTTACTCAAAGATGGAGTCGCCACAACTGTTACAGTGGCAAGTTTTGATGAAAAGAGAATTTTATCCTTTCTAGTAAAACATCCGGTCGACACTGCTGGCTGGGGTCATTCAAGTATTCCGATCGAGTGCGATCATCCAGTCTTCCGATCGAACGCGATCATTTCAAGTCTTCCGTTCGAGCGCGATCATTCAGTCTTCCGATTGAACATGATCATTAAAAACTTTCGTTTGAATGTGATCATTTCAAGTCTTCCGTTCGAGCGCGATCATTCGATCTACTGGGCAAGCATGATCATCCAGTCATCCTTTAGTTGCAGTTCATTTAGTTCTTTGGTCGGAAGAAGATCGATCCTTCATTTGATTTCAGGAATCAATCAAAGAAGGATCGAGGGGGCATTTGTTGAGGCACAAAAATATTCCATTGCAAGTCCATTACGTTGGTCAGAGAATTCCATGGTGCAGATCCTTCCTAGGGTTGTGTACTCCTTATTTTGGTAAAAATGAGTAAATGGGGGTATTTTGGTAAAATTGAGTGATTGGGGGTATTTTGGTAAAATTGAGTGAAGAGGGTTATCTTGGTAAAAAAGAGTGGATGGACATTGCCTTGTATTAAGGAAGAGGTTGGTGATCACTGCTATTTAAGAAAGAGGTTGGTGAACACCACTGTCTAAGATAGAAGGTTGAAAGTTGTGTGAAGGAAGAAGTGGTGGTGATCACCACTGTTTAAGAGCTCGGGAGCCTATAAATACCCCCTCCCACTCCTCATTTAGGGTGATGGAAGTCAGGAGACTGTTGGGGAGAGAGAGTTGCACGGATGAACAGTGTCCGCGCAACGGATGAACAGTGTCCGCCAACCGATGAACAGTGCCCACGCAACGGATGAACAGTGCTCGCGCAACGGGTGAACAATGTCCGCACAACGGATGAACAATGTCCACTAACGGTAAATAGTGTCCCCGCAACGGTGAATAGTGTCAGCGCAATGGTGAATATTGTCCGCACAATGGGTGAATAGTGTTGCGTAGACCTCTATAGCTCCATGCTCTGTAATTTTGTGGGTTCCTCTTGGATTCGTACAACTCGCCTCCCCTGGAGATTGGATGAAAAAGCATCGAAATGCTGCCAAAATTGCAATCAGACTGTCTTCTATTTCACTCATTACGTTGCATTGATTGTACTTTTTTTTTTTTGAATCAAGGAATCAGAGGATGTGAATAAACTCAAAATAAGATATCTTGTGATCATTGTTCTCTCATCTAATTCTTCGTTATCATTGAATAAATCCCTCAAACCAAACGCTTTCGTTTCTTGTTTGAAACATCTACGCACACAATTGTACTCATACGGCGTACACAAAAGAGACTCCAAAGGATCCAGTGAGTTATATGGTCTTTCACTTAAGGGACACGATTGCCCTACTTGCTGGCTTTTGGGTCTTCCATCCAAGAGACACAATCATTGTACTTGCTGACTTTAGGGACTTTTGCCTAAGGGACACAATCGCCCTACTTGCTTATACCTTTTAGGGACATCCTTGGGGCAGCGCACTCGCATTCCAACATTCATTCTTAATTAAAAATAAATATGTACATGATATGTGTAACTACTATTCGTTCAAATCGAAATTATTAAATATGCAAATTACTGTATGTTAGTTACAAACTAAATAGTTACATCACATATTCTTCGTTATTCTCAAATTATGCATTTAAGTCATTGTAAGGTTTGATGACTATTAACTCAGTAATTATTTTAATTAGATAATTAAAATCATTGATTATAAATTCAGAATTATTTTTTTTAAAATATAAGTTAATAATTAATTTATAAAAATTAAAATTTTATTAAATTTGAATTAAAATTTCTTTATGAAATTGTAAATCAGTAAAGCGTAGGAACTCCTAAAAGTAACTCAGGTTAAATACCAAATTCAAATAAATTAATGTATTATTTAGATTTAACCATTCTAATTTAATTAATTTAGTAATATATTAATAAAACCTTACTATTTTATAATAATTCTTTACTTCCTTCTAATAAATTAAGGAAAAATATATACTAAACATATTAATCAGATTCTCTCTCTACTTATTTGAAAGCCTAATATTTGAATTAATAGAGATATTAATAAACCTTAATTCAATATCCATTATTAGTACACTTCCATCTATTAGGGTTAGGTGAGTACATCGATTGAAAATCTATACTAATAACTAATTTTTAAGATTTAAAATTTGATTGATTAAATCTCAATTTATTAAAATTTGAATAAGTAATTATCTGTTTTGTTTATTTAGAATTAATTTCAGAATTAAAATTTTTTTAATCGAAATTAAATCTATAATCCCTAAAATTAATAATCAAACTCCTAAAGTTTATAATCTAATTATATTACTATTAATCAAACTAAGTTAAACACTATTAAAGTAAATATAAGTTTAAATTAGTTAATCATATGTCACTATTTCTAAACTGAAATTTTACTTGATATATTTTTAGCTAAATAAGCTATTTAAAGTTATTAAGTTTGGACTTTAACTATTATTAAAGTTTACCTAATATTATAAATATAATTATAGTTAATTAGTATGAATTATTTTTACATATTATTGTTGGGGATTTTTTCATACGGAATCACACAGATCTAGATCTAGGATAACAATCCAATGGCACCAAGCACACACAAGAGAACACGGATTTAATGTGGAAAACCCTTGCGGGAAAAAACCACGGCACAAAGCGACAAATCTCCACTATGAAAATAGAAATTACAAAGAGAGAGGACTTACCTGATTCGAACAACCTCGAATCTCACCCTTGCTACACCCTTTAGAAACCCTAAAATCATTTTAGGAACCCTTGGAACTCCTTTAGAAAGCCTTAGAATACATCCCAATCCCGCATACACCCCTTTTTATAAGTTTAAAAAGAAGCAGACTCAGAATAGAAAACAAAATCTGTAAAATCTGCATTTCCGCAATCGCATCTGCGAAACTTATCGATGTCATCGAAGGTCTCTCGATGATAGCTTCGATATCATCGACGGTCCTTCGATGATATCGAAACAGGACTAACACTGTCCAGTGACCAGGGGTGAAAAATTCTTTGAATTATCGATGATATCGAGCGACCGTCGATGTCATCGAAACCCTGTTGATATCATCAACAGACCACCAGACAGATTTAAGACATCTGTCGATATCATCTGAAACCCTGTCGATATCATCGACAGACCACTAGACAGATTTAAGACATCTGTCCATAACAATCTCCACCATGTCTTCAATCATCATCCGTTTAGCTTCTTGTCCTCTTCTTTTATCTTTACATCATATTATAGTCTTCTCTTACACACTCAGTCTTTCTTTTACGCCATCCCCAAGCCCAGAGAAGTTACACAGAACTTGAACTTCTCTGCAGGAACGATCTAGATGAGTATGTCTGCTGGATCAAAATTCACGTGCTCAACCATCTTTGTTCCCGTCTTCTCTAAAAGGAAAGACGTGGTCTTCTTACCATCTCACCGCTACCCAATATGCTTGTCGGGGTACTTGCTTACAACATTGATAGCTTGTGAAATAACCGGTCTAATCTAGACCATGACATACACTGCCAACCGCATTCGAATAAGGTTCATGAGATATCCTACTTTTCCTCATCTGTTTTGGGACATGTCCTAAGGAAAACTTGAGGAGAGAAGCGTAGGGAACGCTCTCTGGCTTTTCCTAGCCCATCACATCCTTGATCAATACCTACACACAAGGTATTCCTCCTGTGATTACCAAAGCCTACTTCTCTTTCAGTCTCAACATCGAGAACCATCTTTGCAGCCCCCTGATCCTTCATCCTGAATGTCCCACTTAACCGAGTCTTCAATACATTAATTTCAGACATCTCATAATTGACGATCTACATGTCATCAATTCCTGACTCATCATGAAGGAATCAAACCACTGCCTAGGCGACAGGTCGAACCATAACCTCCTGCAAAGTCTTTTCTCAGCCCCTTTAACTTTGAACCGCTCTGGTTGCTTCATGTAGATCTGCTCCTCACTTTCCCTTACAAAAGTGTAGACGCCACATCCATCCTTCCAGCTCAAGATCACATTGGCCAACCAGTGTCAATCACGGATCTAATAGACACCTGCTATACCGTCGGCGCGAATAGCTCTAAGAAGTCGATCCCTTCTCTCTGAGCATAACCCTTCGCTACCAACCTCGCCCTGTATCTATGTTATATCTTTCTGAAGATCCACCTGCATCTAACCGATTTCTAGCCCACTAGAAGCTCCACCAGCTTCCATATGTCGGTCTGGTACAACGAATCCATCAATCGCCCATAGTCACCTTTCACTTCTCAGCACCAGGCTCACCTAGAGCCATCTGAATAGAAGATGAATCCCCTGCAATATTGGACTCATCCATGTACCTCGCCGATATCCTGCGATCATACCATGTGATTCTTCTCACAGGTGGCTGCTCACTTACTCTGTATCCCTGTCCGCACGTCTCAGCCTTCCTGCCCTGTCCACTCATGTGGTCATGCCCAACATGCCACATACGTGCAGAGGTGGAATCCGCTACATTCACTGCAGCTCCACCTTTTAAAGTACTCCCGATCAACCTATACAAGTTACCGAGTCATTGCGCTTTCATGATTACCCATGCCCCCGTAGATACCTTAAGAGCACTATCAATATTATGTACTTGCATCCTTTTGCCTCAAGCACATCAAGAGAAATCAGATTCTGCTTCAACTCAGGAACGTGCCTGATATCAGTCAAGGTATGCTCCACCCCATCAAACATCCTGATGCGCACCGTACCAACAGCCACAATATTACAGGCAAAGCCATTGCCCATAAACACCTGTCCACCATCGCACTCGCTATAGTTGGCGAACCAACTCTGATGAGGAGTCATGTGAAAAGATGTCCCTATGTCTAACATCCACTCATCCTTATGATCATCGTATGGCCGCCTGATAGTAAACACAGACAAAACATCACCATCACATCCACTCGATCCATCTGACGTGACAGCATTGGCCTCCCTGTATGAAGCCTCAGAATTTTCTCTCTTCAATTTAGGATTTCCACAATCCTTCTTCACATGTCCTTCCTTCCCACAATTCCAGTACTTCACCTTTTATTTGTCCTTGCCTTTTGATTTGGATCTATAACCTAAAGAACCCGTACCTTGTTCAGAATTCCTACCCATTGTAAATAGTGCATCAGAAGATGTCCCCATGTCACCGTTTAGCTTTCTCATAGCCTTCCCTTGAAGGGCTGAGATAACGGTGTCGACACTCAGGATTTTATTCGTGCTACACATAGTGTCCTTGAATGACTCATACGACGCCGGAAGAGAATTCAGCAATATACATGCTTATTCTTCATCTTTCATCACTTCCTCCATATCCAGCAATTTGCAAACTAATTTATTAAAGTTGCTGATGTGAGCCTCCAGATCTCCACCCTCTGCCATCTTGAAGTTATACCACTGTCGCTTCAAGTGCAGGCGACTTTCAGAGGATGTTTTTGCATAGATACCCTCTAACTTCGCCCATAACTTAGCCGTAGTTTTCTCCCTCATGACGTTGTAGAGAACCTCATCCGTGAGACATAAACGGATCAATGATAAAACCTTCTTATCAAGAGTATTCCAATCATCATCAGTCATAGTAGACTTTCGCTCCTCAAGAGCACCATCTTCGCCTAGCTTAATTAAGGAACTCATCATCTTGATATTCCATAACTCAAAATTATTTTTTCCTGAGTACTTCTCAATCTCATATCTGGTGCTCACCATTATTACTAATCCTGCAGATTCAGATTTGTGCCCCAACGATAGCTTTGATACCACTTGTTGGGGATTTTTTCATGCGGAATCACACAGATCTAGATCTAGGATAGCAATCCAATGGCACCAAGCACACACAAGAGAACACAGATTTAACGTGAAAAACCCTTGGGGAAAAAACCACGGCACAAAGCGACAGATCTCCACTATGAAAATAGAAATTACAAAGAGAGAGGACTTATCCGATTCGAACAACCTCGAATCTCACCCTTGCTACACCCTTTAGAAACCCTAAAATCATTTTAGGAACCCTTGGAACTCCTTTAGAAAGCCTTAGAATACATCCCAATCCCGCATACACTCATTTTTATAAGTTTAGAAAGAAGCAAACTCGGAATAGGAAACAAAATCCGCAAAATCTGCGTTTCCGCAATCACATCTGCGGAACTTATCGATGTCATCGAAGGTCTCTCGATGATAGCTTCGATATCATCGACGGTCCTTTGATGATATCGAAACAGGACCAAAACTGTCCAGCGACCAAGGGTGAAAAATTCTGTGAATTATCGATGGCATCGAGCGACCATCGATGTTATTGACGACTGGCTTCGATGTCATCGAAACCCTGTCGATATCATCGACAGACCACCAAACAGATTTAAGACATCTGTCGATATCATCTGAAACCCTGTCAATATCATCGACAGACCACCAGATAGATTTAAGACATCCGTCCATAACAATTATTTCTAACTAGTCTTTAAAAAATCTAAAATTTATAACTCAAGTCACTTTACAAGTTTACGCTAGCAGAATTAATATAACTTAAATAGGATTCAAAATAATTTCTAATTTAATTCCTACATATTTAAATAATTAAAGTTTTGTATTAAATTCACTAATTTAGAAATTTAATTTAGATTTTTCTTTAATCTTATTTACCAAAAGTAGTTATTTTTCAACATATGTCGGCAATAAAAAAATATCAATGATAAATAATTATTTCCTGCAAATTTTAAATTTCAAATCAATTAATTGTAACAATAAAAATAATTTTAAATAAAAACAAATATAAAAATTTCAGATCAGGGATGGATCACCTACATTGACAAAATTTTCATGAAGCTTCTTTTTTTTCTATTATCTTTTCTCACGCTTTCCCTTCTTATGCCTACACCACCCTATTTATAATATGGAGGTCCCACCATACACAATACACACATGTGAAAAAAATAAAATAAAATGGTTATCTTTAAATTGCATCTTTTAGTTTCATTTAAAAAAATGCATCATGTGTATATATGAAGTGATGCATGGTTGTGCATATGCATTGTGTTAATGTGTGACCAGTATATATTTGGGCATACACGTATAATTATTAATATACAATGGATGGCTGATCGGGTGGGTGTGTTGATGAATCAAATTGATAGATGAATTTGCATGTCGTATGGAAAGTTAAGGAGTTTTATGGATAGTGCTGATATTGTGTACGAATTTAACGGTTTCATTCTATTAGTTTGAGTTAATGAACGGATGATTGGTTGATCTTGTAATAAAACTTGGACGACTTGAAATAATTAGGTTGGTCATTGTGATATGTGGTATATATTAGTGATCCTTGATGATAGTCACATGCATTTTATTTTCTAAATCCAATACTAACTTTACTACTAATTAATATATATTTATATTTTATTAAAAATTAATAGTATTTAATATATGTTATTAACTCTTTAAAATATTAAAATTTAAATGGGCATGCTACACACTTTAGGACATACTACATTAGAGAGTTATACTGTACATTGATGGATGGTTGGGATGTATTGAAAATAAGATTTAAGTAGACCATGTGGTACCTCAATGAGTAGAGAGGTCGACATACGGTTGATTTTATGAATGGGTTGCCCAGTTGTAAGATATAGGGCGTTGGATTTATAGTTATACGTGTGGATACATGGATGGTTTTCTCCTATTTTAATATTACAAGTTTACCACCAAAATATGTATATGGCTTATGGACCTTTAAAACTTGTTAGATTATATTTTAATGTAAGAAGTACTCCAATAAATTTGTCCGGAGAAATGTAAGAATCATTATAATAATTTTTGTTTGATTTTTTAGTGTCCCAATTGGCGGATCCATGTGTGATGTATGGTTAGATGATAAAATATAGGTAAAATAATCAAACAATTAAGATTCTAATCCGATATACACGTTAATGTACAATTACTTTCATACTAAGATATATGCAAGATGGGTTTTTAATTAATCAGATAGGTAGATCGCCGGATAAATGACTTAAATGATTAAACTACAATCTTGAAAAATGGATGGATGAGTGGGTGATCGCATACTCTACACGACATATGAATGGTTGGATTTAGTGTATATTTCACAATTAGATTTAAGCTAGTCAATGAATGAACGATTGATCTTAGGTGTATGAGTAAAGAGAGTGCATGTATAGATATACATATATATAAAACCAAAACTATACAATTATCAATCAATGATACACATTAAATAAATCGATCATGTATATCAATGGTCACAACTTGCATACTTTATGCATGCGTGTATGCATGAATGTGTGAATAAATGGAAGGATTATGCATGAATGCTTAGATGGATGCAAGTGTGCATGTATGCAGATGCAGGCACGTGTACCAAAATATCAGGTTATTACAAGTTGAGAGTTAGTGAAGTAAAATACCTTACACTATCAGCGATGACACAAGACATATTGTCAATTCTAATTTCATCGGTGGCATCAGAATCTGCTCTTAGCACAGGAAGTAGGGTCGTGAGCAAGCATCGAAGCTATCTTTCACCAAAAATAGTTAAAGAATTAATTTGTACACAATATTGATTGCGTCCAATTTGGGGATGTAATAGTTTTGATATTGAGGATGAGGATGATGAGGAGAACAAGTTTCAAGATGAGATTGCACATGCAAAAAAAAAGAAAAAAGAAGCAACTTGAATGAGGTTAGGTTAAAAATTATTTTTAGTTTCTTGAAACTAATGTAATGTGTACCTGTATGTAATGTTGATGGATGTTATAAGTGCAATGCATCAATGACTTTTATTTCATTTTCATAGCATACTTTTGTTTATGTTATAATTCATATTTCATTATTTCTTTTATTTATCATATTTCATTTTTTCTTTTGTTTTTCATATTTCATTATTGTCGAAATACTAACTCCAACACATAAAGTGTAAATGTCTTCAACTGAACCATCGACCGACGTTTAGGACTATGGTTCCTTAATTCACTCTCTAAAGTCCAGAAAATTGAAGATTTTGTGTCATTTGTGTCGGGCTAAGTTTGTTAACAAAACTAATCGGCTCAAATTACACTTATCATGTCGGAGTGGAGGTGCAAAACCGCGTCTTAAAGCCTCAAAGGAAGTCCAACTTTTTTTTAAGCCTTTATTGATTCGAATAAAAATCATTCCACTCCATCCAAACTTTCTAAGGCAGAAGATGAAGCTATATTATTAGCATTGAAAGAAGAACAGTTCCAGCTCGCCTTGAAATGTAGTGTAGAAGAGGCTTCCGGACATCAACGATGTCCTCCAAGACAACATGATGTCAAAGTAGGATCAAGTTGCATGAATAAAAAGAAGAAGAGTAACGAACCATCCAAGTTTCTCTCCAGTCTAGGTGCATTTTACATGGTGTCAAGAACTACATATAAATATGCTCACAAAGAAAGTTTGAACAATCTAATTCAAAATATACAAGAGCACGATGAAAAAACTCTCCACCTTCCGATTCAGGAGAGGTGAACGAGTATGTATATAAAGAATTGGATAACAGCTTGAGCTCGACAAACAAATCTCCTCTCCAATAGTAATTAATAAATAATGACAATAAAAAAAATGCATTTAATTTTGTTGTAAATTTGCAAGTTTGTAATTAGAATATTTTTACTTTTCAGTTTGTAAGTTGTTTTTTATTTTCAGTTTTATTGTGTTATTGATTAAATGTTATGTACAAGTACAACCTTAACTTGAAAGCTCAACCTCGAACTCAACTGGAAAACTCAATTCGAACTCAAATTCTACTCGATCTGGCCCAAGCTGTTGATTGAGTCGAGTTGAGCTAGCCAAACGGGGTTGGTCACTGAGCCGAGTCCAACTCAAGCTGGGGGTGGTAGCTAATCGAGCCGATTTGATTTGAGCCCAGCTCAACTCAGTGTTCAGCTCTAATCCATATAACAGATATGGAGTGCGTAATGTGCATATGACAAGCATGTATGTCAAATGATTGGCATGTTCCAGTGGCAATAGTATAACAATAAACCTAGAGATTTAAGTAGATCAACATAGATAGCAATTAGGTCATGTAAGCAGTATATAAACTAATTAAGTAAATCATGGGTTGTGAGATGGACCATGGACAATATAAATGGGCCATGGGCTGTGAAATGGGCATTGAGCCATGTAATTGGGTCATGGGTTAATGAGTGGGCCTTAAGTACGTGAATGGGCCTTAAGCAAACCAAATGGACTGAAGATCATCTAAATAGATTGTGAGATAATCAAGTGGACCGAGAGTAATTCTAGATGGGCCTTAAGCATATGACATGAGCTATAGGCCATAATACAAACCATTAGCTAAATAGATGAATGGACATCCAGCTAAATGAACGAAAAGACAGCTAGTTAGATGGCTGGATGGATGACCATTTGAATTGATTAGATGGGCCACATGTTAAGTAAATAGGCCGTGCCCAAGGAACAGGCCCACGTCACACGTTAAGAAAGATGGATGGTTTAGTCATGAAAATCATGTGAGTGTGTAGGACATGATGTAACCAACGACACATATTCTATAGTTCATAGAATAAATGGTGTAACCGTGTAAATAAATGATAATGTTAATTAAATGCAAATCAGTAAGTGAATGACCCTCTTCTCAAACTTAACGGAGAAGACCTACAGATTATGGTAAGACATGGATATGTCGTGGACATCTACAACATGTGGCTGGACAGATTAGACCTTCTACACAAAGGTGCAATAGTTGTTGAGTGCATAATACTCATTGGAGAGTGATGGGCAGTCTGGATGGAGAATTGAGTGTGAGCCACCTGATCAGTGATCATGATCATCAAGCAATGTGTCTTTAAACGATCAAGATGGGATGACATGCTAATTATGCGATGGACCATAATTTACACTGTGTAGACTATATAATAGATTATGCTTTAAACCATGTGGAGCTCTCTAATAGGTTTACATGGGCATTTTCTGATTGCTGGGTGACAGTTATATCCAACTAAGTAACACTTGCCACATTGCCATGTCATTCAATTTACTTAACTGGCACACCATATTTTCCTCTACATGGAGCAGCATTAGAAAAGCGACTATATCTTCCTTGTTAACGGTTAGGTCAAAGTGGTTTTGTACTCGTTAGAAAGCTAACTCGAAGGGCTACGATTCAGCTTTAGAATTAAGGCAATTAGATGTCATTTGGTCTACCAAATAGGACTGTAACACAACTAAGGCATCCTCACTTTCAACTACCTGGCCAACAATATACATCTTGATTATTCGGGGTAGATCTCCCTTGTTATAACTCGGATTGCAATGAAATAAATTTTGGGTGAAAGTAGCTCAATGACCTTTCTGATGGTTCAAAAATCATCTTGATCCAACACTACGATGGTTCAAAATTTGTCTTGATCTAATACTATTTGCCCCTTTATTCACCGTCTTGAACATAGGCCACATGCGTTGTCCAATTTTTCGCAACTTGAAAAGTGTAACTTTTCAAGCCTCAACAAATGCCACCCACCTAAACCCAATAGGCAGTTGTAGTAATCTTCAATTGTGGTGAAAAATGCAGTCATTACTGTCATAAGCCTATTGGGTCCAGGTGTAATCCACTAAAAATCCAGATATGCACAACCGTAAAACTAAAGGAGTTGATGTGCATGCCCCCTGAATCTCATTTGAAACTCTTGAAATTGCATATGGTGTAAGATACCACGGCTACACGCAGAAGCTTGGCAAATCTATAGAATGAATGTCATATCCTAGAATGTAACGCCTCGTACTTTCTAGTACTCGAGCATTACCATGAAAAACCGAGTCAGTGAATAGAAGTAACCTTTAACCACAGATGAAGCCATCCGCCCATGGAACGAGTTATAATCAATTTAATCTTCTTCTTCTTTTTTTTCAAAAACTTATAACTTAAAACTATAATAGGAATTTATTCCATGTGGTCCACTAATACAGGTAATCCACCTTAAATTTGGGACCGAGGCCTCGTAAGAACTTACAGACTTAACAGATGCCACTGACAGAAAATAAAATAAAATAAAATAAAATTTGACCTTAAAAAGAAGATGATGATAATAATAGTAATAAGTAAATATTTAAACAATATCAAATCATTAGATGATGGTCCTAATGTCCTGCAAAGTGGGACTCACAACATGACTAAAAATGCATGCATATGTGGGGGAAATAATAATAATAATAATAATAATAATAATAATAATAATAATAATAGTAATAGTAATAATAATAATAATGATGGTAATAATAATAATAATAATAATAATAATAATAATAATAATGATAATAATAATAAATAATATTATTAAAAATGGTTTAGCATGATATTTAGAGTTATAAAAGCATAACAGGTCATATGTCCATAACCTGACCATTGATTTCTAGCTTAAATGGTCCCTTGGACCTTTTAAACCGTTGACGTCCAATTTCGAAGTAATCCGACCGTCAGAACGATGAAATCGGAACCTATAAGGCCTTAATAAACTCGTATGGCCCACCTAAGCATTGGATCTGCCACATCTTTGGCTAAGATGGCTTAGTTGAGCCATGGAACATCATGGACGGGGTGGATCTATCAAATACACCACTGTGGACCCCACCCTTGGCTTGCATGTACACCACAGGCATATAGCCACTGTGCACCAAACTTGCTGGACCGGTCAGCACGGGCTGACCCGTGTTTTTCCAAAAAGGGAGAGGTTCTCTCTCTCTTCGTTTGTGACAGCAGACGACCTACCGTCTGGAGATTTTGATCGGTGGCCCATCACCTGCGGCCACATGCATGATCCAGACGTCCATCTTGTGCGCAGCAGGGGTCAGACCAAAACTTGGTGAGTCTTGCACGGAGATGCGGTTGGGGGTATACACAAATGTCAGCGGAAGCTGTGCAAAACCACTTTTTTGAAAATGGTAATGTTTTGGTAGGCCAGCTGGCACGATCCTCGTGAGGGGTTTTAACTGATTTTGGCCGTCCATTTGGATAGATCTCGGCCCTTGTTTCCCCTGATTTAAGGTTCTCTTAGCAAACCAAAGAAAACCATGGCCATTTCCTTCTTCGTCCTAACCCACCGCCCCATCCTCCTCAAAGCTTCAATGAAGCTTATCTACAAGCTTCCTAGGCCCCCCACGAACCATCTGCAAGAGGCAGATCGGAGGAGGAAGCCTCCGCTCGAGATCCGCCATTGATGGTCATCACCATCTTTATCAAGAAGAAATAGCCACTGAGGTTACGAACGGTCCTCTTGGGTGTCGTAGTAGGAAGAAGAAAGGAAGTGGAATGAGAAAGAATAGAAGAAGGAAGAAGAACAAAAAAGTGAAGAAGAGAGTGAGAGAGAGAGAGAGAGAGAGAGAGAGAGAGAGGAGAGGAGAGTAGGTGCGTGCGTTCCATCCTAAGTCCGAGTCAGGCCCGACTGAGTCAGGTAATCACTTGCCTCCATCTCCTTGAGTCCCAAACTAAGCTGAAACCATCCGTCAACAAGGCCTTTGTTTGGACTGAAAATCGCCTTCAAAGAGAGTGATGATTCAAGCTGAAAGTGGCCTTCAGCTGGGCCTCCAAACTAGGCTGAAACCAGGCCGCTGGCTGGGGTAATATCAAGCTGAAATCAGCCCTGAAATAAGCTTGGTACAAGGTGAAAAATGGGCCATGTTCTCAGCTGAAAATATCCTTCAGCTGGCCCTGCAATAGGCTGAAACAGTACAAAAAAGGGCCTAGAAAATGGCCTCTAGAATGGGCCCATAGTCAGCTAATAATGGGCCTTGATGTTGGTTAGGGTCAGGCCTCAAACAAGCCTTAGTGTTTTGGGCTGGGAAATAGCCCAGAAAATGGGCCGCATATGGGACTGAAATCAGGCTTTTAAATAGGCCTCAATCTAAGCTAAAAGAACCGACCACAATCCTTGCTAAAAACGGCCTGAAATCAGACCGTTTGGGGCCATAGTGTGGGCCGAAACCAGCTTCTGGATTGGGCTGAAACCAATCCTACATCAGGCCGTGTAAATGGCCTGAAGCCCGACAATCACCAGGTCGTGGAGATGTTAAAATGGGCCCACAGCTGGCCCAGAAATAGGACAGAAAGTGAGCCTCTGTTTGGGCTCTAAAAAAACAAAAAACTGAAAACGGCCTGTAATGGGCTTTGATTTTTGCTGAATCAGGCCTCAAACAGGCCCTGATTCGAACGGACATAAAGGCCGTGCATTGGACGGCACTTCGGACTGGAAAATGGTCCGAAAAATGGACTCTGGTGGGTTGGAATTCCAGCTGAAAACGGCCTGTAATGGGCTTTGATTTTTGCTGGAATCAGGCCTCAAACAGGCCTTGATTCGAACGAACATATAGGCCATGCATTGGACGACACTTCGGACTGGAAAATGGACCTCTGGTGGGTTGGAATTCCAGCTGAAAACGGCCTAGAAAGTAGGCCTCCATGCAGGCCGCACGCTATACAGGTGGGCTGCACCATGTGAATCTGGTGGGCCCCACCTTGTATAGTAGGCGGGCCGTACCCCAGCTGGACATATAGTGGGCCGGACATCCAAAATGGGTGGGCCACACTGTAATGTCTCAGAAAAATCTGTACAAAGACCCAAGTACTACCTCAGGCGAAAATCACTCAGGACCAAATCCTTTGGAAATTATACGAAATTAACTAAGTGCTAAACTAGATTAGCTGTGAAATTAGCTTGAACCACTTTAAATATGAACTGCAAGACCCAAAACTTGTAGAATCATTAACGCTACATTACTCTGAAATCTAAGATTAATCTCTAAACCCGGTTGCTCTCGGGAGCACACCAAAACTCTGTATCGGACCTGGACCGTGCGTTGAAAGTCCGATTACCGCGAATCTATACACTAATGACTGCCTTATTGGGCTTGTCTACCATCTAGAAAATCAAGCCCGGATAGTATCCAAAAACGTACAACTTGAGCCCTGAGCGAAGTGTGTGAGAAACCCGAATATCTTCAGAAAATGAACTCAGATTTAAGTGATTTGAGCCGTTCGCTTGCGGGTCAAGTCTAAGCTTTCGGACCGTCGAAATCTGACCCAATTACACCCTCGGATCAGGGGAAATTTCCAACACATGTCAGTGTACTTGTGGCCTTGATCGAACACAGATGACCGTTGAACTGAACTGGTCCTCCGCGGTCGATCTCTAAATCCGATCAGACCAAAAACTTAACTCTACCTAGATCCAATGCCAGGGAGCTTAAGTCCAACCGCATGTAGAAAAGGGGCCTACAGATGTGCTCCGTTGGATTAAAACAACTGCTATTTGACTATAATCTAAGTATACCTTGGCCCTGGGGTCATTTCCATCAGTTCTGGGCCTATAAAAGGGCCTTAAACCCTCTCTCTCTCTCTCATTTCATATGAATTTGGGAAACCCTAAGAGAGAGAAGAGTGAAAAGAGAAGAGGAAAGTGAGGAGAAGTGAGAGAGAGTGAGTGATAGTAGCAGGGATTTATTCCTGCCATTCCACGTGCTTAACCTCCATTCTTGTATCGTTATACAGGCGATTCCGATTTCATTCTTAGGTAAGAAAACCTAACCCTAATCTGTTTTAGGGTTTTAGATAGTGTAAGTGATAAAATAGCTAACCTATTTCATGCTATAGGTGGCCGTCGTGCTGTAGACAAAGACTTGATGTATAAACTGAGTTCGATACTTGTTTATCAGCGAAAGGTGCGGACTATAAATGTTTAGGTTATGGTTTTCAAGGCTTTCAATGTCAGAAATGATTTATGTCTGACTTGATTGCTATCTCACACGCTTAGATACGATGTTTTCCGTATATACACATACACGTAACTATGTTGATTTTGAAATGCATTCCATGTGTTTGTTGAAAATGTCTGAATGAATGTGGAATTTGGATTTGTACATGCCATGCTATTTGAATGTAAATATATGATGGTTGTACGTGTGACAACTCCTTTGTGAAAGGACTTGTCATAATATGTGTTTTAAACTAATTTATTACATGTATGTGATATGTGTATTCTAAGTGTTTGATAAAATGCCTAAATGAGAAACGCTTATTTACATGTATGTAATGAGGGTGTTGAGATGGGATTCTCAATTCCCTTATTTATGGTTACAGTTTCCTTTATGTAACCTATCCTATTACTATGTGACTTATGGATGAAATGCCTATGTGTGGTAGCATATGTGTTATGTGATTGTAGAAATGCTCAAATAAGATTATGTTTAGATTTGGTTGTCACATGCTATCTTAACTATTACATGTTAATGCTATTTGCTTGGAGTGTGTTTGGGACTATGGTATAGTCCAGGCAATCGGTAACAGGTCCTGATTTGGTGGCTGAGGTGGTTTCGCCATATAGGACGTGTTCGATGAATCTGAGCCGTACCTTGGTTGTCGACAATGGTTAGGCCACACGGAGTGCTTACGCACTTCATGTCGATCCACTCGATGTGCGCTCGTACCAGTCGAGCTCGTTAAGTAACCCGATTGACCCGATGTATGTTCACCATGTATGGACACTACTGCTTGAACCTAAGGTACCAAACTCACCAGTGGATATCCGGTTAACCTTAGTACCTCGATCCGCTAAGACTCATGAGCCGGACATGGTGGTATGGGACACCGTCATCGAGCTGTCGACCTACGCGGGGTGATCAGTCCACCCATAGTGACCAGTGAGCAACCTAAGCTCGTGAGCCGAATATGGTGGTATGAGACACTGTATTCGAGCTGTCGGCCTACGACTAGGTGATGAGCCATTCATAATGACCTCGAGCATACTTTTAAACTGCGCTGAGGCGACGAGCCTTTTCGTAGCAACTAGAGTATAAGTTAGGCCTGTATTGAGGTGACGAGCCCTTTGTAGCGACCTGGAACCACAACATTGTATGAGACTAGCTAGGACTGACGACCCTAGAATGGATCATTGTTTGGAAAATGATATAAGGGAGGTACCTTAGTTTCCCAATCCTGCTGTATGAAAAGGTCTAATAAGAACTCGGTAATCACGCTCATGCACCGCATTGCATGTGCCTTTGACGTTGGTTTGAGCACAGAGGAAGGGATGCATGCTGCGACCGTAAGAAGAAGATCACATAAGGAGTGCAGGTGAGGGCATGCATCATTAATACATATCATGTTTGCATTAACCACAGATGTTTTGTTTGATTGTATTGCTTTATCATTACTGCTTGATTGAATTGATAACTTGTTAACCTTTACCTTATAGCTCCACTGAGTTGATCACTCGCTCCCACTTTCTAGGATGGTGTTTTAAACACCAACTAGACTCTGTCTTAGATGCAGATTCTGGCGTGATGTATGAGGCCGAGCCAGACTTTTACAACGACGAGGAGTTCTCCTACATGCAGCTATCAGGCGGGTCTATGTAGACCATGTTCTGATCCACGGGGCTTATAGGGTTGCTGATTAGACGACATTACACATTTTGTATATTTTGAAATTTTACATGTAACTATTTGACCTGGTATCATGATCATACTCAGGAGACCTACAACACTTATATGCTTTATATATCTATCACAGTCTTCCGCTTGCGAAATTCAACTGTCTCTGGAGAATGATATGCTGTTTTGGTATAATCCAATTCATGTTTAACACACTAATACGGACAACATTCAATCATCATTATCTATGTTGCATAAGTGATGTGCTGGGACTCGGGAGTTGGGCTCCTGCTCGACCCCCGAATTTCAGGGCGTTACATGCACCACACTCAAAACATGTGGGCCACACCTCATTTAAAGTGCAGTGGCCTCACCATAAATTTGGTGGGCCTGGTCAAATTTTGGGCCACCCTTGGGACCACCAGGCTGGGCCGAACCAAGCTCAGTTCGGGCCTCGAATGTCGGGCCAAATTGGGCCTGAACTTGGAGCAAATCCCAGGCCCAATCTAGGACATTTGAAGGATAAAAATTCGGTGAGCCCAACTGCAAAGTGAGCCCAAGTGATTCTATTCATGGGCCCTTCAACCCCTACAGACCTTCAATATATTAGTAGTTATTATCTAAAACAAGCTAATCCTCTAGGAAGCTACTTACGTGACCTGGGGCCATTAGTTACACACGGAGATTCAGATCAAGGGCAGGACTATGACAACTCAGGTGATGATTTCTTCCCCTTGAGCTTTCCATTTTTTCATTAGTTTAAGTGATAGTTTTTATTTTAACCATGATTGATAATTGATATCTCCATTTTTTTAGTCACATGTGTTAATTGTTGGAATTGAATTGCTATATTACATCCTTATTATTGATCTTGCATATTTATTTCATGTTTGTGGATTATTTGTGGATTGCTTATGGAACTTAAACTGGTACATTAGTGGGAAACCCCCACTTATAAATGTACACCCATACTTGGGATGTAACTCGATTGAATGTGATTGAAATGGACCTGCGACTTAGTGGTTATTGAATGGTGGCTTGAATTGAATATTGATGTGGGTCTACCATCCAGGGGTTGCTGTGTCTAAGTGATTTTTAAGGATTGTTTTTATCGCATGGTTTTAATATTGGCCTTATGCGGCTTAGTTTTGATAATTGCCCTATGTGGCTTAGTTTTAATATTCGCCCTACGTGGCTTTACTTTGGTATATGCCCTATATGGGTTCAATGTTTTATATTGTGCAACCATACGATGGTAAGCCCTATATATTGTAATAGGATTGGCCACTAGTTGACGAGTTTCCATTAAACATCTTAAGATGGTAATCTCATAAGCCGGGGATGGTGGTACGGGACCTATGCCCAAGCTGTCAGCCTACGCTGGTGGCGAGCCCCCGTAATGACCTTGAGCTTATTTAAAATGGCTGATTATAACTGAACTAATAATGGTTTGGCTATGTCACGCCCCAAACCCAGAAATCGGATTCATAGGAATCCCGATCGCTGAATCCGGTGCCGACAGCCTCCGTAGTACCCCATTCTCGGCTCGTAGCGTCGATACACCAGGTTCTGATTTTGGGATCCTACAAGGAGGATTTTCAAACGTACATTTATCTCAAAAGAAGCATAACCACAAGCATACCCAATTCACAAAGGCAATATCATCATCACATATCCACTAATATAATCAATTGAATACAATGTTGAAAGGGAAATACATATATCGAAATGAAAACTCCAGAAGACAACTGCATGCTCCAAGCTCAACGTTGTTGCAACCTAACGCCACTTGCACGCATCTATCCTGCATAAGCTTACAGAAAGCTTAGAGGGTGGTGCAAGTGTGTGTAAGGTAAGTGCCAAGTATATAATGAAGCACATGAATCATACATCATCAGGATAAATGGAAATACTAACAAGATCATAAATCATACGATATTAGAGTAAGCAGAAATATATTGGTAAGTCCATGAGTGTTATCAGCTGTACCAAGGCTATGCGATGTAAAATATAACAAGACAATAACAGATGATGAGGATGCATTGCAATATGCAAATCCTGACGAACCACGAATACCATCAACCTCATCTAAGCCATATAAGCGCAAAAACATAGTGACCCAAAATGCTAAGTACTGTGGATGCAATGTAATATGCGGTGCGAATGAAATGACCATGCAGGAACGTGAAGTCGAGATGATAGTACGAAGTATCACAGGCTGTGGGGTCCATCAGAAGGGACTTCTATCCAAACTAGTCTCATACCTAAATTTGGATAGTCTGACACAATGTGGTAAACTCCTGATCTCAGGTTAGTCGCGCGCCCAACCGAAATCCTGGCCATGCGATGGTACACGTAACAAATAGTTACGCACCACCAGCCCGAGTGGACAGTGAATGAATGAATGAATGGATATGCAATTCCTGCTCAACAAGTCCACATATCAGTACGGTTCCTCTCTGGAAAAATCACCGGGGTCTATTACACTCGACACCAACTGCCTCCTCTCTAGCTGCACAGCTCAGCGAGCGGAATAGACCTCACTATCTGCCTGACCAGTAGTCTGCCAATACCTACCCGGCTCATCGATAGCGGACCCGTTTATGAGCTGGTCATACTCGGCCTAGCTTATAGCCCCCTCACTCAGGCGGATAAGGCCACCACCCCCCAACCGACCATGACACAGTGGGAGACGCGACCTACTGGTATTCGGCACTCGGGTGCTCATGTTCCACTCGGTCTAGACGTTGGGGCTGCTCTTGGCCTCGGAGGTTATGGGATTTTCATCCAAGGACATCCTAAGTGCCCACAGTGCTAGAACTAAATATTTTCGGTGTCTCATATAGCCATCCACGATGTGCCTGTAAAGGCCATGGCCCTGATGTCGCTAGGGCGTACAATGATCAAGTCACACATAGACGAGATGCATGAATCACACCATCCAGTCATGCAGCAATCCTACGCGTACTGCGCGATAATGTGAGGCACTCCATCTCATAAGGAGTCTCGTAAATGGTCTGCCCAATGGTGTATGCTATGATCAAACATTCCTCATATCAATCATACATATGATGCGTATGGGCATGAATCATGGAGTTATACTAAGCATGTTAGATGAACTATCCTCGCAATGAAGATGGGCCTTGATGGCCTACACACAACAAGTATGGGCCTATCAATCGGCCTTAGGGAGAAGTACAATGCGGACATTTAACCAATATTATCCTTACAATGTGGACGTTAAACTAACATTGCTCCCAAGGTGTGGCCCGCCCTAAAAGTCAACACAAACCACGGTGGAATCACATTACAATGGGCCTCAACCCATGGGCTCCAATACATCACAATGGGCCTCAACCCATGAGCCCTATACACATCACAGTGGGTCTCAACCCACGGGCCTTTATACATCACAATGGGTCTCAACCCATGGGCCCTAATACATCACAATGGGCCTCAACCCATGGGCCCTAGAATACATCAAAATTGGCCTAATCACATGGTCCTCATATATGTCAAGGTGGCCTCAACAACGGGCCTCATACACATGACGGTGGGCCTCAATAACGGGCCCTCATACACATCAAGGTGGGCCTCAATAACGGGCCCTCATACACATCAAGGTGGGCCTTAGTAACGGGCCCTCATGCATATCAAGGTGGGCCTCAATAACAAGCCGTCATACACATCAAGGTGGGCCTCAATAACGGGCCATAAATATGATAAGTGGGCCACATCACATGGGCCATATGTATATACCAAGGTGGGCCTCAATGGATGGCCACAAATATATATATACCAAGGTGGGGTCCACTTGAACTATGGGCCTGACTCAGTCTTTAGCTCCTGCCATCAAATGAGCTTTTAAAGGGCTGGATGGCTTGGATGCATCACATGCATCATGGTGGGGTCTACAGGCAAGCTCACCAAATGCAACACATGCATCATGGTGGGGCCCACCAATTAAATGGACGGTGTGGATATAACACAGACACCAAAGGTGGGGCCTACTGGCCGTCCAGCAAGTGCCTAGATGGCACTAATAAAACACATATGTGGTAGTGCCCATCGTCCACTGCCGTGGACGGTGGGAGCAGAACACATACATCATTGTGGGCTCCATCGTCCACCTGGACGATGGCTGTAAGACACATATATCATAGTGGGTCCCACGTGGGGCCCACCATAATGTTTATTTTTTCATCCAACCCGTTCATAAGGTCACGTAGACCTAGATGAAGAGTAAAAACAAATTTCATGTTGACCCAAAACTTCTGGACCACAAAAAGGGTCCCAATGGTAGACGTTTAATTAACACTGTTTCCTATGATGTGGGCCACCTGAGCGTCAGATCGGCCTGATCTTTGGAGGGGGCTCACTTCAGGGAGGGTCCCAACAAATGAATGGTGTGGATATCAAATATACATCATGGTGGGGACCACGGCAAGGGCCGTGGGTCCTGCTTCCGTCCGCCCATAATGACATAGGCGTTGCCTGCGCTTGCAGCAGCAGCAGCACCTGCTGCATATGTTGATTGTTTTTTTTTTTTAAAACTAATTCTTGGAGGTTTTTCACGTGTGGGGCCGGCATCAGAAGCATCCGCCCCACCCAATGGGTCCTATACTCCATAAGCGATCCATCAAGCCCAATATTGGCATCTTTCGGAGTGTAGAAAAATTTAAGGTGAATTTAAACGGTGGAGATCATTGTTTTTAAAGGTATGGCCTGCCAGAAGATTGGATCAGCCCCATTTTTCAGCTCAACGCCTAAAATGGTCCGAGGAAAGGGATGGACGGCATGGATTAGAATCATACATTAAGGTGGGGCCTGCATGAGTGGTTCACTCAAAAGCTTGTTGAATCAAGCTTATATTTGGTTTCACTTCACGTCTAGCGTCTCTGGACGCTGGACGACTTGCCATAACACATGCATTTTAAGGTGGGCCTTGCTCAGGTGGGCCACCAAATGCACAGATGGTGTGGATATAATACTTATAAAGTGGGCCCCCACCTATGGATCACTTGGATAAAATACATGCCTTATGGTGGGGTCCATCCGGGTGGGCCACACGGCCACATCATCACATACAACAAGAAAAAGAAAGAGAGAGGGGAGAGAGAGAGAGAGAGAGAGAGAGAGAGAGAGAGAGAGAGACATATGTGTGATGGAGGGACCCCGACACTATGGTCCCTCCTTTGCAATCAATCATACATCAAGTGGGTCCCATTACACGTGGGTCCACCAAATCAAAGATCAACTATGGAGATTCCTACTCCACCAAAATGGACGGTCTAGATGACCTCTATGCATGCAAGGAAAATAAACATCCTGATGGGGTCCATGGAGAATGGCCCTATCATGGAATGATCATGAGAATCAAGGTGGGCCATCGGCCACATCTAGGGTCCAACGTGAGATCCATACCATCAATCGGTAGGCCTCACTTGGCCCATCATAAAACATAAAAATCTAGCCTATAGAAGCACCCACCGTTCGATCTTCTTGATCCGTTGGAATGCCGGTCTCCTTGTGCTTCACTTTGATGGTGGAAGATGAGAAGTGAATGGCTAGGATGAAGGATTTGGGATGGAAAAGGTAGGCCACACAATGTCATTTTTTTCTCACATGGGAGAGCTTGGACATGAGCTCATTTTGGTGCCTGAAAAATGTGAAGAGAAAGCGAGAGAGAGAGAGAGAGAGAGAGAGAGAGAGAGAGAGGGTGGTTGTAAGAGAAGTGATGGGTGATGGATGTGAGGTGAGTGATGGGTGAGGTGAGAGGCTTGTTGACTTTTGGGGTTTGCTTGGCTTGTGGAGAAAGGAAGCATGGGTTGCTCTTGTACTTGACATGATGTGATTGATTGATTGATTTGAGTGATGGATTGATGGGACATATTGTAGAGATTCTCTTGGGATCATAAAAGCACGGCATTTCTTCGAAATAAAAGTCGGCCCACATCTTCTGACTTGGTATCGGATCGGTGCGTAAGACGCGGTGACGGTGCGGTCGCAATGATACAAGTCTCGAATTAAGCAGAATCAAATATACAAGATACGACTTAGGGTCGATAGCAAACGTTGATTATACGTCGCAAGTTGCCGGAATTCGACGAGAATGATCGCGGAAGTCGACGGAACAGTACGGACTAGGATACGGGTCTTACAGGCTAATCATGCAGACATGGTACAGACCAACGTCTATCGCTATCGTACGTGAAGTACATATTCTATCCAACTGGATGAGCATTCCCAGGTCAATGATTGCATGGGTGACGAGCCTAATGTCCTCACGGATGAGCATCACCGGGATGATGATTACATTCACGCATCCACGCATCTACGCATATAATAAGACTGCATTTACTCTGTTTTGGTTGCCTGGAATGTTTTATACTATATCTTACCTAATGCGGCGGTGTGTAATCTTGGGGGAAATTCACACTAAGTTGGCCACTTATCCATCAAATATATAACCGTACAGGTAACACATGTTGCTTAATAGATTTTTAAGTTCAGACTGATGAGGAGCAGAGTACCGCTGTTGAAGATGCATGATTGTATTGTCAAGAGTTGCTACTGGGTTTTACAGTTCCAGATTTGTTAAAATTTGCTTTGTTTACATGTAACATTATTTTACTTTGTAATTGTAAGTTTTGGGACATTTGTTTGTATAAGTCATTATGGGCAACCTCTTGTATATTTAAAATGTAAATACAAATCTTCCCTTACGTTGAATTGTCTATTTACACTCATCTGCTTACTCTGAATGAAAAAAAAATGTATACTCGAATTTGACCATCCTTTAATGTTAACACTCGGGTTTTTGGGATACGGGTCATATACTCGGGTCCTGAAAACATGCGGCGTTACATATAAAGGGGTGATTAGGACCAAATAAAATTTTTACCAATTAAAACACAATTGCATAATTTAAACTAATTTACCAATTAAACTAAGTAAGGCAAATTAACACCAAGGCTTCAAGCCAATAGTGGGTCAAATCACATATAATAAAAATGATATTCCAATTCAATCAATTAGTCTATAAACATAATAGTGTACATGTGTGGAATGTGCTAATTATTAACTTCTAGCATTCATCTAATCATACATACATATCACCTACAAATCAATTACATAAGTATAATTAAACAAGTTCTCAAATATAAATCCCAAATACAAGCATGTATAATGGTTCAATTTCCCTACTCCACTCCCGACGGATGCCCTCAACCCATGAGTATACCGGATTTCACTATCAAAAGTTTTAAATCAGGTTCACCTTTAACTTTTATATCCCTACAAAAGGACATAACGTACACTCCTGCCGAAGGCTCTGGCAAAAGACTTTAATTAATTTTCAATCGGCTAACTAACAACCTCCGTCCTAGTCTAAGGACCTACGTTTACTCCTACTAGAGGCTCCCACGAAGACTAACACGTACACACCCGTGTCCGATAAATTTGGCCCTGCACAAGTGCCTAGGTCTTACACAAGAACCTATTGAGTTTGGGTCACAAACTCTTACCCTCAATCCAACACAAGGAAAGAGAGTATGAGCTCACTAAATGATGTTCACAACTCCAAGTGTAGGGTCGCGATGTAGTAATAGTCTCTATAAGACTGAGGTCGAATCCACAGGGACTAAACTCATACGTTTCTAAAAGCAACTAGAAATAGAACTAGAAGAAGCTGTAAATCTAAATTTGAAATATTTGAGAGAGTAATTGTGATTATTGTAATTGAAACTTACAAATTTAAAGGTGGCAACTAGGGTGCTAAGGATCCACTTGTAGCAATTAAGATGCTACCTTACTTGATTTAAGAGACACAACTGGATTTAGGGACTAAACTCATACGTTTCTAAAAGCAACTAGAAATAGAACTAAAAGAAGCTGTAAATCTAAATTTAAAATATTTGAGAGAGTAATTGTGATTATTGTAATTGAAACTTACAAATTTAAAGGTGGGAACTAGGGTGCTAAGGATCCACTTGTAGCAATTAAGATGCTACCTTACTTGATTTAAGAGACACAACTGGATTTAGAGTCCTATGTTATCCAGTTGAAAGGAGAGATGGTCAAATCTCTGAACTTCTCATTGAACTAGCCTCAATGGAGGAGAATTGTGAGGATTTGGAAGGGATTCCATTACCCTACCATGCCCAGGAGACAATGGTGAACAACGGGATTTACCAATCATACAATCTCAAATAGGAAAAGAAGATATTCAAAGCTATCGCAGCATCTATTGTAATTTGAGTCACAACAATCCATAGAAAACTGAGAATATTCCTTATAATCAAACTAGAATTCAATGAAGTTCAACATAAATAAGATTTAAATCAAAATAAACATCCTAATCATGCTACAAGCTTCACCTTTTAGCCCTAGCTAAGAGGTTTAGCCAACCATAGGCATGATTGAACTAAAAACTCTCAAACAAAACAAAAAGACCAAGGAAGAAGAAGAAAAACTCTTGGCGGCAGCTCTCCACCCTTTTGCTCCACTCCTTAAACCCTAGAAGATATCTAGGAACGTCTTAGGGACTCCTATTTATAGTTGCGAAGCTCCACCTTACGCACCGACTTAGAATTTCTGCAATCCATTGCAAAATCGCCTCAATTTATACAGTCCGCAGCTTTTCCGCATTACGCTTCAGTCGAACCGAAGTTGGGTTCAGTCGAACCGAATTAAGATTGAAAATCACACTTTCTCGCTGGACAATTCTGCACGATTTCAGTCGGACCGAAGTTGATGTTAAAAATTCTTGTGTAGAAAATCTGTCAAATTTAGGTTGGACCGACTCCAACCGAAGTCTCCAACTGAAGCACTTCAGTCATACCAAAGTTGGCTCAGGTCAAACCAAATTATCCTCATTTCTTGCTGGATAGTTTTTTACAATTTCAGTCGGACCGAAGTTGGCTTAGGTCGGACCGAAATGTCCTATTTTCTACTGCAGTTTCTGCATTCTTTCAAGTCCTTTCTTCATCCTTTGTACTTGGTTTCATTGGATCTTTGGTATGTGAATTCTTCATTCTTGGTCTCCTAAAATCCATCTTTTGCCTTAGTGATTCTTGAACATTAAATCTATTCTTTTCGATCCAAGCTCTTAGATTCACCTTACAACACAAACATGTATAAAATATACCATTAAGCCTTATCATGTTCATAAAACCTATATATAAATAGGAAAAAATATATAACATTTGATACTCAACAAATGACACTTGTCAATTGAGCCCCTTTGATGCACCGTCTCAGTTTACTTGATCGATGCTCTCTCATGTTTCAATCACCTTCCATTTTACTCCCCCGATCATTGATGTCTATGTGTTGCCAATGTTTCAGCTACAAGTGCAAACTCTTTGCATGGGATGCTCCTTTGGAGAGACCATGGTGATTGAAAGTTGGGTGATATCCTACAACTAATGGAAAGTTGTAATCCTAGGGAATTTACATAGATGGGTGTTCTAGAGGGTTTAGACGAGGATTTGACTATTGGTTCAATTCCAATCCCTAGAATAAGGTGGAGATTAAGTTTATCTTCCTCATTAAGGTTTGAATCTTCATTCACAAGGAAGATTACTTAGAACTTATTGATTTAGAGGCTTAGAATATGCGATATGAGTGGGGAATCTCCTAAGATTCTATTACACCAAAACCCATGATCTTACCCAAAAACCGAATGCCCTTTTATAAGAAACTGATTAATAACGGCTATTAAACGGCTAATTAACGATTCTTTCGATGGGATCAAAAGGGCCTTCGATGGGATTGAAGGTCCTTCAATAGGATCGAACTCTCTGCTGATCCCATCGAGAAAATTGATAATTATCTTTGTTTAGTTGCTGGACTTATTCTTCGATCGTATCAAGTGCCACTTCGATTCCATCAAATCCCATCGACAGGTTATCGATGGGATTGAGAACCACTCAAAAGCTGTTGTTTTGGGTATATGATTTCACAGCAGCTTAAAACATATTCTAGCCTTACTTATTATGTTCCAATTAATCTTTTATGGGTAATGGATGATCAACAAGGTTTACCTATAGGACTGGGATAATCTAAAGCTTCAAGGATTGTTTTGGGTCAAGGCACCTTATTTATATGTTATTTGTTCCTTAATTCTCTACATCCTCTTATGTCTTCGGTCTTCACCTTCCAAGGGCTCAACCGACTACATGACACATGAACTTATGTAATTGACAAACAAAGTGCACAAATCAGTGCATTAACAATCTCCCCATTTGTCAATTATGTGATAAAAAATTAACCTAGACAATATCATGGCCCATACTAATGACATACCAATACAACACAAAATATTACATGTTAAATATAAATGATTTACAACTTGATACAAACAAGACATGTAACACTAGCAATGCTCCCCCATAACTGCTCCCCCTATCTTTACCAATCCCTGCAACAACAAATAAATCTTGTAAAAATAGAACATACTTGTTTTGGTGGGACTCGATCTTTCTCTCCATTTTTGTCAGTATTTGACAAAGAGTTAATTCTAATAGATATACCGATAAAAATACAATATGGAAAAATTCTATAAGTTATGGATTTACCAATTATAAGGCACATACTAATAAGTGAATATGGTGCATATAAACATTAAATACATGGACCATACTTATTATGATCATTCAAAGGATATATCAATCAAAATTGGAATGATCAATGAAAGTCTAAGCTAAAACATATAATACTAAAATTAGGCAATTTTAAAACATCAAAACAAATGAGGCTATAATACTTAAATATACCAATTAAGCACAAGATGAGATTACAATCCTCATATTTACCTATGATGTTCACTTAAAGAGGTTGAAATCCTCTAATTTTCTAGTAAGCTGACATATGAGGATAAAATCTTATGATTTAACAATTAGCACTCATAGACCTTCCAAGGTCACATATTCCCTTCACTACCCATTTGTGTGTGAATTTCTTAAGACTCAGACTATGTTTGGGAGGAAAAATAATTTTTCTAGATTTATCTCCCTTAGGTGATTTCCTAGTTGGAGATTTATGTTTGGTAAGAGATTTAATTATGTGGTGTAATACTCCAAACTTTTTAATACTCGTGTATTGAGAATTCTGGAGTGTTACCATGAAATTTAACTTATTATGTACATGTGTACGATACCAATCTAGCTATCCTAACCTTACATCCATTATCCAACATGAATCTAACCATTGAGAATAATCTTTATTCATAGATCAAGTTATCTGCCGTTAATTTTGAGATAGGATCATCATATACCCAAGTATTCTCACTTGTCCATCATAACCAACCGTTCAGTCAACTATTCATTGCTAAGTAAAGATATCTGACCCTCCACTCTGAGTTTGGACCACCTGATCATAGTAAACAAGCTACTTGCTCTCAACATCTACTCATACACATATCAAATCGAGATTCCAATTCATTTATCTTGTTCACTACCTATGAATATGCTTTACCCGTTATCAAAACTATAATCTGAGAAACTTACAGATGTGAACAAGTCACTTGAAATACATGTTCTTCCTCTTGATCACTCCAAAATCTTACTTGTGATCATCTTTTTACAAAACTGACCGTACACCCACTTACATACATGATCAGAGTACTAACCATCAAGTTTTTATATTTTTAACATGTCATCTGACCAACCATTATGTTGATTGATATATGTACATTCCTTAATTAGTTTGGTGAATAATTTCTTTTTCATAATAATTTAGAAATAAGTTCTTTTGTAAGAATTACTTATAAACGTGCCTATAACCATTTAGAACCATTAAATTTCCCAAACTATCATATCAGCAATAATGACAAAAATGTTATTAACCTAGACCCTAGAATTCTAGATCACATGGTTCCCACGATCCGTTTGATGTGAAATTTTATACCATACCTATGTATCATAAATTAACTATACATGTCAAATTTTAGCCCTTAGATCATCATAAAAGTGGCACAATCGACAAATTTTAATCGTTAATTTTAGTGTCCATCGAGTGAAAAAATCCGTGGGTAATCGTAGTATGATATTTTTCTTCATATGAACGACTTGGATTGCCCATAATATGGACCAAGTGTGAAATATGAAGACCCCACTTTGATAGGCATTTCCTGAGGTGCGAAGTTATCCTGTCAAGGCCTACTAACTCCTTATAAATATGGATCTTCTAATTAACCACTTCCTTCCATCCATCACAACTCAAATTTGGACCACACTTTGGTCTCATAGAACTACGAGGTTATACAAAATTGAGGCATCGATCTCTGATCCTATACCGTCGAAGGTTGAAGCCGGTTCCTTCTTTTTGGTACAAAAGGTGAAATTTTAGATTTAGGCTTTTTCCACCATCGATCAATCACCAAAATTTGTCCATCCTTTTTCCTATCCTGACTACATATTTTTCTCGAAATTGGGCCCTGATCGTTAAGTGTAGACCGTTAATTGAGATCAAGTTCATTTTGGCACCTGTTGGGAGAATTTTTAAGATAGGTCAATCTAAATTTCGGATCACCAAGAAAATCATATACTCTGTCTCTATTCGACAACCCTAACACAATGGACGAATTAGATTTAAAGAAATATTATCAGAAAATGAAAAATTGGAGAAACCTAATCCAAGTGGGATGTAAAACTCACTCCTCTCACTCGCCCACTCCTTTTAAAAGGGGTGTGCGTTCCCGTCTCCACTCACACGCCCGAGGAGAAAGAGAAAGAGAAAGATAGAGAGAGAAAGAGAAAGAGAGAGAAAGAAAAAGAGAGAAAATGAAAAAGAAAGAAAGAAAGAAAGAGAAGGAGAAGGAGAAGCCTAGACGCCCAATTCATTCTCGATATGTATGGTGTCTCCCTCTTGCTCAAGCGATGTCGTGATTCATGTAGAAGCTTTTCATGTATAAGCTATCCTACATGGATATCTACCTAGGGTTTAGATCTAAGGTTAAGGTGAGGGATTCATATAAGCTTACGGTAACTTAAGTCGATATGATTTATCTTGCTTTTTACATGCTATGCTTTCATGTTACTATGATTCTCTTTTTGTAATTATTTAATTTACCACCGATAATTATTTATCATTTGGTAATTATCATTAAGGTGTGATTTTAATTACATGTGATCTTTATTAATTTATGTGGGGCGATGGATACAAGCCTTGCCCTTGCCTTTACCAATTTTGTTGAGTTAGTCATTGCTACTCTCCTCTTTTGTTGAGTTAGCTATTGCTACTCTCCTCTTTTATTGAGTTGGCCTATCACTACTCTTCTCTTTTATTGAGTTAGTTTATTGCTACTTTTCTCCTTTATTATGTTAGCCTTTTGCTATCTCCCTTTATGGCTTAGGCATATGTCTTGGAATTCCAGAACTCCCATAATTCAATTTATTTCATCTTTAATATAAGTGATATGTTAGAGGTATCACAGCTGGTGATTCAAATATTTATCATGGACATAATGCGTTTTGGGTAGCGGCCCTCTTGGTCGGCACGTAATTCCGTTAGTTGGTTGTCGTGGTGCACAATCGATATAAGTAAAGTGTCATTCATGTTATATCACTTTTTGGGATTGGATGTCGCAAATAGTCACTCCATGAACACATCGTATTACGTAAATCCTCCAATCGCGTTGTTGTATCGCCTTGAGATGTTCGCATAAATCCACGTTAACGTTGGACACACTGACGAATCTTCGTAGTTATGGGATGCGGGACGAGTCGAGTTTTCCATTAATTGTATTCCACATTGTGATGATCACTATGTACGATGAGTTACACACACTTTGCTAGGCATACATTCATATATATATATATATATATATATATATATATATATATATATATATTGGTTACGCATGTTGATACCTTTCGTAGTGGTAGAGTACGAGACGTATCAGAACCCTTACAGTAATTTTATGAATCTCTTGAATTATTGCTAATCTTAAAGGATAACCATCACTATGAGTGGAGCGTTGACCCTCTCCAACCGTACAGATGATACAGGTGATGTACAGATTGAAGGCCTAGAGAACCATCCCTCCATGGAAGATTACACTGAATGAATAAGAAGATAGTTTTATGATTTAGTTTTATTTTTATTTCCGCTACAAACTCGATAATATACTCCCATTGAGAGGGCATTTGATAATTTATTGAATTCTTTTACTCTAATGAAATAATAAATACAGTCAATTTTATTTCCGTGAATGGTTACCGTCATGAATATAATTGGATGTGATCTAAATGAAAAAAATAATAATAATAAGATGCGATTTTTAAAGCATCCAATTTATGCATTATTAACACCCGGAATTCTCGAGCATAAGTATGTAGGATCCTAGTCTTTTGCAACATCGCTCGTATGCACACGTATCCCAACTCGCACCATTGGTGGACCATACACTGCACCTTAGTGCACCTAGAAAACTCACCCAAGTGATTTATTCCGGATGATATTGAGACTTTTATCATGTGGACCGCATCGTCGTTGCGATCGCAATGGTGAAAACCACACATCAATCTGACGCTCCTGTAGTGAGATATGACCCATCATATGTAAGACCCAAATTATGTATCCAGTAACACAAGCAACATTATTATGCTAGGCCCATTGGACTTAAGCCCACTTTTAAAACATAGAAATTACCAACAAATAAGATAATTGCGACATGACAAAATAAGATGTTAGCACATATAAGACAAGCACTATAAGACAAAATTAGATTCTATCCTAAAACTCATCATTAGCTCTCTCCCTATGTCTTAGAAACTAATCATGGCTCATGTCCACCTCATCATATACATGCATCCAATGCATGTCTTGATTTATGCCACATCACTTCAAACAACCAATTACAACATTCCACTTCATCATCCACCATGCATCACCTACAACACATAACCCTTATCCATCCATTAGCCAATGCACGTCTAGATTTCTTTCACCTTGGCCAATGCATGCTTAGCACCATCCACCTCATCCATCCACTACCCATACCATACATCACATTCCACCTTACTTTTAGCACCAATAAGATCTCATAAACTTGCCACATCAACCCCCCATTCCCTATATAAGAGTAGGAGCTCTCTTGCACTTATTCTTTTCCTATACTTAGAAAAATTCTGAGATTTTAAGAGAGAATGAGAGAGAGTGGGGCCAAGGTGTGGCCCACCATTAATTAAAGAGCAAGTGGACTACACATCATCATCCAACCATCCATCCATTAAGGTGAGTCTACACCCCTCCTCCCATCCTCCTCATCCTCCTCTTTCTTTCTCCTTTTATTTTCTTGATATGTGTGGGCCCCACTGGTATGGAGTTCTTGTGCGCATGTATTTATGGCTATAATGGTCAGCAAAGTGGCCCATGTCAGTATGGTCTACTATGATGAACATCATATCCACACCCTTCACATGTAATCTTTTTTTTTTTTTTTTTTTTTGTATCTGGACAACAAGTTCTTAAAAAACATATAAATCGAATATATTAAGATCAGAGTTGAAACTTGGGAATAATATGAACCACAATATGAGTTAACTCTAGACCACATTTTGTAGCCATTCAATGGTCCAATCATCCGTAACATCAAGTTTACTTGGCTGCTGTCCAGCAGCACATGCAGGATTCTGATTTACCTAAAACAAACCCTTTTTTAACTCTTTTAATGAATGTATTAAAAATATATGTTCTGTTAGATTTGTAGAAAATCGAACCAACTTTCCAATGGTATATAATATGCCTCAATCGGAGTTCGGACGGCTGAGATCTTGGCCTTATACGAAAGATGTATTTGGGAACTTGTTATGACCATTCTTGTGTGGGCCATATCCATAATTCCAACGGTCAGATGTATTTTTTGTTTGCTCTTAACTTAAGATAGTTATTGATTATATGTACGATCTCTATGGTAAGATACTTTCATGATAGAATTTAGAAAATTCTGGACCGTCAGATACTTCCGTAAGGACAAATCTTGAATTTTTATGTGTGGTCTAGATGGATCCAAGGCTCTGTATGGTTGGAAACCTATAAACGACCTGAATGATATATTCTCAAACCATCAATTGGCTCAGATTTTCCAACATAGAATCTGATCATAGATATTTGATCAAGATATTTCATGTGCTACTTGTATGTTGTATATATGTTGATTACAATATTCATCCTCTTATTAGGGACCCACTTGGTAGTGAGACCACTTTTGATTTATGTACTTTATTAATTCATTTAATCTGGACAGCCATGTGTACTAATGTGTGTTTCTTATCTACGCTTTGCTAGTATATGGGCCCCACTTGCCATTCTATCTATTTCCTTTCTTTTGCACTTTCTGTTTGTTGGAATATTTTCCAAGTACTTGACTGTATTGCATGTAGGCCTCTTTAATACCTTGTGGTGGGTTCCACACTCTGTAGTTAAGGGTCCCACTTTGGAAGATGTTTAATCCTTATATAAGTGAGCTGGGATGTCTCACCTTTTTGTCAGGAATGATTCCTTAAGTGTTTGGAAATTGGACCCTAAGTTGTGACAAACCCTATTGCTGAAAACTGTCTGATTATTTTTGTATTTTGTACCAACTTTGGGCTTCTGTAGTGGACTACATGCTGGAGATATGAGCAGGCCACCACTTGGAACCTTTAACCTATACCAATGAATAGATAAATAATATTTTACTTGGGCTAAATCAGACCCCACATGATCAGGGAGTGGATCCCAAAATGCGGTTAGGTATGGTTGTACAGAAAATCAAAGTACTTATGTTTGGCCTTGTACCAAATATTACGTGTGCACAACCAGTTGGTCCCAACTTATAATTTTTGAAGTACATATATATTACAACCAAAGGAACTTGATGGGACACTGAAAGGTCGTCCCCTGTGATCATGCGACGTATTCAATGTCGGGCCAAAACTAATTCTGCACTATATTTCCTGCACAGTTTCTCAAAGTACCCATGTTTAGGCCATCAACGTAAATTGTACTCACCCAACTAATGAGGCCTGCCTTATAATTTGTAAATCCCATACATAGAGCTACCAGGTGGTTATTTTCTTTCACCATATGTAGGCCCATGTAATCATGAATCTGACTCTAAAATGACCCAGAACCAACCTTGCACCAAAAGTCTGTTTTACATAGAATTCATAAGGGGCCATGTCGATAGGGTCCACCACCTTCCCAAAACATTTAATGCAGCATTTAAACTCTAAAAAATAACTCTCAAATATTGTTGGGCTTAAAAACCTTAAGTGGGTCATCTAGTATGGGCTACCTTGTATGGGCCTTACCTTTCATGTAATGAGGTCCACCTAGCATGTTTTGTACATGGGTGTTGTATAACTTGTAAAATATTTAGTAGACAGATTTTGTTGTCTAAATGTTCTCTTAAGACATAGGTGGCCATGGGCTGATCTAAATGACGCCACCCTAAGGCCCAAGCGGGCCCAACACTAAGAGAAATCGTTGGGGAGTGAGAAGCCCACAATGGTAGCCTTCCTTAAGCCCGTTGGGCAGGTCCATTGCCTATTGAGGTAGTGTGTCTTTCATACTACCTCTAGTTAAGTGGACCACGCCTAGAGAAACCTATTTTACAATACATAAATTGGATAATTGGGCTTTTTCTTGGTTTGTTGTGTATGTGGCTAGTAGGCCCAATATGATATATGACATGAAAGATGTTAGCATATTATCCTTTATGTTTGAAATTGTGCATTATTCCTAGTTGGCAGAATGTGTGGCACCCACTTAGTTGTGGAACTAGATCCACACCATTAAAAGCGTTGTGGTTGGACATTTATGCCCTTGGGTCGGCCTATTGGTTCACCAAGTGGGACTCACACTTGACCTATACAACCCCATGCCTTGCATGTAGTTCAAGTCCAGTGTGGAAGTCACACTAGGTAGGATGCACCTAGTGATGAGTGCGATGATGATATATGTATGGTAACATAATAATGATGATTATAAGTTGTTAGTCGAAATGATAGATATGATTTAATGGATGGTGAATTAGAGCATATGCATTGATGATGGATGAGTAATTATTTATAGTACTTATGACATTGTTTATGCTAATCATGAAGTGAAAATGATCCTCATGGTAATGATGATGATTTTATATATATATGTGTGTGTGTGTGTGTGTGTGTGTGTGTGCATGATGACAAAACATGCTAGTTGACTACCATGTTTGATATTCAAGTGATAATAATATACGTATTGATTGTCGTAATGATAATGTGGATAAGATAACCATATTTTACTTGATGCGTGGATAATGATAAATAAATTATGTTGGTGGACGTAAGGATAACCTTATGCATGATAGACAACTAATGCATAGGGCATGTATAATGACAGTATTGGACAATGGCCATGACATTGATGATGCATGTGAATCCGTATATGCTATGTACTCTATGCACATAATTGCATGATATATGTTATGAAGATAAATTTGATGTTGAATGATATCTATGATAATGATGATGTTAGAACTTGTGTACCACCATAACCTATGGACCTTATGTATGTGCGTGTTATAGGAGCCCCGGTTGCCATTTGTTAAGTATTCATAAGAGCAATAGGGCCTTAGTGTGCTATTAAAGACACTTAAATATATGAACCCTCATGTCACATTGGCTACTCTTGTGTTTAGGCCAATTATTGTTTATATCTGATAGTCATGTTAGTGTACCTAGTCTAGTAGAACACACTGAGAATATGCTTAGTATAGTATTATGATACATGCCCATACTCATCATTTGCATGCTTGTTATGAGAAGTGATTGATCATAACATGTGCCATTGGGTTGGTTGTTTATGGGGCTCCCTAAGAGACGAAGTTGCCCCATATGAGCCTGCAGTACGCGCAGGTTTGATGCATGACTAGATAGTATGACTCATGCATCTCGCATTTTGTATGACATGATCACTGTACGTCCTAGCGACATTAGGGTCGTAGCCTCTACAGGCATATCGTGGATGACAAGATTGGACACAGAAAATGTTTTGGTTCAAGACATGGGGTGTCATAGATGTCCTTGGGTGAAAGTCCCTAAACCCTTATGGTACCAAGAGGATGTTTCAATGTCGAGACCGAGTGGATGCATGAGCACCTGAGGGTCATATACTAGTAGGTCGTGTCTCCCACTATATCTGGTCTGTTTGAAGGGGGTGTAACCTTATCCGCCTGAGTGAGGAGGCTTTAACTAGGCTAAGTCTGACCCAGCTTGAGGAATGAGTCCACTATCGACGAGCCGGACCTGATATTGGCAGGCGGATAGTGAGGTCTCTTCCACTTACCCAGTTGTGCACTTAGATGAGGCAGCAAGCTGGTGTTGAGTGTACTAGACCCCGGTGATATTTAGAGAGGAATTGTACTGATACGAGGATTCAGATAAGGACTTGCATGCTTGAGCTGCATCTTGCATATGACATTTGGACAGGTAGGCCTTACATTACAAAGCCTTGGCACGACTGATAGTATTCATGTACGGTACTGATATTGTGACGCCTCGTCACTGTTGCACACGTGGGCGAGCACACATGGGCGGACGCTATGTGGGCGGGGCCTAAGGGCCTGGGCGAGTTACCAGTAGTTGGTAGGCTACTGTGCATACTGTGAGGTGAAACTCTGTCCCACATCGGAAGCGTTGTGGTGGTTATATGTGGACTTACTGAGTAGGAGTTCCATACTCAGCATTGGACTCATTCATTCATTCATTCACTATCCACTCAGGTTAGTAGTACGCAACTAAATCATTATGCGTACCTTCGCTATGGCCATGATTTCTATTGGGTACGTGACCAACCTGAGATCAGGAGTTTACCACATTGAGTTTAGCTATCCAAATTTAGGTATGTGCCTGGTTTAGATAGAAGTCCCTTGTGATGGACACCACAGCGTGCGATACCACGTACTATCATCCTGACTTCACACGCCAGCTCTATCATTTCCCTTTCATCGTATATCATATAGTATAAAATGAAATTTGATTATCTTGTTTATGATGATTGGCTATTTTAATGATTCATGGTCGCTTGTTGAGTGACATGCCTACTAGTAATGTCATGTTCATGATAACCTGTATAGTTATATGACATGCTTGATTGATAACCTACTCGCCTATGATTGGTTGATAACATGCCTATGGTTGTTTTGAATGTCTTTACGGGAGCGCCCTGATAAGACGTGTTTTACTCCCGGCACGTAGTAGACTCACGAGCTATGGTTTGCTCATATGTATGGCTTACACTTTTTCAAGATGCATACAAGAGCTGTTGGAGTTTGTTATTCTTTCCTTCATTACTGTTGAGCTGGTGCACCATATTATGTGTGACATGTCGAACAGGTTCGTCTCTTCCATATGTGTTAATACCATGTACAAAATGTGTAACCGCCTAAACAAATTAACCATTTAAAAAAAATTCACACTGAAAATCCTCCTTGTAGGATGTCAGGGTCAGAATCTGGCATATGGGTGTCGGGAGTCGAGAATGAGATACTACGGAGGTTGTCAACATCAGATTCGGCGATTGAAAATTTTGTGAGCTCGGTTTTCGAGTTTTGGACGTGACAGAGTATGTACTCAGGCCATGAAAATTTGGAATGTTACATGTGGTTCATACCCTAATTATCATTTCTCTTTATTAGCATTGACTTGGTTTTTTCATTAAGCCGGATAATTAGTTTCAGCAATAACTTCATCTTATCGATCTTTTTATGATGGGTTGAAAACTATCTCTTTTCCAGCGATCCTTTGGGGATGTTTCTCCATTAGTGTATTAATTTTTCAGTCACGAAGAATTTACCACTTTGGTTTAAAACTGAGGTGGATTGAGCCCCCTTTTAAATTTAAGGTGCCTAACGTCTCCAAAAGTATGACATACAGGAGAAGCTCTTGCTCTACTTCCATTAGTAGACAAGTCCTTTTGTATTACCGGAGAGGTAGAGGTAAAGATGTGATTATCAAGATCAAATACTCTATTGTTCCCAATAGACTTACTCATACTAGATTTACCAATTAGTTCATTTCCTTGGGTAACTTTATCTTTTCTCTTATAGGTAGATATCATTTTTAAGCCCATTGGATCAACTCAAGGCGGTTAAGCCCTTCGAGAGCTATCTTCTTTGATACCAATTGAAATTGCACATGGTGTAAGATACGACAGCTAGGCGCGGAAGCTTGGTGAAGCTATATAATGAAGGCTATGTCCTATATGGAGGGTGATTATGACCAAGTAAATTTTTTGCCAATTAAAATACAATTTCCTAAACTAAACTAATTTAGTAATTAAACTAAGGAAAATTAATAGTAAGGTTTCTAAGCCAATAGTAGGTCCAATCACATATAATACAAAGGATATTCCAGTTCAAGCAAATAGTCTATAAGCATAATAGCGTACATGTGTATGTGGGATGTGCTAACTGTCAATTTCTAGCATTCATCTAATCATGCATACATATAATTAAATAATCAATCACATAAGCATAATTAAACAAGTGCTCAAATGTCAATCCCAAACATAAGCATGTATGGTGGTTCAATTTCCTTACTCCACTCCTAGCTGACGCACTCAACCCATGAGTGTACTGGATTTCAATATTGGAGGTTTTTAATCAAGTTAACCTCTAACCTTTATAGCCCTACACAGTGACCTAACGTACACTCCCGTCGGAAGCTCTTGCAAGATACTTTAGTTGGTTTTCAATCGACTAACCAACAACCTCGGTCCTAGTCTAAGGACCTACGTTTACTCCTGCTAGGGGCTCCCACAAAGACTAACACGTATACACTCATGTCCAGTGAATTTGGCCCTACACAAGAGCCTAAGTCCTACACAAGAACCTATTGAGTTTGGGTTATAAACTCTTATCATCAATCCGACACAAGGAAAGAGAGTATGAGCTTATTAAATGACACTTGTCAAATTGAGCTCCTATGATGTGTCATCTCGAGTTGCTTGATTGATGCTCTCCCGTGCTTCAATCAGCTTTCATTTTGCTCGCCCGATCAATGATGCCGATGCGTTGCTAATGCTTCAGCTCTAAGATAAAACACTTTGCAATCAATGCTCATTTGAGGTGACCAAGGTGATGGGAGGTTGGGTGGATCTCTTATAACTAATGGAAGGTTGTAATCTCAGGGGATTCACCTACATGGGCATTTTAGAGGGTTTAAACAATGATTTGATTATTGGTTCAAGTTTAATCTTTATAACAAGGTAAAGATTAAGTTTATCTTCTTCATTGATGTTTGAATCCTCTTTCAAGTGATGAATCATAAGGAAGATGACTTAGATCTCATGGATTTAGAGGATTGGATTATGTGATATGAGTAGAGAATCTCCTAAGGATCTATTGTACCAAAAACCCATGATCTTGCCCAAGAATTGAATACCATTTCATAATAAACTGATTTACAACAGCTAGTTAACGGCTTTGTCGATGGGATCAAAATGTCCTTCGATATGATTGAACCCTCTGTCGATACCATCAAGAGAATTCATAATTATCTTTATTTGGTTGCTGGACTCATTATTCGATTAGATTGAGTGTCATTTCAATTTCATCGAGTCTCATTGACAGGTTATCAATGTGATCGATAACAACTCGAAACTGTTATTTTGGGCATATAATTTCACAGCACCTTAACACGTCTTCCTGCCTTATCATTTTCCAATTAATCTTCTAAGGCTAAGGGATAATTAATAAGGTTTACTTATAAGACTATGATCATCTAGAGGTTTAATAGTTGTTTTAGGTCAAGGGTTAGGGTCACCAAGGCACCCCATTTACATGTCCTTTGCTCCTTGATACTCCATATCCTATTGTATCATTAGTCTTTAGCTTCCAAGGGCTCAATTGACTATATGGACACATGGGTCAAGGGTTAAGGTCACCAAGGGCATCTCATTTACCTGTTTTTTGCTTCTTAATTCTCCACGTCCTCTTGTGTCTTCTTCTTCACCTTCCAAGGGTTCAACCGACTACATGACACATGAACTCATGTGATTGACAAACAAAGTGCACAAATCAGTGCACTAACAATTTCCTCATTTGTCAATTACATGATAAAAAACTAATCTAGATAATATCATGGTTCATACCAATGACATATCAATACAATACAAAATATTGCATGTCAAATATAAATGATTTACAACTTGATACAAATAAGACATGTAATACTAGCAATGCTCCCCCATAATTGCTCTCCCTATCTTTATCAATCCCTATAATAAGAAACAAATCGAACAAAAAAAAAAAACACTTGTTTTGGTGGGACTTGATCTTTCTTCCCATTTTTCTAAGTATTTGACAAATATTTAATTCCAATAGATATAACAACAAAAGCATAATCTGAAAAAAAACTCTATAAGTCATGGATTTACCATTATAAACTACATAGTAACAAGGAAATATGATGCATATGAACATTAAATACATGGGGGCATGCTTATTATGGTTATTCAAAGGGTATATTAATAAAAATAGGAATGACCTATGATAGTTTAAGGTAAATATTTAATACCAAAATTAGACAACTTTAAAACTTAAACTATCAAAATAAATGAAACTATAATCCTCAAATATACCAATTAAGCACAAGATGAGACTACAATCCTCATATTTACCTATGGTGTTTACTCAAGCTCACACATGAGGCTAAAATCCTCTGAATTAACAATCAGCACTCATAGACCTTTCAAAGTCAACTATTCCTCTTCATTACCCACTTGGGTGTGAATTTCCTAAGACCCGAAATATGTTCGAGAGGAAATGATTTTCCTATATTTATTTTCCTTTGTTAATTTCCTAATTGGATATTTATGTTCGGTAGAAGATTTAAATATGTGAGTCCTTCCATGATTATCATTGCCCTTGATTAGCATTGACTTGGCCTTTTCATTAAACCGGACAATTATTTTTAACAACATTTTCATCTGATCTGTCTTTTTTGGAAGGGTTGGAAACTCTCCACAAGCATGACACACAAGAGAAGCTCTTGGTCTACTTCCAGAAGTAGACAAGTCCCTTTGTGTTACCGGAATGGCAAACACAAAGATGTGACCATCAAGATTAAATCCTCTATTGTTCCCAATAGGCTTACCCATACTAGATTTACTAATTAGTTCATTTCATTGGGTAACCTTATCTTTCTTGTTATAGTAAGATATCATTTTTAACCCTCATAGATAAACTCAGGTGGTTAAGCCCTTCAAGAGCTACCCTCTCTAATACCAATTGAAATTGCATGTGGTGTAAGATATGATGGCTACGCGCAGAAGCTTGGTAGAGTTATAGAATGCAGGTTATATCATGAAAATGGAGGAGGGGGTGATTATGAACAAATAAATTTTTTGCCAATTAAAATACAATTTCCTAACTTAAACTATTTTATCAATTAAACTAAGGAAAATTAATACTAAGGGCCTGTTTGTTAATGTTGAATTTTTCTACTTAACGAGGAATTTGGAAAATGTTCTATGTTTAATGGTCTTTGTTAACACGGAAGAAGGAAAGCACTCCACCATTTTATGTTGAAATTTTTCCATGATAGAAGTCTAGCTTAATGGGGAATCAAGAATGCACTCCGTGATTATTTTTTTAATCCAAAACTATAACACCCCGAACTTTTCTCTAACACCCTGGTTCCCGGAACCCGAGTACACTACTCGTTTTCCAAAAACCCGAGTGTTAACCTTTAAAACATTCTGAATTTTCACGTATATTTTTTCTTTCTTTTTATCAGAGTTAATAAACTAGCGGAATATGAGCAAATCAAGTATAGGAGGGAGTCCAAAAATACATAACCAAGATTTCAAGTGGTTACCCAAAAACTTATATAAACCAATGTCTTAATTTATTACAAAGCCTACAGTACAAATTAAAATGAGATGAAATTAGAAAAGAGAGTCGCAAGGTCCTCTGGCTCCTCCTAATCCACATGAACACCAGTATGTACATCATCTATATCTCCTGCACACTGCATGCGGTTTGATAGCGTCAATGGCTATCTAGTGAGGTATAACCCCCAAGATTTATTGCAGCATCAAGATAATAAGCATAGTTATCAGAGACAGTATATAACAAATATTACACAATGATTATCAGGGGAATCAGATAAGGTTCATCAGATACGCATTCATTAAATAAATCACACGAGATAATCTTATTTAAATGCATGGATGCATGCACATGCTCACAGACCTGGGGATGCATATCCAGCTGGTAAAAAGTCACCCAAGGAGAACCGGTCACCCGGAAAAGACTGATATATAGATCGCCCAAGGAGGATTAGTCACCCGAAAAAGTATACAAAGGTACGCCAAAGGAGAACTGACCACCCAGAAAAGACCGTAAGAAGACATAGATCGCCCAACGAGGATTAGTCACCCGAAAAAATATGCAAAAGTACACCTAAGGAGAACTAACCACCCGGAAAAGATCGTAATAATACAGAGATCGCCCAAGGAGGATTAGTCACCCTGAAAAATACGCAAAGGTACACCCAAGGAGAACTAACCACCCGGAAAAGACTATAATATATGCCATGAAAATGCATAATAGCCCAACCATTATTATTCCAATTTTAAACAACCACTATAAGAAAGCTCAAAGGTCACTATGGGGGTTGTCACCCAGCACAGGCTGATAGCTCAGGCATATTGTCTCATTCCACCATCCCTGGCTCATGAGACTAATAAATAGGATGTTTAAGAGTAACTTATTTAACTAGTGGCCAATTATAGTTCTACAAGTGGAACTTATCATCGCAAGGTTATATGAAGATGGTTCCTTAAAGCCACGTAGGGCAAATATTAAATCAAGTCGTATAGGGCAAATAACGCATCCCAAGGATGTAATAAAAATGGATTATCCCCAAAAGCCACTTAGGCAACAAATGATCCATAAGATGATAAGTTCGCAACAAATGTTTCATTTAATTTATTAGACAAAACGGCCACTCGTTCTAGGACCTCCAACATTCGGTCAAGTTATCATGAATAAGAAAATAAATCATGTATAATATTATCGAAATAGTACATGCATATCTAAAGCGTACGTTTTAAATCAGATTAGGGATACTAGAGATTCATAGCATGTTAAATTTCTTGAATTTAAATCTAAACATGTTGCATTTATAAAAGATTACTCAAATGGAACTAACATTAATCATTATTTTCATGTTGCACTATATTAAGAAATCAACAAACTAATTAAACTAAGCTAACTATTATGATGTAGGAAAAGCTTGAAGGGTGATCCTCACCTTAGAAGTGTGGATTGACTTCTTGAGTGGCTGAAAAGTAAATATGAGCCATCCCCATCCAATCTAATTCGACTTAAGTTCACTTGATTTGATCAATTCAACACAACACAATCTTTACTTGGTCATGACTCGATGTGAAATAGGATGCCATGGAAAAATAATTAGAATCAGATCTAAGTCCATATCAAAATTAGTAAATAAGGGCTTATTTAGTTTACTTACCCACAACGACTTGACTTGATCGCCTTAATAGCTCGACTCAATTCTAACCCGAACTCAAGCGCGGTTGTGACTCGGCACTAACTCGAATGCCATAGACCAACAACTCCAGGATAGGCCGAATCGTGTGAACTCCGATCAGCCATGAGATTGATCTCAACAGACTCAGCTGAGTCAACTCGTCAAAGACCCGACAACACCCCCACTACCTCTTGTTTGATCTTTCATCTTCCAATCTTTTCTTTCCTTCTCTTCTTTCTTTTCCTTTCTTTTCTTCTTTCTTTTCCAGTAACTACAGTGGAGTCGGCAAAGCACTGGAATCCACCCAACTAAGTCGACTCGGTTCGATTTAACTTGGTGTAACAACATTGATTTCTTTCTTCTTCTCCTTCTCTTGCTTTTCTCTTCCGATTTCTTTGTACCTCAACCTCTGCTCGTCCCTCATACGCTTGGACAGAGCCTAACTTTGCTACAACTCAACCCATGACTTGAACGAGTCAATGCGGCACGAACTCAGCGCTGCGTGCTGCTCTCTCTCTCTCTCTCTCCATCATCTTCTGCCTCTTTCTCCTCTCTCACTCTTTCTCTGTATCCTCTTCTCCTCCTCCTGCTGGAAGACGTCAAACAATAGCGAACTCAGCTAGGCTCGACGTTCCAACTCACTATGTCGGTTGGAGGAGCAAGAACGACTCATCTTCCCTTCCTTTCTTTCTCGTCTTCTCCTTCTTCTCTCTTCCTGGTTTCCTTCTTCTCTCTCGCCTTCCATTTCTGCTTCTCTTCTTCTTCTGCCTTTCTACTGCTAGGAGGACTACAGAGGCGCTGGACTCGGCCCGATTCGAACCGAGTCGACTAGCTCAGTGCAGCAGAGAGAACAATGCCTTTCCTCTCTCTCTCTCTCTCTCTATCTTTCCATTTTTCGGAAAGAACGCCCTAAAAGGGAACCTTTTATAGGCTTTATTGCCCTATTCTCGAAAGTTCGGCCGTAACTAATCATTTGATTAGTTACAGCAACAAACGTTTTAACGACTATTTAGTGGTAAGCTTGGAGCATTACCCTAGCTCTAACTGCAGGGTTAGGATCCGACTTTGCAGTGGAATTTCTGGCATTATGGTCCATCAGATGGACGACTCAGATCGGAAGATGGGGTCCACTTAGAGGAGGTGGGTCTATCAGCTGGACAGGGAAGATGATTGGCTGCTCATGGCGGATTTCAACCAAGTGGGCCATCCTTCGTGCTAGGGCACATGGATGGTCTAGATTGGTCTTAGGATCGTTGTGGGACCCACCATTTAGAGAGATTTTCCCAAAAACTCGGTGGGTTCTGAGATTTTCAGTTGCGGCTATTAATCGAGCACTCATGAGTTTCTCGCGAGAACTCTATTTCCAGCGAGATGCTTTTGTCGGTTGCCCTAGAATGGGTGTTGAGGATTGATTGGAAGGCTTCTAGAGGTAAATGGACAGTCGAGATAGTGGCAGTGTAAAAGAAATGGGAAGATTCTTCCGCGTGCGCCTCTTCCTTCACTAAGGAAAACTTAAAAGCAAGCCAGCCCTCAACGGCTGGGATTGCATGCATTGAAGGGCTGAGATTGAAGGGCTTCTCTTAGTCCAGATTGCCAACCTGGCAAACCGAAGAAGAAACGGAGATTTCCATTTTTGGAAAGACAGTCGCACAAGGCTAATTTGTGCTCGTGATCGTGGGCATGCACACGTGCTCCCACATGTGGGAGGAGCTAGGTTTTGGTCAGATTTTCCGTGTGGACTTGATGGACGGTTCAGATCACCTAGACCTGGTCAGATGGTGGGCCTCGGCTTGTTGCAAACGGACTTTCTCTGTTTAAACCGCAGCTGGGCGGGTTTTTTTTAATTTCCATCGAGTAAGCGCCCGATTGACTGGGTTTTCGATCCAGGGCACTGCCGGTGCACTTCCCTTGATGCACTTGCACACAAATGTGGGGTCCACTGTGATGAAATTGATAAATCCACCCCGTCCATTCATTCATAGGCTTAAATTTAGGACCCCAACTTGATTTAGAGGTAGGTCCCTCACTAAAGTGGGCCCTATTTCGATGATCTTTGCGAGTTTAAGAACATTTTTCAACTCGAATCGCTGCATATCTAAAGAATCCCAAGGGTCCTTAGTTCATTTTGCAATACCATTTTAAGGTAGGAGATTAAAGATGAGGCAGATCCAAAGCTTGGGTGGTCCATACTAATAGATTTATAACTTTTAGGTGTTGATTACATTGATCCGTTGATCAGATTAGTTCCAATTTGGACATTGACGGTTAAAAGTGTCCTAGGGTTCATCTAGATGAAGATCTATAGTTGAATTAGTGGTCTAATGGTTTAAGTGTGATGATCAAGCGAAAGGCCTTTAAGCTGGACCCTGATTAATGGTGGATCTGGTGATCTACGAGTCCGATTTGATGCTCAAGGTTTGCTTTTTTGAATGAATGCAATTGTCCCTCTCCAGGATCAATAGATGGGATGGGCATATTTTAAATGATTAGTTGCTAGTGAATATCGTAGGTTGTAGGTGTACGTTCATACAAGTTTGCTAACTTAAACTACAATAGTAACACCCAAGTACTGAAAAGTACGAGGTGTTACATTTTCAATACCCGAGTATTGAAAGTTCTCGAGTGTTACCATGAAATTTAATTTAGTATATACGTATGTGTGTCAACAATTTAGCTTATCCTAACCTTACATCTGTTCTCTAACATAAATTCAAGCTTTAAGAATAATCTTCATCCATAGATCAAGTTGTCCAACCATTGATTTTTAGAACAAGATCATCATATATCCAAGTATTCTCACTTATTCATCATAATCAACCATTAATCAACTATTCACCACTCGTACATGTATAGAATTGAGATGTTATCCGTTCATCTTGTTCACCACCTGTAAATATACTTAACCCACCATCAGGATTACAATTCGAGGAACTTACACATGTGAACAAGTCACTTGAATCTAAAGGTATACATGTTCTACCTCTTGATTACTCCAAAAACCTACTTGTGCTCATCTGTTTACAAAACTGACCATACAACCACCTACATACATGATCAGAGTACTAATCGTCAAGTTTTCATATTTTTAACATATTATATGACCGTCCATCATATTTGGATCTGTCAAATGGGCAGCCTAAATATCAGAATGAACTACTCAGTTCAAAGATCGTAAGGTATATGCCATAACTACCGCTGACTTCTTTATTAGATATATGAAAGCGCTGATTTAAACCTCGGGATGGTATAACCCATTAAAAAGGCATCTTGGTCATCTGTAAGTGATCAAGCCCCAAAATGGAGCGATGGAAAGAGAATGAAAAATAAAGAATGTCTGTCAAATTTTAATGTATTTGGATAGTGTAGTTCGACATTACAGACGGTGGAAGTTGGAGAAATAAAATATGTCAAAATTGTAAATACTTAATGCCAATAAGCTATACCCTTGAATTCTAGATCACATAGTTCTCACGATCCGTTTCAGGTGAAATTTTATACTATGCTTATTTATCATAAATTAACCATACACGTTGTATTTCAGCTCTTAGATCATTGTAAAAGTGGGTCGATTAACAAATCAGCCCCTTAACCGTTGATTTTAGTGTCCATCGAGTGAGGAAAGCTAGTGGATAGTTGTAGTAGGATATTTCCCTCCATATGAACGACTTGGATTAGCCATCATATGGACCCAGTGTAAAATATGAGGACCCCACCTTGGTAGGCTTTTCCTTAGGCGTGAAGTAAGTTGTTTTAGGCTTATCAGCTCTTCCTAAATCTATAGATTTAGATTGACCCACATTACACCATTAATCGCAACTTAAATTTGGACCACACTTTGACTTCCTATGACTGCAATATCATACAAAATTTAGACTCTGATCTATGATCCTACACCGTTGAATGATGACCGCCTTGATTCCAATTCCTTCATTTTGGTGCAAAAGGTGAAATTTCAGATTTAGGTCTTTTTCATCATTGATCAATCACCAAGTTTTGTCCAACTGTTTACCTATCCTGACTACACATTTCTTCCAAAATTGGGCCCTATTTGTTAAGTGTGGACCGTTAATTAAGATCAAGTTCGTTGTGACACTCATTAGGATAATTTTCAAGATAGGCCAATTTAAATTTCAGATCACCAAGAAAATCATACACCCCGGCTTTATTCGACGTCCCCAACATACTAAACGAATTAAATTTAAAGAAAGATCACCAAAAAAGGTCAAATTGGAGAAAATTTTAAATTGGAAGTAAAACACACCCCCTCTCACACGCCCACTACTTTATAAAAGGGGGTGTGTGTCCCTTGTACACTCACACACCACCTCCCAACGTCCAAGGAGGAGAGAGAGAGAGAGAGAGAGAGGAGAGAGAGAGAGAGAGAGAAAGAAAGAGAAAGATAAAGAGAAGCCCAGACGCCCATCATCCTCTTCCTTCTCCACTCATGTGGTGTCTCCCTCTTACTCAAGCAATGTCATAATTCATGTAGAAGCTTTCATACATTGAGATCTACCTAGGGTTTAGATATAAGGTTAAGGTGATGGATTCCTTTAAGCTTACACTAATTGGAGTTGATATGATTTATCTTGTTTTTGCATACTTCCATATTACTGTAATTTTCCATGCAATTGATGGATGAATAGTTATGAATTATTTATCTTTTTCATAATTTTGATTAATGTATGATTTTAATTATGCATGATTTTTATGAATTTATGTGGGGTGATGGATACAAGCCTTGCCCTTTGTCAATTTTGGGGGCAACACTTTCTTCCACTCTATATTGAGTTGGCCTTTTGCTCGTCTCCCCTTATTTTTGTTGAGTTAGCCTATTTGCTACTCTTCTCTCTTATTGAGTTAGCTTATTACTACTCTTTTCCTTTATTAGGTCAGCCCTGTACCGCTCTCTAATCTGAACCTCGTGCCCTCAGGATACCTCATCAACGCTTATGATGACCCCACTGATCCTCGGATCCCAGATTAAAAACGATCGAAACGGGAATACTATGTAGCCTCATAATCTCAACAGTGGGGAGTTATATTAGAAAATCTCTAAGTTATTCGAACTCGGGGATCTAACCGTTCTAAGTTCTCAACAATCATAGAGTGCATGGTAGCTATCAGTAGATATGTGATGTTATCCTCAGGTATTCCCAAGTTATGCTCTGATACCAACTTCTGTCACGCCCCAAACTTGGAAATCTGATTCACAGGAATCCTGATCGCCTCCGTAGTACTCCATTCTCGACTTCCAGCGCCCATATGCCAGGTTCCGATCCTAGGATCCTACAAGGAAGATTTTCAACATGAATTTGTCTCATAAGAAGCATAACCACAAGTATACCCAAATCAACATCATCACCACATATCCACTAATATAATCATTTGAGTACAATACTGAAAAGGAAATACATGCATATAATAAAATCTCCAAAAGCTCTACCGCACGCTCCTGCCCCAGCTCGACTGCGTCCTATCGTCACCTGCACACATCTATCGTGCATAAGCTTATAAAAAGCTTAGAGGGTGGTGTAAGTGTATGCACAAGATAAGTACCAAGTATTCAAGACAATGCATTAATCATACAATATCGGAATTACTAGCATGAATCATACGATATCAGAATAAGCGGAAATACTACAAGTCTATAAAAATATCATCAACCTCATCTAGGATATGCGATGAAAAGATATAGCAAGCCAATGTCATATACCGAGAAAGTAATGTAAATCGGTTATGTAATGCGGAAACATAATGAACCAGATATCAGATATCGAGGATGCAATACAATATGCAATTCGAAAGAGTTACTAATACCATCAGCCTTATCTAGGTCATATAAATGCAAAAATATAGTAACCCAAAATGCTAAATGCTGCGAATGTAATGCAATATGCGGTGCAAATGAAATGACCAAGCTGGAGTGAAGTCGGGATGATAGTATGTAGTATCGCAGGCTACGGGGTTCATCACAAGGGACTTCTAGCCAAACCAGTCCCATACCTAAATTTGGATAGATAGACTCAATGTGGTAAACTCCTAATCTCAGGTTAGTCGCGCGCCCGACCGAAATCCTGGCCATGCGAAGGTACACAATAATTAGTTGCGTACCACCAGCCCAAATGGATAGTGAATGAAATGAATGCACGAGTATGTAACTCCTACTCAATAAGTCAAAATATCAGTACGGTTCCTCTCTGAGAAATCACCGGGGTCTATTACACTCCAAACCAGATTGTCGTCCCATCGCGCGCAACAAGGTGAGTGAAAGAGACCTCACTATCTACCTGCCAATATCGGGCCCGGGTCGTCGATAGTAGACCCATTCCTCGAGCTGGACAGACTCAGCCTAACATTGCCCTCTCCTCTCGGGCAGGTAAGGACTTACCCCCTTCCGACCGACCACAACATAGTGGGAGACGCGGCCAAATGGTATACGGCTCTCATGCGCTCATGCATCCACTCGGTATAGACGTTGGAGCAACCTCTAGAACCAAGAGGGTTTAGGGACTTTCACCCAAGGATATCTATAGCACCTCATGTAGAACAGATTTCTGGTGTCTCATCTAGCCATCCACGAAATACCTGTGGAGGTTACGGCCCTGATGTCGCTAGGGAGTATGGCGGTCATGTCACACAAATGCGAGATGCATGAGTCACACAGTCCAATCATGCATCATTCCTGTGCATACCATGCGCTATTGTGGGGCAACTTCACCTATCAGGGAGCCCCATGAACAACCTACCCTATGGCATATGCAATGGTCAATCACGTCTCATAACAAACATGCAGTGATGCCTATGGGCATGTATTATGATGCTATGCTGTCACATACTCATAATCGGTATCAATAACCGGCCTCAATAATCGGCATCGACATTCGGCCTCGACAATGTGGACATTTAACCAACATTACCCCAAGAGGTGGCCCACATAGGGTCAAACATATAGTGGACTCATGGCCTCATAAAGGGCCTGATATACAATACCATGGGTGTAAGGCCCGCATCATAGTCCGTACCGTTCCGTATGTTTCCGCGGTCCTTCCGGTAGAATTCCGGCAACCCTCGACCTGTATCTGACGTTTGCGTGCGATCCTAAGCCGAGTTTTGCATACCAAAGTCTACTCGACCCGTAACTTGTACCCTAGCTACCGTGTCGTCGTCGTAGTTCGAACGCTGCGATTCATGCACCGATCCGATACCCGGGCTAGAAGATATGGGCCCACGTTCATTTCGAGGAAAACGTCATGCGTGCGAATTCCGAGAGAATCTCTACGACCTATCCAATCAATCAATTAATCAATCTCATCAATCAAGTACACATCACAGCTCAAGTCAAGTACAAGCAACCCATACCCTACCCTTACCTCTCTCTTACACAAGCTACCCCAAAGTCAACCCTTACATCACTTCATCCATCACTCTGCCCATCACCCATCACTCCATCTCTTATCGTCCCATCACTTCTCTCTCTACCTCATTTCTCAAAGCACTCTCCCAAGAGCAAATTCCAACGTCCAAGCATTTCCAAGAGCAAACAAGTGTGGCCCACTTTCCCACTCTCTCATCTCCCATCTCAACCCTTCATTCTTCATCAACCTCCATCAAAAGGCAACCCAAGGGGCATAGGAGTTCAAGGAGCTAAGGAGAAGGTCGATAGGTGGGTGATCCACCGTTGATTTCAATTTTAGGGCCCACTTGTTGTGGGACCCACCTTTGATGTATGCAATGTTGAGAGGGGACCATAGTGGCGGGGTCCCTCTATCTCACCGTTTCTCTCTCCCTCTCTCCCTCCTTCTCTCTCTCTTGTATGGTGATGGCGTGTTTGTGTGTGTGGCCCACCACGAAGTATATATTTTATCCATGCCATCCACCTTTATGGGACCCACCTGATGGATGTGTTGGATCCACACCGTCCAACCGTTACCGGGCCTGGACGGAAGGAAAAACACAAATATTAGATTGATCCAAATTAGGTGGGCCACGTCCACATGGGAGCCACCTTGATTCATGCATCTAGGCCATCCAGTGCATCTGGACGGCTGGACGTGCAATCCGTGAAGTGTGAGCTGACAAGTGGTGTGTACTACATGCTATATAAAAAAAGAAAAGAAAAGAAGAAAAAAAGAAAGAGAAAGAAGAAAGAAAAGAAGAAAGATAAGAAAAAAATGCATTTAATATAATATAGGATAATATTATATATATATATATATATAATATATATATACTATTATATTATATAATATATAATATATATTAAGAATATTTAATGGGTGGGCCACTGCTACGTGGGACCCACCTCTGTCATCTTCCACACGTGGGAATACACCCACGCCGGCCATCTTATCCGGTGGGACCCACTGTCTCACGAGGTGTGGGGTCCACACATGTGTACCACACGTGATGTATGGGTTTTATCCACACCGTCCATAGGCTGGGACGGTGGGCCCCCTTTGACTCACATCACGCTGTCCATCCATTTCAAGCTGGGACAGGCAGGAGCTTTGAGTAGCCATAGTGGTGTATGTGTTACATCTACCCCGTCCATCTAGACATATGTGGTCATCCATCTATTTTTACGATGGGCCCTACCTGATATATGTATGACATCCAAACCGTCATCCATTTTCGTGAGCCCCACCAGGTATGTGTTATGTTAAGCCGCCCATCCATTTTGAATCCCTACCATCCATCTGATTTGACGGTGGGCCAGCGGCGGATGTGCAGCGGCAGCTCCCTGGGACCAATGGAGCAGATTCACTTCTCTGGTGGGCCACCTACGTGGACCCCACCCCCTGATGTATTTGGATATCCATGTCATCCATCTGTTTGGAGTAGCACCCACCATGATGTATGAGTTTTATTCCATGCCGTCCAGCTCACTAGACGGGTGGACCCCACCCTAATGGACATGTTCTATCCCTGCCGTCCATTCAACTGACGTGCTTATGGCTCTACCATGATGCATGTGCTGTAACCCAACCGTCCATCTATTTGGGCCACCTCGTCTCACGGCTTGAGACTAAAAATAAGGCAGATCTAATCTCAAGTGGACCACACTGCATAAAACAGTGGGATGAACGTCCACCGTTGAAAACCCGTTTGGGTTACAGGGTCCTGGTCCTGGAGCAATGTGATATTTGTTTTCCCTTTACATCCAGGAGTTTGTGACCTTATGAATAGTATGGATGGGAAATAAATGCTATGGTGGGCCTTCTAAATTTTTTACTGTGAAAATCATTATCACCATTGATAGATGTGGTATGGTCCAGTTGATCTCTTGATATGATTCAATTATTTTTTTTTATATACTCTATACTGATCTCTAAAAATAGATGAATTGTGTTGTAATCGGCCCATTCGACTCGGCCCATTTGACTCGGCCTATTCGACTCGACCATTGGACTCGGCCTATTCAACTCGGCCCATTCAACTCGGCAATTTAACTCAGCCTAATCGACTCAGCCCATTTGTATTGGCCCATTTGATTCGGCCCATTTGATCGGCCCATTTAATTTATATGAGGCCCAATGAAACGTATGTGAGGCCTTTGTGTGGGCCGAATGTAATGTATATGAAGCCAATTACGATGTGAGATTCTACCATGATGTATGTAATGATGTTTTTGGCGGTCATGCCTTGGGAGCAATGATGGTTTGACGTCCACATTGTAAACGCAATGATGGTTAAATGTCCGCATTGTAACTCTCCTTAGGGTCCATTGATAGGCCCATACTTGTAGTGTGTAGGCCATCTAGGCCCCTCTTCGTTATGAATAGGATCAATCACCATATAACAGGTTTAGTATAGTTCCATGATTCATGCTCATACGCATCATATGTATGCTTGATATGAGGAGTGACTGATCAAAGCATATGCCTTTGGGCAGATTGTTTATGGGCTCCCTGATAGACGGAGTTGTCATTCATGAGCACGCGGTACGTGCAGGATTGTTGCATAACTGGTAATGTGATTCATGCACTTCCTATTTGTGTGATATGATACGCCCTATCGACATCAGGGCTATGACCTCCGCAGGCACATCGTGGATGGCAGGATCGGACACTGGAAATATTGTTATTATGCATCGGGGCGACATAGATGTCCCTGGGTGAAAATTCCTAAACCCGATGGTACTAGTGGATGACTCCAACGTCGATACCGAGTGGATACATAAGCGCAAGAGGGCAGAATACTAGGAGGCTGCGTCTCCCACTGTGTCGTGGTCGATTGACAAGGTGTGTGGCCTTACTCGCCCGAGGGTAGGGGCATTACTAGGCTGAGTTTGACCAGCTCATGAATGGGTCCGCTATGGACGTGCCGGATAGATATTGGCAGACTATTGGCTAGGTGGATTGTGAGGTTTCTTACGCTAACTTGGACTGCATGCCTGGGAAAGGGGCAGTGCCATTTGAAGGGAACTAAACCCCAGTGATTATCCGAATTGAGAACTGTACTGGTATTTGATGCTCTAGTGAGGAGCTACATTGATATATGGATAAGGATTGGCATGCTTGACTTACATTTCGCATCGCATGGCCTTAATATGGCCGATAGTATTCATATTCTGCACCGCATAGCCTTGGTACGACTGATTGCATTTACATACTCATCAGCATGATTCCACATTACTCTGACATTGCATTCTGAACACGCTCATATTGCGCAAACACTTACACCACCCTCTAAGCTTTTTATAAGCTTATGCACGATTGGTGCATGCAGGTGACGTCAGGATGTAACCGTTGCTTCACCGTAGTAAGAGTGCGCAGTCGAGCTTCAGGAGTTCCCGTTATCATTATCTTGTATTTCCCTTCATATGTATTGTACTTTAAAAGATTTTTTTATCATAGTGGATTTTGTGATGGTGTTCTTGTGGTTATTATTCATGGGTTATGGTTATGGTTATGCTCATTACGAATTAAATTAATGTTAAAAATCCTCATCGTAGGATCCCAAGATTGGAACCTGGTGTACGGGTGCCGGGAGCCGAGAATGGGGTACTACGGAGGCTGTCGATGCCGGATTCGGTGATCGAGAATTTTGTGAGCCCGGTTTTTAAGTTTGGGGCGTGACAATGGGCCTCACTCAAGAGCTTAATATACATCATGATGGGACTTTCACATGGGCCTAACATACATCACAATGGGCTCCATCGCCTAGCCCTCAAATGCATCACAATAGGCCTCATCACATAGGCCTCGTATACATCACATTGGGCCTTAAACACAGGCTGAATACACATCGCAATGGGCCTTAAATATAGGCCGCATATACATCACACAGGCCGAATACACATCACATAGGTCTCGAAAATCGGCCTCGGCAATAGAAATCGGCCTCGACAATCGGAGTCGGCCTCGACAAATCAAAATCGGCCACGATACTCGGCCTCGACAATTGGAATTGGCCTATACAATCAGCCTCGACAAATTAGAATCAACCTCGACAATCGAAATCGGCCTCAACAAATCAGAATTGGCCTGGACAATCAGAATCGACCTATACAATCGGCCTCGACAAATCAAAATCGGCCCCAATACTCGGCCTTGACAATCGGAATCGGCCTATACAATCGGCTTCAACAAATCAGAATCGGCCTCGATACTCGGCCTTGACAATTAGAATTAGCTTATACAAACGGCCTCGAAAAATTCGAATTGGCCTATACAATCGGCCTCGACAAATCAAAATCAGCCTCGATAATCAGAATCAGCCTATACAATCGGCCTCGAAAAATCAAAATCAGCCCCGATAGTCGGCCTTGACAATCGGAATCGGCCTATACAATCGGCCTCGACAAATCAGAATCGGCCTCGATACTCGACCTTGACAATCGGAATCGGCCTATATACTCGGCCTCAACAATCGGAATTGGCCTATACAATCGGCATATAAACAGGCGGGGTCCATAGATGAACAGCCGATCAACCATAATATAAAGATCAGCCCTCAGCCGTGGTTATATCAAATCTGATAGCATGGAGTCATCCGTCTATGGTATATGGGGCCCACTTATTTGGGTTAACCCACAAGAGAATGATGAGAATGGGCCTAACAAGGCCTAAGGGAAGGTTACAATGTGGACATCCAACCATCATTGCCCATAAATGAGGACATTTAACCAACATTGCTCCTAAGGAGTGGCCTACATAGGGCCAAACATATAGTGGGTCCGTGGTCTCACATACAATCACAGTGGGCCTCATTTACGTCACATCAGCCTCGTCATATGGACTAACATACATCACACTGGCCTCATTTATCAAGCAAGCCTCATTACATGGGCCTAATAATATAAATGGGTGGGCCTTGCCCATGGGCCAAAATACATCATGATGGGCTACACCATTGGGCTTCATGTATATCAAATAGGTCGCACCGATGGGCCTCATGTATATCAAATTGGGTTGTGTCAATGGGCCTCATGTATATCAAATCGGGCCCACCCTTATGTATTTTTGAGATCCGACCTATTCATAAGTTAACATAGAGATAGGTGAAGTGAAAATAAATATCAGCTTAATTGAAAACTACTGTGGCCCTTAGGAGTTTGAACGGTGGATGTCACTATCCCCATTAATTTTCAATGGTAGGGGTCCACTTGAGCTTTAGATCTGACCCATTCTTTTACTCATGCCATAAAATGATATCCCAAATGATTGGACGGTTGGATTCAACACATGTGTCATGGTGGGCCCCATAGATAGACGGCGTGGATGGAATAGGTGGGACCCATGGGACTTGCTGTCATCTATACAACAGCTAGTGGTGGGGTCCACATAGCTGGACGGTGTGGATCATACCCACACATGCAATAAGTCCCATGGACCTTGCTGATGTCAAATGGAGTGCAGCTAAATAGCTGCCGTACATGCCATTGTGCTGCTTTTAAAAGGAGTAGAGGTGGGTTCCACGTAGGGCCCACCATAACATTAGATATATAATATAATATATTAATATTATATTATATAATAACATGCAGCTTTTGTTGCCTTTAAGAGAAGTAGAGGTGGGTCCCACGTAGGGCCCACCCTCATATATATATAATACATATATATATATAATATTATATTATAATATATCATATATATAATAATATAATATAATATAATATATTAATATTATATTTAATATAATACAACGTCCAGGCCCTGGACAGCCTGGACATATATGTACATTAAGGGAAGCCCCACACGTGGGGTGGGTCCCACCGTCCAAGGACAATGGATGCCCCACACGCCTCATGGTGTGGCCCATCTGAATGGGGGATGACGTGGGTGGGTCCTACGGACCCCACCGTCCGTTCACACCTCACTGTTAGCCACTCCACCATCAATCACACCTCACTATTAGCCACTCCACCGTCAGTGTTGAAATGAGATATCATTCACTTAGTCTGCCACTTGAGCTATGGATCAGGGTGGATAAATACATCAAGGAGGGCCCCGCCCACACGTGTGGGGTGGGCCACATCCTAGATGGATGGTTGGGATGACATACAAACATCATGGTGTGTCCCACATGGATGGGGTCCACCGGTAGATGACATGGATATAAACATCATGGTGGGCCATACACTTCATCATCATCATTACCATACTAAAAGGAAAGGAGAGAAAGAAAGAGAAAAAGGAGAGATCGGAAGGTGATGGAGGGACCCCACCACTATGGGTCCTCCATGGTTGCAATACATAGATCAAGATGGGTCCCACCATATATGAGCCTTCAAATCACAAAAATTAAATCATAAAACACCCACCATTAGATCTTATCTTCCTTCTTCCGCCTATAGGTTCTCGAACTCTAAGGAAACAATTCCAACGGTTGAGATAGTCTTTGGATGGTGGAGATGGGAGGTAAGAAGGTGGGCCACACACAAAGCTCTCTCTCATGGAAGCTCTTGCTTGGACGGTTTGGACTCTCATGGGGTTTGCTTGAAAGTGAAGGAATGAGAGAGAGAGAGAGAGAGGATGGGATGTAAAGAGAGAGAGGGATGGGTGAGTGAGTGATGGGTGATGGGTATGTACTTGACATGTAAGAGTGTGTAAGAGAGAGAGTTGACTTTGGGGTTGCTCTTGTACTTGACATGAGGTGATTGATGTGCACTTGATTGATGGGACATGTTGTAGAGATTCTCTTGGGATTGCAATTGCGCGGCGTTTTCTCGAACTGAACGCGGGCCCATATCTCCTGACCAGGGTATCACCTCGGTGCGCGAGATGCGACATCGGAACCACGACGATGGCGCGGTCGCTAGGGTACAAGTCTTGGGTTGAGTCGACTCAGGTTAACAGGACTCGGCTTAGGATCGCACGCAAACATCAGAAAAAGGTCGAAGGTTGCCGGAATTCGACCGGGAGGACCGTGGAAGCCTACGGAAATGTACGGGCTAGGATACAAGTCTCATAGCCTGTTTGATTTTTCATCTCATAGGTAATTACCTTGTAAATGGGTAATAATTACTTACCCAGGTAATTATCGCATCATTTCCTATGCAAATGTTAATAGCTTTAACTTTTAAGCACTAGAATCGAGGACGACAATCAAATGACTGTAGGGCCCATTGTGATGTATGTGGCTTATCCACACCATTCATCTTATATGTCAGCCTCATTTAGGGCATGATCCCAAAAATGAGGCAGATCCAAATCTCAAGTGGACCACGCCACAAGAAATTATGATAAATCATTCACCCACCATTAAATACTTCTTGAAGCTCCCAGATGCTTTGGATGAAGATGATATTTGTGTTTTCCCCTTATCCATGCCTGTGTGACATTATGAAGGGTTTAGATGACAAATAAACTTCGATGTGGGCCTGGTGAAAGAAACAACTTTCAATGGTGGACATTTTATACGGACACTATTTCCTTTGGTGTGGGATAATTGAGCGTTGGATCTGCTTCTTTTTTCAGATCACGCCCCAAAGTGTTCTGCTAAAATGGATTGACGACATGGATATTTCAAATATATCACAGTGCGGCCCACAAATTTAAGTCAAATTTTCTTGACCGTTTTTTAAAGCAGAAATACAACCGGATTATCAAAGAGGCTCAATAGGTTATAATTACCCATTTACCATGTATTTACAGTTACAATGAAAATTCAAACAGGCCCTAAGTGATCTTCATGAGTTGTGCAGGAATACTGGAGCGTGCTTGAGATCCATCCGGAACTACGAAATTTGATAACACTATGTGTGCTTTAAGTATAAGCACTTACAAAAACTAATTTGAGAAAGGGAATTGAATAAGGTAAAATAAAACGAGAATTGCCACACATATAGCTTTGGGAGGACCTGAGTTTCTCTCCGACTTGTATAAGATTTTTCACTAATTTTTGTTGTAGAAATGAATGAGAGGTCCCTATTTATAGCAATATATATATATATATTATATATATATATATATTATATATATAGATATATATATATATATATATATATTGAAAATTGGTCAGCCTAAAATTTGACTGGCCGAATTCCAACGATTTTGTTCCAATTGCTATTGGATTGCACGAGATAAGATTTATCAAAAATTTGGTTGGCCCAGCCGAAATTCGATTGGCCGAATTTAGGGTTCGACTGGCCGAATCCCTTTGAAATTTGAAAGTTCCATTGCTGGAAACTTGACCTGAGACACCTTGGGCGGGCTCAATCCCAAGTTCGGTTGGCCGAACCCAAAGTTGGGTTGGCCGAACTTACAACAGTTTTTCCGTTAAGTCTCGAATCTGAGGCTGGGTTAGCCGAAGTAAGTTGGGCTGGCCGAACATGAAGTTGGGCTGACAGAACTTTAGTGAATTTACACTATAAATTAAGCATATTAAACATTTAAATGTCACGATTCAAAATGACCTAACATAAGGTCTTTCTAGGGTCATTCAACCCGGTGGTTGGCATACTCATTGGTCTTTATCTTGAAACCATACCAAGTACTTAAGTCTTGAGATGTTGAGCCGATCTTCACAAGGCGTCGTAGAGGACTGAAGTTTATTTGAGATCTAACATTATTGTCTATGAAATTTAACAACTCCAAGTATGCTTTAAATACAAGCACTTACAGGCTCTTTTCTTCTCCCTGGAGATGTGAAGGTATCATTTTCTTTTTCTTTTTCTTTTCTTCTTCGTTTCCTCTTCTCAGACCCCATCTTTTAATGACAGTTCATGAACCCTGCAGTTCAAAGGTTTCCATAGGACGAGCACAACTCTACGAGTAACATCGGTCGGAGCAATAACAGGGATCTGTATATTTTGGTGAGTTCATGTGTTTAAAACCAATGTGTAGTGTATGCAGATGAAGCATCGTTTTAACCATCTGACAACATTCGATACTTGATCCTTCATATCTATCTTGATTTCTATGACTATAGGGAATAAAACCGCCCTATCTACAGGAATTGGTTGGTTCAATTCCAATCCGATTTCTCCTAATTTTGGATGCGATATTCTAAATTCCTCGTGACATTTTGCAAGGTTCATGAACCCTCTTGGTATATTGTCATCTATTCTGAGATCTCGGCATGAAACTGACCATTTCGGTGGGTCAGGCCGGTCCGATGAACACTCTGATTTCTCCTGATTTCGGAAGAGATAACATTTTCGTTAGATTATTCTAGATCTTGACATAAAAATGACCTCCATATTGGCAAAAAATATTATATTAACGTTTTGTTAATACATGCAAGTGAAAATGGTATAAAGTTTATAACAGTTCCAGTATATGGTTAAACTTGATCTTCCGATGATTTCATGTATGCTTAAATGATTTCCTCCCGCCGTCTAATTTCCAGAAGTCATTTTCTACCAGCTTAATACAGATTTATGGGGGCGAGGAGCACGACAAGTTCGGCGAAACCCACGCGGGTCAGCTCCGTGCCCAGTTGCAGGGAATGATATCAAAGGCCATGGCAGCCGCAGTAGGTACAATCCATCGTCGTATCTTCTACCTTATGGATGGCCTTTAACTTTTAATTTCTGTATTATGAGAGAAATAATAATGTGGCCATTCTTAGGAAGATATTTGTAGAAATGAGATTTATTGTTAATGAACCCCTTCATCCTTCATATATAGTTGAAGGGGTCATTGGAAAGTAGAGAGAACAACCATTGGACTACGAGGTAGTGGATGTACCTATTGTATTCCTCACAATACAAATAGAATGAAGGCCTATGTAAATATCACCCTGTTACACAATAGAAGGTGTATCTCTATTTTCCGATAACTTTTTCATGGGTAAATGGAGTGTTCCAACCCAACAACATCTTCCTTCTAGGTTTAGTATAAGGGAATTCATGGTTTTATAAGACTTTTACATGTGCAATGATCCAGATGTATTATTTTTATTTCCAAGTTTGTTCCATCGACATTGCATATCTATATTAGGTCGAATATAAATTCTTACATTAGATTAACCTAGTACATTATGGTGATCATGGAATGTTTTACATGAAGTAGCTATATGTAAAGTTGGGTATGTGAGTTTTTTGTAATACTGCTTTCCTTATTATCAACCTCGTGGCTGGTTGAATGAACATATCTTCAAATATTAAGAACCAGGTAGTTTTATTCAAGCTTAAAGTTTGATAACTGTTGAACTTGAGATGTATAAACCCTATAATGTATGGTAACAGGAAGCCATACCCCACTTGAGTGACTCAACAGGAAGAGTATATGATGGATCATCTTCGGGTTGGAACTCACATCCCAAACATAACAGTGTCGTATGGGCCTACACTCACATGCCAACACAAGCAATCCAATATTCTATTCCACCCAACTATTGCATAAACATCCCATACAGTTGGTGAGATATGTATGTAGTTGGTCTATGCAGTTACTAACCATACCATTAAGCAAATAAGTCGGATAAAAGTATAGCCTTTCTGCTTATAACACAACTTGCCTAGTATTTGTGGAAAACTCAAATGCCACATGTATGAGGTCCATCTGTTCATTTGGTAGTTGTCATTACGAGATTATTTGTTTTTACTTTCTTTTTTTAATAAGGTGTGATAACTTTTAGATAACGAAAATGGAGGAAAAATAGGTGTATAGATTCACATGAAAAAAGCGTTCGCACCTTTCGAATTTTAAACCATATAGTTATCATATCATATGAAATAGGGTTGTGTGGTTGATTGTGTGCATGTGAGCGAACATGCAACTTTCTTTCATGCTTCTCTCAATATATACATTCTATTTTGTAACTCGTATCACAATACTTCCCTAAGTCTAGTCCTATCATTTTAAGAATATGTGAGAGCCAATAATTAACGACATTTCTTCCCAAAGTGTGGGTTGTTGTTAAGAGATGGATCACTTGAGTGAGGAAGAGCTAGGCCACTATATAGTTGTTCCTGTAACAGTAGCTTGCATAGCTGTAGTTGGGAAATACTATCGACTTTACATATTTAGACAACCAACACGTCTGGGAGATGATAAGCGGGCGAGGTTCATCAAATCTATTGTTTGTCGCTGATGGGGATTGTATTACCCAGCTGAGGATGAGTCGAGCAGTATTTCTTCAACTATGTAATGAATTATGTGGGAAGACTTTTTTACGCGATAGCCGTCACATTAGCTTGGAAGAGCAATTGTTACTTTCCTACACACTGTAGGACATAGCGTGGGTAATCGGGTAATAGAACACCGGTTCATATGTTCAGGTGAAACTGTCAGTCGTCACTTCCACTGACTTCTGGATGCAATTGTTTATATTTACCTTTCATATGTAAAATAGGAGGAGCCACAAATCCCCAATGAGATTCAATCAAACCCATTTTGGTCGACATACTTTCAGGTACAAGTTTTTTTCAACGGGTTTATGTACATATGGCTATTAAGTTTAGTTATATCGCATTAACTTACAAATTGCTTTGAATAATCTGCATTTAAGATTGCATTGGGGCAATTGACGGGACCCACATTCCTGCTCACGTATAAACTATTAGCCATGCAAGCTTCCACAATAGAAAATGTTTCTTATCTCAGAACGTGCTTGCTACATGTGGATTTGATATAAAAATTTTATATATCTTAGTTGATTGGGTGTCACACCCCAAACCCGGAAATCGGATTCACTGGAATCCCGATCGCCGAATCCGATGCCGACAGACTCCGTAGTACCCCATTCTCGACTCTTAGCGTCCATACGCCAGATTCCGATCCTGAGATCCTACAAGGAGGATTTTTTATTTTTTATTTTTTTATAAACATTTAACTCGTAATAAGCATAACCATAAAATTACCCAATTCACAAAGGCAACATCATCATCACATATCCATTAATATAATCATTTGAGTACATTGCTGAAAAGGGAAATATATAGTTAAAAATCAAACTCTAGAAGACCGCTACACACTCCAAGCTCAACACTGCTGCAACCTAACATCACCTGCACGCATTTATCATGCATAAGCTTATATAAAGCTTAGAGGGTGGTGTAAGTGTGTGCACAAGGTACGTGCCAAGTATTCAACACAATGTCATAATCATACAATGTTGAAATCGGTGCAAGGTCATGAATCATACGTTATCAAAATAAGTGAAAATACTGACAAATCCATGAGTCAAACAATATCAGAATACGCAATACAGATCAACTATACAAATAAGGAGTCATAAAGAGTCAAATATCAGATACCGTATCTAAACCATATAAATGCAGAAACATAAGTAACCCAAAATGTCATATGCCGCGAATGTAATGCAATATGCGATGTGAATGGAATGACTATGCTGGAGTGTGAAGTCAGGATGATAGTACGTAGTATCGCAGGCTATGGAGTCCATCACAAGGGACTTCTATCCAAACCAGTCTCATACCTAAATTTGGATAGTCAGACTCAATGTGGTAAACTCCTGATCTTAGGTTAGTCGCGCGCCCCAACCGAAATTCTGGCCATTGCGAAGGTACACGTAACAAATAGTTGCGCACCACCAGCTTGAGTGGATAGTAATGAATGAATGAGTTTGCAACTCCTTCTCAATAAGTCCACATATCAGTACAGTTCCTCTCTAGGATCATCACCGGGGTTTAGTACACTCCAAATGGCACTGCCGCTCTCCTAGCCGTACAATCCAAGTGAGTGTAAGAAACCTCACTATCCGCCTGACCAATAGTTTGTCAATACCTATCCGGCACGTCGATAGCGGACCCATTCACGAGCTGGTCAAACTCAGCCTAGTATTGCCCCCTACCCTCGGGCGGGTAAGGCCATACCCCCTCCCAACAGACCACGACACAGTGGGAGACGTGGCCTCCTAGTATTTGACACTCGGGCGCTCATGTATCCACTCGGTCTCGACATTAGGGCATCTCCTGGCCACAGAGGTTTAGGGATTTTCACCCAGGGACATCTATGGCGCCCATATGCTATAACCAAACATTTTCGGTGTCCCATCCGGCCATCCACGATATGCCTGTGGAGGCTACGGCCCTGATGTCGTTAGGGCGTACAATAGTCATATCACAAAATGCGTGATGTTTGAGTTATATAATCCAGTCATACATCAATCCTGCGCATGTCGTGTGCTCATGTGAGATAACCTCCGCCTATCAGAGAGTCTCATATCAACCTGCCCAATGACACATGCAATGGTCAATCACATCTCATAACAAACATGCAGATGATGCGTATGGGCATGTATCATGATGTTATGTTGTCACATATTCATAATCGGTATCAATAACCGGCATTGACAATCGACCTCGACAACGTGAACATTTAACCAACATTGCCCCCGAGGAATGGCCCTCATAGATCCTAACATATAATGGACCCATGGCCTCATACAAGGGCTAAATATACAACATCATGGGCCTCACTCAAGAGTTTAATACACATCACGATGGGCCTTTCACATGGGCCTAACATATATCACAATGGACTCCATCGCTTGGCCCTCAAATGCATAACAATGGGCCTCAACACATAGGCCTCGACAATCGGAATCGACCTATACAATCGGCCTTGATAAATCAGAATCGGCCTATACAATCAGCCTCGACAAATTGGAATCGGCATCGACAATCGAAATCGATCGATAATCGGAATCAGCAAATCGGTCACGTCAATCGGTAATCGGTCATGACAATCTAAATCGATCGATAATCAGAATCGGCAAATCGGTCATGTCAATCAGAATCAGCAATCGGTCACGACAATCGAAATCGATCGATAATCAAAATCAGTAAATCGGTTTCGTTAATCGGATCGGCAATCGGTCGCAACAATCGAAATCGATTGATAATCAGAATTGACAAGTCGGTCTCGTCAATCGGAGTCGACAAGAATGGGCCTAACAAGGCCCATTGGAAGGTCACAATGTGGACGTTAAACCATCATTGCCCATTAATGTGGCCATTTAACCATCATTGCTCCCAACGAGTGGCCCACATAAAGCCAAACATAAAGTGGGCCCATGGCCTCACACAAAGGCCTAATATACATCACCATGGGCCATAATTATATCACATCGGGCCTCACTCATGGGCCGCATATTCATCACCATGGGCCTTGGCACAAAGGTCATAAATACACCACATTGGGTTACTTCCACGGGCCTTAAATACATGACAAGTGGGCCTTGCACATGGGCCATTATACATCTCAATGGACCTTACTAAATAGGCCGGAAATACATCACAATAGGCCTCAATACATTATAATGGGCCGCATCATGTGGGCCTAAAAGACATCAAATGGGCCGCATTAATGGGCCGCACCAATGGACCTCATATACATAACATGTGGGCCCTATACATGGGTCTCGTATGCATCAAATGGGCAACGTATATGAGTCTCGAATACATCAAATGGGTCACGCGTCATGGGCCCAATACATATCACAATGGGCCTTGCCATAAGCCACAAATACATCAAAATGAGCCTTGAATACAAGGTAGGTGGGCCCTACACATGGGCCTCAAACAAACATCATGATGGGCCTTATGGATGGGCTGCACCAATGGGCCTCAAGTGGGCCATAATACATCAAAGGTAGACCTCACAGATGGGCCACAAATATATCAAGGTGGGCCTCACAGATGGCAGGTGGGTCTGTGTAACGACTCGAAAAATTCCGTACAATAGCCCGAGTACCACCTCAGGCAGAAATTGCTTAGGATTAAATCCTTTAGAAATTTGACAAGTTAACTAATGCTAGACTAGATTAGCCATGAAATCTATTTGAATCACTTTAAATACGATTTGCAAAGCCTAAAACTTGTAGAATAATTGACACAATGTTACCCTAAAATCTAGGAACAAAACTCATTACCTAACTGCTCTCGGGAGCACATTGAAACTCCGTATCAGATATGGACCACACATCGAAAGTCCAAATGATACGAAGTTATAGACTTAGGACCGCCTCGCTGGGCTTGACAACCACCTCGGAGATCAAATCCAGATAGTGTCCCATGGCTATTCGCTTGAGTCCGGAGCGAGGAGTATGAGAAACATGAAAATAATTCCAAGATAAATAAGGATTTATGAAATTGGCATGGACGCTTGTGGATCAGTATTGAGCAACCTGACCATCAGAATCTGACCCAAATACACCCTCAGATCAGGGAAATTTCATACACATGTCCATGTACTTGAAATCTCTGATCGAGTTTCACTAA